>CM035837.1:72345481-72945481 GCA_020510985.1 Pholidichthys leucotaenia
TAGGGGTCACCGCACAGGGTGCTCTGGTCCGCTCGCGCTACATGGATGTAGCTCTGATGGACTCGCCCTCCCAGTACTTTTTTGGACTGGAGGGGAAAAATGGACAGAGAAAGCTCATTCACTCCTTGTTGGGCGATGACGGGAGAACAATCTCCACAGCAGCAGAGATCAGGAAACAAGCTGCTAGCTTTTACAGTGAATTGTTTAGAGCAGAGTGGAGGGAGGACATGTCACTGGGCCAGGTTTTCCTTAATGGTCTTCCAGTGCTCTCAGAGGACCTTGTTGCCGGCTTGGATGCTCCACTGTCTCTGTCTGAGCTGCATACGGCGCTAATGAGCCTCCAGAATGGAAAATCACCAGGCATAGATGGTCTCTCTGTGGACTTTTTTAAGGAATTCTGGCCCCTGCTTGGTCCAGACCTGCTGGAGGTTCTCCAAGATAGCTTGGAAAGGGGGACCCTACCCACGACCTGCAGGAGGGCCATCATCACACTGTTGCCGAAAAAAGGGGGACCTCCAGAGCCTAAAGAACTGGAGGCCAGTCTCTCTGCTCTGCACAGACTATAAGATTCTCTCAAAAGCTCTGGCCCGAAGACTGAGAAAGGTGATGAGCGAGCTCATTCATGTAGACCAGACTTACTGTGTGCCTGGCAGGCTGATTAGTGACAACGTCACTTTAATTCGGGATATTTTGGAGGTCTCTGGTTCATTGGCGGTAGAAACTGGTTTGATTTCAATTGACCAGGAAAAGGCGTTTGATCGGGTTGAACACCAATATTTATGGACAGTTTTAACAGCTTTTGGGTTCAGCCCAGGCTTCATAGCCAGGATACGGGTCTTGTACAGTGACATTGAGAGTGTACTGAAGATAAATGGGGGCCTGTCTGCCCCTTTAAAAGTCCAGAGGGGGGTTCGGCAGGGCTGCCCTCTCTCAGGGATGCTGTACTCCCTCGCCATAGAGCCTTTGCTTCACTGCCTGAGAAGGGATCTATCAGGAGTTACTTTTCCTGGCTGTGACACCACGTTCAAGCTGTCGGCCTATGCAGATGATGTAGTCATTCTGCTAAATAAGCAGAGTGACATTGACGTTCTGGTTAGGAGTGTCAATCTTTTTGGCCAACTTTCCTCTGCAAAAATAAACTGGGGAAAAAGCGAGGCTCTGATGGTGGGGGAGAAACTAGAAGATCAGCTTACGCTGCCTGGTGGGTTGATTTGGAAAAAAGGAGGTTTTAAGTATCTTGGTGTCTTTATTGGAAATCAGCAGTTTGAGCAAAAAAATTGGGATGGGGTCATAGAGAAAATTAACGGGAGACTAAACAAATGGAAGTGGCTAATGCCAAGAATATCTTTTAGAGGAAGAGTGCTCATTTTAAATAATCTTGTTTCCTCATCCCTGTGGCACCGCCTCATGTGCATGGACCCCCCTGCTGGTTTGTTGTCCAAAATTCAGTCTGTTTTGGTGGACTTTTTTGGGGGGGGGTGGACTCCACTGGGTTCCTCAAGCCCTGTTATTTCTTCCCATAGAGGAGGGGGGACAAGGAGTGATTCATTTAGCTAGTAGAGGTGCTGCTTTTAGACTGACTTTCATACAGAGACTGCTGACGGGCCCCCAGGACCTGGTATGGAGGCCTTTGGCCTGTGTTATTTTACAGAGAGTCTTTGGGCTTGGGCTAGACCTCCCTGTGTTTTTAATGGATTTTAAGAACTCTAATGCACTGTCTTTACCCAGTTTTTACCGCAGTCTCTTTTCAGTGTGGACTCTTTTTAAAAAACAAAGAGGGCCATGCGATTCCCTCTACTGGTTGTTGAGGGAGCCGCTGGTTTTTGGTGGTCGCCTTGGTGTCCTGCCGGGAGTTGGAAGGACCTTCCTTGACAGGCTGTGTTCCAGGAACGTTCTCACTCTGAAGCAAGTGGTGGAACTGGCTGGTCCTGGCCTCAACAACGCCTCAGCTTTAGCAGCTCATCTTGGTGTCAGGTCGAATCGTTTCATCGATGGTCTTCTTGCACACTGGAAACAGGAGCTTCATGGACTTGAGCACTCCCTACTCTTGGACTTTAGCAATGGCACGCTGCAGCCGGAAAGCACGGACCCCTTTCCCTCTCTCACGCTCTATATGGACTTTGACGTCGCTCCTTGCTCCTTACTGGCATTCTGTGCTCCCACTGGTGTGGACTTTGGAGGAGCCAGTGGTAAGGCACTCTACAGACTGGTGGTGATGGCACTCAACAAGGACAGATTGAACACCTGTGTGGACACTCCTTGGAGAGCCTATTTTAAACTAGGAAAAGGGCATCGGCCTGCCTGGAGGGCTCTTTATAAAGCCCCTCTCCCTAAGAGGCATGGAGACTTACAGTGGAGGGTCCTGCATGGTATTATAGCAGTCAATGCTTTTGTTTCTGTGATTAACAGCAGTGTCAGTGATCAGTGTGTTTTTTGTTCCTCTAGGGAGACTGTTTTTCATTGTTTTATTGAATGTCAACGCCTGAGTGGCCTCTTTGAACTTCTCACAGAACTTTTTCATATTTTTAAGGAAGTTTTCTCTAAGCAGGTTTTCATTTGTGGTTTTATGTACAATCGTCGTTTTAAGCAGAAGTGTCAACTACTGAACTTTGTTTTAGGGCAGGCAAAGTTGGCTATCTATGTAAGCCGGAGAAGAAAACTTGAGAATGTTGAGAGTGATGTTGATGTCAAAATTTTATTTGTGAGGCTACTTAAAGCCAGAATCAGGCTGGACTTTCAGTTTTTTATGGGGAATGGGGATGTGGAAGGTTTCAGGACCCTCTGGTCCCTGGAGAATGTCCTCTGTTCAGTTCATGATGGACAGCTTTTTTTGGGGCGTTTTTTGGGGGATTAATTTTCTGTGTAACATAGCATGATATAGAAATTGTATTGACTGATGGACAAGTGTGTTTATTAAAGATCTTTTAAAAATCAAAAAAATCTCTCTCTCTCTCTCTCTCTCTCTCTCTCTCTCTCTCTCTCTCTCTCTCTCTCTCTCTCGTGCGCATGCGTGAGCGTTTGTGGGAGCAGGGGTGTGGAGTGGCGTTGAGTGAGTACTCTAAACTTTGTTTTTTTCTAACTTTTCTCTATCGTGTGTGTTGAGGTGTGTGTGTTTAGTATTTAGTGGTTTGAGTGTGTGTGTGCTGGGGTGTGAGTGTTGGAGTGAGTGTGTCGGGGAACGGTAGCTTCTGCTGCCCGTTTTTCCCGGCCGGCATCATGCCGGTGTTTGACGGTGGTGTGGAGTTCGAGCGCTTGACCCGGCGGCATGGCGTGAGAATCCTGCCGACAGTTCCCTGTTCTGTGGAAGAGGCTGGCCTCGCTGTAGAACAGGTGGTTGGGCATGACTGTATAAAGTCAACATCAAGGATGAATAGCGCAATTGTCATCTTTCTGGATTCCACTGAAAAAGCTGATCAGGTGGTGGAACAGGGAGTTGTCATAAATGACACTTTTACTCCTGTTCTACCACTGGTGAACCCTTCTAGGAGGATCACCATCTCAAACGCTCCTCCTTTCATTAAAAACGATCAGCTGATAAGAGAGTTGTCCCGTTTTGGCCAAGTTGTTTCCCCCATCAGAATAGTCTCTCTGGGTAGTAAATCACCCCTGCTGAAGCATGTCGTGTGTCACAGGAGGCAGTGTTTTATGGTGTTAAAAGACAGCTCTGCAGAACTGAACGTGTCTTTTAACTTCAGGATTGAGGGCTTTAGCTACTTAGTCTTTGCAACATCCGAAACCATGAAGTGTTTTGCGTGTGGTGCAGAGGGCCATCTCATTAGATCATGTCCTGAAAAGGTGAACACAAAGAACACTGGCAGTAAGAAAGGTGACGCCGCTGTTTCTGGTGGTCCGGAGGGTAGCGCTACATGTGGTGCGGCGGATGCCGCTGTGGCGTCCGCTTCTGCTGGGGCGTCCGCGTCCGCATCCGCGTCCGCTTGTGCTTCTGTGGGGGCGTCCGCGTCCGTTTGTGCTGGGGCGGCCGCGGCGGGCGTGGTAGTTGCCCCCCCCAAACAGTGATGGTGGGGAATTTCTGTCTGGCGGCAGCTCCAATCATTGTGACGAGCCTGTCACCCGGAGTAAAGAGGTGGAGAGCGAAATGAGTGCAGTTAAACGAAAGAACGTGAATGAACAGACTTTGCAGGCGGGGGAGGAGCGGTTTGAGGCTGTGGCGGACACTCAGATTAAACACTGCATGACAAACGTTGCATTTGACGAAGAAATGCAGGAATGTAATTTTGTTGAGGAGGATCCTTTTAAAGCTGCACAAAAAAGAAAAAGTGCTGAAAACTTGCAGAGCTCTGCTAAATCTAGTAGGGTTGGGAATTTAGAAATACTGGATGAGAGCGCTTCTGAGGAAAGTGGAGCTGAGTATGAACTGATGCAGACGCAGGAGGAGCAAAGCTCCTATTGTTTTACCAAAATTAGGAAATTTCTCCAGGTGACTAAGGGGAGCAGAGTTGTGAAAGTGGAAAATTACTTTCCAGATCTGGAGTTATTTGTGGCATCAGCTCGCAAGTTTATGAAACTGAATGATGGGAATGAGACTTTCACTGATCAGGAAATATATTGTTTAAAGAAACTGGTTGTTAAACTGAAATCACAAATTACTAACAGTCATGTTGACTCTTAGTTTGTTTCTTCCCTTTTATGCTATGTGTGTGTTTTTTTACTGTACCTTATTTTTATCCTTTTTAATGCCCCACCTTAAAATTGGCACTCTTAATATAAATGGGGCCAGGGATGACGTAAAAAGGGCCTCTTTATACAAGCTTTTTAATTTAAAGAAACTTGACGTGCTGATGGTCCAGGAGACTCACAGCACTGTAGACATTGAGAGCCAGTGGAGAAAAGAGTGGGATGGCTGCATTTTTGTTAGCCACAAATCCAATAACAGTGGAGGGGTGGCTGTACTTTTCTCTAAGGGTTGTGTGCCTGTCTCTTATGAGGTAGAAGAGGTGGTGAAAGGACATGTACTCTTACTAAAGATACAGTTTGAAAACGTGAACTTGGTTTTTATAAACGTGTATGTGCCAACACAGAGAGCAGAGAGGATCAGGGTCTTTAATGTGCTATCAGATACGATTAGATCCTGTAATCCAAATAGTTTTTTATTTCTGGGGGGTGATTTTAACTGTACATTAAACCACAGACTAGACAGGAACCATCAGGAGCCTCACCCTGCTTCTGCCAATAGGCTGAGGGAACTGGTGAAGACACACGAAATGGCCGATGTGTGGAGATCACATCATGGGGACCAGAGGCAGTACACCTGGAGCCATGCTAAAGATAACCTTTTATCTATGGCTAGGTTAGACCGTTTCTATGGTTTTAAACATCAAATGAGTGTTTTTAAAAATAGTTGTATCTGTCCTGTGGTTTTCACTGATCACTGCCTGCTGTTTTGTTCTGTTTTTATTGAAAATGTAAAGTGTAAGAGTGCTTTTTGGCATTTTAATAATACACTTTTAAATGATGTGTTTTTTAAAGGAGTTTTTCATGATGTATGGAAGTTGCACAGGGAACAAAAACCCTCTTTTAGTTCTCTCCAAATGTGGTGGGATTTTGGTAAGGCACAGATAAAACAACTCTGCCAACAGTACACTCGAAATGTCACTCGTAGCTTGACCCAGTCCTTGAAAGTTCTGGAGACTGAGGTGGTAGAGCTAGAGGAGTTGCTCAGTTCTACAGGAAAACAAGAGCACTTAGAGGCTCTTAAGTCAAAAAGGTCAGCCTTGGCTAGCCTGCTAGGGGTCACCGCACAAGGTGCTCTGGTCCGCTCACACTACATGGATGTAGCTCTGATGGACTCGCCCTCCCAGTACTTTTTTGGACTGGAGGGGAAGAATGGACTGAGGAAACTCATTCACTCCTTGTTGGACGATGACGGAAGAACAATCTCCACAGCAGCAGAGATCAGGAAATACGCTGCCAGCTTTTACAGTGAATTGTTTAGAGCAGAGTGGAGGGAGGACACGTCACTGGGCCAGGTTTTCCTTGATGGTCTTCCAGTGCTCTCAGAGGACCTTGTTGCCGGCTTGGATGCTCCACTGTCTCTGTCTGAGCTGCATACGGCGCTAATGAGCCTCCAGAATGGAAAATCACCAGGCATAGATGGTCTCTCTGTGGACTTTTTTAAGGAATTCTGGCCCCTGCTTGGTCCAGACCTGCTGGAGGTTCTCCAAGATAGCTTGAAAAGGGGGACCCTACCCACGACCTGCAGGAGGGCCATCATCACACTGTTGCCAGAAAAAAAGGGGACCTACAGAGCCTAAAGAACTGGAGGCCAGTCTCTCTGCTCTGCACGGACTATAAGATTCTTTCAAAAGCTCTGGCCCGAAGACTGAGAAAGGTGATGAGCGAGCTCATTCATGTAGACCAGACTTACTGTGTGCCTGGCAGGCTGATTAGTGACAACGTCACTTTAATTCGGGATGTTTTGGAGGTCTCTGGTTCATTGGCGGTGGAAACTGGTTTGATTTCAATTGACCAGGAAAAGGCATTTGACCGGGTTGAACACCAATATTTATGGACAGTTTTAGCAACTTTTGGGTTCAGCCCAGGCTTCATAGCCAGGATACGGGCCTTGTACAGTGACATTGAGAGTGTGCTGAAGATAAATGGGGGCCTGTCTGCCCCTTTAAAAGTCCAGAGGGGGGTTCGGCAGGGCTGCCCTCTCTCAGGGATGCTGTACTCCCTCACCATAGAGCCTTTGCTTCACTGCTTGAGAAGGAGCCTGTCAGGAGTCACTTTTCCTGGCTGTGACACCACGTTCAAGCTGTCGGTCTATGCAGATGATGTAGTCATTCTGCTGAACAAGCAGAGTGACATTGACGTTTCGGTTAGGAGTGTCAATCTTTGTGGCCAACTTTCCTCTGCAAAAATAAACTGGGGAAAAAGTGAGGCTCTGATGGTGGGGGAGAAACTAGAAAATCAGCTTACACTGCCTAGTCGGCTGATTTGGAAAAAAGGAGGGTTTAAGTATCTTGGTGTCTTTATTGGAAATCAGCAGTTTGAGCAAAAAAATTGGGATGGGGTCATAGAGAAAATCAACGGGAGACTAAACAAGTGAAAGTGGCTAATGCCAAAAATATCTTTTAGAGGAAGAGTGCTCATTTTAAATAATCTTGTTTCCTCATCCCTGTGGCACCGCCTCATGTGCATGGACCCCCCTGCTGGTTTGTTGTCAAAAATCCAGTCTGTTATGGTGGACTTTTTTTTGGGGGGGTGGACTCCACTGGGTCCTTCAAGCCCTGTTATTTCTTCCCAAAGAGGAGGGGGGGCAAGGAGTGGTTCATTTAGCTAGTAGAGGTGCTGCCTTTAGACTGGCTTTCATACAGAGACTGCTGACGGGCCCCCAGGACCTGGTATGGAGGCCTTTGGCCTGTGTTATTTTACAGAGAGTCCTTGGGCTTGGGCTAGACCTCCCTGTGTTTTTAATGGATTTTAAGAACTCTAATGCACTGTCTTTGCCCAGTTTTTACCGCAGTCTCTTTTCAGTGTGGACTCTTTTTAAAAAACAAAGAGGGCCATGCGATTCCCTCCACTGGTTGTTGAGGGAGCCGCTGGTTTTTGGTGGTCGCCTTGGTGTCCTGCCGGGAGTTGGAAGGACTTTCCTTGATAGGCTGTGTTCCAGGAACGTTCTCACTCTGAAGCAAGTGGTGGAACTGGCTGGTCCTGGCCTCAACAACGCCTCAGCTTTAGCAGCTCATCTTGGTGTCAGATCAAATCGTTTCATCGATGGTCTTCTTGCACACTGGAAACAGGAGCTTCATGGACTTGAGCACTCCCTACTCATGGACTTTAGCAATGGCACGCTGCAGCCGGAAAGCACGGACCCTTTTCCCTCTCTCACGCTTTATATGGACTTTGACGTCTATCCTTGCTCCTTACTGGCTTTCTGTGCTCCCACGGGTGTGGACTTTGGAGGAGCCAGTGGTAAGGCACTCTACAGACTGGTGGTGATGGCACTCAACAAAGACAGATTGAACACCTGTGTGGACACTCCGTGGAGAGCCTATTTTAGACTAGGAAAAGGGCATCGGCCTGCCTGGAGGGCTCTTTATAAAGCCCCTCTCCCTAAGAGGCATGGAGACTTACAGTGGAGGGTCCTGCATGGCATTATAGCTGTCAATGCTTTTATTTCTGTGATTAACAGCAGTGTCAGTGATCAGTGTGTTTTTTGTTCCTCTAGGGAGACAGTTTTTCATTGTTTTACTGAATGTCAGCGCCTGAGTGGTCTCTTTGAACTTCTCACAGAACTTTTTCACATTTTTAAGGAAGTTTTCTCTAAGCAGGTTTTCATTTGTGGTTTTATGTACAATCGTCGTTTTAAGCAGAAGTGTCAACTACTGAACTTTGTTTTAGGGCAGGCAAAGTTGGCTATCTATGTAAGCTGGAGAAGAAAACTTGAGAATGTTGAGAATGATGTTGATGTCAAAATTTTATTTGTGAGGCTACTTAAAGCCAGAATCAGGCTGGACTTTCAGTTTTTTATGGGGAATGGGGATGTGGAAGGTTTCAGGACCCTCTGGTCCCTGGAGGATGTCCTCTGTTTAGTTCGTGATGGACAGCTTTTTTTGGGGGCGTTTTTTTGGGGAATAATTTTCTGTGTAATATAGCATGACATAGAAATTGTATTGAATGATGGACAAGTGTGTTTATTAAAGATCTTTTAAAAATCAAAATCTCTCTCTCTCTCTCTCTCTCTCTATCTCTCTCTCACACACACACAGCAGAATGAGCCATTTGGCTGCAAATTTTCCATCAGTGTTGCCTATTTGTCTGTAAATATTTAAATAAAAATGATTTATTTCATTATTTGGGCATTTTTGCATTTTGTTGTCATGTAGTCAAAGCAAGTATATGTGTCCACCTATGATTTGCAGTTGATCTGGCCATTCCGCTTCGCAATGAAGCAGCAGTCAGGACTGTCTACCACTGACCGGGTAGGGTGAGTGTGCTTCCTCGCGAACGACCATGGAGCGTCTGGTCAGACACCGATGTTGGAGAAGCAGCAGCTGAGCCGGCAAATCGCAGTCCTTTGCAGGGAGCCAAGCCCAGCCTGCCCAGTTAACAGGAGTCTTGGCTGCTTCTTTACCCATGTGCCAGTGATGTCCTTTGCGGCACCACGGGTCCCCGCGAGCGCACCCCACCCCCACCCCACCCCATGCACCTTGTGTTCTCCATGGCGAATTATCCATTAGACCTACGCAGTCACAGCAACTTTATGGTATATACTTTGACTGAGCAACTTCATACTCAAGGATGCTCACCCTCGTGACCTTAGCGAAGCACTGATAAAATCTTTGTTTGCAAAGGGCTGCGGTGACTGACAGGTCATGATGCCGTGTATTATCCAATAAGCATGGTTGTGATGCTGTGTGTTATCCAATCAGCATGGTTGTGATAAGATAAGATAAGATAAGATAAGATAAGCCTTTATTAGTCCCACAACGGGGAAATTCCAGGATTGCAACAGCACAGGGATAGCAACACTCAGAGCAACAATCAGAAGGCAAGAGAAAAAAAAAAACAAGCAAGCAAGAGCAGCTAATAAACATATGTACGTATTACTATAAAATATATATATATACACACACACACAGACACACAGTGCAGAGCATTGTAGCTGGATGGAATAAATATATGAATATATGAACACACAGTGCAGAGCATTGTAGCTAGATGGAATAAATATGTAAATATATAAACACCCACAGTACGGAGCATTGCAGCTAGGTGGAATAAATATGCAAGTATATAAACACACACAGTGCGGAGCAATGTAGCTAGATGGAATAATATGTAGATATATAAATATATAAACACCCACAGTACGGAGCATTGTAGCTAGATGGAATAAATATGCAAATATATAAACACACACAGTGCAGAGCATTGTTGCTAGATGGAATGAAACAGCATAACCGTCTACTTAGTTATCCTACATGGTATGATTATGTGCCCATACATATTCTCACCCTCCATAGCGACCGGTATGTTCCTAGTTGTATGCCGGAGAGGACCATTGTGTAAGTCTATTGCATCTTTTGCATTCAAAAAACTATTAGTTTGTTACGTCTTTTTGCTATCTCTGCGAGCAGCCCTGCTTAGGTTGTACAGTCTGACAGCCGTTGGTAGGAAGGACCTACGAAACCTCTCGGTTGTGCACCTGGGATGATGTAGTCTGCTGCTAAATGAGCTCCTCAGTGCATTCAGTATGTCCTGCATAGGGTGGAACTCGGACTCCAGCAGAGATGACAGTTTAGCCACCGTCCTTCTCTCTCCTATCTCCTCCATCGGATCAAGGCGCTGCCCCAGGACAGAGCTAGCTTTCTTAATCAGTTTGTTCAGTCTCTTCCTATCGGCTGCAGTAATGCCACTGCCCCAGCAGACCACTCCAAAAGTGATGGCTGATGCCACCACCGTGTCATAGAATGACTTCAGCAGCGCCCCTTGTACACCAAAAGACCTGAGTCTCCTCAGCAGGAACAGCCGTGTGATGCCGTGTGTTATCCAATCAGCATGGCCATAATGCCACGTATTATCCAATCAGCACAGAGTCTATCTGAAACCCGGCCCACACTTCCTGAAGCCAGGGCATGAAGAGATAAAAAAAAATTCAAATTCATAAAATTGCATAAAAAATGCATAAAAATTACATATTTTGACTATTATTCTTTTGTTCTTATTAAAGACAAGAATAGAAAGGAGATGTATTTACCTTCTTAACATGTTTTGACTGTACACTGCAGCCTTCGTCAGAAGAGTCAGCTGATTGCTGCCAGGTGACATTTATCAGCTGATTTTCGTAGGCGGGGCCAGCTCAGCAGATCTGTCGGATCCACTGAGCCGGCCCCGCCTTCCGCCGTCAGATGGTCTCTGGAGAATGTGATCCCAGGTGTGGGAAAGCATAAAGGCCCCCTCATCTCGGTTCATCGTGTCTTTTCCCCGCTTCCTGATTTCTATGGCCTCCTTGATCCAGCGTTTGTGTCTGTTGCTCTCTGATCCAATAATTTTTGCGTTGTCCCAGTCCATGATGTGATTATTTCTTTTGCAGTGATCATGCTAACATGACATGTTAAGAAGGTAAATACATCTCCTTTCTATTCTTGTCTTTAATAAGAACAAAAGAATAATAATTAAAAGAAGACAAAATGAACCTACTTGAGCTATTACGTGGAAGTTATAGACAAAATTGTATCAAAGGCTTCCACCGGCTGGAGAAATTGGAAAAAACACGGGCACGCTTCAGAAACCACCTGAGATTTAACCTCCGTTGCAGAGATGAGGATGTCACACCAGCAAGCCTCAACATAAGAAATCCAATCCTGACCAAAAACGCAGAAAAAATTATCAATAAAGTACGGAAAGACCTGATCAAAGAATGGATAAGAATGACGGCAAATAACGTGGACAGAATTAACAACCAGATCAAGGAGGAAATGGACATTTTCAAGAAACACAACCCGACCGACCAGGAAACGCAGGAGCAGATAAAAGCACAATTAAAACACGCACACGAACAAGAATTCATTAAAACAAAAAACCGCCAATTAAAAAAACTAAAAAAAACGTACAGAAAGGAAGAATGGACGAAGACAAACACACACAGATACGAACGCTAAGTGGGTCAAAAACTTGTCAAAACGCACACTCACAGACACGGAGAAAACAGTGCTGAGCAGAGGACTGAATTTCACCATCACACCAGCCAGAATACCCCACAAAGAATACATCCTCGCAACAGAACTGGCATGTGAAAAAATCCAGGACCAAGGGGAAAAAGCAGCACTCCGGAATGCAGTCGCAGGAATCCTCAAAACGGCCAAATTACCACAAAGCAACGTTACAAGAGAAGAGGAAAAAGCATTAAACTCACTCAAGACAGATAAAACAATCACAATCCTCCCTTCAGATAAAGGCAGAACGACAGTAATATTGGACACAGAAACATATGAAAAACAGATGGAAACCATGTTGGCAGATGAAAGCACATATGAAATCATAAAAACAAATCCCACAGAAGAAAAGAAAAAAATGCTAAAAGCCCTTCTCAAACCCCTATTAGAAAGTAAAAAAATCACAAAGGACGCATATGATCACCTGATACCCACAGCCAGCATCACCCTCCGGATCTATGGAACCCCAAAAATACACAAAAAGGATATCCCACTGCGGCCAATAATAGACAGTATTGGATCAGTCACGTACAATTTATCAAAAGCCCTGGTTGAAATCATCAAACCTCTCCTTGGACTATCAGATTTCCACTGCAAAAACTCAAAAGAGCTGGCACAAGGACTCAAAAATATGAAAATAGAATCGGACGAGATCCTCATTTCACATGACGTCATTTCATTATTCACAAAGACACCTGTTGATGTCACACTACATATAGTGCAAGAACACCTCAATAATGACCGTGCCCTTAAAAGACGCACCAATCTCACAGTTCATGACATATCCGAACTATTACAATTTGTTGCAAAATCCACCTATTTTCAATACAGAGGAAAAATTTACAGACAAAAAGAAGGATTTGCAATGGGAGACCCACTATCAGCCATTATGAGCAGCTTTTTCATGGAGGATCTGGAAAACAAAGCCATCAACACAGGACCTACACAATGTAAACCCACCCTTTGGAAGAGATACGTGGATGACATTCTGGAAAAAATAAGGAAAGGACACACACAAGAACTCACTGACCATCTGAACAGCACGGACAGCACTGGGAATATAAAATTCACACACGAAGAGGAGGAAAATGGCACCATTGCCTTTCTGAACATGAAAATCCACCACAACAATGACGGCAGCATAAAAATCACAGTCTACAGGAAACCAACCCACACAGATCAATACCTACTATGGACATCGGAACACCCCACAGCACACAAGCTATCAGTTGTCAGGACGTTATATGAATGGGCCACCATCATCACAGACCAAGAAGACAGACAGGAGGAGGAAAACCACATAAAACACGCACTTATATGCTGCCAATATCCAGTATGGGCCATAAACAAAGGGAAACAGCAAGTCAAAAACAAAGAAAACAAACAGGAAATAAGACACAGAACAAAAGCCGAAATCAAAAACAAGGACACCATAACCATACCATACATACGAGGGATCATGGAACCAATTCAAAGGATCATGAAAAAATACAAAATAAACACAGCAGTAAAACCACACAAAAAATTAAGACAGTTATTCGTACACCCCAAGGACAGAATAGAACAAGACAAAAAATGCAATGTAATATATGAAATATCATGCAGATCATGCAACAAAACCTACATTGGAAAAACTGGAAGGTCATTCACCACAAGAAAAAAAGAACACCGGAAGGAATGTGAGAAGGAAACACAAGGACGACTCACAAGATCACAAAAAGAAAAGGCAGAACAAGAAACATTAAAATCAGCTATATCAGATCACTGCAAAAGAAATAATCACATCATGGACTGGGACAACGCAAAAATTATTGGATCAGAGAGCAACAGACACAAACGCTGGATCAAGGAGGCCATAGAAATCAGGAAGCGGGGAAAAGACACGATGAACTGAGATGAGGGGGCCTTTATGCTTTCCCACACCTGGGATCACATTCTCCAGAGACCATCTGACGGCAGAAGGCGGGGCCGGCTCGGTGGATCTGACAGATCTGCTGAGCTGGCCCCGCCTACGAAAATCAGCTGATAAATGTCACCTGGCAGCAATCAGCTGACTCTTCTGACAAAGGCTGCAGTGTACAGTCGAAACATGTTAAGAAGATAAATACGTACATCTCCTTTCTATTCTTGTCTTTAATAAGAACAAAAGAATAATAATTAAAAGAAGACAAAATGAACCTACTTGAGCCATATTTTGACTAAACGACTTCATTCTCAAGGATGCACACCCTCGTAACCTCAGCAAAGCATTTATAAATCTGAGGTCAGTCTGAGCAACGGTTCAAGAGATACTGTATGTGTGGAACAGACAGACAGACACACAGAGATTCCTTGCATTTACAGTGGTGTGAAAAAGTGTTTGCCCCCTTCCTGATTTCTCTCTTTTTTTTTTTTGTATGTTTGTCACACTTAAATGTTTCAGATCATCAAACAAATTTAAATATTAGACAAAGATAACACAAGTAAACACAAAATGCAATTTTTAAATGAAGGTGTTTATTATAAAGGGTAAAAATAATCCAATCCTACATGGCCCTGTGTGAAAAACTGATTGCCCCCCCATCCCCCTGTTAAAACATAAATTAACTGTGGTTTATCAGATCTTTGGAAAGCTGAGTTCAATTTCTCTAGCCACACCCAGACATGATTACTGCCACACCTCTTCTCAATCAAGAAATCACTTAAATAGGACCTGCCTGTCATGTTTGCCCCTTCGGGGCAGAGAGACAAGCCCACGTGCTGAATGGTGTTTGTGACGTTTAATAACAAAAAATAGCACAGAGTACAAAAATGATGCCAACAATACAAAAATCCCAAACAAGAATAACATACGAGACAAGCCTCAGAGCAGCGCGTGCTCTGGAGAAGTAAACTTCAGAGGCTAGGACCAGTGGGGAGAACGGTAATGAACCAATATAGCCGCAATGACTGAGTAAACAGACAGAACTTCAATAGTGGAGTGAGATGGCACGATGAGTAGCAGGTGTGGGGAACCAGAGCGGATGGGTGACCTAATTACAGAACTCTCGCAGCTGAGATTGTCACGAGCTGAGGCGGGGATGCCTGCTTTACCCAGGCTCATGGCTTTTCCTGTACATCTATTTATTGTAGTATTGTGCTTCTTTTAATGTTATTCAGCACTTCATTTTTCCTCCTGTTGTGTTTCTGTTATTTTTGGCCATGCCTTGTTATGTAATTGGGTTTGATCCATGGCTATTTGTATTTGTTTTCAGTTTGCTGTGATTATGTTTGTTGTCTTCTCTGGGTTGACAGCTGTCAGGCAGTTTCCAGGTCTTTGCTCTGCCTGGAGGCGTCTCCTGTCAGATTGTCAGTCCAGCCGCTTTTCCCTCTTTGATCCAGCTGGTTGCAAATTATTATTGTTCCCTGGGCCTATTCAGGTCATGCAGCCCACACTGGTGCTCATTCTAGCTAATTACATTCACCTATATTTAAGCTCTGCTGTTTCCCTAATCATTGCTGCTTCGTTGAATGTCTGCATGGATGTTTTTCCTGTAACCCTCTCAGCCTCTGAAGTTTTTACTGCTTCTTCAGAGCACACCTTGCTCGGAGGCAATCTCTGTAAGTTTATCCTTGTTTGGCATTTTTGTATTATTGGCACCTCTGGACTGTTTCTGTTCTTTTGTTAATTAATCACACAAACTCCATCCAGCACGTCGGCTTGTCTCTCTCTGCGCCTTGTAGAGGCACATATGACAGAGGTGACTAGGCGAGTAGGCAGAGAGTAATTAACCAGGTGGGGATAACTGGGAGAGGAGGAATAATTGCCCTGTCACAGGAAAAGGCAAAACAGTCTAAAACTACATAAATAGACAACATAATAACAATGCTCAAGTATAAATAATAAATAACTGAGAGACTGAGCCCCGTAAAACCCGTGCTCAGTCCTGTGACAGAGCCCCTCCTTTAAGGGGTGGATCCCAGACACCCCGAGTTTTACCCTCGGCCGGGGGATCGCGGGAATCATGAGATCGTGGGTTCGATCCCAGCCCCCGACCAACAGTGAGCTGTGTGGAGTTTGCATGTTCTCCCCGTGTTACGCGGGTTTACTCCGGGATTTCTCCGGTTTCCTCCCGCACACCAAAAACATGTAGGTTTAGGGCGCTCGCGCACGCAGCGACCAGCAGCCGGTGGCTTGTCACCAGACTGCAAACCAAGTCTACCTACGGGTACAAATAAGTAACAAAAAAAAAAAAAAAAGGTAACACCAAAAGGAGCGCCCCCCCCCCAAAAAAAAAAAACAAAACAAGGTACAGCAAACAACAAACCAGGCTGGGAGGTGGGGGAAAGAGGTAAGGCGGGAACAAAACTACAGGGCCCACTCAGGACCCGCACCAAGCTACATCAAGGCTCTGGGACCCCAGAGTTTTGGTGGCCAGCCAAAGTCCCACGCCATCCAGAGAGCCAGGTGGAAGTTGTCGGGTGGCTTGCCGGAAAATAAGGACCACTCAACCCGGCGGCTTAGTCTTTCGGGCGGCCGGCCTGAGTTCTTTAGCCACCTGGACAACAGGGATGACCCAGGAGTCAGCCTCCTCATGGGAGGACCCACGGCAATGTTAGATGGAGGAGGATGGGAGACCCCGACTGTGTCTGGCTGAGGATCTGCAGCACCCGCGGTGGCTCCGGGCTGGAGCACTGCAGCACCCTCTGTGGCGCCGAGCTGGAGCACTGCAGCGCCCTCAGTGGCTCCGGGTTGGAGCACTGCAGCACCCTCGGTGGCTCCAGGCTTGAACTCAGCTGCACCTTCGGTGGACCCAGATTGGGCCAACACTGCACCCATAGTGGGCCCGGACAGGGCCAATGTTACATCCATGGTGGGCCCTGACTGGCCCAATGCTGCACCCACAGTGGACCCTGGGCTTAGGAGTAGTGCTCATGGCAGGCCCATGCTGGGGCACAGCACCCACAAGGGTCCCCGACGAGACGCAGCACCCACGAGGACTTGGACCATGAAGGTGGAACCCAGATGATGGCCTCAGGCAGACGGGAAGCTGCACCCATGGAGGACCCTGCCTGGGTCGGAGCTGCACCCACGGAGGTCCTGGCCTGGGACGGAACACCCTCGGTGACCTCAACAGGAGGAGATGGACCCAGGACGACCTCCAGCGGTGAACCTGGACCCACAGAGACCTCTGGCAGTGGTGGAACATCTCTGGTGACCCTGGGAGAAAGCTCAGACACACACACAGAAGGGGAATCAGGGTCACCGGCAGCGGTGGAGCCCGGCGAGAGGAGCTCAGGTGCAGTGGGTGGCTGCACTCGGCTCTCCTCCCCAGGAGCCAGACAAGATTGCTCTAATACAAACAAGAGAAAAACAAAGGCGAGCACTTGCCTGAGTGCGAGCTCCACTGCTGTCCAGGACTCCAACGAGCCAGGCGATGATGGCTCTTTGGGCTAGGCCCTCTGGAGGTCCAGCTTGGCCCTGAACTCTGCTGTGGCAGCCTCCACAGCAGGCATGGTGGTGGTTGCAGTCTCTTTGGCCCCAGTCGGCATGACCCACGCAGGTAGTTCCCCTGGCGTGGCGGCCGGGGTCCACCTCATCATTGGCACTGGACTCAATGTGGTGAGCTCAGGTTCAGTGCCTTCCCTCTGTCCATAATGGGACTGCGGGGCTGGAATGGAGTCCTCCAGCACCGCAGGCTCCTTCCTCATCCGGTGGTTGAGTCTCGGGGCCGACGAACACTCAGGGGCGAGAGGAGGGGACACGGAGAGGGCAGGTGAAGGTTTGTTAATTTTAGAAGGTGGAGAGAGCTCAGGGGACTGCCCTTCCTGAGTCTCTCTGCCAGGAATCAGGCAATGCATATCATTATTTAATGAAATAGAATGAAATGGTACTTGCCTGAATTCCCGGGACATGGTGTTGCTTCCTGCTGTAGCACCGCCCTTCTCCGTGGCCACGATGGACTTGGGCCCCTGAGTGGATCATGGAGGAGCCGTCTCTGTAGCCGTGGAGGTGGACAGAACCGGGAATGATGCAGCCAGACCCTCAGGAGTGAGAGGAAACATCAAGGAGATGGGATTTGCAGCAGGAGAGACGGAGAATGAGGCTGACATGACAGCCAGTGACAAAGAACGAGAGGGAGAAACTGCTGCGGGATTTGTCTGGCTTGATGTTTGGGAAGTGGCTGACTGAGTAGTGGAGGCGTTTCTCTGGCGGTCCGGAGCTGGGCAACGGCGCCGCCGTGGAGCTGGTGGCACGTATGCCGGAGCTGGTGATGACGCTGGTGAAGTGAGATGGGTTGAGGACATTGGCTGTGGAGAGCGCCTTCGCCTTGGTTTAGCTGGAAACGCTCCCATCTTCAAACCAGGAAATGACTGCCGGAGTGTGCAGACCGTGGACAGCAACTCTGCGTACTGTGGATTATTCCAAAGGCCGGTGTGCGCTTCCAGGATACTCACCGCTCCATACAGACATTCCCATGTCTTCTTGGATCCCTGGGCGGTGAGAGCCTAGTCCACAAAGTCTTGAATGAAGTCCGCCGCCCATTCCTCCTCCAATGTTGGCGACCCAGCTGCCAATCCTCCTTTATTCGTGCAAGGCCGGCACGCTGGGGACATGATTGCTCCGAAAGGCAGGTGTGTAGAAAAAAAACACAAAAAGGTAAAATATGCACAAACACCACAGCTTGTTTTTTTCACAGGTGGCTATATTCTGTCATGTTTGCCCCTTTGGGGCATAGAGACAAACCCATGTGCTGAATGGTGTTTGTGATGTTTAATAACAAAAAATAACACAGAGTACAAAAATGGTGCCAATAATACAAAAATCCCAAACAAGAATAACTTACGAGACAAGCCTCAGAGCAGAGCATGCTCTGGAGAAGTAAACTTCAAAGGCTAGAACCAGTGGGGAGAATGGTAGTGAACCAATACAGTCGCAATGACTGAGTGAACAGACAGTACTTCAATAGTGGAGTGAGATGGCACGATGAGTAGCAGGTGTGGGGAACCAGAGCGGACGGGTGACCTAATTACAGAACTCTTGCAGCTGAGATGACTAGGAGAGCAGGCAGAGCGTAATTAACCAGGTGGGGATATCTGGGAGAGGAGGAATAATGGCCCTGTCACAGGAAAAGGCAAAACAGTCTAAAACTATATAAATAGACAACACAATAACAATGCTGAGGCATAAAAAATTAATGGAATGACAAATCATCAGAAATCAAAACACAGAAAGACACCACAAGGCTTGGAAAACATACAGAAAATATTCATAAATAATTGAGAGACTGAGCCTGGTGAAACCCGTGCTCAGTCCTGTGACACTGCCTGACAAAGTGAAATAGACCAAAAGATCCTCAAAAGCTAGACATCATGCTGCAATACAAAGAAATTCAGGAACAAATGAGAAACAAAGTAATTGAGATCTATCAGTCTGGAAAAGGTTATAAAGCCATTTCTAAAGCTTTGGGACTCCAGTTAACCACAGTGAGAGCCATAATCCGCACATGGCGAAAACATGGAACAGTTGTGAACCTTCCCAGGAGTGGCTGGCCAACAAAAATTACCCCAAGAGTGCAGCGATGACTCATCCAAGAGATCACAAAAGACCCCACAAAAACATCCAAAGAACTGCAGGCCTCACTTGCCTCAGTTAAGTTCAGTGTTCATGACTCCACCATAAGAAAGAGACTGGGCAAAAACTGACTGCATGGCAGAGTTCCAAGACAAAAACCACTGCTGAGCAAAAAGAAGATAAAAGCTTGTGTCACTTTTGCCAGAAAACACCTTGATGATCCCCAAGACTTTTGGGGAAATGCTCTGTGGACTGATGAGACAAAAGTTGAACTTTTTGGAAGGTGTGTGTCCCATTATATCCATCGTAAAAATAACGCAGCATTTCAGAAAAGGAACATCATACCAACAGTAAAATATGGTGGTGGTAGTGTGATGGTCTGGAGCTGTTTTGCTGCCTTAGGACCTGGAAGACTTGCTGTGGTAAATGGAACCATGAATTCTTCTGTCTACCAAAAAATCCTGAAGGAGAATGTCCGGTCATTTGTTCGTGACCTCAAGCTGAAGTACACTTGGGTTCTGCAACAGGCCAGTGATCCAAAACACACCAACAAGTCCACCTCTGAATGGCTTCAGAAAAACAAGACTTTGGAGTGGCCTAGTCAAAGTCCTGACCTGAATCCAACTGAGATGCTGTGGCATGACCTTAGAAAGGCGGATCATGTTCGAAAACCCTCCAGTGTGGCTGAATTACAACAATTCTGCAAAGATGAGTGGGCCAAAATTCCTCTACAGCACTGTAAAAGACTCATTGCCAGTTATTGCAAACGCTTGATTGCAATTGTTGCTGCTAAGGGTGGCCAAACCAGTTATTAGGTTTAGGCGGCAATCACTTTTTCAAATAGAGCCATGTAGGTTTTGATTTTTTTTCCCCTTAATAATAAACACCTTCATTTAAAAACTGCATTTTGTGTTTACTTGTGTCATCTTTGTCTAATATTTAAATTTGTTTGATGATCTGAAACATTTAAGTGTGACAAACATACAAAAAATGTGACATCAAGAAGGGGGCAAACACTTTTTCACACCACTGTAGATAGATAGATAGACAGATAAGAGTGGGAGCTAAATAAGTTGTGTGGTGTAGTGGTTAAGGAATCCACTTGTGGCTATATTACTAATATTTTTGCTAAAACATCTGTGCTGTCAACCTCTATCCTCCAGCAGAAGTCAGAAATCATCTCCTCCCTTTCTTGTCACTGCCCTTTGTGCAGTGTAGAACCGGTTATTAATTATACATACACTAAAACCAAATACAAATGTGTGTTATGATCCTCGATACACACACTAAGTGATTGTACAGAGTATGAATTCATGAATTTGCCTAATTTTACATTTAAATTAGTTCAGTTTCAGAATTTGAGTTGTGTTTTTTTTTTAAACTTTTTCCAACTCCACAGCATTAGTACAATAAAAGTATAGATTTTGGTGAATTTTTGCTATAGTGATGTAAATTATTAGAAAAAAAAAACAGCAGTCATATTTTTGCTTTAAAACCAGAAATATGTAAGCTAGCCATAATCATACTGCTGGAGCATCTAACTTGAGAAAGCTATTCTCCATATTGCATCCCATTAAATAATTTATAAATGAATAAATAATTCACAAATGTCACATGCATCCCTATAAAATGAAAAGAGAGAAAGGTGAAAATCCTTTCTAAGTGTCGCCTTCAGCAGATTCTTTCATTTATAAGCTAAAGCACTATATTTAAACAATATTACACAAGAGCGAGTTCGGTATCATTAATATATTAACTTCAGCAGGGTGTGATGCGGCTTGTGCCCTCCGCTAAGAGGAGCACACCCTACTGTTATGTTCATGATACTGTAATGAACTCAAGTGTAATATTACTTTTATACAACAGTTCCACAAGCACAATTTATTAAAAGACAGCAATACTGGACAAAGTATTATGATTTGTGTGTTTAACCAGTTATTTTGTGCAGCTGAGAAAAAAAAAATAGTCCCATCTGAATGTAGCCACTAGCCAGTAACTGCTGCTAAACATCTCAATCAGCATGGAGACGCCTATTGTCATTTCACACGCATGTAAACAAATTAAATCTTGTCAAGTGCATAAGTAATGTGTTTATAAAACACACCTGTTAAGTCGATACTTCAGAAAATCCCAGATCAAAACGTATCCAATACCGGTCACCGGAAGCTAGTAGTTAGCATGCTAGCGATTTAGGACATTTTGCTTGCTTCACATTTTCAAATGAAACAAAAAGCCCATCACCACAAAGGTATTGTGGTTTGTTAATCGAGATAATAAATCAAACCCTAGCACTGCCTATTTTTTTAAGCAGACGTGAAATCGCTTAATGATCTTAAAATGACAGGGGTAGATGGAAGTAGACCTTTGCAAAAGGTTGGGACTTTCAGGTCATGGATGTTTAATTTCTTGTCAAACAGCGCCTCACTGTGGAATTTAAGGTATCCAAAACAATACTGCAATTGTCAGAGAGTTGATAGAAGAACACTGTTAGTAATTAATGTTACGAGAACACCTTTGAAGCGGAGTGAAATTGGAGTGCAATTATCGCAGATTATAGTAACTCCTGGAATCCCTCGTCCAACAAAATTGCTTAATTGGAACTAACTGCTGTATAAGTAGAAATAAGAACTCTAACCTAAAATCAGGAAAAGTTCATTTTACCTGTACAACAGAACCGAATTCTCAACCACTGTGAACATATTTTAATTGTCATCATATCAGTTGCAGGAGTTCCCTGTAAAACAAAATGCTAGAGGAGACAACAAAAGAAAAAAGAACAAAATAAATGACCTATTTAATTGAGCAATATTACATGAGAGGGAGTGTGGTATCAGTGAATGTCACTGCAATGATTTAGTCATGATCAAATTATATATTTTTAAAATCTATAATAAAAAACACTTTAAATTCCACTACCATTACAAATGAAACAACAAATTAAACAGCACAGGCTTATTTTGATCACATGGCCCCTTTAAAATGCTGTGTGACTGCTGAAGGCAGCCATTGTAGTGACCTCCTTGTTATCTGTGCTGCCCACACTTCTTCTGTCTGGTGAGCATTTCCGCAGAGGAAGATGACCGCAGTGGCTCGGAATGAGGACGCGCCATTATTAGGAGTGGTAATACAACACTCTTGACATGCACATAATTGTCTTTGGCATAATGTGAAATCATCACAACCCAGTGTCGGCGGTTCTCATTTCCGGGAAATCAAAAGTTGAGACTTGAGTTCAATTAGAAAAAGTAAAACTCTGATTAATTACAGCCGGTTAATATTGCTGAAGGGGATAACGTAGAGTAGTCGTCAGCTCAAACAGTGACCATAAATTTGCCTTCAAGTCTTAAATAAAAGCTTTTTTCCCCTTATCCCTTTTTTACATTTATGTCAGCCTAGGCATGTGTCTCTCTGTGCTGGGGAGTGTGTGATATTACTCTATCAGTCTAAGCTAGTTATCATTTTCACTGAAGTGTCTGCAGTGGAACAGGATAATGGCCCTTGTCTCTGCAGCTCAGCCTTCGATCTTCCTGATTATGCCCTCCCCCTCACCATACAAATGTCAGTCTGTTCATTTAAATGCTTTTTGTACTTCACAATTAACAGAAAACACATATTTTAACAGGAAAGCATTTCAGCTAATGTGAATACTACGATCAAAGTGTCAAAAACTGAAAGTCCTTCTACAATTGAAACTCAATTCGTTTCTGTTAGAAGGGCAAACAGGCTTATCCCAATGCAAGGGAGTTTTCTTAGGACAGAAACTGTAAGTTTCGCCATTGATAATCTTAACTGCTTGAGCCAAGTTTTAATGGACCATAAAATGTACTCACTAATTGATGCGGTGTAAAGGGCACAAAACACTGTCAGGCAGTCAGAAAGACAGAGGGTTTCATTGATAGAACCAAAGGGAAATTTTGGCATGATTTCATGTGACTAAATACTGTCGCATTAGTAGCAACTGCAATTGTCTTTACAATAAAGGCACCTTTAATGTGTTTACCCACAAGTTATGTTGTCATGCTAGTGATTTAAAACCATCTTAATATAATATTAAACATAAATTGGTAATTAATATCAGATTAAAAACTCTAGACCCCTTGTAATGTCTTCTAAAATGAGTGGATAGTCAGCCTGTCAATTATTTTCCTGCTTGCTGATTAAATGCCTTATAATGTTTTTATAGATGGGATCATTTACATAACAATATTAGCATCAGAAAAGCACTCAGAGAGCACATACCTCCGCCAAGGCTCCTTCCATCCCTCATGGATCATCTCCAAATTGTAATGGGTTCGTGGGCTGGCCAAGAGTCAGCTCTGGCCAAAATTGCATCAAAGTCTATCCAGTAGTTTTGGAGGATTCTTGTGAACACACTGTAAAAAGAAAAGAGCCTTGGTGGAGGTATACATTCTGGGATCATCATCAAAATGTCAAGGGTTCCTCTCTAGCCCAAGGACCACCTCTGGTACAAATTTCATCCCAATCCATGCAATAGTTTTTGTGTAATCCTGCTGCACAAATACAAACAAGGTCCTTGATGGAGGTATGCACTCTGAGATCATCACCAACATTTATTGGGTTCATCCATGGCCCAAGGGCTACCTCTGGTGAAAATTTTATCATGGATAAAATTGGAATAAACAGCATAACCGTCTACTTAGTTATCCTACATAGTATGAATATGTACCCATACATATTGTCACCCTCCATAGCGACTGATATTGTCCTAGTTGCATACTGGAGGGGACCATTTGTGTAAGTCTGTTGTGTCTTTTGCATTCAATACTATTAGGTCGTCACGTTTTTTTGCTATCTCTGCGAGCAGCCCTGCTTAAGTTATACAGTCTGACAGCCGTAGGTAGGAAGGACCTGCAAAACCTCTCGGTTGCGCACCTAGGATGATGTAGTCTACTGCTAAATGAGCTCCTCAGTGCGTTCAATATGTCCTGCATAGGGTGGGACTCGGACTCCAGCAGAGATGACAGTTTAGCCACCATCCTTCTCTCTCCTATCTCCTCCACTGGGTCAAGGCGTTGCCCCAGGACAGATCTAGCTTTCTTGATCAGTTTGTTCAGTCTCTTCCTATCGGCTGCTGTAATGCCGTTGCCCCAGCAGACCACTCCAAAAGTGATGGCTGATGCCACCACCGTGTCGTAGAATGTCTTCAGCAGCACCCCTTGTACACCAAAAGACCTGAGCCTCCTCAGTAGGAACAGCCTGCGCTGTCCCTTCTTGTAGAGTGCGTCGGTATTGTGTGACCAGTCTAGTTTATTGTTCAGATGAACACCAAGGTACTTGTAGGATGTCACCATCTCAATGTCTGTTCCCTGGATGTTTACTGGTGCTGTGAGGGGTTGTCCTTGCCTGTGGCAGTCCACCACCAGCTCCTTAGTTTTCCTCACGTTGCTCTGGAGGCAGTTCCAATGGCACCAGTCCACAAAGTCCTGGATAAGTCCTCTGTACTCAGCTTCATCTCCGTTGGAGATGAGGCCGACGATCGCAGAATCGTCAGAGAACTTCTGTAGATGGCAGTGTGTTGTGTTGTGTGAGAAGTCCGCAGTATAAAAGGTGAACAGGAAGGGAGCCAAAACGGTTCCCTGGGGGGTCCCCGTGCTACCGATGATCGTGTCAGACACACAATCTCGGGTTCTCACAAACTGTGGCCGGTTAGTGAGGTAGTCCAGGATCCACGATGACAGGTGCTGGTCCACCCCTGCGCACAGCAGTTTGTCCTTCAGGATCATCGGTTGAATGGTATTGAAAGCACTGGAGAAGTCAAAGAACATGATCCTCACCACATTCCCGGGCTTCTCCAGGTGGGACAGAGAACGGTGAAGGAGGAAGATCACTGCATCCTCCACCCCAATGCCATGCTGGTAGGCAAGCTGGAGTGGATCCATCGCTGGTCCCACCAGGGGGCGGAGGTGAGTAAGGAGCAGTCTCTCCAGGGTCTTCATCATGTGAGATGTCAGGGCCACTGGTCTGTAGCTGTTCAGATCTTTGGGGTGGGAAGTCTTTGGTACAGGTACCACACAAGATGTTTTCCACAACTGTGGTACCCTCCCCAGCTTCAGGCTCAGGTTGAAGATGCGCTCCACAATCCCACACAGTTGGTCTGCACAGGACTTGAGGAGCTTCGAGCTGATGCCGTCCGGTCCCGAGGCCTTCCTCGCCTTGATCTTCCTCAGCTCCATCCTCACCTGGGTCTTAGTGAGGGTCAGGTTGGGGGGCTGTGTGCTAGGAGTGGGGGGGTGCTGGTGGAGTGGGGTGTGGACAGCAGGTCTCGATGACTTTAGAGGCAGCAGTGGTTGTTGTGCATTCGGGGGGGGGGGATTGGTCAAACCTATTAAATAACAGGTTCAGATTGTTCGCCCACTCCCTGCCCCCCGTGGCCTGGAGGGAGGTATTCTGGAGCCCAGAGATGGTTTTAAGGTTTCTCCAGACCCCGCCGATGTCGCTCTGTTGCAGCTTGTCCTCCATCTTCCTCCTGAAGCTGTCCTTGCCTTCTCTGATCTTCCTCCTCAGCTTCCTCTGTACGGACTTCAGCATCTCCCTGTTCCCCGACCTGAAGATCCTCTTCTTCTCTCTCTGAAGTGTTTTTATCTCAGGGTTGATCCAGGGTTTGTTGTTCGAGCAACACTGTATGGTCTTGG
Source organism: Pholidichthys leucotaenia (assembly GCA_020510985.1). Taxonomy (NCBI): domain Eukaryota; kingdom Metazoa; phylum Chordata; class Actinopteri; order Cichliformes; family Pholidichthyidae; genus Pholidichthys; species Pholidichthys leucotaenia. Next base: position 72,371,350 of record CM035837.1, read on the forward strand.
TGGGTACGGTGTTGTCCACACAGAAGCCGATGTAGTCCGTGATGGTGTGAGTGAGGCCATCGATGTCCCCACCATGTGGATCGCAGAGCTGCTCCCAGGCAGTGATTTCAAAACAGTCCTTTAGCGCATCCATTGCCTCCTCAGACCATAACTTCACCGTGCGCATGACCAGAGGTTGTCTGTGTACTCGGGGTTTGTACACCGGCAGGAGATGAACCAAGTTGTGATCCGATCTCCCGAGTGGGGGGAGTGGTGATGAGGTGTATGCCTCCTTAGTATTTGCATAAAATAAGTCCAGTGTTTTATTGTCTCTAGTGTGGCATGTGACATACTGGGTGAGTGTGGGTAGAATGGGGGACAGTGAAATATGGTTGAAATCGCCTGAGATGAGGAGAAGAGCATCTGGGTGTTCTGTTTGCAGCCTGCCAGTTACTGAGTGGATGACGTCACGCGCTGTCCCACCGTTCGCCATTGGATTTGCATAAATAACAATGCAGATCACGTGTGAGTATTCCCTCGGGAGATATGTAGGTCTCATGCTAACAGTTAGCAACTCAATGTCTTTGCTACAGTGCTGTTCCTTAACCGTGATATGTCCCGGTCTGTACCAGTTGTTATTGACATACATTATCACTCCTCCGCCCCTTGTCTTCCCACTGTCTGGTGTCCAGACAGTGGGAAGACAGCGGGTTTCCACCGCCTGTATTGCGTGGAAACCCTCCAGTTCAATGTTAGCATCTGTTGCTAGTTCTGTTAGCCCCGTCTTGGTATACAACATCAAACTACTCTCTCTGAAGACGCTCTTGTAGCGGGAGATAGCCGCTAGCTCATCAGTCTTACTTAGTAGCGATCGAACATTCCCCATAATAACGGATGGGAGGACGGGTCTGTACCTTATATTCCTCACCCGCCATCTTACGCCAGCTCGGCATCCACGCCGTTTCCGTCTTATCTCTCCCGGTATGTCGAGTTTTTGCGTTAGCATCATGGGCCGGTTAAGTGCTAACAGCTTGTCTCTATTGTACTGCCTCCTGCAAGAAACAGTGGCTCCGTCCGCTGGCTCAGGGGACCTTTGGGTGATCTACGTGTTTGGATGGAATAAAGGTGATGCTGGATCAGAAAGACTGGCAAGAGAGCCAGATAGTAAATAGATATAGGCAGAAATTGATCCGCTGTTGCAAAAAGGGCAGCCTACTCGTGTGGCGCCGGAAGAGATGTCCTGATTGGTGGAGCCTTGAGTACTTTTATCATGTTTATAGTCAGCTTCATGTGTGCCTGTGTTTGTGTTCATGCTGAATGTAATTGTGGTTTGTAAATATGGATGTCACCTGACTGCAAAACAAATCTACCTACGGGTACAGATAAAGTAACCTGAACCTGAACCTGAAAGTCTGTCCACTAGTTGTGGAGGATTCTTGCCATCACAGTGTGAGAAGATAAGAGCCTTGGTGGAGGTATGTTTTTTCGGATCATCACCAAAACATTATGGGTTCCTCTGTAGGCCAAGGACCACCTCTGGAAAAAAAATTTCATCCAAATCCATCCTGTAGTTTTGAAGTATTCTTGCTAACACACTGTGAGAAGATAAGAGCCTTGGTAGAGGTATGTCTTCTCGGATCATCAACAAAATGTTATGGGTTCGTCTCTAAGCCAAGAACCACCTCTGGTGAAAATGTCATCCAAATCCATCTAGTAGTTTTTGTGTAATCCTGCTGCACAAATACAAAGAAGGTCCTTGATGGAGGTACGCACTCTCAGATCATCACCAAAATTTAATGGGTTCATCCTTGGCTCAAGGGCTACCTCTGGTGAAATTTTCATCAAAATCTGTCCAGTAGTTGTTGCATAATCCTGCTAACAGAAAGACAAACAAAGAAACAGATGGACAGACAAGCAGACAAACCACCCCAATTACATTACCTCCTTGGCAGAGGTAACAAACAGATGTAGGCAATTTATTGAAAACTGCATTTAAACTCAAACAAGCTGCTCCACAGCTGATCAAAAGTTTAAGCTCATAGCCCCTAATAAAAACAAAAACAGAACTAAAAGTCTCAAAAAAGGACTCAATAGCGAGTAGCCCCAACGTTCTTGTTGATCACTTCATGCGTGATATGAGTATTACCAGGAGGCTGCTGGGAATGTTCCTCCATGTGGTGAAGATGGCTTCACGAAGGGTGTCCACAATCTGGAACTGATGTCTGTTTTTGTAAACTTCCCTTGCTATCCATCGCCAAATGTTCTCAATGGGATTTAAATGAGGGGAACATGCAGGATGGTACAAAAGAGTGACGTTATTCTCCTGGAAGAAGTCCTTCATTAGGCGGGCATTGTGAACTGCAGCATTGTCCTTTAGAAAAACCCAGTCATTACTGCACAGATGAGGGCTCTCAGTCAAGATGGATTCCCGCTGCAACTTCTCCACATAGCCAGCCACTGTTTGACACCCCTACACAACCTGCAGCACCATTGTTCCACTGAAGGAAAAAGCACCCCAGAACATGAGGGAGCCTTCTCCATTGTGCTGTGTAGGAAACATCTCCGGTGGGATCTCCTTGTAATCTCCTTGTAACTGTAACATTGGGAGCCATATGGACCATCCAGGTTAAATTGTTTTTCATCAGAAAATAAAACTTTCTTCCACCTTCCAATGTCCCATGTTTGGTGCTGAACCGCAAAGTCCAAATGGGAAAGTACTGTATGTGGCATGACAGGAGACATGGCTTTTGAATACATTTTTTGTGTCATAAATCACCCTTTTTAAGGGCTATGAAGGACACCAAACGTTCACTGTGAGTTTTGCACATTTATTAACAGAAAGACAAACACTACATAAAACACTAAACTTACATACAAGGAGAGATAAGATGTGCTGGAGGAGAATGGGGCTCTCGCCAAAGGAGAACAGAACAGCCTGGACGAAACACTGGCTGAGGCGCTCGGACACGCCATGGAAAAAGAGAAAAACTCAGCCGGAGTCACACCTGATGGGAGACGGGGCTCACGACTGAGAGGAAAGACAAAAAGGATTAAATCCACAGTGGAGCTCACCTGTTCACCTCTGCAGAAAAAAACAAATCTCACTCAGAGTACAACAGGAACTTCTGAGGAGGGTAACGGTAGGACATGGCAATGAGAGAATTGTTGCTGTATTCTTAAAAAGATGTGAGGAACAATGATTAATGGATGACAGGTGTGGATACATGAGCAGGGATGTACACATAATCAGTGATAGCTGTGCAGCCCGCAAAGCAGAGTTTGACATCCATAAGCTGCACAGCACTGTCAAAATAAAAGCACAAAACCGGAAACTAAATAATAATACAAGAATAAGACAACACAATCCTAAGATGAAAATAATATTATAAATACAAAATGACCCAATAACTAGACAGTACAATAAGGACGAGACAAAGAATACAGACAACTCATAACTACACAAGAACCAAATACAACATGCCATAATAAACAAAGAAACAAACACACAGAAATGTCACAACTCGCTCTCGCCCATCATTAGCTCCAGCGGCGTGCACACCTGTATCTCATCAGCTGCGGACTATTTAACCCGCTCTGCCTACAGCCTCAGTCTGGAGCCGTCTGCTCGTCTACGCTCCCAAACTCCAGCGCATGACCGACTCTCCCAGGCCTGCGCCATCCTTCACCCAGCACGTAAGCTGTTCGTTTCCTTACCTGCTCTTCAGTCTCTCCCCTGTGCAAAGGTGGACCCTCCAGGCGGCAGATTTCCCATCCTCGCCTTAACCTCCGCAGCTCTCTCCTCTTCTCGCCAAGTGCGCACCGGAGCACTGTATCCCAGGCAGAAGTCCTGCGTCAGCCAACGCCAGCCACCACAACACCTGCACGTAAGCAATACACTGAGTGTTAACCCCACGGGGTGTGTGACTGTCTCTAACCTGCATCTCTGCTCTGCCCGTAGGGTTGCCTGGCTGCACGGTGAACTGTTCCGCTCTCAGCGCTTCCTGTCCACCATCAATCCATCCACATCTCTCACACACGCACCCACACACCCACTGTTGTTGAATAAAGCTTTGAATCTAACTCGAGCCTGTGTGCGTGTTCTCTGAGCCCAATATCATGTCAAGAAAAAAGACTAAACTTGAACTGAGGCTGAGCACAGCACCCACCCATGCTCAGGATCATGGCAGTGCCCCCCCCCCCCCAAGAGGTGGATCGCAGACACCCCAGGGCAACACCAAAAAGAAAGGAGGACCCACCCACAAAAGAGAAACCCCCCCCCAACAAGGAAAACAACCCACCCCGGGTGGGAGGAGGGGGAACCCTGGCACGGAGGGACCAAAACAGCACAGAAAAATAAAGGGAGGAAAAAAAACGTCATGACCCACAACACTGACAACAGATAAGGTGACCAGAACTCTGAGATATTAAATAGCAAAATAAAGCAGTTCAGATGGTTTATAAGGGCCCCAAAGCTACCCAATTACTAGGTGGAACAAATCTGGTGACCTCCCAGTGTCCCGGGGCCACCCAATTATACAGTGGAACATGCTCGGTGGCCCTCCAGGGTTCTTGAGCCACTCAAGCAGATGGTGTAGCCCGTCGGGTGGTCTCACAGAGTCCCAAGACCACTGGAACATGTGCTGGAGCAAGTTTGGCCTCCCCACGTTCCAGGACCACCCAAGCAGAAGTAGCAGTCCACCAGGTGGCCTTCCAGAGTGCCAAATCCACCCAAGCAAACAACGAGGCTCATCGGGAGGTCTTCTCACATCCCTGAGTCAATGGGCCGCAGGGCACGACACACCTCCTCCTGGGGGCAGCAGCGGGAACTTATGCCCCTTCCAGACCACAGGGCCTGAGGGTAAGACACCAACAGAGGCGGATGGCTGATCAGCAAAGAGCCCAGATGAAGTGTCGGCTGACCAGCAGGGAAACACGGCGAAGGGGGCTACCAACCCAGATAGCTGCCTGGCGAGGGGACCAGATGAGGAGAGTGACTGCTCAGCGGGGATCTCCAGTGAAGACGGGGAACTCACGATGTCCTCAGCCAACAGTGGAGAACCCTCAACGACCTCAGGCAAAGACAGGGAACCCTCAATGACCTCAGGCGGAGGCGGGGGTGAAGCACCCACGGCAGCCTCGGATGGAGGCGGAGCACCCACGGAGACCTTGGGTGGAGGCGGAGTGCCCACGGAGACCTTGGGCAGAGGTGAAGCGCCCACGGAAACCTCGGGCAGAGGCGGAGCGCCCACAGAGACGCAGAGGTCTCCGCCTCTGCCCACAGGTCTCCGTGGGCACTCCGCCTCTGCCCACAGAGACCTTGGGCAGAGGCGGAGTGCCCACGGAGACCTCAGACGGAGGCAGGGGACCCATGACGACCTCAGGAAAAGGTAGAGGACCCACAGCAACCTCAGGCAAGGGTAGGAGACCCGTGATGACCTAAGGCAGTGATGGGAGAAGACCATCAGTGGACCCTGACGAGGACTCATGCAGAGAAGAAAAGACATGCACTAGGTTACTACCACCAGCAGCAGTGGAGCCCGGCAAGGAGAATTCAGGAACAGCCGGTGGCTGCGACTGGTTCTCCTCAATAAGAGCTAAACAAGATTTCTCTAAAACTGATAATGTGAAGACAAAGAAGAGAACTTTCCTTAGCTTGAGCTCCACCACTGTCCAGGACTCCGGCTGGGATGTCTTGAATCCAGTCGTCTGGTGCTTCCACCCCAGCTCGGCCACCTCAGACAGGGAGGAAGAGAAAACACCAGAACATACACTACCGTTCAAAAGTTTGGAGTCACCCAGACAATTATTTTGTGTTTTCCATGAAAAGTCACACTTATTTACCACCATGAGTTGTAAAATGAATAGAAAATATAGTCAAGACATTGACAAGGTTAGAAATAATGATTTGTATTTGAAATAATAATTTTTTCCAGATACTCAACCTGCTCAAAGGAAAGTCAGTTTTATAGCTTCTCTAACCAGCTAAACTGTTTTCAGCTGTGCTAACATGATTGCATAAGGGTTTTCTAATCATCCATTAGCCTTCTGACGCAATGAGCAAACACATTGTACCATTAGAACACTGGAGTGATAGTTGCTGGAAATGGGCCTCTATACACCTATGTAGATATTGCACCAAAAACCAGACATTTGCAGCTAGAATAGTCATTTACCACATTAGCAATGTATATTAGATATTAGACTAATTAGAGTGTATTTCTGATTAGTTTAGTTATCTTCATTGAAAAAAGCAGTGGTTTTCTTTCAAAAATAAGGACATTTCTAAGTGACCCCAAACTTTTGAACGGTAGTGTAGTTACTGGCAGTGGTGGAGCTTGGCGAGGAGAATTCAGGATCAGAGGATATCTGCAGCCAGTTCTCCTCACCATGAGCAAGACAAGATTTCTCTAGATCTGCAGGTGTTAAAACAGAACAGAGTACTTGCCTGGACTCCAGCTCCACCACAGCCCAGGACTCCGATGACTCTGCTGCGAGGACCCCAGCAGCAAGCATGATGGTGGATGCAGCCCAGGGACCCCCAGGTGTGGCGACCGACCCAGGTGGAACTCCCAGCGTGGTGGCGAAAGCTGGGGGTTGCCTCACCGATGAAGCCGACTCCCATGCTGCTGAAACCAGGGGACACTCTCCTGTGGGATCAAGCTTCAGGACGCAGGTAGCGTTCTCCTCCCATCCTGGATGTGGTTGCGGGGCTAGAACGGCATCTTCCAGGGCCGCAGGTTCCTCCGCCATCTGGCGACACTATCCCAGGACTGGCGGACATTCAAGAGACACAGGAGGAGGCACGGGAGAGGCAAGTGAGGAACCGGTGGCAGCAGCAGGCAGAGAGGACTCGGCTAATGTGGGCTGCAGGTGCTGAGTCTCACCACCAGGAAAAAGGCAAGACATTTCATTTTTATGTGCAGAGAAATGAAAACATACTTGCCTTATCTCCCAGGGCACATTGGTATTTGCTGCTGAATACTCTCCAGATGTGGCGGCCAACATTGATGAACCTCCCAGCATGACGGCTGATGCTGGAGGCTGCCTCACCATTGGTGCTGAGACCCATGCAGCTGAAGTCAGGGGACACCCTCTTGTCGGCTCAGTCTTCAGGGCAGAGGGGGCACTCTTCTCCCATCCAGGGCGTGACTGCGGGGCTGGAACAGAGTCCTCCAGGACCGCAGACCCCTCTGTCATTGGGCGGCTCTCTCTCTGGACCGGCGGACACCCACAAGAAACAGGAGGGGACACAGGAGAAGCAGGTGAGGATAAAGTTGCAGCAGCAAATGGTGAGAGCTCATCTAGGTTGAGCTGCTGCTGAGCCTCACCACCGGGAATAAGACAAGGCATTTCATCTGAAATTGTTTGAGGATGAAAATGTACTTGCCTTATCTTGCAGGGCATGATGGTAATTGCTGCTGAAAGCCCAGATAACTCCCTCTCTGTGTCTGTAGCGGGTGGGGGCCCCCATGGAAACTCTGGAGGGGCCGGCCCTGCAGACACATCACTGGCTAACACAGCTGCTGCGGAGGGGGAGTTCCTCTGACATGCCGTAGCTGGATGACAAGAGGAGGCTGGGTGTGTCTGTTCCCATGGGCGCTCTCTTGCCGGCTCAGGAATGGACGATGGGTGAGGAGGAGGAGGAGCAGGCTCTTGATGAGACCGGCGGGACGCCGGGGTCCAGGGATGTTTCTTCGTCTGCTCTGACCTCGACGCTAATGGAAGGTCTCTTAAGAGAGTGGAGACAGAGTACAGGAGGCCAGCATACCTGGGGAAGTTCCGTAAGCCGGGGTGTACCTCCACAATCATGACTGCTGATGCCACATGCCTCTGTGCCTTCTTGAAAGAACAGGAGGGGAGCGCAGCATCCACAAAGCTCTGGATGAACTCCGCCGCCCATTGTTCATCCACAGTGGGCCCCCCCACTACCGACCTCTCTCGGTTGGCAGAGCCCCGGCGAGCTGGTGACATATTAAGCACTCACACAAAAATAGGTGGAAAAAAAAAGGGGAGACATAATTACAGAAAAAGGAAAAACACAAAGCCCACAATGGCTGGTGTCCACACTGGCCGTGTCCTTCTGTCATAAATTGCCTTTTTAAAGGGCTATGAAGGACAACAAATGCTCGCTGTGAGTTTTGCACATTTATTAACAGAAAGACAAACACTACATAAAACACTAAACTTACATATAAGGAGAGATGAGGTGTGCTGGAGGAGATTGGGGCTCTCGCCGAAGGGGAACAGAACAGCCTGGACAAAGCATCGGCTGAGGCGCTCAGACACGCTGTGGAAAAAGAGAAAAACTCAGCCAGAGCCACACCCGATGGGAGACGGGGCTCACGACTGAGAGGAACGACAAAAAGGATTAAATCCACAGTTGGGCTCACCCGTTCACCTCTGCAGAAAAACCAAATCTGACTCAGAGTACAACAGGAACTTCTGAGGAGGGTAACGGTAAGACACGGCAGTGAGAGAACTGTTGCCGTGTTCTTAAATAGATGTGTGGAACAATGATTAATGGATGACAGGTGTGGATACATGAGCAGAGATGTACACATAATCAGTGGTAGCTGTGCAGAGTTTGACATCCGTAAGCTGTACAGCACTGTCAAAATAAAAGCACAAAACTGGAAACTAAAAACTAATACAAGAATAAGACAACACAACCCTAAGATGAAAATAATACTATAAATACAAAATTACAAAATAAGTAGGCAGGACAATAAGGACTGTCATATTGATATTGATATTGGTCAGCTCACGTGCAGAGTGCCACACCAGAGAAAACACACATGACACAGAGAAGCTAAGTGGAAATAATTTATTGATCCAGAAAGTCTGCACGGTTAGGAGAAAAATGTCACTCGCCAGAGGAAGACTCGCTTGTTAATAGGAGGAGGGAGATCGGGAAGAGTGGAAAACAAATTGCCACTTACGGTCGTTGAGCAGAGTTCCCGGCAAAGAACCCTAGCAGAAATTGACAAACCAGCGGGATGAGGCTGGCAGAGAGTAGTGAAGGAGAGTAGCTGGAGATGGTGTCTGACTGGGTGGTGACAGATAGCTGAGAGGAGGTGAGGATGATGGGGCAGGTGAGCACACAACAATCCCTGGAGATGCACCACACAGATGGCAGCAACCTGAGAGGCGAAAATGAGAGAGGAATTAATTTTAGCTTCCTCAAGTTTAGTATTAAAAGCACTTGCTTGTTACAGGCAGTATACCAAATGAGCAAGCGCTGAAGCATTCACATGATGGCCCTTTTACGCGCTGGCAAGGCAGAGGCAGCAGGTGGATCCACTCACGCAGATGTAGTGATTACCTGCGGAGTCGGGGAATCTCTCACAGGAAAGGAGGGGGCATGCGCTCACCTGAACATGACAAGGACGAGACTAAGAATACAGACAACTCATAACTACACAGGAACCAAATACAACAGGCCATAATAAACAAAGAAACAAACACAGAAAAAAACCTAAACTTGAACTGAGGCTGAGTACGGCACCCACCCGTGCTCAGGAACATGACATTTTGTTCCTTAACCACTTCTTCTGTATATGTCATCATATGGTTATTGGGCTGCAGTCAGCATCAGGGCCTTAGCTGGATCAAGGATCGGCCTGTGTCTCCATGGTCATCTTCACCACAGTCCCCACCAGCATCCTGGAATCACTCACATCAAGCATGCCTAAACAAATTTTTGAAGTGATCAATAAGAATGGTGGGAGCTACTCACTACGAAGTCATTTTTTTGACACTTTTAGTTCTGTTTTGGGTTTTTGGGGGGCTATGGTCTTAAACTTTTCATCAGCTGATGAACCACCTTTTTGAGTTTAAATTCAGTTTTCAATAAATTGTTGACTCTCTATTTTTTGTCTCTTACTTCTGTTTGCTTTTGCATTTTGAAGCTCTACTTACAACGTGGTTAAGATCCACTAGTGCAAAATGCGACTACGTGTAATCTTTCCCCTGGTCTTCAGATTTTGATCAGAAGTGTATAATTTAAAGAGATACATCTACAAAGCCTTTTGGTCACTCTTGAAAATAGATATTCATTTAAATGTGTTTTTTCTTAGTTAAGCATACTGACTGAATAAACAACACTGAATACTAAACTAAAGTTGCTTTTTTTTTAGATTATGGATATGGATAAAAGGTTGAATGGCTCATGGCTATTGAGAAATTCTAGCTCCGGCATAAGTGCACATTCACGCCTTTTAAACATGCTGTTTGAATAACAGTTGATAATGCACCAGTGAGTCACCAAACTTTGCACTGAGTCTCACTCACTTTAAATGAGTCCCCTCCAACGAATGGGTGCACAGTGAAAAATCCATGATACACTAACAGCAACTAAAGACTCCACTGAGGCAAGATGCAAAGCATGGTGCAAATGCCCACTTTAGATTGCTGTAATAGGGCCCAATATGCAGTGAGTTGGGTACAACAGAACTAAAGTAATTTCTCTGCTATTTAAAAGTATGGAACAAGATTTTTCTTTTTCATATGTATTAATTCTCTTATTTGTTCAGCTTGAAATTTTGCTTTTGAGAAATTAATCAAACTTAAAATGATTTGACCAACCCACCAGTCCTACTTATGATGCAAAGGGAAAAGGTCCCAGAAATGAATAAACAGTGAAATTATATTCTCTGCTACCTCAATCTATCAATATACACCATATCCAACAATATTAATTGAAATGAACTTCTGAATGAATTCCATGTATATCCCCAGTTGCCGGTGAGAAATGGTGTTATCGAAACACAAAGGCAAGGGTGCATCATTTACAAGTGAAAAATGTAAACAGCTCACTTTAATCTTGGTCTGAATTATGCACTGGACCACACAGATACTGCTGCTGAGATGAGATTTCCTTCGTGGCCACAGTACCACAAATTGAGCTTGTTTCAGTTGATTCATGGAAGCTATTGAAGGTCATCACTCCTCATTTCCATTTTGATTCAAATACAAAAAAAAAAAAAAACGAGACACCCGTTCTGCAATGGAGTTTGTCACAGTGAAATCCATTTCTAATAGCTTCTTTAGTTCAATAGATGTTGTCTTGGACAAGGATAATAAAAATCATAGTCTCCAAGAGTTACTTTGAGTTATTCCAGCACAGGTAGAGTAGTGACATTTCTGAGACTTCGCTATAAAATCAAAACATCCTTGGATTTTGAAATAGTTATCACAAAACATATATAAGTGTGCTCTCTGTAGTTGTGTCTAAGTTGTGGATCAAGCAATACTGCAATTACATCAACACTCTGGCTTGTTTGGTTAGAAAAATTAGCACTGTGTTATGCAGAAGCATGCAGATGCGTTCGGTCCCTATGATCTGGAATTTCATATGCAAGCCAAATACAGCATGTTGTTCAATGGGTAGTGAGTCCATTAACCATGTCTTGGTAAACATTAATTTGGTTTCTGTGTGACAATTTGCTGTGTCTCTAATTCCTCATATGTGCTGTCCTATACTATGTAAGTGGCAAAGGAATGAATGAATGAATGAATAAATAAATAAATAAATAGACACAAATATAGCCATGGTATTAGTCAGTACCCGACATCACAGAAGAAGTTAAGTTTTCTAAACAGCTCAAGGGTCCCTGCCTAAGTCTACAGCGCATGGAAAAAAATGTTGGTACCCCTCTGTTAATGAAAGAAAAACCCACAATGGCCACAGAAATAACTTGAATCTGACAAAAGTGGTAATAAATAAAAATTATTTGAAAATTAACCAATGAAAATCAGACAGTGCTTTTGAATTGTGGTTCAGCAGAATTATTTTAAAAAACAAACTCATGAAACAGGCCTGGACAAAAATGATGGTACCCCTAGAAAAGATTGAAAATAATGTGACCATAGGGACATGTTCAACTAGGATGTGTCCTCTAATTAACATCACAGATGTCTACAAACTTGTAATCAGTCAATCGGCCTATTTAATTTATTTTTATACTGCGGACTTCTCACACAACACAACACATTGCCATCTACAGAAGTTCTCTGATGACTCTGCGATCGTTGGTCTCATCTCCAGCGGAGATGAAGCTGAGTACAGAGGGCTTATCCAGGACTTTGTGGACTGGTGCCATCGGAACTGCCTCCAGATCAACGCGAGGAAAACTAAGGAGCTGGTGGTGGACTGCCGCAGGCATGGGCAGCCCCTCACAGCACCAGTAAATATACAGGGAACAGACATCGAGATGGTGACATCCTACAAGTACCTGGGTATTCATCTGAACAATAAACTAGACTGGTCACACAATACTGACGCACTCTACAAGAAGGGACAGCGCAGGCTGTTCCTGCTGAGGAGACTCAGGTCTTTTGGTGTACAAGGGGCGCTGCTGAAGTCATTCTATGACACGGTGGTGGCATCAGCCATCACTTTTGGAGTGGTCTGCTGGGGCAGTGGCATTACTGCAGCCGATAGGAAGAGACTGAACAAACTGATTAGAAAGCTAGCTCTGTCCTGGGGCAACGCCTTGATCCGATGGAGGAGATAGGAGAGAGAAGGACGGTGGCTAAACTGTCATCTCTGCTGGAGTCCGAGTTCCACCCTATGCAGGACATACTGGATGCACTGAGGAGCTCATTTAGCAGCAGACTACATCATCCCAGGTGCACAACCGAGAGGTTTCGTAGGTCCTTCCTACCAACGGCTGTCAGACTGTACAACCTAAGCAGGGCTGCTCGCAGAGATAGCAAAAAGACGTAACAAACTAATAGTTTTTTTTTGAATGCAAAAGATGCAATAGACTTACACAATGGTCCTCTCCGGCATACAACTAGGAACATACCGGTCGCTATGGAGGGTGAGAATATGTATGGGCACATAATCATACCATGTAGGATAACTAAATAGACGGTTATGCTGTTTCATCCCACCTAGCAACAATGCTCTGCACTGTGTGTGTTTATATATTTACATATTTATTCCATCTAGCTACAATGCTCTGCACTGGGTGTGTTTATATTTATATATCTATATATTTATTCCATCTAGCTACAATGCTCAGCACTGGGTGTGTTTATATTTATATATCTATATATTTATTCCATCTAGCTACAATGCTCCGCACTGTGTTTTTATATATCTACATATTATTCCATCTAGCTACATTGCTCCGCACTGTGTGTGTTTATATACTTGCATATTTATTCCACCTAGCTGCAATGCTCCGTACTGTGGGTGTTTATATATTTACATATTTATTCCATCTAGCTACAATGCTCTGCACTGTGTGTTCATATATTCATATATTTATTCCATCCAGCTACAATGCTCTGCACTGTGTGTCTGTGTGTGTATATATATATTTTATAGTAATATGTACATATGTATATTAGCTGCTCTTGCTTGCTTGTTTTTTTTTTTTTTCTTGCCTTCTGATTGTTGCTCTGAGTGTTGCTATCCCTGTGCTGTTGCAATCCTGGAATTTCCCCGTTGTGGGACTAATAAAGGCTTATCTTATCTTATCTTATCTTAAAGGGTGACAAGTAGTCACTGTGCTGTTTGGTGACATGGTGTGTACCACACTAAACATGGACCAGAGGAAGCAAAGGAGAGAGTTGTCTCAGGAGATTAGAAAGAAAATTATAGACAAGTATGTTAAAGGTAAAGGCTATAAGACCATCTCCAAGCAGCTTGATGTTCCTGTGACTACAGTTGCACATATTATTCAGAAATTTAAGATCCACGGGACTGTAGCCAACCTCCTTGGATGTGGCCGCAGGAGGAGACTGATAATATGAATGGTAACAAAAGAGCCCAGAACAACCTCTAAACACATTCATGGTGAACTCCAAGGTCAAGGTACATCAGTGTCAGATCGCACCATCCGTTGCTGTTTGAGCCAAAGTGGACTTCATGGGAGACGGCCAAGGAGGACACCACTGTTGAAAACAAATCCTAAAAAAGCCAGACTGGAATTTGCTAAACTGCATGTTGACAAGCCACAAAGCTTCTGGGAGAATGTCCTATGGTCAGACGAGACAAAACTGGAACTTTTTGGCAAGGTACATCAGCTCTATGTTCAAAGACGCAAAAATGAAGCATACCAAGAAAAAAAACACTGTCCCTTCTGTGAAACATGGAGGAGGTTGTACAGGGATGATCACATCATCCCTGTACAGGGATCAATGTACAGGGAAGAAGTGAGAGACCTGGAGGGATCGTGCAGGGAGAACAATCTGGTGCTCAACGTGGACAAAACAAAGGAGATGATTATCGACTTCCAATGGTCATAGCCTGAACACGTCCCCCTCAGCATCGGCGGCTGTTTAGTGGAGAGAGTAGAGAACATCAAGTTCCTCGGAGTGCAGATCTTGCAGGACCTGACCTGGAACAAGAATTCCTTGGGGATCAGGAAGCGGGCCCAGCAGAGACTGCACTTCTTGAGGAAACTCAAACAGGCCTCTCTCCCCATCTGCATCCACAGAACCTTCTACAGAGGTGTGGTGGAGAGTGTTCTGATGTACTGCATTGCTACATGGTACTCCAGCTGCAGTATGTCAGACAAAAAAGCCCTGCAGAGGATAGTTAAGGGAGCTGAGAGGGTAATTGGAGTCTCCCTCCCCTCTGTCCAAGAACTTTTTCAGAACCGTTGTAGGAGCAGGGCACTGAATATTGTCAAGGACTGTTCTCACCCTCTGCATAAACACTTTGAACTTCTGCCATCTGGGAAACGATTCTGGAGCATCAGAAGCAGAACCACCAGACTGATTAACAGCTTCCTTCCACAAGCTGTTAGGATGCTGAACAGTTGATCCGGAATCTCTCATACGTACATACTACTGCACCTATGGACATTATGTATATTATTTGTATATTATAGTTCTGGTTAGTTTTTCAAGTATGTCTCAGGGATGTGTGAATGGCTGCGGTGGGGTGGGGGGTGAGGATACTGTATGTGTGAGTGTGTCTTAAATCATGTTCTTTTACTTATATGGATGCCGAGAGAAACACAATTTCATCTTGCCTGCACTACAGTTGTATGTACAGCAATATGAGGTTGATTTGATTTGATTATTATTATATTATATTATATTATTTAATATATTATTAATTATTATTAATTATTTTATTATTAATTATTAATTATTATAATTTATTATTATTATTATTATTATTATTATTATTATAATTATTAATTAATTATTTTATTTTAATTAATTATTATTAATTATTATTAATATATTATAATTATTAATATAAATTATTTAATATATTATATTATTTAATATATTATATTATTATATATTATATATATTATATTATATTATTTGATTATTTGATTTGAGGTTCTGTTATGTTCTGGGGCTGCTTTGCTGCATCTGGCACAGGGTGTCTTGAATCTGTGCAGGGTACAATGAAATCTCAAGACTATCAAGGTATTCTAGAGAGAAATGTGCTGCCCAGTGTCAGACAGCTTGGTCTCAGTCGCAGGCCATGGGTCTTGCAACAGGATAATGACCCAAAACACACAGCTAAAAACACCCAAGAATGGCTAAGAGTGAAACATTGGACTATTCTAAAGTGGCCTTCTATGAGCCCTGATCTAAATCCTATTGAACATCTGTGGAAGGAGCTGAAACATGCCGTCTGGAGAAGGCACCCTTCAAACCTGAGACAACTGGAGCAGTTTGCTCACGAGGAGTGGGCCAAAATACCTGCTGAGAGGTGCAGAAGTCTCATTGACAGTTACAGAAATCGTTTGATTGCAGTGATTGCCTCAAAAGGTTGTGCAACAAAATATTAAGTTAAGGGTACCATCATTTTTGTCCAGGCCTGTTTCATGAGTTTGTTTTTTAAAATAATTCTGTCAAACCACAATTCAAAAGCATTGTCTGATTTTCATTGGTTAATTTTCATAGTATTTTTTATTTATTACCACTTTTGTCAGATTCAAGTTATTTCTGTAACCATTGTGGGTTTTTCTTTCATTAACAGAGGGATACCAACAATTTTGGCCACGTGTGTACATTGTTTCTAAAGGTTCAGTTATGTAGGCTGTTTTCTTTTTTTTTTTGGGGGGGGGTGTTGATATAACTATGGATATATTTGTCAAAATTATATATAACAAAAACTTACATTGTAAAATATGTAACTGCAAAAATGTACGTCACCGCAGTCAAGTTTTCTAGATTGGCTGAAAATCTAAAACATATTATATTCTGTCTAAATATGTACTGTTTATATACAAGGGCTGCTCACCAAAGATTTCCCCTGACTCATTTCCCCATGGACTGAGGAGGAATGAAACTCGGCACAGTTATTGATCTTCCTCTGCATAGGTACTACCAAGGGTAACATATTTCTCTCATTGCTTTATGCAGCTGTGGAGACCTTGCCTGTAGAAGTCTGCAGGTTGCCTGACATCGGAAATCAGGGTTTCATCGTCTTAGGAGTGCTCGCCCTCCAAAACTGACTTCATGGTTGGAAAGAGGTGGAAGTCAGATGGCACGAGGTCAGGAGAGTAAGGGGGTTGGGGAAGGATTTCATATCCACTGGACCATGCAAGTTGTGAACTGGGGTGGTGTCTTGCAGGACGCGGACACCTTTGGGTAGCATGGCACGTCTCTTGGTTTTGATGTCCTTCCGCAATTTCTGCAGCAATTAAGCACATTATGTCCTGGTAATTGTGCTACTCTTTGCCAGGAAATCCATCAACAGCATTCCATGCTAGTCCCAAAAGACTGTAAGCATGACCATGCCCTCTGAGGGCTGGGCACGTGCCTTCTTTGGAGGTGGTGAGTCATAATGCTCCCATTGCTTCGACTGGGCTTTAGTCTTTGGATCATAGTGATGGACCCATGTTTTGTCTCCATTTAGTCTGTTGAAGAAGTCCTTCTGGTTTTCTTTGCACATGGCCTAAAGACTCTGGGACACAGCGCAGAGAGAGAACACAGCACAGAGAGCGAACACAGCACAGAGAGAAAGCAGCGACCGGACTCGCCTCAGATACTTGACCACCATAAGCCTCAGGGAGCAGAGCTGCAGAAGAGGGAGCCCGCGTCTTTCGGGAACCCTGGGACACAACAACCCGGCGCAGGTTCTACCAACGGTGACAGCAACACATCGCCATGGCCAGACTTCCCAGGAGAGGGGGAGAAGAAGCCGGAATACTTCTAAATCCACGCCCGGCACCAGCCTCCAGGAGCCGCCACTGAGCTGCAGGATGAAGAGTCTGCGACCCAACATGCAGTAGAGCTACTGGAAGTCTTCCGAATCCACGACCGGCATCAGCCTCCAGGAGCCGCTGCTGAGCCACAGGATGAAGAGTCCGTGATCCAACAAAACACTGCACAACCACCGGACGCCTTACAAATCCATGCCCAACATCAGCCTCCAGGAGCCGCCGGTGTACTGCAGAATGAAGAGTCTGTGACCCAACAGTATGCAGCAGAACCACCACAACCTGGTGCATGCCCCACAGCAGACGTGAGAGCCACACCATCACAACCACAATGCCGAGTGCAGCCGGACAGAGCACCACTCGCAGTGATTGACTGGGTTCAGGTCTGCAGATCCGAACGCCCGGACCTGCAGTCAGCCTCAACATCGTCACCACCACTTTTCCCATCTCAAGTAGCCTTTACAGCTCTTCTAAAAAAGATTTCAACATGTACCATGAAATGTTGCCATCGCAGCAACTTGGCCTTGTGCACATCTTTTTGATTTGTTAAAAGCACTTAACACCTGTCATGTTACATGCTCTTATTGGCATCCCATAGTTGAGGGTTTTAAAGTGAAGCATGTAGTGACCCCATGAATAAAGTTGTGTATATTATTCCTGTCTTGTTCAAACGGAGCATAATTTACCCCATGATATAATTTACTCGATGATATAATTTATCCCATGAATCTTTTTTTATAGAGAAAATTGAAAATTGTACAAAATTGATAATACTGTAAGACAGTGCAAATTGTTAATGTCCCTCTCTCACCTTTTCTCTTAATGTAATTCAAGGAGTGCTTAACGTAACCGTTGATTGGCCAGTGCACGTAGCAGGATCTCGTGCAAGAGTAGAATGCGTTCTCCATTGAAGTTCAGTTAGGTTTTTGCAGTAAGGTTGATCGGTATTTAGCTATTAGCACAGACGCTTTGCTTGCTGCTCTGTGCTGAGCTAGAGACAGCAACCCTGCTACAAGTTGATTACTGACAAGACTGTAACAGTATGTTGTCCTGCATTCACCTGTTGAAGCTGAGTAAAGTTCAGAAGAAGAAGTCTCCTACCGTGTGAGTCACCCACATCCACTGCTAGCGGAGCTAGCTTCAAAAAGTTCCAAACGCGACAATACTTTACCTGGACATGAGAGTTTTACTTACTCCAATAAATGCACAGAAGTGCATTTGTGGTATTTGCAAGAAAAACAATCAAAAAATATTTAAAGTATATACTGTAGTTTTTATCATTATTCATATTACTAGGTATTAGATGAAGCACATTTATAACAAGGATTTGATATCAAATTTATTGCAACATCTATATGATTTTAAGACCAGTTTTAAAATAAACTGTGAAATGTAGATTAAATGGTTTTAATGGCATCACTGAATCATTATTATTCTGCTACAGAAGACACTGAATGATTTAGAATGAAAAAAGTGGTGTCAGTTGTTAAGTTATCAAGGCTGAGCTGCAGAGTGAATCAGTAATCAGAAGCTCTTGGGTAATATGACATTTACATGAAACGCAGTTAGCATTTTTGAGTAAAAACAAACTCTTTTCTATGTATCTACCAGGGAATGGAAAAAGCACTCCCTGCAAGGACAGCATCACACCTAAATTTCCATAACGCCAAAGACAGGCTTTGTGTAGTAACACAAAGGTTGATTGATTACCTCTAAATCTGTGTCGTCATGGCAGTACCAGTATTCCAAGCGATATCGCAGGTAACCTTCACAAGACCAGGACCAACAATAAACAGTTGTCAAGCAAGACAAAAATAATGAAGTGCCCTTTGCAGCAAGATTCTCCAACAATCTTATTTGCAATTTGTTCAGCCTTTAGTAACACTGTTCAAATGCTTGGAAATAAGTTCATATCTTCAAAGGTAGTCATAGTGTTGTTTTTCTTTTACAAGGTGTTACTTAATCTATATCTATATAAATTGTTTTTACAAGACCCTTTCTGTTGACTGTTTTGCAGTAATGAGATTTTGTTATTCGTTGACAAAAAGGACACTTTTTTCACAGTTGATTATCTCTATTGTTTAATTAGACAAAGTAGTGCAAATGTACATTTTTTTTTCTATTAAACCTTTCTATTTCTTCTGTTTTTCTCGTACTTTTGGGCTCCTAATAAGATAACTACAGATCCATATAATAAAGCAGTGAGCTATATTATAACTATTTAAATAGTTTGTCGAAACACAAATAGTGCAACATTTTGGAGACCTGAAGCTGATATGCTTTTATACCAAACTTGCTTAATTAAGCAATATTAGATGAGAGGGAGTGCTGTATTAATTAATATATAACTGTGATGATCAGGTCATAGGCCTTACACAAAGCGGAGGGCCACAGACATCACCGCAGTTATAAAGTATATTCACAATACTGCACGACTTGGAGGGTAATATTGCTTTGACACAATAGTTCCATAAGCAGTTTATTGTCACCAATACAGGACAAAATGTTATGATCTTTGTTTGTTTAACCAGTTATCTTGATCCGACGTGAAAAATAGTCCCTTCTAAATGCACCCAGTTAATGTTTGCTAAGCACCTCAATGGGCATATTATAGAAATGAATAGGCCTGTTGTTATTTCACACACATGTAACCAAATTAAATACTACCAAATGCAATTTATGTACATACCAGTAACCTGTTGAGTAGGGTTTGTGGGTCCCGTTACTCATGACGGCAGCTAGTTAGCGATTTAGCTTCAGTCAATATCTGTGTTAGTTTCTGCACATTTCACTTTCTTTTTCTTGGCAATTTTAGATGAAATAAAGAGTCCATCAGCACAAATGTATTACGGTTGGTTAGTCGAGACAAGAAATCCAACTCTACTTTGTCTATTTTGTTATAAACGACATGAACTATCTACACAGAGGATAACAAGAGTGGGACTTCTGGGTCACGGAGGGCTAGATTTTTAGGACTGTCTTGTCTCAAACAGCCCCTCCCTGTGGAAATTAAGGTCTCCACCACAGCATTACTATTCTCACATATTATAAGAAGACACTAACAGTAATTATAATCTAAAAGTTATTAGAACACTGCTGAAGTGGAGTGATACGTTTGGTGTACCATCTGAGTGTGGTAATCAAGGAATATAATAAGTCCTGGTACCTCTATTGTCCAATCAGATTGCTCAGGCAGAATTAACTGTTGGATAAATCTAATTAAAAAATAAAAACATTTCATGATAATTGTCTTTGTGTCTCAAACCTTTAGTTAAATAGATATATACAGTGGATATAAAAAGTCTACACACCCCTGTTCAAATGCCAGGTTTTTGTGATGTAAAAAAATGAGACCAAGATAAATCATTTCAAAACTTTTTCCACCATTAATGTGACCTATAACCTGTACAACCCAATTGAAAAAACCCCAAACTGAAGTCTTTTAAGGGGACAAATAAAAAATAAAAAACTTACAATAACCTGGTTGCATAAATATGCACACCCTTAGACTAATACTTTGTTTCATCACCTTTGGCTTTTATTACAGTACTCACCCTTTTGGATAGGAACCTGTCAGCATGGCACATGTTGATGTGGCAATATTTGCCCACTCTTCTTTGCAAAAATGTTCCAAATTTGTCAGATTGCGAGGGCATCTCCTGTGGACAGCTCTCTTCAGATAACTCCACAGATGTTTGATCAGATTCAGGTCTGGACTCTGTCTGGGCCATTCCAAAACCTTAATTTTCTTTTGGTGAAGCCATTCTTGTGTTGATTTGGATGTGTGCTTTGGGTCATTGTTGTACTGAAAGCTGAAGTTCCTCTTCATCTTCAGCTTTCTAGCAGAAGCCTGAAGATTTTGTACCAACACTGACTGGTATTTGGAACTGTTCATAATTCTCTCCACATTGACAAAGGCCCCAGTTCCAGCTGAAGAAAAACAGCCCCAAAGCATGATGCTGCCACCACCATGCTTCACTGCAGGTATGGTGTTCTTTTGGTGATGAGCAGTGCTGTGTTTGCACCAAATATACCTTTTGAAATTATGGCCATAAAGTTCAACCTTGGTTTCAGCGGACAATAACACATTTTCCCACACACATCTGGGAGATTTCAAATGTGTTTTTGCAAAATGTAGCCGGGCTTGGATGTTTTTCTTCGTAAGATAAGGCTTCCATCTTGCCACCCTACCTCATAGCCCAGACATATGAAAAAGACGGGAGATTGTTGTCACATGTACGAAACAGCCAGTACTTGCCAGAAATTCCTGCATCTCCTTCAGTGTTGCTGTTGGCCTCTTGGCTGCCTCCCTGACCAGTTTTCGTCTTGTCTTTTCATCAATTTTGGAGTGACATCCAGTTCTTGGTAATGTCACTGTTGTGTCATATTTTCTTCACTTGATGATGACTGTCTTCACTGTGTTGCATGGTATAGTTAATGCCTTGGAAATTCTTTTGTACCCTTCTCCTGACTGCCACCTTTGAACAATGAGATCCCTCTGATGCTTTGGAAGCTCTCTGCCATGGCTTGTGCTATAAGATGTGACTACAAAAATATCAGGAAAAGCCTACTAGAACAGCTGAACTTTATTTGGGGTTAATCAGAGGCACTTTAAATGGTGGCAGGTGTGTGCTTATTCCCATTTAACATGAGTATGAATGTGATTAGTTAATTCTGAGCACAGTCACACCCCCAGTTATAAAGATGTGCATATTTATGCAAGCAGGTTATTGCAAGTTTAGTATTTTTTTCCCCTTAAAATATTTCAGTTTGTTTTTCAGTTGGGTTGTACAGATTATAGGTCACATTAATGGGGAAAAAAGTTTTGAAATGATCTCATTTTTGTAAGGCTTTGGGCATGGTGGTGCTCATGTTCTTGCTTTATGTTTGTATTTGGGATTTCTTTTATCTTCTCTGTGTTTTCCTTGCAGCCACATATTTTTAGTTGTCATTATTATTATTATTATTATTATTATTATTATTATTATTATTATTGCCATGGTCTTTTCTCCCCTGGCCCTCTGTCTATGCTCATGTCTGTTTCGCATGCTTTTCCATACCTGTAGTCATGCCCTGCATCTCTGATTGCCCCTGATTGTACCCATCTGTTCCTTGTTGCTGTGATTGCTCCCTGTCTATATATGTCACTGCCAGTCTGTGTCAGGTGTTGCATCATTTGCGTTTCTGTCAGTTCTGTTCGGTGTGCTCTCGTGTTTTGTGCAAGTTTAGTTTTCAGCCCACGTGCTGTCATTTGTTTTTTGAGTTCTGTTAATAAATCACCAGCTTTTGTACCACATTTCAACCTGCACATGAGTCCCATTCACCACACCTTGACAGGATGATGCCACCAAAGAAAAACTCAGTGGGTAGGATTGGCAGGAGGAAGGAGCGGAACCAGAACCTGGTGGAAAAGGACCTCGGCCGGGCGATTCAGCTGTTTGATCAGGATCTGGGAACCTATGGGAAAGGTTTGGGGATCTAATGGTGGTGAGGGCCATTCTCGATTTTCTGGCCCTGCTGTATCTCCCCGGGATATCTGAATTCCTCTCCTGTTTAACAAGGACCTGCAATGAGCTCATGCAGATAGGCCATTTGCGCTGCTCCGTCCAACCTGGCTCTGGGCTGCTGATCCCATCTCCTTCCTCCAGTGTGTCGCCTCCCATCTTCCCCGACTCTCCTACACCATCTGCCACCTCCATTCTGTGGACATGTTGGAGCAGGAGGAGCAGAGGTAGGTAGTTTTCACACAAACTGACATCTTGCTGGAACATAAGCCCTGGCTCACTTTGGAAGTGTTATTCCCGGCGTGTGAGGACCAGCCACTATCAAAAGCACCAGCAAGGAAGCGAGCATCGAGGAAGCATCCCCACTGGGCCCTTCACTCGAGGTTCCCCCGAGGGTTTCTGATGCCATGGCCCCACCTTCCTCGAGTGCTTCAGCAGCGGCAGGTTCAGCCGCTGCAGGGCAGGAGGTCAGCGGGCCCTAGCCATTTATTCCAGTGGTGCACACATCAGCTCACGCCCCACCCGCTTCACCTGTCATTACACCTGCAGTTTCACCTGTCTTCACGCCTGCAGTGTCACCTGTCATCATACCTGCGAGTTCGTCCATTGTCACACCTGCAGTGCCAGTGCATCTGCTACACTGGTGCCCCCACCTGCTGCTGCATCTCAGACTGCTTCAACCACTGTTCCTCCAGCATCTCCTGAGACTGTCATTGCCTCTCCAGCAGCAGAGTCACCAAGGTCCTCATTAGCAGAAGAGCAGGAGTTAAGGCAAGTACCTTTCTTTATTTCTATAACATCAGTTTTAGAGAGGACTTGTCTTGCTCCTGGCAGGAAAACCTAGTTGCAGCTCCCATCTGCTTCTGATCTCTCCCCACCGAGCTTTTCTGCTGGTTGTTTTGGTTTGGACATGGCACCAATCTGTGTTTCTCGCTCCACGTCCGATGTCCCTGCATCAGGGATGTAGGTGCATGACACAGCTCCAGCTGTCTCCAAGGTTCACACCATAACTCCACCTGGGCCGTCCAAGCAGTCCACTCCACCTGGGCTGTCCGAGCAGTTAGCTTCTACCATAGCCCAAGAGGCTGGCGTGTCTCCACCCATCATTCCAGAGGTCAGAGGACCTCCACTCGTCATTCCAGAGGTCAGGAGACCTCCACCCATCATTCCAGAGGATGGGACGTCCACTCCAGCTGTCGTCCAAGAGATCAAGCAGTCCGCTTCACCCGTCATCCAAGAGGTCAGGGGACCTCCACCCATCATTCCAGAGGTCGAGCAGTCTGCTCCACCCATCATCCAAGAGGTCGAGCAGTCCGCTCCACCCGTTGTTCAAGAGGTCAAGCAGTCCGCTCCACCTGGGCTGTCCGAGCAATCCGCTCCACCTTCACCACCTGGGGTCGTCGCTTCTCAGCTGCTGTTAGCCCCTCTGCCAAAGGTCCCTAAGGTACTCTCTCCAGAACTAGACACTCCCGTGTTATTAGCTCCTGAGCAAGAGAATGGTAAAATGGTAAATGGTGTTCACTTATATAGCGCTTTTCTTCTAATCTAGGATGACCAAAGCGCTTTACAGATCCTGCAATCCACCCATTCACACACACATTCACACACTGATGGCGGCAGAGCTGCCATACACACAGGAGCTAACCAGGCCACCAGGAGCAACTGGGGGTTCAATGTCTTGCTCAAGGACACTTCGACAAGCAGACAGCAGACAGAGCGGGAATCAAACCCATGACCCTCCAATCAGTAGTCGGTCACACTACACCTGCCTCATTTATGCCATGAAAGGGGCATTCATAACATGCAGTGGTAAATGGAGCCATGAATTCTGCTGTCTACCAAAAAATCCTGAAGGAGAATGTCTGGCCATCTCTTTGTGACCTCAAGCTGAAGCACACTTGGGTTCTGCAGCAGGACAATTATCCAAAACACACTAGCAAGTCCACCTCTGAATGGCTTAAGAAAAACAAAAAGAAGACTTTTGAGTGGCCTAATCAAAGTCCTGACCTGAATCTGATTGAGATGCTGTGGCATGACCTTAAAAAGGCGGTTCATGCTCGAAAACCCTCCAATGTGGCTGAATTACAACAATTCTGCAAAGATGAGTGGGCCAGAATTCCTCCACAGCGCTGTAAAAGACTCATTGTCAGTTATCGCAAATCCTTGATTGCAGTTGTTGCTGCTAAGGGTGGCCCAACCAGTTATTGGGTTTAGGGGGCAATCCCTTTTTCACATAGAGCCATGTAGGTTTGGATTTTTTTCCCCTTAATCATAAACACCTTCATTTAAAAACTGCATTTAGTGTTTACTTGTGTTATCTTTGTCTCACATTTAAATTTGTTTGATGATCTGATGCATTTAAGTGTGACAAACATACAAAAAAATGAGAAATCAGGAAGGGGGCAAACACTTTCTCACACCACTGTATATGTTTGGTATTATCTGCATTTATCCTTCAGTTTGTTATGTGTCCTTTTTGTAGTGCTTTCTTTCTCTCCGGGGCTGCAGCTGTCAGTGGCAACTTCATGGTTTCGCTCTGGTAGTGGACGGTGCCCCTGTCAAGCTGTCAGTCCCGTCTTCCCTCTTCTCTTGACTCTCAGCTGATTCCTGTCATGCAATTAGGTCAACTTGTCATGTGATCCACACCAGCTGTCATTCATTATCATCGGGTTATGCCTTATTTAAGACTGTCTGTTTTATTCACTCTTTGTCAGAGCCTCGTCTAAGCTATTCATTCCCGTCGGCACCCATTCCCTGTTGCGACGGTTGCCTGTGCGTTTGCTGCGGCTTGCCCACAACCTGAGCTCCCTGCAGATGTGCGCACTGCATCGTCATTTGCTGAACTGTTGTAGAGATCTGCTGCTTATATAGAGCCACGGATACAGCAGCCGCAACTGTCGCTTTTCTCAGCCAGTTTCTAGTGCTACTCTTGTGTAAGTTTATTTTTGTGCACTTTTTGTATTTTGTGTTTCTGTAATAAATGCCACAAACTTCACTTTAGCATTTGGGTTCTTCCTCACTGCCCTGGAGGGGCATTTGTGATAAGGGTAAAGAGTTTGTTTTGGTCCGCCTGGTGTACCCCCACCATCCACCCTGTGAGGTGTTTTTTGTTTGTTTTGTTTTGTTTTTTGAGTTGGTTGTTGATGTTTCTTTTTGGGTCGTCTGGTTTCCGACCCTTTAGAGAGGGTACTGTAAGTGTTTAGACATGGCTGTGCTCATGTTCTCACTTTATGTTTGTATTTGTGTTTTCTGTTATCTTCAGGACATGAGTTCAGCCATGTCTTTATCCTTTATTATGTGTCTCTCTGTTTTCCTTGCAGCCACATATTTTTAGTTGTCATTATTATTATTATTATTATTATTATTATTATTATTGCCATGGTCTTGTCTCCCCTGGTCCCCTGGTCATGCCTCATGTCTTTTTAGCATGTTTTTCTGTACCTGTAGTCATTTCCTATGTCTCTAATTGCCCTGATTGCACCCACTTGTTCCTTGTTGCTGTGATTGCTCCCTGTCTACATATGTCTCTACCAGTCTGTGTCAGGTGTGGTATCATTTGTGTTTCTGTCGGTTCTGTTTGGTGTGCTCTCGTGTTGTGTGCAAGTTTGGTTTTCAGCCCATGCACTGTCATTTGTTTGTTTTGTGTTTCGCTTCATAGCAGTCTGTCGGGAGTGACAATGGCTGTTTCATTTAGGTCTGATCAGATTCCTTCACACAGCTCTTTCCTTCGCCCTCTGCTGCCAGGAACTCCTGACATTGTTAACTTGGACGACGTCCGAGCCGGTATGAGTTGCTTTCTGACTGATCATTTCATTAAACTGCTTGCAAAATATTTGAGTACCACTAGCTTTTGCTGGACTAGCAGCACATTCTTGGCAGATAGAGGTATTATCAGTGGCAAGGACAGGCCAAGACAAACTGACTCCAGGATCTGTTGCAGTGACTGACCAGATGATAGGTTTGTTTAGCTCTGCTCGTTTTTTGAGTTCTGTTAATAAATCACCAGTTTTTACACTGTATTCCGACCTGCGCATGAGTGCCATTCACCACACCTTGACATTTTTTACGTCACAAAAACCTAGCATTTGAACAGGGATGTGCAGACTTTTTATATCCACTGTAACCATTTTTGTAGTTTCTGACTGCAGAAACATAAACACATGCACTCAGACAGATACAAAGACAGGGTGATCACAACTCTTTGTCCATCTATCCATCCATCCATCCATCCATCTTCTACCGCTTAATCCTTTACGGGTCACGGGGGGGCTGGAGCCTATCCCAGCATCTTTGGGCAACAGGCAGGGTACACCCTGGACAGATCGCCAGTCCATCGCAGGGCCAACACAGAGAGACAAACAACCATTCACTCTCACAGTCATACCTAAGGACAATCTAGAATCCCCAATTGATGCCAATTAACCTCACCTGCATGTCTTTGGCCTGTGAGAGGAAACTGGAGTACCAGGAGTAAACCCACGCAGACACGGGGAGAACGCTAGGCGCCAGTCAAAGATAATTGACTGGCGCCTAGCGGCTGCCCCGGCCTTGGATGCGCTCTGCAGAGCGTGCCCAAATGCCAAGTCACGTTTCGTTACCTTGTATTCATACATGTGTAATGACAATAAAGTTGAATCTCATCTCAATCTCTCATCTCAACATGCAAACTCCACACAGAAGGGTCACCGATGGTCTGGGGGTGGGATCGAACCCACAATGGTCAAGGGTGGAATCGATCCCATGACCTTCTTGCTGTGCTGCCACTGTGCTAACCACTGCTCCACCATGCATAAGAGAAAATCTTTCATACATAAACTTGAAGCAAAATGATGGAGGAAGTGTGAGCACACTATGAAAATGGCATATTTACTACAGGTGAGGTAGCTTCAACAAGGTGAATGTGAAGAGTGAAATAAACAAGAGACTAAAAGTACAAGAACGAATAAACTATTATAACATCTTTTTGCTTATTCAAAGGGGATATAAGCAATTTCCTGCCCACTCAGTACTGTAGATATTATGAACAGTAGTGGCATGATAATGAGAGAAAAAAAATCATTGAACATTAGGAAAGAATCTAAGTGTTATTTGTATTTGGATCAAGTGCTATATTAAGGTAGGACATTTTATTGTAGCAGCTGGGCTTTTAAAGAGTGACAGAAATTGTAACAACATACGGTGGGGCTCAGATAACTGTTAAGAGGTAGAGTGGAGGTGTCATCATGACAGCTAGCTGACAATATACTCTATTTATTGCTCTCTTACTTGGTATCACCCTGCAAAGTCAAGTCCCTCAGGAACCTCAGCACTGGCATAATCATTAATACTCAGTGAGCACTCCAGTCACAGACACTGGCATGTGTTAATTTAGAATTGCCCATTTCACAGTCAGGAGTATGGCTTGCCACCTAATTTGCACTGTGACTTAAGCAGGCTGATCCTTGTTTTTTTTGTTGTTTTTTTTTTTTTTTTTAAATGTCGGCATGACTGTGTATATGACAGAATTAAATCTCTGGACTTATGGAGCTTTTGCACGTAAAAACAGTAACTTGTTACATTTTATTTAAAATAAACAATATCGTGAAAATGTATTAGTCAAACTGATGGTTACCCAAATGTGGTCTAATTAACCACAGATGAGACCGTGTGAAATGGAATAAACATGATGCACACTCCATATATTTGGTTTGTTTGATAAAATAAAAACTGACTCTGGGCGCAGTGTTCCCACAGAGCCCAGACTCTTAATT
Organism: Pholidichthys leucotaenia; assembly: GCA_020510985.1. Taxonomy (NCBI): domain Eukaryota; kingdom Metazoa; phylum Chordata; class Actinopteri; order Cichliformes; family Pholidichthyidae; genus Pholidichthys; species Pholidichthys leucotaenia. Next base: position 72,399,730 of record CM035837.1, read on the forward strand.
TATTTCTGAGTATTTTATGTCTATTATGATTATTTTTGTCTGTTTCTGTGTATATTTTTTGGTTTTCTGACACAAGTTTCCTCCTCCCTTCCAAAACACTCCCACCAGTTACTTACTGTCTGTTCCTCAGCCATCTCAGCTGTGAGTAGTTGGATAATTAGGTCACCTGCCCGCTCACCTGCTAGCACCTGCTACTCATTGATGTATCCACTATTTAAGGACTGTCCGTTTATTTTCTCACTGAGGCAGTCTTGATGGAATTTAAATGGACTTCATTCCTCTGTGTAGTCTCCTCATCTCCTCCAGAGTGATTCCGGTTCTGGAGTGCCTTTTTCTGGAAGTTACTCTAGTTTGTATTTTTGTTCTCTGCACTGTTTTGTATTTTCTTTCATTAAATGTCACTACTGCAGTCCAGCACGTAGGTTAGTCTTTCTGCCCCAGAGGGGCCATTCATGACAGAAGACTGGAACAAGACCCAGCTGCTGCAGCTAGTGCATTTTTTGTTTGTTTGTTTGTTTTTTCACTAACTTGTCGAAGCTCATCATGTACCGGGCATGCCGGCCCTTGCCAATTAATGAGAGATCAGCAGCGAGGATCCCGACCTTGGAGGAGGAGTGGCCTGTGGATTTCATCCAAAGCTTTGTGGATGACGCTCTCGCAACTCCTGGACCGAAAAAGGCCTGGGAGAGCGTAAATGGAGCGGTGGGCATTGTGAAGGCACACCCCAGCTTGTGGAGATATCTGCAATACACAGAACTGCTATCCATGGTCTCCGCTCTTCAGCATGCATTTCCTGGGCTGATGATGGGGTCGCCTCTCACTGGACACCAAGATGGCGCCCACAGCGGTCGACATGGTGCTTCGCTGCGCTCTTTGTTTGTTTTTGTTTGTCAATTGTGTGTCTGCTTGCACTTATACCCGTGAAGAACTTCTAAATATCAGGACTTTCACCCCCACGGACCTCCTCCCAGTTTTTCTAGCCCCTGCCGCCGATCTGGTTTACTGTTTGGCTCGGAAAGTGAGACGGCGAAAGAGAGGTAGACGAGCGGGCGCTCTCGTGCGGCTTCGCAGGAGAGGCTCGCGAACGGCGCTGCCTGGCATATTTCTGTCCAATACCAACTCTCTCTCTAACAAGGTAGATGAACTGAGACTGCTGATGCGTTTTAAGGACCTCGCCTCCTCAGCTGTCCTCTGCTTTACTGAGACCTGGCTCCGGGAAAATATACCGGACAGTGCGCTGCGCCTCGACGGCTTTCAGCTCTTCCGTGCTGATCGTGACACAGAGCTTTCCGGCAAGACCACAGGAGGCGGAGTCTGCTTCTACATCAACTGCAGCTGGTGCTCTGATGTAACGGTGATTTCCAAACACTGTTCTCCTGCCTTGGAATTTCTTGTTATCAATTGCAAGCCTTTCTATTCCCCGCGGGAGTTTGCTTCTTTCATAATGATCGCTGTGTACGCCCCTCCCGACGCGGACACGCGCGAAGCTCAGCGCGTGCTCGCGGATCACATTCAACACACAGAGCGGATTTTTCCAGACTCGCTGATTATTGTGGCTGGCGACTTTAATCAGTGCAATCTGAGCCACGATCTCCCCCGCTACAAACAGTTTATTAAATGCCCCACCAGAGGATTAAACACACTGGATCACTGTTACACCACAGTGAAAGACGCATATCGCGCTGTCCCTCGAGCTGCGCTGGGATTATCTGATCACGTGATGGTTCACCTCATTCCCACATACAGACAGAGATTGAAGCTCACTAAACCTGTTGTGAGCACTACGAAGATACGGACCAGTGATGCTGAGGAGAAGCTGGAAACGTGCATGGAAATATCTGACTGGGGCATGTTTAAAGGAGCCACGCATGATCTGGATGAGTACACGGACACTGTGAACTCATATATCCACTTTTGTGAAGAGAACATTCTTCCATCACGCACCAGGGTGAGTTACTCTAATGACAAACCCTGGTTCACAGCTAAGCTCAGACAGATCAGGAAGGAGAAGGAAGCAGCGCTGAAAAGTGGAGACAGGGACTGCTACAGGGAGGTTAAATACCGGTTTAACAGAGAGCTGAAGAGGGCTAAATCTCTATACTCAGAGAGACTCCAGCAGCAGTTCACTGCTAATGATTCGGCTTCCGTGTGGAGAGGACTGAGGCAAATCACCAACTATCGACCTAAGGCTCCTTAAAGGTCAGGATGACAAAGCCCTTTGTCAAAGACTGTCCCAACACTATGCCCGTTTTGACACCTCGTCATCTGTGTCCAACTGCCCCCCTCCCTCCAGCTCCACAGCCTCCACATTCCCTACTTCATTTAAGGCCCCCCCTCCCCTTATCATCAGTGAGCAGGATGTGCTCAAACAGTTCTCCAGACTGAACCCGCGCAAGGCCCCCGGCCCAGACGGCGTGTCTCCCTCCACCCTGAGACTCTGTGCGAAACAGCTGGCTCCTGTCTTCACAGACATTTTTAACACCTCCCTTAAGTTATGCCACGTGCCGTCCTGCCTCAAATCCTCCACCATCATCCCTGTCCCCAAGAAGCCACGGATCACTGGACTTAATGACTACAGACCTGTAGCGCTCACCTCTGTAGTCATGAAGTCCTTTGAGCGCCTGGTCCTGTCCCACCTCAAGTCCATCACCACCCCTCTCCTGGACCCGCTGCAGTTTGCCTACCGAGCCAACAGGTCTGTAGACGACGCAGTCAACCTGGCCCTCCACTCCATCCTGCAGCACCTGGACTCCCCGGGAACCTACGCCAGGATCCTGTTTGTGGACTTCAGCTCTGCATTCAACACCATCCGCCCCGCTCTGCTCCGGGACAAGCTGTCCCTGCTCAACGTGCCTGACTCCCTCTGCAGGTGGATCATCGACTTCCTGACGGACCGGAGGCAGCATGTGCGGCTGGGAAAGACTGTCTCAGACTATACTAGCATCAGCACCGGATCACCCCAGGGCTGTGTACTTTCCCCCCTACTCTTCTCCCTTTACACCAACTCCTGCACCTCCAGCCACCAGTCTGTCAAGTTGATCAAGTTTGCGGACGACACCACCCTCATCGGGCTCATCTCCAACGGCGACGAGTCCGCCTACAGGAGAGAGGTGGCCCAGCTGGCGTCCTGGTGCAGCAATAACAACCTGCAGCTGAACGCTCTGAAGACAGTGGAGATGATTGTAGACTTCAGGAAAGTCACTACTCCTCTGCCCCCCCTCACCCTCTCAGGCTCTCCCATCACCACTGCTGATTCCTTCCGCTTCCTAGGCACTACCATCACCAGGGACCTCAAATGGGAGCCGACCATCAGCTCACTCATCAAAAAAGCCCAGCAGAGGATGTTCTTCCTGCGGCAGCTGAGGAAGCTCAAGCTACCCACCAAGATGTTAGTGCAGTTCTACACAGCCATCATCGAGTCCATCCTCACCACCTCCATAACCGTGTGGTACGCAGGAGCCACTGCCAGGGACAGACTAAGGCTGCAGCGCGTCGTGCGCACTGCTGAGAAGGTGATCGGCTGCAAGCTCCCATCTCTCCTGGATCTGTACATCTCCAGGACCCGGAGGCGTGCTGGCCGGATCATAGCCGATCCCTCACACCCTGGTCATGTACTGTTTGCCCCCCTCCCCTCTGGTAGAAGACTTCGGTCCATCCAGACTAAAACCTCCCATCACATGAACAGCTTCTTCCCCTCTGCCATCAGACTGCTGAATACTAAGTGACTTATTGACTCTCGTGCACTATGTACAGCAGCTCAACCAGACTCATGTCAATCATCACTGTTTTCTTCCTGCATTACCGACTGCACTATATAGTTCTCCACAGTATCTGCTGCTGGCTAATATATTTTAACTGTTGACCAGTATCACTTAATCTTATCCTACACTTTATTACATGTATAGTTTATTTCTTTTATCTTATCATGTTTAATGTTGCAGCATTGTACCGAGACAAATTCCTAGTTTGTGTACTACATGAACAATGGTAATAAACCTGATTCTGATTCTGATTCTGATTCTGGACTGAAGCTGCTGCGGAGGTGCTCTCCTCGGCAGACGTCCACCTCCTCTCCTGTTACATCAGCTCCATGTCACCGTTGTCCCACTCCGGACTACCGGAGGAATCTTCCCACCTCTCCGGCTGCCATGTCCCCGATGCCGATGCAGAAGCCCTCTCCGGCAGTACAGCTTTCCTCCCTCTCTTTTCTGGCTGGATCCTGAGCTTTTTCCGGGCCTGTAGCTGCAGTTCCTTACTCCACTTCTGCATCCTCTCCTGCTGCAGAGAGGTCATCCATTTGTTCCCCAGCTACGTCCGTCTCCGTGACAACAGGGGCGGCTCCTCCACAATCCTCAGGGGAGCCTACGTTCTCCATAGCCACAGGGAGGGATGACATTCCACCCGCTGCAGCAGGCAAAATTGATCATTGGGAAAACAGACAAGTTTCATTTCATTTTTCCTCAAATTATGATGCTATGTCCTGCCTGATTCCCAATAGGGGGGCTCAGGAAATGCAGTCTCCTGAGCTCTCACCACCTGCTGCAGTAATTAATTGCTCACCAGCCCTCTCCATGTCTTTTCCTTTGGCCCCTGAGTGTTTGACGATCCCGGGATTGAGCTGCCAGATGCGGAAGGAGCTTGTTGCCCTGCAGGACCAAGTTCCAGCACCAATGGTGAGCCAAACCCCAGCTGCCACATCGGATGAGTCACCAGCGTGGGTCACTCCACCTGGGGGCACCAAGACGTCTGCCATCATGCCTGCTGCGGAGGCTGCCACAGCAGAGATAGAAACAGAGCTGGACCTCCAAAAGACCGGGCCCGAGACGTCGTTGTCGTCTGGATCGATGGAGTCCTGGACGGTTGTGGAGCTCGACCTCAGGCAAGTGTTCTCCTTTGTTTTTCTTGTCTCAATTTTGGAGAAATCTTGCCCGGCTCTTGGTGAGGAGAGCCGGGTGCAGCCACCTGCTGAACCTGAGCTCACCTCGCTGGGCTCCGCCACTGCTGGTGACCCTGACCCTGCTTCTCTGTGTGTGCTGTCTGAGCTTCCTCCCAGGGTCACCAGAGATGTTCCAGCACAGCCAGATGTCTCCGTGGGTCCAGGCTCATCGCCCGAGGTTGCCCTGGATCCAGCTTCCCCCACATTGGAGGTCATCATGGGTGCTCTGTCCCAGTCCGGGGCCTCAATGGGTGCAACTCCCACTCTGCCTGAGGCCATCATCTGGGTTCCTCCTCCTCAGTCCGAGTCTCCATGGGTGCTGTGTCCTGGTCGGGGACCCTCGTGGGTGCTGTGCCCCTGCATAAATCCAACATGGGTGCTGCGCTCCAGTATGGGCCCGGCGTGGGCGCTATGCCCCAGCCCAGGGTCCACCGTGGGTGCAGCACTGGCCCAGTCTGGGGCCACCATGGGTGCAGCATCGGCCCAGTCCTGGCCCACCGTGGGTGCAGCACTGGCCCGGCCCGGGCCCACTGTGGGTGCAGCATTGGCCCAGTCTGGGCCTACCGTGGGTGCAGCATCAGCCCAGTCCAGGCCCCCTACGGGTGCTGCAACGCTCCAGCCCGGAGCCACCGCGGGTGCTGCAACGCTCCAGCCCAGAGCCACCACGGGTTCAACTTTGTCCCAGTCTGGGACCACTGAGGGTCCTGCTGGCCAGACCAAGGGCATCATAGTCCCCCTTCCTCCTTCACCAGACACCGCTGTGGTCCCCCTTCCTCCTCTGTCAGATGCCGTTGGGATTTCCCTGCCTTCTCTCCTTGACACCGTCGTGGTTTCCCCTCCTTCTCTACTAGACGCCATCGTGGTTCCCCCTCATCAGCTCTCCTTCCTGTCATTGGGTCTCTCCATGGGGATGCTGCCTCCCGGGCCACCCCTCCTATTCACGTGGCTTAAGAACTCTGGCTGGCCGCCCGATAGACTGAGCCGCTGGGTTGGGTGGACCATATTCTCCGGCAGGCCACCTGACTTATATCACCTTGCAGTCTGTCTGGCCTGGGACTCTGGCCGGCCACCCGAACAGCTTGGTTATTTGGCCTAGGGGGCCCAGGGCCTGGTGTAGCGTGGGTGCGGGCCCTGAGCGGGCTCCATATTTTTGCTCCCTACTAACCTGTTTCCCCCACCTCCCACCCGGGGTGGTTTTTTGCTGTACCCTTTCTCTTGGGGGGGAGGGGGTTTGGTGCTACCTGGGGGTGTCTGGAATCCACCTGCACTGACATGCTCTGTCATGAGTCTGGGCGCAGTGTTCCCACAGAGTCCAGACTCTTAATTTATTTTTGAGTATTTTATGTCTATTATGATTATTTTTTGTCTGTTTCTGTGTATATTTTTTGGTTTTGTGACACGAGTTCCTTCCTTCCTTCCCAGACACTCCCACCAGCTACTCACTGTCTGTTCCTCAGCCATCTCAGCCGTGAGTAGTTGGATAATTAGGTCACCTGCCCACTCACCTGCTCACACCTGCTGCTCATTGATGTATCCACTATTTAAGAACTTGATGCGATTTGAATGGACTTCATTCCTCTGTGTAGTCTCCTCATGTTCTCCAGAGCAATTCTGGCTCTGGAGTGCCTTTTTCTGTACGTTACCCTAGTTTGTATTTTTGTTCACTGCACTGTTTTGTATTTTCTTTCATTAAATGGCACTGCTGCAGTCCAGTGCGTGGGTCAGTCTTTCTGCCCCGGAGAGGCCATTCAAGACAGACTCTTAAATGTGCACTAGAAAGTCACTCATTCTAACAAATGTGTAGTTTGTGCAAAACCTACACCTGGAACTAAGCACAGCTTTCTATGAGGCATACAAAATGGTGAAGGCTCATTTAACCATATAGAATGCAGAGTTGTGCACCAGTGTAATACCTATATAACAATGTAATTGTCACTTGTTCTTGACCCTCTGTGACAGTTTTTGTATTTCAACAAAGTTAACAGGGACATACACCCGTTCAAAAGTTTGGGGCCACCCATACAATTTTGTGTTTTCCATGAAAAGTCACACTTTTATTTACCACCATGAGTTGTAAAATTAATAGAAAATATAGTCAAGACATTGACAAGGTTAGAAATATTGATTTGTATTTGAAATAATAATTTTTTCCTTCAAACTTTGCTTTCGTCAAAGAATCCTCCATTTGCAGCAATTACAGCATTGCAGACCTTTGGCATTCTAGCTGTTAATTTGTTGAGGTAATCTGGAGTATTCTGACGCAATGAGCAAACACATTGCACCATTAGAACACTGGAGTGATATTTGCTGGAAATGGGCCTCTATACACCTATGTAGATATTGCACCAAAAACCAGACATTTGCAGCTAGAATAGTCATTTACCACATTAGCAATGTATAGAGTGTATTTCCATCCATCCATCCATCTATCTTCTACCGCTTAATCCTTTCGGGTCGCGGGGGGCTGGAGCCTATCCCAGCATCTTTGGGCGACAGGCAGGGTACACACTGGACGGATCACCAGTCCATCGCAGGGCCAACACAGAGAGACAGACAACCATTCACTCTCACATCCACACCTAAGGACAATTTAGAATCCCCAGTTGATGCCAATTAACCTAACCTGCATGTTTTTGGCATGTGGGAGGAAACCGGAGTACCCGGAGTAAACCCACGCAGACACGGGGAGAACATGCAAACTCCACACAGAAGGGTCACCAATGGTCTGGGGGTGGGATTGAACCCACGATGGTCAAGGGTGGAATCGATCCCATGACCTTCTTGCTGTGCTCTTCTAGAGTGTATTTCTGATTAGTTTAAAGTTATCTTCATTGAAAAAAACAGTGCTTTTCTTTCAAAAATAAGGAAATTTATAAGTGACCCCAAACTTTTGAACGGTAGTGTATATCACTACAAAAAAGGCTACAGTTACCAACATGCTATTTCTGTATAATTTCACACTGTGCACTGTTGCATTCAGTTCTAAAGATGAATACACTACCCCCACTTCAAAGACTAACTGCACACCTACATAAGAGGAGGTTATGAAGTTAGCACTGTACATTATCACTTACTATATTAAGCTTGCTGAAAGGGTTTGATTCTTGCTGTGTTTCATCTTTTAGAAGATTACGTCAAACAGGTTCATTTTGTCTTCTTTTGATTATTTATCCTTTTTTTTTTCCTTTGAAAGACAAAAGTAAAATAGAAAGCTGTCTTTACCTTCTTTACATGTTTCAACTGCACTGCAGCCTTCATCAGAAGAGTCAGCTGATTGCTGCCAGGTGACATTTATCAGCTGATTTTCGTAGGCGGGGCCAGCTCAGCAGATCTGTCAGATCCACCGAGCCGGCCCCGGACAATTTAGAATCCCCAGAATCATCCTCTTTAGAGTCGACCCCTAAAGAAGGTAAAGACAGCTTTCTATTTTACTTTTGTCTTTCAAAGGAAAAAAAAAAAGGATAAATAATCAAAAGAAGACAAAATGAACCTGTTTGACGTATTACGTGGAAGTTATGGACAAGTTTGCATTAAAGACTTCCGCCGGCTGGAGAAATTGGAGAAAACACGGGCACGCTTCAGAAACCACCTACGATTCAACCTCCGTTGCAGAGATGAGGAGGTCACACCCCAAAGCCTCAATATAAGAAATCCAATCCCGACCAAGAACGCAGAAAAAATAATCAACAAAGCACAGAAAGACCTTATAAAAGAACGTATAAGAATAACGGCAAATAAAGTAGACAAAATAAACAACCAAATCAAAGAGGAAACGGACATGTTTAAGCAACGCTACCCGACGGACCAGAAAACGCAGGAGCAGATAAAAGCACAACTGAAACACGCACACGAACAAGAATTCATTACAACGAAAAACCGCCAATTGAAAAAATTAAAAAAACTCACAGAAAGAAAGAACGGACGAAGACAAACACACACGGAAAAGAACGATAAGTGGGTCAAAAACCTATCACAACGCACACTCACGGACACGAAGAAAACAGTGCTGAACAGAGGACTGAACTTCGCCATCACACCAGCCAGAATCCCCCATGAAGAATACATCCTCGCAACAGAACTGGCATGCGAAAAAATCCAGGACCAAGGAGAAAAAGCAGCACTCCGGAACGCAGTCGCAGGAATCCTCAAAACGGCCAAATTACCACAAAGCAACGTTACAAGAAAAGAAGAAAAAGCATTAAACTCACTCAAGACAGATAAAACGATCACAATACTCCCAGCAGATAAAGGCAGAACAACAGTAATTTTGGACACGGAAACATACGAAAAACAGATGGAAACCATGTTGGCAGACAGTAACACATACGAAATCATTAAAACAAACCCGACAGAAGAAAAGAAAAAAATGCTCAAAGCCCTTCTAAAACCTCTATTAGAAAGCAATAAAATCACAAAGGATGCATATGATCACCTGATCCCCACAGCCAGCATCACCCCTCGGATTTATGGAACACCGAAAATACATAAAAAGGATATCCCACTGCGGCCAATAATAGACAGCATTGGATCAGTCACATACAACTTATCAAAAGCCCTAGCTGAAATCATCAAACCCCTCCTTGGACTATCAGACTTTCACTGTAAAAATTCAAAAGAGCTGGCACAAGAACTCAAAGACATAAAAATAGAATCAGACGAGATCCTCATCTCACATGACGTCATCTCTTTATTCACAAAGACTCCTATTGACGTCACACTACATATAGTGCAAGAACGCCTCAACAAGGACAGTACCCTAAAAAGACGCACCAACCTCACAGTCCATGACATATCCAAATTACTACAGTTTGTTGCAAAATCCACTTATTTTCAATTCAGAGGAAAAATCTACAAACAAAAAGAAGGATTTGCAATGGGAGACCCACTATCAGCCATCATGAGCAGTTTTTTTTATGGAGGATCTGGAAAATAAAGCCATCAACACAGCACCCACAATATGCAAACCCACCCTTTGGAAGAGATACGTAGATGACATTCTGGAAAAAATAAGGAAAGGACATACACAAGAACTCACTGACCATCTGAACAGTACAGACAGTACGGGGAACATAAAATTCACACACGAAGAGGAGGAAAATGGCACCATAGCCTTTCTGGACATGAAAATCCACCACAACGAGGACGGCAGCATAAAAATCACAGTCTACAGGAAACCAACCCACACAGATCAATACCTACTTTGGACATCGGAACACCCCACAGCACACAAGCTATCAGTCGTCAGGACATTATATGAACGAGCCACCATCATCACGGAACAAGAAGACAGACAGGAAGAGGAAAACCACATAAAACATGCACTTATACGCTGCCAATATCCAGTATGGGCCATAAACAAAGGGAAACAGCAAGTCAAAAACAAAGAAAATAAACAGGACACAAGACATAGAACAAAAGCTGAAATCAAAAACAAGGACACCATAACCATACCATACATACGAGGGATCATGGAACCAATTCAAAGGATCATGAAAAAATACAAAATAAACACAGCAGTCAAACCACACAAAAAATTAAGACAGTTATTAGTACACCCCAAGGACAGAATAGAACAAGACAATAAATGCAATGTATTATATGAAATATCATGCAGATCATGCAACAAAACCTACATTGGAGAAACTGGAAGATTATTCACCACAAGAAAAAAAGAACACCAAAAGGAATGTGAGAAGGAAACGCAAGGACGACTCACAAGATCACAAAAAGAAAAAGCAGAACAAGAAACATTAAAATCAGCTATATCGGACCACTGCAAAAGAAATAATCACATCATGGACTGGGACAACACAAAAATTATTGGATCGGAGAGCAACAGACACAAACGTTGGATCAAAGAGGCAATAGAGATCAGAAAGCGGGGAAAAGACACCATGAACCGAGATGAGGGGGCCTTTATGCTTTCTCACACCTGGGACCATATTCTCCAGAGACCATCTGATGGCGGGAGGCGGGGCCGGCTCGGTGGATCTGACAGATCTGCTGAGCTGGCCCCGCCTACGAAAATCAGCTGATAAATGTCACCTGGCAGCAATCAGCTGACTCTTCTGATGAAGGCTGCAGTGCAGTTGAAACATGTAAAGAAGGTAAAGACAGCTTTCTATTTTACTTTTGTCTTTCAAAGGAAAAAAAAAAAAAGGATTTTAGAAGATTAATTGATTAGTTATACATACTATAGATTCAGTGCCTTGAAAACACAAAGTTCAAATAAAACATTATTTAAAGCAATATCCATTTTGATATAAAAGTTAAATCATTTCATTAACTGCATATGTTTCTGATTAGATTTTTTTTTATTTTATTTTGTAATCTGTCACTATGGAAAAAAAAATTATAGGTTGTGCCTGAAATTATTATAATGTACAGGACTATATACTGTAGTAAAATAGTGTTTACTCCCCCATAGAAAATGTGTAACATACACAGAGAAAAGCATTTTCATGTAAAATGGATATGCATTTCAGTTGTGCAGTATTGGAGACAACATAAGTAGTGGGAACAGTGCTGTGAAGTGGTTGTGGAACTAAGTGTATGCAGTGAGATGGGAGAGAGGACTGGTGTGAGACAGTGGTGCCTCCAGAAATTTTTCATAGGGGTGGCCACATGGGGGCCATTGAAAATCTTGTGGTAGCACATCAAAGCCAAAAGCCAAACTTCAACTCCAAAATTTCTGTAATGCTGTTGTCATAGGCCTAGAGTCTAAGCCTATGACAACTAGTCTTTGGCTAGTCTGTCTAGGCCCTAGACAGACTAGCCAAAAATTGTAAAAGCTAGTAGCACTTTTTACAATTGATAGGCATAGACTAATAGCAGTACAATTAAAGTTTGGAGCTCCACAACAAGCCACTTGTCATGGTCATGTCATGTACCTGTACATAAAGGTGTCAGGTGATTTATTGCTCCTCATGTAGACTAGTTACCCTTGAACAGGAGGATTGATTGAAGACAAAAAATTACAGGAAACAAACTGCTGTGTGTTTTCGTGAAAAAAATATGCAACAATTCGTGCCAACCGAGCAATCTCACTGGACAATAGGGAGTTTGCCCTCAAGGCCGAGGCTGGACTAGAGTCCTCCAACACTAGTTACTGTGTTCCCTGATAATTGCACTTGGATGTCTCACCAAATACTGTATGTATTTGAAATCTTGCAAGATGGCGGCGCGTGCACAACGCGAGGCTCAGCGTCCTACCAGATTCTGGGGACTAGCAGTGTTATTTCTGCTCATTTCGGGTATGTTCGTTCAGAACAGCTCTGCTTTTACATCTTACACCCGAGATGAGCTTTTGAATATTGGATTACAAAGCAACGATAACGACCTTTTTATCAGCAACCTACGTCTGAATCTACGTCTCATCCCGGAGCTCTGGAGAACTCCCGACGCTCGGCAGGCTTCCCAGCCGACCGGAAGTGCTCGCAGGCGGCGTAAAGATCGTAAACAAAGGAGGGGTAAACGCGGTGGGCTAAGAGCTAAGCTAAAGCTAACACCGCACCGGCTATCGCTACCCAGTATTTTCCTTGCTAATGTACGGTCTCTGGCGAGCAAAATGAGTGAACTACGGCTTCGGATCACCAACAATAAGAGACTTATGAACTGCAACATCATGATTTTTACGGAAACATGGCTTCACAGTGGAATACCCGACAATGCTATCGAGCTAGCCGGCCTACACACGCTCCGGGCAGACAGAGCAGCAGTTGACTCCGGTAAGACCAGAGGTGGGGGAGTGTGCATTTATATTTACAAGGCTTGGTGCACGAACTCTGTCATTGTTGAGAGACACTGCTTAGCTAACCTGGAGTTTCTCATGGTTAAATGTAGACCTTTCTATCTGCCACGCGAGTTCACTTGTACCATCATAACAGCCGCTTACATTTCTCTGGATGCTAATGCTAAGCTTGCTATGAAAGAACTGCATGCAGCTATTAGCAAACAACAAACTGCACACCCAGAGGCAGCATTTATTGTGGCGGGTGATTTTAACCACTCTAACCTCAAGACAGTGCTTCCTAAATTCTACCAGCATGTCTCCTGTCACACAAGAGGGGACAAAACATTGGACCATGTTTACACCAATATTGTGGGAGCCTACACAGCAACTCCCCTCCCCCACCTAGGTCAGTCTGATCACTTATCCTTGTTCCTTACCCCCAAGTATGTACCACTCATCAACCGGGTGAAGCCATCAGTGAGGACCATCAAAGTGTGGCCAGAGGGGGTTGACTCTGTACTCCAGGAGAAATTTAGGAACACAGACTGGAGCATGTTCACCTCTCAGGCTACCTGTGGCTCCCACATAAACATCAACTCTTACACCCACTCAGTCCTGGACCATATCAACACCACTATTGACAGTGTCACCACGGAAAGACAGATCACCACGTACCCAAATCAGAAGCCGTGGATGAACAGAGATGTGCGGCTTCTGCTAAAAGCACGTAACAATGCCTTTAGATCTGGTGATGCACAGGCCTACAGTTCATCCAGGGCAGATCTGAAGAGGGGCATCAAGAAGGCCAAGCACAGCTACAAGCTGAAGGTGGAGGAACATTTTGGGGACTCTGACCCCCGACGTATGTGGCAGGGCATTCAAGCCATCTCTGATTATAAGCCCAGCAACTCCATACCTATAGCCATGACTGTGCCCTTTCTCAATGAGCTAAATGACTTCTATGCTCGTTGTGACAAGGACAACAACGAAAAGAACATCAATTTCCCACCCTCTGATGACCTCCACCACCTCACACTCACCCACACCGACGTCCGTAACGCACTGAGTCATGTCAACGTACGTAAGGCTGCTGGCCCTGATGGCATTCCTGGGCGTGTGCTGAGGGCATGCGCTGAGCAGCTGGCAGGGGTCTTCACAGACATCTTCAATCTGTCCCTGGCCCAGGCCGTGGTACCAGCGTGCTTCAAGACCACTTCAATAGTACCAGTGCCGAAACATTCAACACCATCGTGCCTAAATGACTATCGCCCTGTGGCACTGACGCCCATAGTCATGAAGTGCTTTGAGCGACTGGTCTTGGCACAGCTCAAAAAAGGCCTGCCCCCTACACTGGACCCTCATCAGTTCGCCTACCAGAGCAACAGGAGTACAGAGGATGCAGTTTCTACAGCGCTGCACTATGTACTCTCACACTTGGATGACAAGAACACCTACGCAAGAATGCTGTTTGTTGACTTCAGCTCAGCATTCAACACAGTTATCCCCTCCAAGTTGCTCACTAAACTTGAGGACCTGGGAATCAGTACGTCCACCTGCAACTGAATCATGGATTTTCTGACCAACAGACCCCAGCATGTTAGGTCAGGCCCCAACCGTTCTTCCGTCATCACACTCAACACTGGTGTACCACAGGGCTGTGTGCTCAGCCCATTCCTCTACTCCCTCTACACCCATGACTGCAGGCCTATGTATGGATCCAATTCCATCATAAAGTTCACAGATGACACCACAGTGATTGGACTCATCAGGGACAACGACGAGTCAGATTACAGGGCAGAGGTTGAGCACTTGGCTACTTGGTGCGCTGACAATAACCTGCTCCTTAACACCAGCAAAACCAAGGAGCTCATAGTGGACTACAGGAAGGAGAGGGAAGAGACACATGACCCCATCCATATCAATGGCATAGCTGTTGAACGTGTCCCCAGCTTCAAATTCCTGGGGACCCACATCTCGGAGGACCTGTCCTGGTCAGTTAACACCACCAGCCTGATCAAGAAGGCCCATCAGCGCCTCTTCTTCTTGAGGACACTGAAGAAGAACCATCTGTCAACTGACATCCTGGGCAACTTCTACCGCTGCGTGATAGAGAGCACCCTGACCAACTGTATCACAGTCTGGTATGGGAGCTGCTCTGTCGCTGACCGCAAGGCGCTGCAGCGGGTGGTGAAAACCACCCAACGCATCACAGGGACTCCACTTCCGTTTATAGAGGACGTCTACAGGAAAAGATGTCTGCGCCGGGCACGCAGCATCCTTAGGGACTCCAACCATCCTGCTCATGGACTGTTCCAGCTTCTCCCCTCCAGAAGACATTTCAGAAGCCTTCGGACTAGAACCAGCAGGTTTAGGAACAGTTTCTTTCCAACAGCTGTCACGTTATTGAACTTAGTTCCCCGCTGACTCTCTTACCATCATCTCTTACCATCCTCACCTGTACATAACTGCATAACTACATAACTACATCTAACTTATTGCACATTATTTGCACATAACAGTACTCTTAACTTTCTGCACTGCTGCATATATTTGCATATATTTGCTTAAATTGCACATACTGTTATTTACCGATACTGCACTGCTGTCCTTTGCACTTCTGATTGGATGCTAAACTGTGTTTCATTACCTTGTATTCATACATGTGTAATGACAATAAAGTTGAATCTAATCTAATCTAATCTAATCTAATCTAATGTATCACTCCACTTCAGCTGTGTTTTAATCCTCTGGCATCCGTCAGTCTCGGGAGACTATGGAGTTGCGCTCTGGGTGGTTTTGATGCAGCGTCGGTGTCGGGTGTGACTGAAAAGTCAGATGCTGGAGTAGCAATCCTTGCCGCACTGGACACAGGTGAAGTCCGTTGCTGGTCGGTCTGCCTGGCCTCGGGGCTTTCTCCTCTGTCGCTTCGCCTCAGCTTGCTGTATAAGTGACTGTTCAAAGCTAGACAGGCCTTTCTGCACAATCTGCCTCCAGGCCGTCCGGTCTGAGGCTACAGCTTCCCACATGGTGAGATCAGCATCCATGGCCATCAAGTCCCTTTTGCAGACATCCTTGTAACGCAGTTGGGGTCTGCCTGATGGACGTTTGCCTTGAGCTAGGACACCGTAGAGGAGATCCTTGGGGATCCTGCCATCATCCATGCGTATCACATGCCCCAGCCAGCGCATGCGTCTCTGCTTCAGCAGCATGTACATGCTGGGGATTCCAGCTCTCTCCAGGACACTGTTGTTTGTGACTTTGTCCTGCCAGGTGATGTGTAGGATGCGACGGAGACAGTGCATGTGAAATGCATTGAGCTTCTTTTCCTGTCGGGCTCACAGGGTCCAGGACTCACTGCCATACAGGAGGGTGCTGAGGACGCAAGCTCTGTAGACCTGGATTTTGGTAAGCTCTGTCAGCTTGCCATTGGTCCACACTCTCTTTGTTAGTCTGGACATGGTTGTAGCTGCTTTGCTGATGCACTTATTGAGCTCCGTGTCGAGAGAGAGGGAGTCATTGATAGTGGATCCCAGGTAGATGAAGTCATGGACAACATCTAGTTCATGATCAAAGATACTGATGCTGGGTGGAGAATCCACGCCTTGTCCCATGACCTGTGTTTTCTTCAGGCTGATGGTGAGTCCGAAGTCGCGACAAGCCTTGCTAAAACGAGTCATGAGCTGCTGAAGGTCCTCGGCTGAGTGGGCGGTGATTGCTGCATCATCTGCGAAGAGTAAGTCACGCAAACATTTTAGCTGGACCTTGGACTTTGCTCTTAGTCTGGAGAGGTTGAAGAGCTTTCCATCTGATCTGGTTCTAAGGTAGATGCCCTCTTTGGCAGAACCAAAGGCGTGTTTCAGCATGATGGCAAAGAAGATTCCAAACAGAGTCGGTGCGAGAACGCATCCTTGTTTCACTCCGCTTCTAATATCGAAGGCAGATGAAGTTGAGCCGTCAAAGACGACTGTGCCCTTCATGTCATCGTGAAATGATCAGATGATGCTGAGCAGCTTGGTCGGACATCCAATCTTGGAGAGGATTTTGAAGAGGCCATCCCTACTGACAAGGTCGAAAGCCTTCGTCAGGTCAATGAAGGCTACGAAGAGTGGCTGCCTCTGTTCCCTGCATTTCTCCTGCAGCTGTCTGAGAGAGAACACCATGTCGATTGTAGACCTGTTGGCTCGGAACCCGCACTGCGATTCGGGGTAGACTCTCTCTGCCAGAACTTGAAGCCTCTTGAGGATAACACGAGCGAACAGCTTCCCAATGATGCTGAGGAGAGAGATGCCACGGTAGTTATTGCAGTCGCTCCTGTCACCTTTGTTCTTATATAGTGTGACGATGTTGGCGTCCCTCATGTCCTGCAGCACTTCGCCTTCTCTCCAGCACAGACAGAGGATTTCATGCAGCTCCGTGATCAGTGACCCTTTGCAGCACTTCAGAACCTCGGCAGGGATGCCGTCCTTCCCGGGTGCTTTGCCAGTGGCAAGGGAGTCAAGGGCCTCGCTCAGTTCATCGATGGTCAGTTCTCCATCAAACTCCCCCAGTACAGGCATACACTCGATGGCATTCAGGGCATTGTCAGTGACTAAGTTCTCCCTGGCATACAGCTCAGAGTAGTGCTCTACCCAGCGCTCCATCTGTTGTGCCCGATCCTGGATTACCTCCCCTGTGGCAGACTCTAAGGGAGCGATTTTCTTCTGTAGAGGGCCCAAGGCCAGCTTGATTCCATCGTACATCCCCTTGATGTTGCCCGTGTCTGCAGCCAGCTGTATCTGGGAGCAGAGCTGAAGCCAGTAGTTGTTGGCGCATCGCCTGGAACGCTGCTGGACTTTGCTATGGGCGGCCCGGAGGACTTGCGGGTTGTGTTCGCTGGGGCAGGCTTTATAAGCTACCAAGGCATTCCGCTTCTCCACGATTACTGGGATCTTTTCATCGAAGTGACCCTTGAACCAGTCTGCTGACCTGCTGGTTTTCTTGCCAAAGGCGGTCATGGCAGCCTTGTGCACGGCATCTCTGAAGTGCTGCCACCTTTCTTGGGCACTAGCGCCGAAACAGCCTGGGAGAGATTCCTCAAGCACGCGTGCAAATTCCGCCACTTTCTCCTGGTCGTGCGTCTTACTTGTATCAATGCGAGGCCTGCCTTCCTTTATCGTGCGGTGCACTTTCTTGGTTCGCAGTTTGACCTTGCTACATACTAGGGAGTGATCTGTATCACAGTCAGCACTCTGGTAGATTCGTGTGATCTGGACGATGGGTAGACAGCTGCGTCTGGTGAGAATCAAATCAAGCTGGTGCCAGTGCTTGGATCTTGGTTGTCTCCAGGAGATTCTGTGTTGGGGCTTCGTGTTAAAGAATGTATTTGTGATGCAGAGACCGTGATGGCAACAGAGTTCCAGTAGGCGTTGTCCATTTTCGTTCATCCTTCCTATGCCAAACTGGCCCAAACAAGTAGGCCAAGAGTTGTAGTCTGCACCAACTCTAGCGTTAAAGTCGCCGAGGATGAACAATGGTTCCTGTTTTGGGATTTTCTCTATGGCAGTACTGAGGGCATCGTAGAATTTGTCTTTAGCTTCCGCCGTAGACGTCAGTGTTGGTGCATAGGCACTGATTAAACTGACTGTCTCCTCTGAGGAGTGAAGCTGAAGGGACAGAATGCATTTGCTTCCCTCTGTGGGTGGAATAATGGATCCCAGGAGGGTGTTCCTAACCGCAAATCCAACTCCATGTTCCCTGGTCTCGTCAGGTGGTTTCCCCTGCCAGAAAAAGGAGAAGTCCTTCTCTCTCACAGATCCTGACCCTGCGAGCCTGGTCTCTTGGAGAGCGACAATGTCCATCTGCAGTCTGCTCAGTTCCATGTCAATGACTGCTGTCTTGTGAGCATCGCTGATTTCCTGAAGATCGTCAGAGAAACCTGGTGTCATTGTTCTGACGTTCCATGTGCCCATCTTTAGGGAAGATATTTTCTTCTTTCTGTTCTACTGTGATACTGTATGTATCACTCCACTTCAGCTGTGTTTTAATAATCTTTGAATAAAGTTATTATCAATGGCTTTTAACATGTGAGAATATTAATACTGTGGTGGATACCTGAATTTCCACTGTCCCACCCTTATAAACATCCAGCAAGATATTTTACACCTGTTTAAACAAAACAGACAAACTATGGTTGGACTTATTGTCTCGGTTAACCAACCATAATAACTTTGTGATGGTGGACTCTTTGTTTAATCTGAAAATGCCAAGAAAAAGTGAGTGAAGTGCGGGGAAGAACTCACTAACAAGTTAACAACATACTAGCCACTGCCACAACTCAACATGACCCACAAAATATACTCAACAGGTGGTACAGTATGTATCTAAACAATGACTTCTACACTGGACAATATTTAATTTGGTTACATGTGCGTGAAATGACAGCAGGGGTATTCCTTTCTATGTTATGCTCATTGAGGTGCATAGCAACAGTTAACTAGGTATATTCAGAGAGGACTGTTTTTCTCGGCAGAGCAAAAGCAAGCAAAAATCACAATATTTTGTCCTGTATTACTGTCATTTAAAAAAAAACTTTGCTTGTGTAACTGTTGTATAAAGGCAATATTACACTTGAGGTTATGTTGTATCATGAATATATCACTGCAGTGATGCCTTTGGCCCTCTGCCTCATGTCAGGCTAATCCAGGATTTACACTAACTCCGGATGCAGTACATTACAGCTGCGATCCAGCCTCCACAACATATATTTCCCATACTTATCAATCTTCTAATCCCCACCTTGTCTGGACCACTGCGGAATGAATCCGGCTCGTTAAATTTGGTTTGACCAACATTTATTTTTGACAAACATCGGATCAAATCCGCAAGGAAATCCTGCGGTATCTTGTGGTATTTCATAGCTGTTTGTTCATTAAAAGTGATTTAAGGATCGTCCATTTTTTTTCTGAGGTCTACTCCTCCACCACTGTGTCAGAGAAGGTAAAAACTTGACCTAACATACAAACATTTCATAGAATTTAAATAAATGGGCTACTTACACTTTATTTAGAACCCAAAAATCTAGGTGGGGAGCCACCGCTACATCACACTTCCTTGTTGTTATCGGGTCATCTTGGTCACTCTCGGGTCTTTCTTCAGAGCTCGCTGTTATGTATGGAATACTTGACGATGAATGAGGCAAGATGATGGTTGTGCTGAACTCAGCTTTATTAAACATAAAGGGCAGCAGTACACAGCATGGCACCTAGCGTGGGCATCCGGCATAAAGAGGCCGTAACATGGCGGCCGCCCACTATATAGGGCAGTGAGGTGATGTGACAGGAAGTCCACATCACCGCATTGCACTTCACAATAAAGTGCCCCTTTTCCCTATACCACATTTTCTCCCCGACTTAGAAAATTCAAGAGCACACGCACAATCAAAACCCACCTCAATTTGGAACCCAAATCACACTCTAAAATAATGGAAACTAATGTACTAAACTGGCCTAACACATTCACACAAAACAACCTAAAATAGGGCTGGTGGGTGGACTGCCACACTGTCTGCACGGCATGGTGGATTATTCTGCCACCAGCTTAAACTAAAAGTCATTTACTCTAACTAAAAAAATATCAGCCGTGCTCCTAAACTAAACATTATACCACACAATAACAACATAACTATAAACAAAGTGCTACTGCACAGTCACTTGGATGGGAAAGTTGGAACCTGCTTTGTGGAGCCCAGGGCAGCCCCTCAGCAGGCACGTCTCAGGAGGCAGCAGGCCCACAGAGCGATGGTTGATCTTCTTGACGACGGAGCCCGGATCCCACACTGCCATCACCGACTCCCGTCCAGCCTCACCACCTGGAACATCCTCCTGGACACGCTGCAGCTGGTTGGCATACCTCATCAAGCCACTGGACAACCCAAAGCCGCTCCTAACATCGCCACTATCCACAGATGTGCTCGATGTTTAGCTAGCTGTCGTTTGGCCCATCTTCGCCATGGTCGTTCATCACCCCGAACCCGATCCAAGTCCATAACACGAAGTGGAATTTTACTCGGCCTGATGAGCTGCTGTTGAGTATGCGGTATCTCCATGCTCGTCAGTCTGGCCCCATCCTCTTCTATAAACGTTGTAGTGTACCCCGTCACAGCTGCAGACCCCCCCACCCAACTGTGGCCAAGTAGTGGAGGCTTCTGGAGCTAGCAAGGTGTCACTCCTCGGCATGGGTACCGAGTCTGGGTGAGAGCTGGTCGACTTGAAAGCAAGGGTTTCCATTAGCTTTCCATACCATTCACTCCCAGTGTCCATCGGGGGCGAGCAGGGTGATTTCTCCTGTGGGTTCCCCGGGTAAGACAAATGGCACACCCTGGCATAGTGATTAAAGCGTCCACATCTACTACAATGTTTTCCTCTTGCCGAACATTCCTTCACTTTATAGCGGTGCATCGCGAATACACAACCCCTGCAACGGGAGTTTCTCGGGGCAGACCTTCAGCTGGCAGCATTGATTTCCCAATAATCTTCGTCCAAGCTATCCTCGCTATCAGGGTCCGCAACATTAGCTGAGGTGAGTGGCTCCAGCAGCGTTTGTGGCTTGCGCCAATTTAGCTCCACAGCTAGCTTATCAACGGCTTCCAACCGGAGGGCTAGCTCAACTGCTTTAGTTAATGTCAAGTCATTAGGCGCTACTAATAGCGTAGCACACAGCTCAGCATTGCACGTGTGCTCTGCTTGTTGGTCACGTACCACCTCGTCTTCAAGCGGTCCAAAATGGCACTCACTAGCTAGCTGCTTCAAGTCAATGACATACTGGCGGATAGGCTCACCTACATGCTGGCGTCTCCGGGGAAAATGAATTCTCATGAACAGTCACGCTGTCTGGGTTGGAGAAATGTTTAGCTAGCAGCTCCATGACGTCCTCATACGAGTTGATGGTTGTGTTGAACTCAGCTTTATTAAACATAAAGGGCAGCAGTACACGGCATGACACCTAGCACGGGCATCTGGTATAAAGATGCCATAACATGGAAGGCGCCCACTATATATGGCAGTGCGGTGATGGACAGGAAGTCCACATCACCACACTGCACTTCACAATAAAGTGCCCCATTTCCCTATACCACATTAGTGTTATTTTGTATAATTCTCACCTGATCTTGTATTTCAAACTCTGTTCTCATCGATGCCACTGCAAAACACAATCGGATTTGGTAGAGACAGAAGCAAGGGGCCATCTGCACTGCATCTGTGTCTGCAACATACTGCATCCGGAGTCAGTGTAAATCCAGGGTAATAGAGAACCTAAGTCATGCCCCCTCTACTTCTGCATGTGGGACCTTAAATCAGAAAACTTCTCCATTGAAGTGAATGGCAAGAGCAAAATTATCTTCTGATCTGGATCAAATTTTGTCACGAGTTACACATATGATGTTTGTCAATTTAAAAGATAATTTTCCATGTAAATAACGGTATAGGTTGTTGTCTAACTGTTAAGGTATATGGTTATAAAAATACGTCAATTGATAAACTACAAACACAGATGGACGGAAATTCCATCAGCTTTTATAAGCGTGCCCAGTAACTAACAGTCCTCTGGATCAGCTGCAGGTCTCACAATACAAAACAATACCTTTGTGTTGTTTTTCTCTTCTTTGGATCCTTCTTTCATCTGTCAGGAAACAGGAGGTGAGGTTTTAGTAATCTTCCGCCATGACTGTGTTTAGTAATGTAGGATGATGGTAGTTGTTGTCCGCTAATCGTTGAAACAAAAACTAAATATTACTTTGTTATTATACGACAGTCGACAACTTTAATTACTGTACGTGGAAAGTTATCTTTTAAATTGACAAACATCATATGTGTAACTTGTGGCAAATTTTGATCGGGATCAAAAGACAATTTTGCTCTTGCCATTCATTTCAATAGAAAATTTTTTCGATTTAAGGTCCCGTATATGGAAGTAGAGGGGGCGTGACTTAGGTTATCTATTGATGGAGCTGTAATTGGAGTGGGGTGATCTTTGCCACCCCGCGTCACCCCTTGGGGATGCCATTGGTGTCATGATGCTGAGCACGGTGTGCTCACTGTGCTCATGCTTTCTGTTCATTTCTGATTATTTCCTGTATTTCCTCATTTCTGGGTTATTATTGACTTCATGTTGATTTTGGATGTATTATGTGATTTGAGTTTGTCAGTTGTTTGTCAGTTGTTGTTATGAAAGTTTTTGTTCTCAGCACAAGCTTGCTACTTCATTTATCTTATACATCCATGATCATCTAGTTTTGTATTATATATATATTATTTGCCTGTTTGACATGAGCTTGCTTACCTTTTCCTCCAGTCTACCTTTTGTAAATTGATATTAGTTTTCCAGTTTTTGCATCCCTTGAGTTTTGTATTTATTTTGTCCTTGTGTTGATGTTTATTTTTCCCTTTTATATTCTCTAGTGTTTCTTATTTTGCTATCATCCCATATTTGTTGTCGGTTCCCTCTTATCATATCCTGTTGTACTTTTATTTTGACAGTGTACATTGTTTATTCCTGTTGTCAGCTCAAGTTCGCAGTTCATCTCAGCTGTCAGCTGTTAGTTCAATTACTCCTCGCTCCTGTGACCCACAGCTGTAATCATTTGTTCATTATCCCTGTGCCTATTTAAGACCGCTGCAACGTTAACTCGTTGCAGCGGTCTACTGTTTCCTTGTGGTTGTAACACTGTGTATTCTAACAGAAATCCCCAGTCAGTTTTTCTTCTCACGGACGAGCTCCGTCCGGCTCTCTTTTGCTATTCCTCCCAGTGTCTCCTCATGCCTCAGCCTGGGTCTGGCAAGGCTGTTCTCCTGCTTTTTCCCCGAACATGAGCCCCACATTGTTCCTCCCGTAATCCTGCCTTTGTGTGAAAGTGTAGTGTTTTGTGTCTTCATTAAATGTACAAACTCACAGTTCCAGCGCTTGGTGTCTTCTGCCTGCCCTAAAGGGCATATTATGACAATTGGTGTAAGATGAGTTTTGAAGACCCCATTTTTTGACATTTCCAGGGACTATTTTTTAAAGTCTTCATATCTTCAACAACATATATTGTTTATGGAGTTTTATTGACCAAAAGTCATCCTTACATTATTTTACAGCTCCTTAATTTGGTTCCTGTGTCCTTTATTCTCAGACACTATGATTTTCAATACTTAAATGGCCAGTCTCAACAAAGCTGGCAATTACAAATAAAAAGCAGGACAGCAGCAATTCTAAAAACAATAAAAACAACCCTCACCCTATACTGCAACCCTAACACTACTGTAAGGAGTGCCGTACCCTAACCATGTCTCAAACTTAGTCAAATAAAAGTGTGTACTGAATTCCAAAAGAAAGTGAAACATAAATCCGCAAAATGAAGATAAACAAGGATGGGATTGGATACAATCTTGTGCTCAGGCTTGTTAAGTGAGAATGCAACTTTTAATACTACCAGTCATTGCCCACCCACCTCTATATGAGGATTTGGACACTTCTGAAATTGTGAAAGAGGTGACACAACTGGGACTCTCTCTCTCTCTCTCTCTCTCTCTCTCTCTCTCTCTCTCTCTCTCTCTCTCTCGCTTTCTCTCTCGCACACACACACACACACACACACACACACACACACACACACACCTGTAACCCCCACGCATGACAGGGAAAGACCGTGACACTGATTGGGTGTAATGTAGTGGACCAACAGGCCAATTACACACTTGTCTATGATACCGGGTTGCATCAGAATGCTGAAAAATAAAACTTTCGAAGACTGCTCTGCTTATTTTCACCTTGGGCCCTGGCCAGTACATGGGGGTGGGAGGGCTTAAGGACTATGGAATCACAAAACCAAGCCATGCAAAAGCCACACAAGCCACAGCAAACAATTCACTCCAACACTGATCGGACATCTTAAGGGGGAAACAAAATTAATGGCTGACAAAAAAAAGGTGATGCAAGGTACAAAGCATTAAACAAGCAACTTACCCCACTACCATTGGTTCAACATCAGACCTATGAGTTTGTAGAATGTTTTTTTTTTTAAATCTTTTGGTGGTCAGTATATTGCTGCAACCTGCACCAATGCCTCCAAAATCTTGTGCACAATGGGGACAATCTGAAATTGATTCCCCAGGAAGACAACACAATAGAGTTAATTACAGAAGCATTAGGTATCACATCAGATAGCTAAACTGTGAAATATTAAAAACTTGACCTGTAAAAATGGAAGCCTCTGTATCTACTGTGATGATGGGCTGCATTGATCACTAGAAGCATCAACAGCTGCTGGAGATCTTGGCAGTTTTCCCACAGAGAGAGAAAAAACATTTTGGACTTTCTTGTAAAGATGTAAGTTGTGGGAGGTCTTTGATAACTGCATAATATTGTTCTCCCTGGGCAAAAGCATATTCTTCCACAAGAGAACAGCCATTCCTAAGCGAATTGTGAAAGCCTCTCCTTCACATCTGCAAAGCTGCCAGCTAATACTGCTCTGGTTCAAAAATGAGTAAAGGTCATCATCAGCCACATATCGAAAGAAGCAGCATGCTAAAGTAAAGAGAAGGCATAAAGGAAAGCCTGAGAGATAGAAAGAGCTTTGTATAATGCAAAACTTCAGCAAGCAAAAAAACAAAACAAAACATGCTAAACTATGGCTTTTTCTAATATAATTATAAATTTCTTTCTGCAAGATTACTGTATATATTTTCCTGTTTCATGGCACTGAAGGTCTGCACTATGCTATTTTATCTTACATTATGATCTTGATATATTTTTTCCAGCAATTAATTGTCAGCTGGGTTATCATGTAAAATCTCTGAGGTTTGATTGAGGCCACACTGGTTTGCTAAGTGGGTGGACGCTATTGGAGACAATAGTAGGGTTTGACATGGAAAGCTGTGAGCTGGATTCAAACCAAAGGTCTTTCCCTGTACACAAGTGGTATCCCTGAGTAGGACAAATCGGCAGTGAATGATTTGAAGTGTTTAATGCTAAAATGCATCTAATCATTGGAATGATGTTAAAAAAAATCTGGTAATGGAATATGTGCATGCCTAAATAATAATATTGCACATGCCTTACCAAGTGTGTCCATCCTGTTGGTTGTAGAGTGTTGAACCCCCACTGGATGCCAATAGTGTATGTGTTTTCCAGCAGTGTGCTGTAATGAAGTAACATCACTAGGTCACCGTGAAGTGTCCTCCCAAGAATGTGTTGTTTCAGACTATCTGACACTCGGAGTATAGATCAATGTGTGCAGTTCTATTAGTGTGCGTTCAACTGCTGTGAATAATGGAAATTATGCAAAAGTTAGTTCCACCCAAGCAGTCTGATTGGACAATAGGGATTGAAGGAGTGATAACTATATTCCCCAATAATCGCACTCAAACATTTCACCAAAGACAGCGGCGAAAATTAGTACTGAACACATCAACATTTTTTTCATTAAACATATTTCTGATGGAGCCATTGATCTGAGATCTTCACCAGATATCTGTAACAAGCCAAGTAATCCATACATGCAAAGAAATCAAGGCAACTCTGTTGCACTTTATTAAAGTTATATTTAATAAAATGCAGTAACATAGGGAATAAATATTGAACACACTTGGTGAAATTGGGCGGTGCGGTGGAGCAGTGGTTAGCACTGCGCCAGCACAGCAACTCACCCTTGGCTGTGGGATCCCTGGTTCGATCCCAGCACCTGACCAACAGTGATCTGTGTGGAGTTTGCATGTTCTCCCCGTATCTGCGTGGGTTTACTCCGGGATTTCTCCGGTTTCCTCCCACAGGCCAAAAACATGCAGGTTAGGTTAATTGGAGACTCTGAAGTGGCCCTAAGTGTGAATGTGTGTGTGAATGGTTAAGGGATAGCGCCGTACCGTGGCTGCTTCATCCATCCAGGTGGATGCCCTCAATTTCCCCTCTAGGGATCAATAAAGTGTCCAAAATCAAACAAAAAAAAAATCAAATCAAAATCATTTAATATTTAGTAGAAAAGTCTTTGTTGGTATGGTAAGTATTGAACACATGAAGAAAAAGAGGTGCAAAAGGCATAGAAAGCCAAGAAACCAGCTGAAATCCATCAGAATCTAGGAAGTCCTCCCATCCTCCATCAGTGCAAATTAACTTCAGTTGGTTCTGTCCTGACTAACAGCCTACCCCTTTAACTTCCGGATACCGCGGGCAGGTGTATTTAAATGTGCGTTTAAAAGTCTCAACTGCGACACAGTGAACTGTGCTAAACATGCTGACAGTAGGCAGTCATGCCTTACATCATTTGAAAGCTTAGAATTTTGTCTATTTAGTTATTAACCCCTTGCACTCCGGTCAATTTCCCTAAAAACGCCAAAAAAATAACGTGCCCAAAGTAAATCGAAAGCTGTTCTTCAACCCTTTGCAGCATCTTCATGGGGTTGGTCTCATTTAAAAGAAAACACTTTGAATTTTTTGGCAAAACAGTCATAATCTCTCTAAGTGCTCCGGCCACTGAGTTACAGTCATCTAAACATAGTGAACTTGAAGAAAATAAATTTGGCCTGGGTGTTTTTTTGGATACAAATGCTTGCAAATAACACACAGCTTCAGATCCGGGCTGGAAAATGCAACAGAAATGTAGAACCAAGTGTTATCCAGATGAGGTCCAAATTTTGTAACAATACCACAAAAAATGAATATATTACACAGCTTTTTCCTCAGGTAGTTCCCAGGCGTTTTTGAACTGTGCCAAATTGTGCCAAATGGCACAGTTTGGAAAAACGTCTAACTTTTGAATGATTCAATATAGAAGCTTCATCTTGGGCTCTAATGAAAGGTGACACTCAGGGCTGTGTGTGTGTGTGTGTGGGGGGTTTGTCCCCCTCCCTTCGCTACAGAGGACGGACATCGCCCGTTGCGCCACGGTCCGTCATGCAGCGATGACGCACAGCTGTAATTTACCAATCAGTCAAAAGTCATTTTGATTATAATTTTCAGGGATAAAGAATAATTTAGCTTAGAACACTTACCTCTTCACAGCAGAAGCAGAGCTGGCGAACTTCTTCCTCATTGTCAGACGAACGCGACGCTGGTCTCGCGACCCAATCAAAACATAATTCCATTATTGCGGTTTTGCGCTTCCATGATTGCGGTTTTTGGCGAACGATTTTTCAAAACAAATAACAGTTTGTTGATGGAGTCCACTCCATCCTGCAGCACCTGGACTCCCCGGGAACCTACGCCAGGATCCTGTTTGTGGACTTCAGCTCTGCATTCAACACCATCCGCCCCGCTCTGCTCCGGGACAAGCTGTCCCTGCTCAACGTGCCTGACTCCCTCTGCAGGTGGATCACCGACTTCCTGACGGACCGGAGGCAGCATGTGCGGCTGGGAAGGACTGTCTCAGACTGTATTTGCATCAGCACCGGATCACCCCAGGGCTGTGTACTTTCCCCCCTACTCTTCTCCCTTTATACCAACTCCTGCACCTCCAGCCACCAGTCTGTCAAGCTGATCAAGTTTGCGGATGACACCACCCTCATCGGGCTCATCTCCAACGGCGACGAGTCCTGGTGCAGCCACAACAACCTGCAGCTGAACGCTCTGAAGACAGTGGAGATGATTGTGGACTTCAGGAAAGTCACAACCCCTCTGCCCCCCCTCACCCTCACAGGCTCTCCCATCACCACTGCAGATTCCTTCCGCTTCCTGGGCACCACCATCACCCGGGACCTCAAGTGGGAGCCGACCATCAGCTCCCTCATCAAAAAGGCCCAGCAGAGGATGTTCTTCCTGCGGCAGCTGAGGAAGCTCAAGCTACCCACCAAGATGTTAGTGCAGTTCTACACGGCCATCATCGAGTCCATCCTCACCACCTCCATAACCGTGTGGTACGCAGGAGCCACTGCCAGAGACAGACTAAGGCTGCAGCACGTCGTGCACGCTGCTGAGAAGGTGATCGGCTGCAAGCTCCCATCTCTCCAGGACCTGTACATCTCCAGGACCCGGAGGCGTGCAGGCCGGATCATAGCCGATCCTTCACACCCTGGTCATGTACTGTTTGCCCCCCTCCCCTCAGGTAGAAGACTTCGGTCCATTCAGACTAAAACCTCCCGTCACATGAACAGCTTCTTCCCCTCTGCCATCAGACTGCTGAACACTAAGTGACTTATTGACTCTCGTGCACTTTGTACAGCAGCTCAACCAGACTCATGTCAATCATCACTGTTTTTGCATTACCGACTGCACTATGTGGTACTCCACAATATCTGCTGCCCGCTAATATAGTTAAAAACTGCTTTGACTAGTATTACTCATTCTTATTCTACACTTTATTGCATGTATAGTTTTTTTATTTCTTTTATTTTATCATGTTTAATGTTGCAGCATTGCACCGAGACAAATTCCTAGTTTGTGTACTACATGAACAATGGCAATAAATCTGATTCTGATTCTGATTCTGATTCAGTAGTAATTAAAAATAGACTGGCGAACGCGTGTGTGTCACTCAGCCTTCGTCGTCGGCCTCCGTCGGTCTATGATGACCATGGAAGACAATCCTAACGTCTACTCTGCTGGGACAAAAACAAAAAAAGCACCGCCTGTGGCTGAACATGCCATTGCGCGAATGCCAGTCACTGTCACACAGGTTGCACTTGTGGATGGTCTCTGTGCTGCTGGGTCTGTGGGGTTCTTCCTGCGGGTCCTTTTTTTCATCTGCTACAGTAGTCAATCTCTCTTCACCCAGCCTTACACAAAAAAGCTCGCGAACTTCTGTGCTTCAACTGGCTCGCTGCATTCACAGCGTTGGTAGGCGGGTCCTTCTTGCTAGGTCTTCAGTCATTGGTTCTTCAAGGTTTCAGAAACCCAATTCAAGGCTCTTATTAGTCGAATGAGAGGTCAATCATATCTGATCTTTTCGCGGCTGTGTCTGTAGTGGAAGAACTTTTTTTTTTTTTTCAGTGCGCGCTTGGAGAGACTTGCCCACCCGCGGTACAACGGAGTGCAAGAGGTTAAAACAGATTTCAGAAAAAATAATAATACTGGATTTAAATAGAACTTTTAACCAACTAGCATTAGCATGAAATCGAACGAGTGACTCACCAAAGGAGTTTCCTTGCTGTCCCTGAATGAATGATCGTTCAACAAATACGGTCCATTTGTATTGCAAAGGGTCCAGTAGATCCATCTGAGTAAGATTTATTGTCCATCTTGATGACAACGGGGAAAGCTGCCCATAAAAGAGGAGCATTTGAAAACTGGCTGATCTGGGAGGTTGAACCGGAAATGGACCCGACCCCCCCCCCCCCCCCAGATGGAGGTGGTGCCCAAAAGTGATTGACAGCTCATTTGACCCAATAGAGTCCTCTTCCACCCTCTAAAGTCCGTGCATAAAGCATGTGCGTAAAGCTAGCGTAAACCAGTCCGTGAAGCCAAGGCAGAAGCGTTGTAACATCACTCACCTTTTTGAAAAAATGGCTAAAATTAACACAGAACATCAAATAAATTATTAATTACTTGACCTGGTCATTAGCTGAAGAATCACAGGAGGGGGGTGTGTGACCATGATTCTATTTGGCACAGTTTGAAGACACCTGAAGACACCTGAGAAAAAAAAATGTGTAATATATTCATTTCTTGTCCTATTGTTACCAAATTTTTACCTGGACTTCATAACACTTGTTTCTACATTCCTATTGTGTTTTCAGGCCAGTATCTAACAGCTGTATGCAATTTTCAGGCATTTGTATCCAAAAAAAACACCCAGGCAAACTTTATTTTCTTCAAATTTAGTATGTTTAGATGACTGTTACTCAGTGGCTAAAGCACTTAGAGGAATTCTGACTGTTTTGCTAAAATATTTAGAGTCTTTTCTTTTGAATGAGACCAACCCCATGAAGATAGTGCAAGGGTTTGAAGAACAGCTTTGAATTTAGTTTGGGTATGTTTTTTCAGTTGCTTCAAAAGGAAAATGGGTAGAAGCAAAGAGCTCTGTCTGGACCTTCGCAACCTTATTGTTGCAAAACATAATGATGGCATTGGTTACAGGTACATTTCTAAACTGCTGAATTTTCCAGTGAGCACTGTTGGAGCCATCATTCGGAAGTGGAAAGAACATCATTTTACCCTAAACCGGTCACGACCAGGAGCTCCTCGCAAGATTTCTGACAGAGGAGTCAAAAGAATTATCAGAAGAGTTATCCAAGAGCCAAAGACCACTCATGGAGAGCTCCAGAGAGTTAGCCGGTACTGCTGTTTCAAAGAAAACAATAAGTAATGCACTCAACCGACATGAGCTCTATGCTCACTCACCTTGCAAGACTCCATTGCTGAAGAAAAAGCATGTTGAAGCTCCAATGTTTGCTGCACAACATTTGGGCAAGCAAGTAAAATACTGGGAAAATATAGTCTGGTCCAATGAGACCAAAATTTAACTTTCTGGATGCCACAACACACAGCATGTTTGGAGGAAAAAATGGCACTGCACATCCTGTCATGATGAGGGGGTGTTTTTCAGCACATGGTACAAGCAGACTTCATATAATTGAAAGAAAAATGAATGGACAAATATACAGAGACATCCTTTATAAGAACCTGTCGCCATCTGCCAAGATGCTTAGTTTAGTTTAGTTTAGCTTAGTTTATTGGTTTATTTGTCAGGGACCATGTACAAAAAAAAAACAAAAAAAAACCATTAAACACAGGATAAAGATGCTCTGTACCAGATTATAGCGTTCTCACTAATTTTTATCTGTAGTCCCTGAAGCAGGCAGGGAGATATTAAAAGAAAAACAGCACATATAGAAAGCGATTCAGGTTGGGTTTTAGAAGCTGTTGTCCCTGAAACAAGCAGTGAGTAAGTTTAAAGGTAAAAATATAAGAGAAACAGCACACAAAAACAATTTAAGAGTACAATTTCAAATCCCATTTAAGGGAGAGAGTCAATGCTGGCAGGCTTGATTACATAAAATAAATTTTTTAGTGTCTGTGGAAAAGTCTCTGTAATTTGTTCTGGTCTTCAAAGCAGTGGGAAGCTTGTTCCGTTCTGTTATAGCTTTGTATGAGAAGGCTGATTGTCCAAAAGCAATTTTACATAGGGGATGCAACAATTCCACCTAGAGGAAGTCCTTGTTGTTCTGGTATTTTGTTCAGACGTTAAGTACACAAAAGTCTTAAGGAGTGGGGGTGCAGAACCATTGATAATTTTAAAAACCAACCGTATATTTGCATGCATGATCATATTTTCAAAGCTTAACATCTTGTGTTTGGCAAGTATACCACAATGGTGATACTGTCGTGTCTTCTTATCCAGAATGTTGATGGATTGTTTATACAGGGATTCCAAGGGTTTCAGAGTCGTACTGTTGGCTTGTGACCAGTATGAGATGCAATAGGAGAAATGTGTCAAAATTATGGCATTCAGAAAGGTTTTTGATCCTTTTAGAGTAAATGACATTCTGATGCATTGAAAGTTTTCAGGGTTATATTTCAGAGAGAGGCATATCCGTTTTATGTGCTTTTTAAAGCTGAGTGTGGGATCTAATGAGATGTCCAAATACTTAAACTCTGTTACATTTTCTATATTTGCTCCATTTACAGTTATACTTGGAGAGTGCATATGATTTTTGTTGGCAAAATGCATGGTGACATGGTTGTTGACCCAGTGAGCAGACTCGGACACCAGAGTAAATAGAATTATATTTGATATAATTAGATATATAAGTAGATATAATTATATTTATTAACAACAATATCGTGAATGTAAGTGTGTGGGTGTGTGCTCTTGCTGCAGCTGGGGGAAAGCAGAACGCCGTACGACCTGGCAACCCTAAGGACAAACAGAGGCAGGACTGTTAGTGGCAATACAGGTGGCGATGTGCAGATTAATCCTGAGCTTACTGTTTGCAGAGATGTAGTGACGCTCAGGTTTAGCTCGACGGCTACGGCCAGGAGGACAGCGTCCACAGAACCAGTTGCAGCGTGTAGGTGGTGAAGGTGTGTCTGATGAGGGTGTGAAGCTCGGTCCGCTGCCAGGGAGGAGAGAAGTCCGCCGCCACGGAGCTCCACCTGTGCACAAGGGACTGAGATTGGATAGGAGAGGTTAAGCAAAGGCTTACTTGTGTGGTGGAGGTTTTCTTCAAGACGCAGGTGGGCAGAAGGTTGGAAGCTGGGACGAAAGCAGGCTGTGGCTAGGATCTCTGGAATCTCGAAGAAGGCATGCGTGGGTCTCATGGAGTAAGACAGATGACTCCACACGGATCCCAGGGCAGCGTGGATTAAATAGCCCCGACCGTGATGAGGACCAGGTGTGTGTGCAGCTGAGGAAGATGAGCAGCCAGAGCAGACCATTACACATGGTAGCTGTTTTCCCTACGTTCAGAGTGAGGCATGATTGATGAAGCCATTTTGACATTGCTATCATTAACTTGTCAGCCACTTGTTTGGCATCCTTCCCATGTGTGTAGATGACTGTGTCATCTGCATACATCTGAATTTTCCTGTCATTTTCACATACTAACGGCAAATCATTAATATACAAAGTAAAAAGCAGTGGGCCTAAAATTGAACCTTGTGGTACTCCCATGGTGTATGCCTTTGTTTGGGATACAGTATTGTTTATGCACACACTGGAAGCGACCAGATATGATTTTACCCAGCTAAGTGTATGCATGGAAAGTTTATATTTTGAAAGTTTAGAAACAAGGACTGGGTGACTGAGCGTATGAAAGGCTTTACGTAAGTCTTAAAAGATGGTTCCTACCCCCCCGCCCCCCCCAACTCCTTTTCCAGATTTTCTTTAATAATTTCAATAAAGTAACAACATGAAGTCTCCATTGAGTGGTTCGGCCTGAAACCAAACTGCATGGGTTGCAGCATCTGGGCAGATTCGAGATGTACCATTTGGTCTCCTGCCACCTTTTCAATGGCTTTTGACAAAACAGGAAGTATCCACCTTATTCCTAGGCCCCATGATGCCTTGCGTGAATTATGGTAGCAACTTCCAGTACTAGTTTAGAACGTATTGCTGTCACTGAAACGGGACATGTTTCCTTGTTAAAAAACAATGACTTTGGCATTAAAAATGCAGGAACACGGCCTTTTGCACCTCAAAAACAGTAATATAATCATACCACATCCCACGACTATGGAGGGATAAGAAGATGACCTTAAAAAGTGACCAGTAGCTCTGTGGACAGTAGCTCCACTAGTTAGCTCCACTGTTAACATGCTAATGCTGTAGACAAATAAAAAGATCTGAGATATATCAATGTTTCTACCACAATGAAGTCGGCTGCATTTTGTTAAAATATGCTGGACATAATCAAATTTACCTCAGAGCAGTCATAAAGTCTAGTCAGAGCCACAAAGAACCACAACACCATGTTTGGTCTTTTTACATTCGGGGTAAAACGTCAGATCTGTGACATTCATACAAGTGAAAACATACGTGGCTCTTGTCTTGGTGTCTGTCCTGTGTGTGTACCACCGATCACACAAACAATCCTACTCATTGCTGTTGAAGCCACAGATTTAGCTGTGCTTATCTGTGAGGAGCCTCACACCATGAACAGCAGCAAGTACCAGAACTATGCAAAAACATTAAAAAAATACAAAAACTACAAGTGCTGAAACTAGCTGCCACTTGAGTGAAAAACACATATGTGGACTATACATTAAAATGAATTAGAAAAACTTTTAAAAACCCTATTTTAAATGCCCCCGCTACTCCACGCTTACTGACTGATTTAACACTAGGTCAGCCGAAACCGCAAGCTCCATCCATAATCGTTCCTTAAGCAGCACCCTCAGGAATAAGTTGGATACATTTCAGCCTATAATTATTAATTTCCTGTGTGTCTCTGGCTTTGTGTATGGGGGTTACAATGGCAGATTTCAATGCATCAGGAAAGATATTTTCATGTATTGATTGATTTATAAGTCAGTCCCTCCTGGATTTCGCGGGATGTTTTTATGATTGTTGCGAGCCAAAAAGTCTGAATTCGTGGGAGCTTTATTAAAAAGTTGTCATAAAAGTTGCAATGTTTTTAGAGTGTTTTCTGCACTAAAGGTTGTGGGAAGAATTCCAAATTTTAAAGCAGATGCTTTTTTCCAGTTTACTGCAGTGATATTCTACATAACAATACAAGAAAAGCACAGGATTGTCAAAAATATCCTATTATAGTGAGCTGTAGATTAAGCAGAAACTTCTGCTATACAGAAAAACTCTTGTGCAACAGCAAATACAAACATTAACACAATATCCATTACAACAGCTAAATTGCACTGAATGCACGTTAAAGAGTACAAATTTGGAAATTATTGGCATACCTTCATTTGAAAAACTCCCTACGGTTCCCAACCACTCCGTACTGAATGGAGAGGAAAAAATAATTTATTCTGTTGCACTGTAATGGCTATTGGAGTCTGTGTTTTTCTGAAAAAAAAAATAAGATAAGATAAGATAAGATAAGCCTTTATTAGTCCCACAACGGGGAAATTCCAGGATTGCAACAGCACAGGGATAGCAACACTCAGAGCAACAATCAGAAGGCAAGAAAAAAAAAAAAAAAAAAAAAAACCACAAGCAAGCAAGAGCAGCTAATATACATATGTACATATTACTATAAAATATATATACACACACACACACACACACACACAGACACACAGTGCAGAGCATTGTAGCTGGATGGACTAAATATATGAATATATGAACACACAGTGCAGAGCATTGTAGCTAGATGGAATAAATATGTAAATATATAAACACCCACAGTACGGAGCATTGCAGCTAGGTGGAATAAATATGCAAGTATATAAACACACACAGTGCGGAGCAATGTAGCTAGATGGAATAAATATATAGATATATAAATATAAACACACCCAGTGCTGAGCATTGTAGCTAGATGGAATAAATATATAGATATATAAATATAAACACACCCAGTGCAGAGCATTGTAGCTAGATGGAATAAATATGTAAATATATAAACACACACAGTGCAGAGCATTGTTGCTAGGTGGGATGAAACAGCATAACCGTCTATTTAGTTATCCTACATGGTATGATTATGTGCCCATACATATTCTCACCCTCCATAGCGACCGGTATGTTCCTAGTTGTATGCCGGAGAGGACCATTGTGTAAGTCTATTGCATCTTTTGCATTCAAAAAAAACTATTAGTTTGTTACGTCTTTTTGCTATCTCTGCGAGCAGCCCTGCTTAGGTTGTACAGTCTGACAGCCGTTGGTAGGAAGGACCTACGAAACCTCTCGGTTGTGCACCTGGGATGATGTAGTCTGCTGCTAAATGAGCTCCTCAGTGCATCCAGTATGTCCTGCATAGGGTGGAACTCGGACTCCAGCAGAGATGACAGTTTAGCCACCGTCCTTCTCTCTCCTATCTCCTCCATCGGATCAAGGCGATGCCCCAGGACAGAGCTAGCTTTCTTAATCAGTTTGTTCAGTCTCTTCCTATCGGCTGCAGTGATGCCACTGCCCCAGCAGACCACTCCAAAAGTGATGGCTGATGCCACCACCGTGTCATAGAATGACTTCAGCAGCGCCCCTTGTACACCAAAAGACCTGAGTCTCCTCAGCAGGAACAGCCTGCGCTGTCCCTTCTTGTAGAGTGCGTCAGTATTGTGTGACCAGTCTAGTTTATTGTTCAGATGAATACCCAGGTACTTGTAGGATGTCACCATCTCGATGTCTGTTCCCTGTATATTTACTGGTGCTGTGAGGGGCTGCCCATGCCTGCGGCAGTCCACCACCAGCTCCTTAGTTTTCCTCGCGTTGATCTGGAGGCAGTTCCGATGGCACCAGTCCACAAAGTCCTGGATAAGCCCTCTGTACTCAGCTTCATCTCCGCTGGAGATGAGACCAACGATCGCAGAGTCATCAGAGAACTTCTGTAGATGGCAATGTGTTGTGTTGTGTGAGAAGTCCGCAGTATAAAGAGTGAACAGGAAGGGAGCCAGCACCGTTCCCTGGGGGGCCCCCGTGCTACTGATGATCGTGTCGGAAACACAGTCCCGGGTTCTCACAAACTGAGGCCGGTTCGTGAGGTAGTCCAGGATCCATGATGACAGGTGCTGGTCCACCCCTGCGCGCAGCAGCTTGTCCTTCAGGATCATCGGTTGGATGGTGTTGAAAGCACTGGAGAAGTCAAAGAACATGATCCTCACCATATTCCCGGGCTTCTCCAGGTGGGACAGAGAACGGTGAAGGAGGAAGATCACCGCATCCTCCACCCCAATGCCATGCTGGTAGGCGAACTGGAGTGGATCCATCGCTGGTTCCACCAGGGGGCGGAGATGAGCAAGGAGCAGTCTCTCCAGGGTCTTCATCAAGTGGGACGTCAAGGCCACCGGTCTGAAGCTGTTCAGGTCTTTGGGGTGGGAAGTTTTTGGTACAGGTACCACACACACCATACAGAGAATATTCTCTCTTTCCACGCTTACCTGTCTGTCTGCTGCATGTTGGTCTTCACACACACACAGATCTTTCATTTACAGCGAGACGGTGGTGGTGGTGGTGGGGTGATGGGTGGGTGCGTTTGTCCTTCCAGAGTCCACAACGGATTTAGTTTTAAAGCTTATTGATCACATGTAGTAATGATTTTACCTCTAAAGATGTATAAATGTTCAAACACTCACTGTAATGTAGTGTACTCTCCTCATTCACGCTCCCATGACGGGGTGCTTTTGGGACAGGCACATGTTTTTCAACACAAACCCAGCACTTCACACATGCGGTCAGGATGGAGCCATGGTGAAGCGTCCATGGGCAGGCTGGGAGACATGGAGGAAGGGACAGTGTTGAAAACCTTGCAGGTGAGTGTTTTTTGTTTTTTTTTAAATCACACACTCTGTTTGTAGATGTGTTCTGTTACTCACTGTAAACTATAAACTCACTACTCACTGTGAACATGGAAGTGAACACGGTGCAACGATGCATTTAATTAGTTAGACTGAGTGCTTCAGCGCCAGTTAGAGACAAATTTGATTGGTGAAATTGACCGAAGTTGAAGAGGATTGGCCAAAATTGCGGGAAAGTTGCAGTGATTGGACGAAGTTGCAAGGTTGTGCAATAGTTGCACTGATTGGTTGATTTTGCATGAATTGGCACAATCGCAACATTGCAAAATCCTGGAGGGTGACATGGTTCTTTGACCCAGAGACAAGACACAGACCTCGAATTGATACAATTAGGTTTATTACTGCATATACTGCACTGCTGTCCTTTGCACTTCTCATTGGATGCTAAACTGTGTTTCGTTACCTTGTATTCATACATGTGTAATGACAATAAAGTTGAATCTAATCTAATCTAATCTTATTACAGCAAGAATGTGTATGCTGGTGCATGAGAGTGTAGGCAGGAGCAGCAGGGACAGAGCGGCACAGAGTACAACCCGGCAACCCTAAAGACACACAGAGAGGGACAGTTAGTGAGCGTAGTAGCTGGAGTTACACAGTTACACTGTTGCTTAGTGAAGTCTGGAACGGGGACATACCTGTAGCCGAAGAGACCGTTGAGTTGTGGGCATACTCGATCCACGGCAGGTAAGAACTCCAGGAGGCCGAGTTGTGCGATGTCACACACCGCAGCCCCACCTCCAACTCCTGGCTGGTCCGCTCACACTGGCCATTCGACTGCGGGTGGTAGTCGGATGACAGGCTCACCTTGGCCCCAAGGGTGTTACAAAATAACTTCCACACCCGAGAGACGAACTGGGGACCCCGATCGGACACGATGTCTAGGGGAATCCCATGCAGTCTCACCACATGTTGAACCAGCAGGTCTGCTGTCTCCTTGGCCGTAGGCAGACCTGGAAGAGGGACAAAATGGGCCGCCTTGGAGAACCGGTCCACTATGGTAAGAACCGCAGTGTGGTTGTTGGAGGGGGGGAGGCCGGTGACGAAATCCAACACCACATGGGACCAAAGCCTGCCAGGAGTAGGGAGAGGGTGGAGTAGCCCAGCCGAAGGGGATGATGGGGACTTGCTAGTGGCACATTGAGGGCAGGTATGGACATATTCCCCGACGTCCTTCTGAAGAGAGGGCCACCAGAACGAACGTTGCAGAAGCTCTTCCATGTGCCGTCTCCCTGGATAGCAGGCAAACTTAGAGGAGTGGGCCCATTCGATAACATCACCCCGGACAGCCGATTGGACAAACATATTACCCGCTGGCCCCCCGCCCGGGTCCATTTCCGACTCTTGCGCCCTCCTGATCTTCTCCTTGATCCCCCATGAAAGAGCGCCCATGACACAGGAGGCAGAAAGGACGGGATGATCCTCAGGTTCCACGGCATCTGTGGCGAATTGCCTCGAGAGGGCGTCCAGCTTGGTATTTTTGGATCCGGGACGATACGTGATGGTGAAGTCAAATCGCCCAAAAAACAGGGACCAGCGGGCCTGGCGGGCATTCAGGCGTTTAGCCGTCCTCAGGTACTTCAGGTTCCTGTGGTCCGTCCAAACCACAAACAGCTGTGAGGCCCCCTCCAGCCAATGGCACCACTACTCTAGAGCCAACTTAATGGCCAGAAGCTCCCTGTCGCCAATGCTGTAGTTGCGCTCCGCAGGGGACAGCCACCGGGAGAAGAAGGCACACGGTCGGACCCACCCATCCACCGGGAAGGGCTGAGATAAGACGGCCCCCACTCCAGAATCCAAGGCGTCCACCTCCACCAGACACTGAAGGTCAGGATCCACCTGCACCAGAATGGGGGACTCGGAAAACTGCCTCTTGAGGTCTGCAAAGGCCGTAGCCGCCTCCTCCGTCCACTGAAAGTGCACTTTGGTTGACGTGAGGTGCGTCAGGGGAAGGGCCAGGCTGCTGTAGTTCTTGATGAACCTACGGTAGAAGTTTGCAAACTCCAGGAACTGCTGGAGCTGCTTCCTTGAGGATGGGGTTGGCCATTCCACTACCGCCTTAATTTTCCCAGGGTCTGGGAGGATCTCCTTATGCGAGATGATGAACCTCAAAAAGGATGTCTTAGAGGTGTGGAACTCACACTTCTCTGCCTTGACATAGAGTTGGTTCTCCAACAACTGCTGCAGCACTCTCCTTACATGCACCCAATGTTCTTCTAGGGATTTAGAAAAAAATCAGAATGTCATCAAGGTAGACAAATACAAAACCCCCCTGAAAATCCCTCAGCACATCATTAATGAGCCGCTGGGATACAGCAGGCGCATTGGTAAGCCCAAAAGGCATTACTAAGTATTCAAAATGATCACTGGGGGTGCCAAAACCTGTTTTCCACTCATCTCCTTTGCAGATCCGCACCAGATGATAGACGTTGCGCAGATCCAGCTTGGAGAACCAGGACGCCCCCTGGAGAGAGTCAAAGGCTGAAGGGTGTATTTGTCCTTAATGGTAATGTTGTTTAGTTCCCTGAAATCAATGCATGGTCTTAAAGAGCCGTCCTTCTTGTCAACAAAAAAGAACCCCGCCCCCACTGCGAAAGAAGATGGGCGGATTATGGCCGAACTTAGGGACTCCTTGATGTAAACTTCCATAGCTGCCCACTCCGGCGGGGAAAGGCTATACAGCCGGCTAGATGGCAACGGAGCTCCCGGACGGAGATTAATGGCACAATCATACGGCGGGTGAGGGGGCAGGGAAAGGGCCTGGGACTTGCTGAAGACGGCTCTGAGGTCATGATATTCGGGGGGATCTTTGGACAGGTCCAGGGGAGAGGCGGTGGGAGACTCCAGGGGAATGGATGGCGAGCAAGCAGCTGACTGGAGACAGGCGCTGAGGCAAAATGAGCTCCATGACCTAATATTCCCCGAGCACCAATCAATCGTGGGGTTGTGGAGATGCAGCCAGGGAAACCCAAGGATCACCGGGGACGACGAGATCGGTAACACAAAAAACTGAAGCTCCTCCCAATGATTCCCCAAGATGATGACCGACACAGGGGCAGTTTGGTGAGTCACCATGGCCATGGGGGCTTTAGACAATGCGATCAGTTGTAGCGGGGTTTTGAGGGGAAAACAGTGTAGGCCCAAGCAGGTTGCCAGGTCTTGAGAAATAAAGCTTTGCTCTGCCCCTGAGTCGATTAATGCCTGTGTGGGTATTTCAGTGAGTTTATGAAAGAAACGGATAGGGAGAAGGAGTCTAGATAGGGGGTTAGGCTGAGGCGAGTCCGTGAGTCCCCCTACTGTGACACACGGACCCCCCCCCCTTTTGGCCGAATTGGGCAAGATGTTACTTCATGCTCTTTGCTCCCGCAATACAGGCACAACCCCAGCTCCCGACAGCGCTGTTTTTCCGCTGAAGGCAACCTAGATCGTCCTAAAACCATAGGTTCCGGGGTCTCAGAGGAATCAGCCAATGGCAGGGCCAGAAGGGGAGTAGAGGGAGCGCAGCGAGACTGTGACCCTGAGCGGCCATGAGATTTCTGCTCCGCCGCCCATTCCCTCAGCCTATTATCTAGACAAATGACTAGGGATATTAGCTCAGATAGCCTAGCGGGCTTTTCTCGGGGGGCTAACTCATCCCGGAGTCCTCCCAACCCACTTCGGTAGCCGCTATCCGGAAGTCCACCGCATAATCAGCTGCAGCCCTAGTCCCCTGCCTCAAGTTCAGCAGCCAAGAGGTAAGCACGCTGTATCGGTCTGAATGATCAAAAACTTCACTGAATTCATCAATAAATTGACCATAAGTCATGCTAGCGTAATCGGCCCTTGCCATAACTGCGCAAGCCCATGCTAGCGCCCTTCCTTCCAGCAAATTAATCACATAACCGATCTTACTTTGGTCTGAAGTGAAGTCCTCAGGTACCCGCTGGAAAACCACCCCGCATTGCATGACGAATCCCCTGGCGTCACCAAGCTTACCGCTAAAGTGTTTGGGGTGAGAACGGGAGAGAGCCGGGCCGGGAACCCCTGTCTGGGCTGATTAGCTGGTCTGCTAGTGGGAGCTGCAGAGTTACTGGGAATAGGTTGGGCCTGTGATAAAGGCTGGAAGTTAGTCAATTGGTCTAACCGATCTGTGACACGGGCTAATTGGGTCAAAATAGACTGTTGCTGATAAGCCAATTGATCAATTCGAATTTCCATGTGGTTGGTAAGGCACACCAAAGTGCTGTCAGCTGGGTCGTTCTGGCGGAGATGTACTGACATGTTTTTTTGACCCAGAGACAAGACACAGACCTCGAATTGATACAGTAAGGTTTATTACATGGTCACGAGCTTTGGGTAATGACCGAAAGAACGAGATCGCGGATACAAGCGGCTGAAATGAGCTTTCTCCATAGGATTGCTGGACTCACCCTCAGAGATAGGGTGAGGAGCTCAGTCATCCGGGAGAGGCTCAGAGTAGAACCGCTGCTCCTCCACATTGAAAGGAGTCAGTTGAGGTGGTATGGGCATCTGATTAGGATGCCTCCTGGACGCCTCCCACTTGAGGTGTTTCAGGTACGTCCCACTGAGAGGAGATCCCGGGGCAGACCCAGGACTCGGTGGAGAGACTATGTCTCCCAGCTGGTCTGGGAACGCCTTGGTATCCCCTCTGAAGAGCTGGAGCAGGTGGCTGGGGAGAGGGAAGTCTGGGCTTCTCTGCTTGAACTGCTGCCTCCGCGATCCGGACCTCCGGAAAAGTGGTAGAAGATGGATGGATGGATGGATGGAAGGTTTATTACAGCAAGAATGTGTATGTTGGTATGTGAGAGTGTAGGCAGGAGCAGCAGAGACAGAGCGGCACACAGTACGACCCGGCAACCCTAAAGACACACAGAGAGGGACAGTTAGTGAGCGCCGTAGGTGGAGTTACACAGTTACACTGTTGCTTACTGTGGGAGCAGATGGAAACAGGCTCAGGTCCAGCACGATGGCTACGGCCAGGAAGACAGTGTCCTTTGGTCGGGAGTGCAGCTCCTGCAGGTGAGTGTCTGGGGAGTTTGACGACGAAGGAGGGAAGGGAGAATCCGCCGCCACGGACTCCGCCTGTGCACAGGGGACTGGAAGACAGGGTGAGTTGAGGATTACGCTTACGTGGATGGCTGGAGGGATTCTCCAGCGAAGAATGAAGCAGGCTTTGGATGAGATCACGACGAGTAGAAGGAGTTGGCGATGAAGCTCCTCTGGAGCGCAGTGAGACATCTCTGCACCGCTAGTCAGGGCAGCGCGGTATAAATAAGCCAGCCATAATGGGAACCAGGTGAGGGCACAGCTGGGGATGATTAGCAGAGCAGGCCATGACAGTGGGACTGATTAGTTCTGTAATTGGAATTCTTAGAGTAGTTTTATGTTTCTTCAGGAATACAGTGTCTAGTCCATGAAAATCCTTAGCGCTGAACCTTGATAGAGGTTTATTTATTTATTTAGCGAGTGCAAAGTCCTTAAGCCAAGCAGTTGCTTCCTGGTTTGCTGTATGGAGGGTGTGTAATCCTCCTTCCAGTCTTTGGAGCGGGCAAGCCTCTATGATGTGTTCCATAGTTTGCTCCTCTCCACATGCGCACAGTGGGCTAGGGCTACTGCCCCATCTGTGAAGGCTGGCCAAGCAGGGGCCATGTCCAGTCCTGAAGCGATTGAGTGTAGACCACTGTCTCCTTGGGAGGTTGGTGCCCGGGACCTGTTGGTTGGGGTTTATCACCAGCTGTTTGTTTGGGACCTTCTTGGTCTCCCATTCCTCTTGCCAAGCTGTCTGGATGGTAAAGTCAGCTGGGGGAGGATTTTTCCAAATCGGCCGTCTGGATGAAAGTCGGGCAGTGGGTGGGGTGTAGATATCTGCATGGATTGGTAAGTGAGGAAAATCTTTAACTTTTTGGAGCATCCTTTGAGTTAATGCTGCTCGCCGGATGTGTGGAGGGGCTATGTTTGACAGTACAGAGAGCCAGGGGAGTGGTGTTGAGCGGATTGTTCCAGTTATAGTTCTCATGGTTGAGTTGAGCTGGGTGTCTACATGGTGTGTATAAGATGACCTGGACCAGACAGGGGCACAATATTCTGCTACAGAGTATGAAAGGGCCAGTGCTGAGGTGCGCAGGGTGGAGACTGCCGCCCCCCATTTTGCACCAGCGAGCTTGCAGAGCAGGTTGTTTCGTACTTTCACCTTAGCAGCCGTCCCCTTTAGAGGTTCCTTGAAGGATAAGGTCCTATCAAGGGTCACTCCAAGATAAGTTGGATTTGGGGCATGCTTAAGCTTGAGTCCGCTCAGGTGGATGTTTAGTTCTCTGGCAGCTTTTGCATTGTGGAGATGAAATACACTGGAGACGGTTTTTGCTGGGCTTGGTTTTAGGCGCCAGATTTTGCAGAACTGGTCCAGTTTAGCAAGATCTTCCGTGAGCACCCGTTCCAGTGGTTCAAAGTCTGGTGCTTGGAATGCCAAACAGATGTCGTCTGCATAGATGAATTTGCGGGAATTTGTAGTAGGCAGATCGTTTATGTAGAGGTTGAACAGAGTTGGAGCTAGAACTGAGCCTTGTGGGAGTCCGTTTTTCTGCATTCTCCATGCACTTGTGTTCTGACTGAGGTGGACTCTAAACCTTCGGTTGGTCAGCAGGGTTTTTATAATTGCTGTTGCCCAAGCAGGGATCGCCTTTATAAGTTTCAGGAGGAGGCCTTTGTGCCAGACCGTATCGTAGGCGGCTGTAAGATCGAGAAACACAGCCCCTGTCTTCAGTCTGCTCTCGAAGCCATTTTCAATGAAGGTGGTTAGGGCCAGTACTTGTTCTCCTGTACTACGGTCCTTGCGGAAACCTGCTTGATCCACACTTAGAATATCCTCTATTTCTGGGGAAATGCGTTGCAGTATTAGGCGCTCCATGATTTTGTAAGGAACGCTGAGTAGGGAGATTGGGCGGTAGCTTGCTGGTAGTTTGTGGTCTTTGCCAGGTTTTGGGATGGCAATGACCTTTGCTGTCCGCCATTTCTTTGGGATCGAGTTTGTTTGTGTGATCCTTGTGTAGAATTGTGTCAACCAGGTTAGGGCTCGGGAGCCAAGATTTTTCATGAATTCTGGGAAGATGTTATCGTATCCTGCTGCCTTGATAGAGGTGATATAATTTTGTTAAGCTTTACCTCATTTGTTAAGCTTTACCTCATTTGTGAGTTTAAGGTTTAGATCAGTTTCCTGATTAATGTAATTTGGTACGGGTATGTTTCGGTAAAATTCAAACCCAGTTCTTGGACCGATTTGATAAAATACTCATTAAAATTGTTGGCTATAACTAAACTATCTGAGTGAAGTTTTCTATTCAAATTGAGTTGTATGACTTCACTTTTT
This sequence comes from Pholidichthys leucotaenia, assembly GCA_020510985.1. Lineage (NCBI taxonomy): Eukaryota > Metazoa > Chordata > Actinopteri > Cichliformes > Pholidichthyidae > Pholidichthys > Pholidichthys leucotaenia. The sequence goes on from CM035837.1 coordinate 72,444,619, forward strand.
TGCATTTTTTTCCTGTGAGTTTATCAATACATTTCCAGAGTTTTTTGTTGTTCCCTTATGCATTTTTGATTATGTCTAAGAAGAAACTTGCTTTTGCTTTACGGAGTTGCATGGTGACTTCATTTCTGAGGATTTTAAAAATCAGCCTATCTGTGCTTAAATCAGTTTTTAGCCATTTTTTAAGAGCTAAATCCCACTTTTTCATGAGATTCCATAATTTTTCATTTAGCCAAGGTAGATCCTGTTTTATCTTGTGCTTAGATAGTGTTGTTATTTTATATTTTGAGATGATTTCTTTGATTGTTGATATATTTTTGCATGTCTGTTCACAATTTGTTATCACAATTTATTTCAGTCAACTTTACGTGCTGTAACTCATTTTCAAATGATTCTGTGTTTTTCTTTAGTATGTACGAGATATATTTTCCACCATCAATAGGCTTTTTGTGTCATGATTTTGACAATTTGCGTACTACTAAAGTGAGATTATGGTCAGACATGCCAGTAATTAGACTGCATTTGAAGATGAAGATGAAATAAGGGTGGACATTTCAGCAAGACAATGATCCCAAGCACACAGCCAAGGAAACTCTCAGCTGGCTCCAGAGAAGGAAAATAAAGCTGCTAGAATGGTCCAGTCAGTCACCTGACCTGAATCCAATTGAAAATCTATGGAACAAACTTAAGATCAGAGTTCATAGAAGTCAACCCACGGAACCTTCAAGATTTGAAGACAGCTTGTGTGGAAGAATGGGATAAAATCACTCCTGACCAATGCCTGCACCTAGTTTCTCTATACAGGAGGCGCCTGGAAATTGTTATTAGCAGCAAAGGCTTTTCTAATAAATATCAAATGAATTTCACCAAGTGTGTTCAATATTTACTCCCTGTGTCATTCCACTTTAATAAATATAACTTTTATGAAACCAGCTGCCTTGATTTCTTTGTATGTACAGATTACTTGGGCTGTTACTGATATCTGGTGAAAATCTCAGGTCAGTGACTCCATCAGAAATATGGTTAATGAGAAAATGTTTACCTGTTTAATACTTATTTTCTAAGCTGTATGTATCATTGCACAGTGTTCTAATAATCTTTAAATTATAGTTAACTAGTGCATGCCCGTAGAAAGCAAGTATTCCTGTCTGAAACAGGTAGCCCAATCAGGCTTTGCAGGCCCAAATGTAGGCTGTGTTTGAAAGTGGAATACAGAGGTGTAGCCTATATGTAGGCAATCACACATGTTAGACTTTTACAAAAATGAAAGGGACTGAACTGAGATTGACTGTGTGAATATTAATTACAGAATAATTGAAAATGAATGGGACATTCAATATTAGCCACTGTTTAAGAACCGCTTGTTTATTTTTTGTCAGATCACTTATTTGTGTGATCTTTTATGAGTTATATTCATAAATGTTGTATCTTGCACTTTGGAGAATGGGAGCTGTTCAGTCACCATTATAATTTATTTTATATGTGTAGTTTATAGTCTGTCATCAATAATCTCATGCAGTACTATAACAGGACATGTTTACATATATTTGAGGCCCATTGTGATGCATCCTTTTATATTTTAGCAATATTATAAGTACAAAACACTGAACATTATTATTATTATTATTATTATTATTATTATTATTATTATTATTATTATGTATTTGTATCTTGGATACTTTATTGATCCCCAGAGGGAAATTCAGGGCACCCATGTACAGCGCCAATCCCTTCACCAGTCTCACACACACACACACACACACACACATGTGCGCACGTGTGCACACACACACACACACACACACACACACATGCTCACACAGCAGAGTGAGCCATTTGGCTGCAACTTTTCCATCAGTGTTGCCTATTTGTATTTAAATATTTAAATAAAAATGATTTATTTCGCTATTTGGACATTTTTGCGTGTTGTTGTTGTGTAGTCAAAGCATGCATATGTGTCCTCGTGTAAAATGAATGAATGAATGAATGAATCTTTATTTCAGATAGATTAAAAGTAAAATTAAAAAAAGAAACAGAACAATATAACAAAGGGGGAAAAAAATCCAACAAGGTCAAATCAAACAATAACTCCTCTGATTATACAGTTCAACGTAAGTTATCCAAAATGGGTGATGGCTGAAGCCGCAGCTTATGTTGCCCACCCATATTCCATCCAAGAATTCAAAAGAAAAACAAAACCAAGAGCGATTACAATTCAGAACAAAGCTAAGACAAAACGTGGCAAAAAAAACTAAGCAACAACACAACACAGATTGGATATGACAATCCTTATGTGATTTTACATGTCATCTTGTATATTTGGCGTATTTCTTCCTTTAGTTTTTGTTTAAATTGTCCAAGCGTTGTACATGATTTTAATTCAGGTCCAAAAGTATTCCACAATCTGACTCCTTGCACTGAGACACAGTGTTGCTTGGTAGTAGTTCTCACTGAAGGTTTTTGAAATATACATGTTCCTCTGAAATGATATTGTTTCTCCCTTATTTGGAACAACTTTGGATATTTGTGGGCAGTGATAGATTCTTCACTTTAAACATTATTACTGCAGTTTTAAAGTCAACCAGATCTTTCAACTTGAGAGCTTTTAATTTAAGAAAAAGTGGGTTTGTTGGTTCCCTGTAAGCAGCTTTGTTTATTATTCTAATAGCTCTCTTCTGGAGCATAAAGACTGGATACAGTATATGTTTGTTTTATATGTATTTCCCCATACTTCAGTACAATATGTCATGTATGGGAGTATTAATGAATGATACAAAGCATATAATGTGGGTTGATTCAACAAATATTTCACTCTGTGTAGTATTGCAATTGATTTAGATATTTTACCTTTAATATAATTAATATGTGACTTCCAACACAGAAATTTAGTTTCGGATGCAGTCGATCTGGCCATTCCGCTACACAATGAAGCGGCAGTCGGGACTTTTGTCTACCACTGACCGGGCAGGCTGAGGGTGCCTTCCCCTCAAACGTTCATGGAGCGCGTGGTGGGACAGGAAGGGAGTCTCGGCTGCTGCTTTACGCGTGTGGCAGTGATGTCATTTGTGGCACCACGGGTGCCTGGCAGCCCCCCCCACGCCTCGTGTTGTGTATGCTGAGCCCCCCCCCCCCCCCCCCCACCTAGCACCTCATGTTCTCTATGGCAAATACAGTGGGGGAAAAAAGTATTTAGTCAGCCACCAATTGTGCAAGTTCTCCCACTTAAAAGATGAGAGGTCTCCAACTTTCATCATAGGTACACCTCAACTATGAGAGACAAAATGAGAAAAAAAATCCAGAAAATCACATTGAAGGATTTTTAATGAATTAATTGGTAAATTCCTCAGTAAAATAAGTATTTGGTCACCTACAAACAAGCAAGATTTCTGGCTCTCACAGACCTGTAACTTCTTCTTTAAGAGGCTCCTCTGTCCTCCACTCGTTACCTGTATTAATGGCACCTGTTTGAACTCGTTATCAGTATAAAAGACACCTGTCCACAACCTCAAACGGTCAGACTCCAAACTCCACTATGGCCAAGACCAAAGAGCTGTCAAAGGACACCAGAAACAAAATTGTAGACCTGCACCAGACTGGGAAGACTGAATCTGCAATAGGTAAGCAGTTTGGTGTGAAGAAATCAACTGTGGGAGCAATTATTAGAAAATGGAAGACATACAAGACCACTGATAATCTCCCTCGATCTGGGGCTCCACGCAAGATCTCACCCCGTGGGGTCAAAATGATCACGAGAATGGTGAGCAAAAATCCCAGAACCACACGGGGGGACCTAGTGAATGACCTGCAGAGAGCTGGGACCAAAGTAACAAAGGCTACCATCAGTAACACACTACGCCGCCAGGGACTCAAATCCTGCAGTGCCAGACGTGTCCCCCTGCTTAAGCCAGTACATGTCCAGGCCCGTCTGAAGTTTGCTAGAGAGCATTTGGATAATCCAGAAGAGGATTGGGAGAATGTCATATGGTTAGATGAAACCAAAATAGAACTTTATTGTAAAAACTCAACTTGTCGTGTTTGGAGGAGAAAGAACACCATACCTACTGGGAAGCATGGGGGTGGAAACATCATGCTTTGGGGCTGTTTTTCTGCAAAGGGACCAGGATGACTGATCCGTGTAAAGGAAAGAATGAATGGGTCCATGTATTGTGAGATTTTGAGTGAAAACCTCCTTCCATCAGCAAGGGCATTGAAGATGAAACGTGGCTGGGTCTTTCAGCATGATAATGATCCCAAACACACTGCCTGGGCAATGAAGGAGTGGCTTTGTAAGAAGCATTTCAAGGTCCTGGAGTGGCCTAGCCAGTCTCCAGATCTCAACCCCATAGAAAATCTTTGGAGGCGAGTTGAAAGTCCATGTTGCCAAGCGACAGCCCCAAAACATCACTCACTGCTCTAGAAGAGATCTGCATGGAGGAATGGGCCAAAATACCAGCAACAGTGTGTGAAAACCTTGTGAAAACTTACAGAAAACGTTTGACCCCTGTCATTGCCAACAAAGGGTATATAACAAAGTATTGAGATGAACTTTTGTTATTGACCAAATACTTATTTTACCGAGGAATTTACCAATTAATTCATTAAAAATCCTTCAATGAGATTTTCTGGATTTTTTTTTTCTCATTTTGTCTCTCATAGTTGAGGTATACCTATGATGAAAATTGGAGACCTCTCTCATCTTTTAAGTGGGAGAACTTGCACAATTGGTGGCTGACTAAATACTTTTTTGCCCCACTGTATATCCATCAGACCTACGCAATCACAGCAGCTTTATGGTCTATATTTTGACTGAGCGGCTCCATACTAGTGGATGCACACCTCAGCAGCAAAGCACTTCTAAAATCTTTGTTTGCAAAGCGTTGTGGTGACTGACAGGTCATGATGCTGTGTTATCCAATCAGCATGGTCGTGATGCCACGTATTGTCCAATCAGCATGGCCATGATGCGTGTCTTCTCTCCAATGAGCACGGAGTCAATCCGAAATCCTGCCCACACTTCTTGAAGCCAGGGGATGAAGACATAGAGCAGTCACAAAGTGGTGGCTAAACTTTTATTGATAAAAATTACATATTCTGACTGAGTGACTCCATATTCGGTGATCCACACCCTCGTAGAGTCAACAAAGCACGTTTAAAATTTTAGGTCAGTGTGACGAACGGTTTGAGAGATATCTGAGGAACACACACACACACACACACACACACAAACAGACAGAGATGTCTTGAATTTATAGATAAATATCAGTAGCTTCTTATAACATGCGAGAATTGTAAAACTATCAGATACTTTAGTATCCATAGTGAGGTGCTGTTTGAAAAGAGATCATCTACAAATCTGGACCTCTGTAACCTGGAAGTCCCACTCTTTTAATAACAAAATAGACTAGCTAGAGTTGGACTTGTGGTCTTGATTAGTCAATCATAATACCTGTGTCATGAAGGACTATTTATTTAAGCAATATTACACAAGAGGTTCCAAGGTTGTCATAGCCAGGAGCGGCACTGAGGTTAAGCTCCCAGTGCTTATAAAATGCTCCTTATGGCGTGCGTCTCAAAAAGCCTCTGACAACTAAGTCCAACTCCTAGCCTGCCCGTGTGGTTTAGTCTCTAAGCCCGGCGGAACTGCTTTTACTAATAGGAGAAGGGGCAAGGGCGGATCTCTGGCGCCTTAAAACCAGATGCTTCGGGTAGATGGTGGCTCGTCAACCTGGGAAGGTAGCCCATCTAGGGGAAGGTAAACCCTGATTTCAAACCTCGGCTGCCTTGCGGCACACCCGGTCACAGGAAAGGCTTCAGGAGTCAACCCTGAGGAAAAATCCGGAGTCGAAGTCCCTAAGACAGTTCTCTGTTGTGCTCAACATCGTTCTGGCAGCTTCTGCGATGGCGCTGGTGCCAAACTGTAGCAGCCCTGCTGTTCCTTTGGATTCATCAGTTACATGGAGAGGGGGTACATGCTGCATGGGCAACATCTTGTCCTCCATATCTTCCTGCCCAGGCTTGAATCCTACCAACGCCAACGCTGGAAGGTAGAACACCGGATCACTGGAGAGGACACTCCAGCTTCACCTTTGGCGTAGACAAAACACGGGGAATGACAGTTACCGGTTATAAGCCACCGCTCAATTGGCGTACAGCATGGCGCCAGGGGTTGTTCCCGACGGTGGGAGGGATCAGCGGATCTCACTGGACAGCTACCGCCCGCCTCAAGCTGGGCAGCCCCCAGCCAATAAGGTGTTGTCCCGCCACAGCCTGCTTTCCTCATTGGGTGCATGGGGATGAGGTGAAGTCCGAACGGCAGGCTGAGAACCTTCGCACCAGGCAAGACAACAAAACAAAAGAGACCAACTCTAAAACTGGGAACTTGGAACGTCCACACTATGATGACAGGACTCGCTGGTAACCTCAAGGACATCAGCGACACTAGGAAGACTGCCGTCATCAATAATGAGCTGAAGAGACTGGAAGTGGATATCGCCACTCTCCAAGAAACACGGTTGGCTGACGCAGGCACACTGACAGAGAAGGACTACACGTTCTACTGGCAGGGAAAGGGCAGTGACGAACACAGGGAACACGGAGTGGGCTTCGCAGTGAAGAACACCTTGCTGAAGATGGTGGAACCGGGCAGCAATGGCTCTGCACGACTCCTCACCCTCCGCCTCAACACCACTCAAGGCCCAGTCACCCTCGTCAGTGTGTATGCCCCAACACTGACAGCCACACCAGAGGCAAAAGACGAGTTCTACGAGAATCTCGCAACAACTGTCAGGATCATCCCCAACTCTGAACAACTCATTCTCCTTGGAGACTCCAATGCCAGAGTGGGTGCTGACCACGACTCCTGGCCCTCCTGTCTTGGACCATTTGGCGTGGGCTGAATGAACAACAACAGACAGCGGCTGCTCGAGTTCTGCACATATCATGATCTGTGCATCGCAAACTCGTTCTTCAAGACCAAGCCCCAACACAAGGTTTCCTGGCAACATCCACGCTCAAAGCACTGGAACCAGCTGGACTTGATCCTGACCAGGCACACCTCACTGAAGAACGTGCTAATCACCAGTTCGTTCCAGAGTGCAGATTGCGACACAAAGCATTCATTGGTGTGTTGCAAGGTCAAGCTGCAGCTAAAGAAATTCCATCGTGCCAGACAGCCTGGAAAGGCATGTATTGACACCAGCAAGATGGCCCAACCAGAACTTGTTGAGCAGTTTGCCTCCACCTTTGAGAAGAAACTTGGTGTACCACAAGAAGGAGAATCTGCAAAGCAGAAGTGGGAAGAGCTGCGAAACACCATCCACCGCACAGCCTTGGCTACCTTTGGGAGGAAGACCTCAAAGTCACAGGACTGGTTTGATGCCAAGTTGACCAAGATGACCCCCGTCATTGAAGCCAAGCGCTCAGCACTTGCTGAGTACAAGAAGTACCCAAACGAGAAGAATCTCCAGATTCTCAGGGCTGCGAGAAGCAAAGTTCAGCAGACTGCTTGGCGCTGCGCCAACGAGTACTGGACTCAGCTCAGCCAAGACATTCAAACTGCTGCCATAACAGGGAACATCCGTGGTATGTACGATGGCATCAAGAAAGCACTTGGTCCGGCTCAGAGCAAGACGGCCCCCCTCAAATCCTCCACTGGGGAGATGATCACAGAAAAGAACAAGCAGATGGAGAGATGGGTGGAACACTACTCCGACCTCTACTCCAGACAGAACACCGTGACACAGTCAGCCCTTGATGCCATTGACTGCCTGCCATCCATGGACGAACTTGACGCCAAGCCAACCATCAATGAACTCAGCAAGGCCATTGATAGCTTGGCCGCTGGCAAGGCACCCGGCAACAACGGCATACCCCCCGACCTAATCAAGCACTGCAAGGCCGCCCTACTGCTGCCATTGCATGACGTCCTCTGCCAGCGCTGGAAGGAAGGTGCTGTACCACAGGACATGAGGGACGCCAAGATCGTCACCCTCTACAAAAACAAAGGGGAGAGAAGCGACTGCAACAACTACAGGGGCATCTCCCTCCTCAGCGTTGTTGGCAAAGTCTACGCACGAGTTGGTCTTGTTCGTCTACAGAAGCTTGCCGAACATGTCTACCCCAAGTCTCAGTGTGGCTTCCGCGCTGAGCGATCGACAGTAGACATTATATTCTCCATCCGCCAACTCCAGGAGAAGTGCAGAGAACAGAACATGCCCATGTACGTCGCCTTCATCGACCTCACCAAAGCGTTCAATCTGGTCAGCAGAGAGGGCCTTTTCAAGATCCTGCCAAAGATAGGATGCCCACCAAAGTTGCAAAACCTCATCGAATCGTTTCACACCAACATGCAGGGGATAGTGCAGCACGACGGCAACGTCTCAGAGCCATTCAACATACGCAGCGGAGTGAAACAGGACTGTGTACTTGTGCCAACCCTCTTTGGGATTTTCTTTGCTATGCTCCTGAGGCATGCCTTCAGCACAGCAACAGAGGGAATCTACCTGCACACAAGATCTGACAGCAGGCTTTTCAACCTCACCCGCCTGAAAGCCAGAACCAAAGTACGCAAGGCTCTATTCAGAGACATGCTGTTCGCACACGATGCTGCAGTCGCGACCCACACACAGCAGGAGCTTCAGACCCTGATGGACCGCTTCTCCCAGGCATGCAAGGACTTCGGGCTTACCATCAGCCTGAAGAAGACTAACGTCTTGGCGCAAGGCACGGAAGCACCACCAACCATCTCCATCGACGACTACGAGCTGGAGGTTGTGAATCAGTTCACGTACCTGGGGTCCACAATCAGCAGCAACCTCTCCTTTGATACAGAGATCGGCAAGAGGATTGGAAAATCAGCCTTCACACTCGCTCGCCTCACCACACGAGTGTGGGAGAATCTCAAACTCTCTGTCAAGACGAAGATGGCAGTGTACAATGCCTGCATCATCAGCACACTGCTCTATGGGAGTGAGACGTGGACAACATACGCCCGACAAGAAAAGAGACTGAACTCTTTCCACTTGCGCTGCATTCGCCGCATCCTGGACATATCATGGCAGGACAAAGTGCCCAACACAGAAGTTCTGTCCCGCGCCGGCCTTCCCTCCATGTTCACTCTACTCAGGCAGCGCAGGCTCCGCTGGCTAGGCCACGTTCACCGTATGGAGGATGGCAGAATCCCCAAAGACATCCTCTACGGAGAACTGGCGACTGGCAGGAGAGACGTTGGCCGCCCGCAGCTGCGCTTTAGAGACGTCTGCAAGAGAGACATGAAGGCCCTGGAGATCAACACAGCGCTGGGAGGACCTTGCAACGGACCGCTCCAAATGGAGAGGCACCCTGACCAGACAGCTCAAGGCGGGTGAAGAGAGACTGACTGCTGCAGCAGATGAAAAAAGGACCCGCAGGAAGAACCTCCACAGCTCCAGCAGCACGGAGACCACCCACAAGTACGACCTGTGTGACAGGGACTGCCATTCGCACATCGGCCTGTCCAGCCACAGGCGGTGCTGTTCCAGCAGAGTAGACGTTTAGGATTCTCTTCCATGGTCATCATAGACCGACGGAGGCCGACGACACAAGAGGGAGTGCAGTATCAATGAATATAGTAACTGTGGTGATTTATCGTAGGCCCGACGCAATGAACACCTTTGAAGGAGAGTGATACATATCCAGTGAAACATTGGAGTGTCATTGTCATAGAATATTGTAACTCCTGGAATCCCTGTTGTCCAATCAAACTGCTTGGTCAGAACTTAATGTTGTATAATTAGGGCCTGGGCCACTGACAACGTCAGTGGACGAGAGCCCTATTGTAATTGTGAAATTTTTTTTTTCCTTCTTCTCCATCTAAGAACTCACTTTTGGGGTAGTCATCATGCATGAAAACTCACCATTTTTTTTGCAGGGACCTCAAGACTGGCAAAAAATTTAATATTTTGGAGGAAATATGAATGGCCCCACAAAAATAGCTCTACAGCACCACCTGACATGTGAAGTCAATGGGGAGTGGCACACACTTACTTTTGCGTAGAAAGATGAAAACTGAGTCAGATGTTTATCATGTCAAGCCATGCAAAAAACTGCATAGAAGAGATGGTCTACACCCAACAGGAAGTCAGCCATTTTGGCAGGAAATGGCAGTGGCCAGATTTCCACCTCTCGCACTTGAACAAACTCATCCTAGAGATTTAGTCCAATTGAGCTCATTTGTGGGGACAATCATCTATACCCATGTGCCATTAAAAATTATTGAAAACTTTTCCAAAAGCTTGATGGGTTGGCCGTAGGGGCGTGGCAAAGTTTGATGCCTTGCCATGATCATTCTATGACCATTCTGACGGCAATAACTCTGATTTGGAATTGTCGGATTTCAACCAAATTCAATATTATGGATATCAGTCCAATTCCAAACAGTTCTATAGAACAATATTCCTAGAAATCTACAGCACCACCTATAAGAGGCAGAAAGTTTTGCATCAGAAATTTTGCATCATGTTGTTTTTTTTAATACCTCAGGAATGGAATGTTGGATCGGCACCAAGATAGGTATGATGTATATGGGTATGGCTCTGAACAATTACAGCTATGAAAATTCATGAGTAGCAATAGCGCCCTCTCTTGGAGACATGAAGGTTACACCAAACGTTTTCTTCAAGATCTCTGAAATAGATAGTCTGATTGGTACCATTTATGGTGACAATCATCTATAACCATGTACCATCAAAAGCTGTTGAAAACTGTTCCAAATGCCCTGCGGTTTGGCAGAAGGGACGTGGTCAGGTTTGCAGTATTGCCATCACCTTTCCAATGGCTTTTACGCTGGCATACATTGACTGATTTAAGCCAAATTTTGTGTGGTAAATAGGTAACCAATACTGATAATTTCTATAATAAAGAATGACACATAGTCACAGCGCCCCCTACCGTAAATGGACAGGAATTTACCATAACTCACATGCCGTAACTCACATGCCATACTCACGCGCCACTTGCCAGAATGATGTGAAATTTTCTGAGGTTTATCAGACAACCTGGTTGATCATAACTGCACATCACCTTTAGCAGGGCATCACAGGTGTTACCATGAACACGCCTTCCTCGCCATTCAATCCGTGATCTTGTGGGGATGGTTGGGAACAACCTGGAGTCATGAAATCTGGAACATAGGTTGAGGTGACTGTCATATGTAGTCCTATATGGGTGGGCAACACATAACTGACAGGGGAGTGTTGCCATGGCGAGATGGCGAAGGTCGACTCACCATGGAATATCAGAAAGTTGTAACTTGGACAAACTTTGTCTGATTGTCACCAAATTTTCTATGATGATATTAGCCCCGCCCCACACACTCCTACATAAAAATGATTGACAAACGTTATAGAGCCACATACTGGTCACAAGAAGTACTGCACCAAATGGTTTACTTTATTATTCATGCAGCGCTTGCCGTGCTGATGGGAAATTTTCTGAGCCAGCTAGATATGACGGGCACCGGGGTCCGCAATTGTACGGGGGGCGAGGGCCTGCTTACAGCTTCTTGTAGCTTTAATTTTTTCTGCTTCTCCATCTATGATCTCATTTTTGGGGTAGTCAGTGTGCACAAAAACTCACCATTTTTTGCAGGGACCTCAAGACTGGCAAAAAATGTTATATTTTATAGGAAATATGAATGACCACACAAAAATGGCTCCACAGCGCGACCTAACATGTGAAGTCATTGGGGAGCGGCACACGCTTGCTTTCGCATAGAAACATGAAAATCGGGTCAGATATTTCCTTCAATTGATGTCTGTCTTGATGAGTTTACTCCAATCGACCTTTGTGAGTTAGACAAAATAGTTTCCTCTTCCAAACCTTCAACTTGTCTTTTAGACCCTATTCCTACCAGGTTATTTAAAGAAGTCTTCCCACTTATTGGTAGCTTTATTCTTCATATAATCAATTCTTCATTAACTCTAGGCCATGTACCGCAGGCTTTTAAAACGGCTGTAATTAAACCCTTACTCAAGAAGCCAACGTTAGATCCAGGAGCTTTAGCTAACTATAGACCAATCTCTAATCTCTCTTTCATTTCAAAAATCTTAGAAAGAGTTGTTGCTACGCAATTACTTGACCACCTGCAGGGAAATGGTTTACTTGAAGAGTTTCAATCTGGGTTTAGAATCCATCATAGTACTGAAACAGCCTTAACGAAGGTCACTAACGATCTCCTCATTGCATCTGATAATGGACTGGTTTCTGTACTTGTCTTTTTAGACCTTAGTGCAGCTTTTGATACTATCGATCATAATATTCTACTTGATAGATTAGAACACTATGTTGGACTTAATGGAACTTCGTTGCAGTGGTTTAGATCTTATTTATCTGATAGGTTCCAGTTTGTTCATGTCAATAATGAGTTTTTTTTCAACTCAAAGCTTAGTCATGGAGTTCCACAGGGATCTGTGCTAGGCCCTACTCTTTTTAGTTTATATATGCTTCCGTTAGGCAACATTATTAGAAAGCACTTTATACATTTTCGTTGTTATGCAGATGATACACAATTATACCTGTCAATGAAGCCAGATGATAGTAATCAATTAGCCAAGTTGGAAGCCTGTCTTAAGGAAATCAAAGCTTGGATGACTTGTAATTTCCTGCTATTAAATTCAGATAAGACTGAAGTCATTCTTGTTGGTCCAAAAAACCTTAGAAATACCTTTCCAAATCAAACTTTCAGTTTGGATGCTGTTACTCTTTCTCTTAATAGCTCTGTGAGGAACCTTGGAATTATTTTTGATCAAGATCTGTCCTTCAGTTCACATATTAAATTTGTTTCTAAGACTGCCTTCTATCATTTGCGTAATATTGCCAAGATTAGGAGCATCTTGTCTCAGAGTGATGCTGAGAAACTGATCCACACTTTTGTTACCTCGAGATTAGATTATTGTAATTCTTTATTATCAGGCTGTCCTAAAACATCTTTAAAAAGTCTTCAGCTGATCCAAAATGCTGCAGCAAGAGTTTTAACAGGTACTAGAAAGAGAGATCATATCTCTCCAGTTCTGGCCTCCCTTCATTGGCTTCCCAGTTTAGAATTAAGTTTAAAATCCTTCTTCTTACTTATGAAGCTCTAAACAATCAGGCTCCTTTTTATCTAAAAGATCTGATACTACCGTATTATCCTAACAGAGCACTATGCTCCCAAAATGCAGGATTACTTGTAATTCCTAGAATCTCCAAAAGTACAACGGGAGGCAGACCCTTCAGTTATCAAGCTCCTCTCCTGTGGAACCAGCTGCCAATCTGGATTCGGGAGTCAGACTCGATCTCTGTTTTTAAGAATAGGGCTAAAACCTACCTTTTTGATATAGCCTACAATTAGGGAGGGATCATGTGTTTCTGAACCCTCCCTTAGTTATGCTGCTAATAGGTTTCGTCAGCCGGGGGACCTCCAATAATGCACTGGGCCTCACTCCTTTCTTCACTCTCAATGAAATATTTTTTTTTTGCTGGTCATTAACATCTGTTTGTTCACTCCCATAGACTGAGTCCCCATTGTGCTGTTTGCGCTCTACATGTCTGTTCTTTTCATCTTCTCTGTCCCCTCACCCCCCAGCCAGTCACAGCAGATGACTGCCCCTCCCTGAGCCTGGTTCTGCTGGAGGTTTCTTCCTGTTAAAAGGGAGTTTTTCCTCTCCACCGTTGCCAAGTGCTTGCTCACAGGGTATCGCCTGATTGCTGGGGTCTTTCTGCAACTGTGGGGGTCCCCCCTACAGTTGAAAGTGCTATGAGATGACTGTTGTTGTGAAATGGCGCTATATAAATAAAGTTGAAATGAATTGAATTGAATTGAATTGAATTGAATTGAATATTTATCATGTCAAGACAGGCAAAAAACTGCATAGAAGTGATGGTCTACACCCAACCGGAAGTCTGCCATTTTGGCAGGAAGTGGCAGTAACCTGATTTCCACCTCACGCATTTGAATGCACTCGTCCTTGGGTTTTAGTCCAATTGAGCTCATTTGTGGTGACAATCATCTATACCCATGTGCCATTAAAAGTTATTGAAAACTTTTCCAAAATCTTGACAGTTTTGGCCATAGGGGTGTGGCAAAGTGTGATGTCTTGCCATGATCATTCTATGACCGTTCCAATGGCAATAACTCTGGCATGCATTGTCTGAGTTCAACCAAATTCAATATAATGGATATTAGTCCAATTCCAAACAGTTCTATAAAACGATATTCATAGAAATCTACAGCACCACCAATAGGAGACAGAAAGGGTTTGCATCAGAAAGTTTGCATCATGTTGTTTTTTAATACCTCGGGATTGGAATGTCCGATTGGCAGCAAGATAGGTATGATATATAAGCATATGCCTCCGAACAGTTATAGCTATGAATATTCATGAGTAGCAATAGCACCGTCTCTTGGAGACATGAAGGTTACACCAGAGGTTTTCTTCAGTATCTCTGAAATAAATAGTCTGATTGGTACCATTTATCGTGACAATCATCTATAACCATATGCCATCAAAAGTTGTTGAAAACTGTTCCAAATGCCCAGTGGTTTGGCGGAAGAGGCGTGGCCAAGGTTGCAGTATCATCATCACCCTTCCAATGGCTATAACTCTGGCATACAGTGCATCCGGAAAGTATTCTCATCGCTTCACTTTTTCCACATTCTCTTTTGTTACAGCCTTATTCCAGAAGGGAATAAATTCATTTTTCCCCTCAAAATTCTAAACACAATACCCCAAAATGACAATGTGAAATTTTTTTTTTGAGATTTTTGCAAATTTATTAAAAATAAAAACTGTCATGGGCTGGGGGTGGATGTCTCCAACCTCCCCCATGATTTGTGGCTGTAGGTCCTGATTGTTAATAATTATTTCCTGCTGGCAGGTTCTTAGAGCCTCTGAGCCTGGCTCTCTGCCAGTCTACGGCCAGGCCTCCTCCTCTCCCTCCTTTCAATCTCTCTGCCAAGCACTCACCAGCTGAATGCCATCACCTGGATGTTTCTCACTTACACATACACACACATGCACGCACTCAAGCACACTCTCACATACATGCACATACACATACACCCATGCACGGACTCCCGCCGTGCACCTGTTTCCACTTGCCGCTCATTAGTCTATGGGGGTATTTATGTGCGGCAGTGGGAACACTTGGAGTGTCGGCGTCAGTCTACATTCGATGTCCTCTCCTGTGGAACCAGCTGCCAATCTGGATTCGGGAGTCAGACTCGATCTCTGTTTTTAAGAATAGGGCTAAAACCTACCTTTTTGATATAGCCTACAATTAGGGAGGGATCATGTGTTTCTGAACGCTCCCTTAGTTATGCTGCTAATAGGTTTAGAGAGCCGGGGGACCTCCAATAATGCACTGGGCTTCATTCCTTTCTTCACTCTCAATGAAATATTTATTTTTTTCTGGTCATTAACATCTGTTTGCTCTCTCCCATAGATTGAGTCCCCATCGTGCTGTTTGCTCTCTACATGTCTGTTCTTTTCATCTTCTCTATCCCCTCACCCCCCAGCCAGTCGCAGCAGATGACTACCCCTTCCTGAGCCTGGTTCTGCTGGAGGTTTTTTCCTGTTAAAAGGGAGTTTTTCCTCTCCACCGTTGCCAAGTGCTTGCTCACAGGGGATCACCTGATTGCTGGGGTCTTTCTGCAACTGTGGGGGTTTCCCCTACAGTTGATAGTGCTATGAGATGACTGTTGTTGTGAAATGGCGCTATATAAGTAAAGTTGAAATGAATTGAATTAAATTGAATTGAGTTTCCCACAGTCACGGTGTCCACCTTTTCTGCTACCATAACCAAGCATGGGGTTGAGCACTTTATCACCACGAAGGGCCTGCCTGTTTTTAAGTGTCCTCGCCACCTGGACGCGGCTAAGCTAGCCATCGCACGCGAGGAGTTCACTATCTTAGAACGCCAAGGGATCGTTAGGTGTTCCAAGAGCCCTTGGGCGCCCCCGCTGCACATGGTGCCCAAGTCCGTGGTTCGTGACGGCCATGCGGTGATTTCCATCGCTCGAACAACGTCACCGGACACGACCGTTACCCCATCCCGCACATCCAGGATTGTTCCGGAACACGCATTTTGTAAAAAGTGGATCTGGTCCATGGTTACCACCAGGTCCCGGTTAGTGCCAAGGATGTCCCCAAAATGGCGGTAATAGCTCCCTTTGGTCTTTTGAGTTTTTACACATGCCGTTTGGGTTAAAAGGCACAGCACAAACTTTTTGAAAGATGATAGACGCGGTGCTCCATGACTTGCCATTCGTTTTCATCTACTTAGACAACATTTTAGTGGCTAGCACATCAGAGGAGGAGCACCTCGCCCATCTCAAGCAAGTTTTCCAACGGTCGGAAGCACATGGGCTGATTGTTAATCCGGTGAATTGTCAGTTCAGGCTGCCGGTACTCAACTTCTTGGGCCAGCGCATCTCACCAGAGGGCGCGATCCCACTGCCGGATAAGACACGCGCAGTGTCAGATTTTCCACATCCGCAGACCGTGAGGGCACTGCAGGAATTTTTGAGGATGGTCAGTTTTTACAACCGCTCCCTCCCCTGTGCAGCCCAGCTGCTGCAACCGCTATACGGTGCGCTCAAAAAGAAGAAACCCACGGATAGCATTGACTGGACCCCCAATCGGGTCCAGGCTTTCACAGGCGCCAAAACGGCACTAGCCAATGCGGCTTTGCTGGCCCACCCAGCCCCGTCAGCATAGATAGCGCTCACCACACACGCATCGGATGTCGGGGTAGGAGCCATTGTGGAGCAGTACATCTCCGGTTCGTGGCAACTCCTCACCTTTTTCAGCCATACTTTACGTGACAACGAGTGCAAGTTTAACACTTTTGACAGAGTTGTTGGCTGTCCACCTGGCTACGCGTCATTTTCAATTCTGGCTCGAAGGTCGCAAGTTTGCAACATAAGATAAGATAAGATAAGATAAGAAAAGCCTTTATTAGTCCCACAATGGGGAAATTTCAGGATTGCAACAGCACAGGGATAGCAACACTCAGAGCAACAATCAGAAAGCAAGAAAAAACAAGAGCAGCTAGTATACATATGTACATATTAATATAAATATATACATATATATAGACACACAGGGCGGAGCATTGTGGTTGGTGGAAGTGCAACAGAAAGTCCAAGCTCTCTCTCCGCGGATGCGGCGGGCCAGCTGGATGTCTTTGGGCATGATGGTGACCCTCTTGGCGTGGATGGCGCACAGGTTGGTGTCCTCGAAGAGACCCACCAGGTAGGTTTGTAGATCACTAACCTACGTGATGTCCAAAGTCTCAGAACTGTGGTTGGCTCAGCAGCAACGGCACTTGGCCGCAATTTCGGAGTTCACGACTGACATCCAACATGTAGACGGTAAACTTAACATTATGGCGGACTGGCTGTTGTGCACGCTGGTCTCGCCAGTCTATGTGGGAATTGATTTTTTCTGCAATGGCCGCTGACCAAACCGAGGACGTGGACATTTGCACGCTCCAGTCTGCAGGTACTGGATTAAAACTGGAGAGCAGGACGGTACAAGAAGGGTGCCGACCCCCCCCGCTCTTCGACATCTCCACTGGTCGTCCCTGCCCGGTTGCTCCCAGCTCTTGGCACCCTCTTGGCTGTTCATACCTTGAGTATGCTGGGCGCGGAAGTATTGTGTTGAGTCATGCTCTATTGTCTTGTATGTTAATGAGTGTATTCTGGGTGCCAAGGGCGGGAATAAAGCTGTAATAAAGAGATTCGCTCTGGCACCCAATTTCAGTTTGTTCTGCTTGTTGGAGGAAATAAAGCAAGTGTCTTTAGCTGCTCATGTCTCGTCTGATTCATCCTCCACAAGGGACTATTTTTCTCGGCTGTTAAAGGCACCGTGGTCACAGTGGTCTTTCTTCTGGTGTGTAGAGGATAAGCAAGGCTCTGACTTTCATTTTCTTGGTTCTCTGATTGTGAGCACAGGTTCCCTGTTATTTGGTGCTGGCCATGCTCCAGCAGACTTGTATTTTATAATAATAGTTTCTGTTCTGTTTCATTAACCTGAGTTCAGTCCAGAGAGGAGAAAACCACCACAGCGATAATCAAATCAGTCTTAAAATTTTAACTTCATTCAACTCAGTTGTGAAAAGCACCTAATTGCACTTTTGAGCATTTATTTGTGTATTAAAAAACTGTATTTTTATTTATTCTAATGTTGAAGAATAAACATTTGCAGCATTCTGCATTTTTTAAAATACTGCTGTTATTTTGGTCACATGTCCTTTTGTTCTTCTCTACTTTTGAACACGTCTTGTGAGGTTTGTGCAGTTGCTATGACACCACAGCAGAGAGAGTACTGAACAGTGCTGATGGTATCGTCAATCTTGCCATACTGGAAAGTCTCATAATAATACCTTTCCATTCACTCTCTCAATATGAGAAATTGAGAGACTTATTTTTCATGTAAGTGGAGGGGTGTTGAAAAACATTATTTTGTGCATCTAACCGGTTATCACGACAGTCAGCTCTGAAGAAAGCAAAAAGCATAAAAGCTATTTTATACATTATAGTACTTTGATAAGAGCAAATAAGGTTTGCAAAAGAGAACAAATGTAAACAGGGTACTTGAAGCAAATCATCTTCATCTCAGCGCACGATTCTGTTGTACTGCTACTGGTCTGTTTCACTATTGGTCCAACAGCAGAAGCAGCCCTTTATATCTACAGTACCCTTCTTCACAGTTAATCTCACAAAACCAAGAAACGAGAGAGAGGGATAGGGGATGAGGGAGATGAACTGAGATGGTGAGAATGTGTCACCTCTCCATTTTTTCACACTTTTCTGAAATAGGGGTGACAAACAGGCGAGTGCCATTTGTGAACAGGGGTATTGTGAGAGGATTTCTGTCACTGCTGGCAACTCTAATTAGAGAACGAGAGCAGGCAGGCTTAGAGAGAGCAGCATTTAAGCTGAATGGGTCAAGGGTTCAAAGGCACATTCAACACCATGTTGTACAGTACAGGGGATACTACCAATGCACATATACAACAGATACACAAACACTACAAAACCCTACATGTCACCATTATAGAAAGTGCAGTGTTTATGTAGTTTATGCCCTTGCTGTTTCAGTTCAGTTTGTGTGAATCAAGACTAACTAACTAACTAACTAACTAACCTGCACTTATATAGCGCTTTTCTAGTCACAAAGACCACTCAAAGCGCTTTCATTAATACTAACCCTCTATTCTAAGGGCCTATAGGAAACAGATATCTAGGGACAATTTAGAACAGCCAATTAACCTAACATGCATGTTTTTGGCATGTGGGAGGAAACCGGAGAAATCCCGGAGTAAACCCACGCAACACGGGGAGAACATGCAAACTCCACACAGATCACTGTTGGTCGGGGGCTGGGATCGAACCCACGATCCCACGATCCCCACAATCCCCCGGCCAAGGGTAAACTGTGCTGCCGCAGTGCTAACCACTGCGCCACCGTGCAGCCCAGACTCCAGACTCCAGCCAAGTAGGCATATTTATGTAGCCTGATATAATGGAAAAGTGTATGAATGACATACCTGTTAAGGCATTTTGTGAGTTATTGAAATACATATTTTAACTTTTATCTTGTAATGTCATTATTTTGCCACTATGAATGAAAATCAGTAGTTTAGGGAAAAAAGCAGAATCTCGTGTAGCGAATAAAAGCCAGATTGAACTTTGATTCCTTTCCTCCACAAACTTTTATTAAGACGGTTTAACTCTGTAAGATTCATCACCCATCACAGGATCCAGAGACCCCCAGTGGGATGGAAAGGACAGCCAGCCATTTTGTAGCTACCTCCTAACACCAAATTTAACACACCTGTTCCCCATTCACACCTGAGACCTTGTAACACTAGTGAGTCACATGACACCGGGAAGGGAAAATGGCTAATTGGACACAATTTGGACTTTTTCACTTCAGGTGTACTCACTTCTGTTGCCAGTGGTTTAGACATTAATGGCTGTGTGTTGAGTTATTTTGAGGGGACAGCAAATTTACACTGTTATACCAGCTGTACACTGACTACTTTACATTGTATCAAAGTATCACATCTTCAGTGTTGTCCCATGAAAAGATATAACAAAATATTTACAAAAATGTGAGGGGCATACTCACTTTTGTGAGATACTGTAGTTGTTATTTAATTTTTCTCAGATTAATACATTTAACAGAAAAAACAACAGCTGAGTGTGTGTGTGTGTGTGTGTGTGTGTGTGTGTGTGTGTGCGCGCACATGCGTGTGCATGCATGCATGCGTGTGTGCGTTTGTGTGAGTGTGTGTGTCTGTTTCATTAGCCAGAACAGGAATATGCACGCAAATGGATGCATACATGCAAAGATCGAGACACGATGTACTGTATGTGGGCAGAATACTTTGTCACAGTGGAGAGGTTTGTCATTTGAAATCTTCAAACTGACATCATCCTGCATGTCCTCCGTTTACAGGACTGACAAAGACCACTGCATCACAGAGCCTCTGGTACCGGTCTGTAAGAACCACTAATGAAGGATGCACAGCTGAGGCTCAGTGGAGAGTGCCTTCCACCTCTCAATAATGTTACAGTCTGTGGTGAACTCCCCTTAAAAAATGCATAAATGAATTCCTAATCTGTAGGCTATATTCCTCCTGTAAGTTTGTGATGAAAATGTGGATGGAATTTAAAAAAAAAACCCAACTATTCAGTGTCTCATCATGTTGTAATTAAACTGATGAGTAACAATAATGTAACTACAGTATATTATAATGGTTCCATGTGTACCCCCAGTGACGGTCCTGGCTTGTACGATGCCCTGGGTGGACTGCTGCCCCCCCCACACACACACACACATACACACACACTCACAAACACATTTTTTACTTTTCTTGACTTTTTATTTCTTCTATAAATGTCCAATTTTACAATTTTCTCAACAATTAGTGAAATTTTTTCTTGCAGCTTTGTCCTGACAATTTTATTACTTTTTAAATAAAATGTTTGCCATGTTTCACCTTTTTTTTTTAATTTTTATGATTTTTCTACTACATTTGCACCTATCCTGTCATTTATAGGTGCATCTCAATAAATTAGAATGTCATCAAAAAGTTGATTTAGTTCAGTAATTTAATTCAAAAAATGAAAGTCATATTCTACACATTCATTACACACAGAGTGATGTATTTCAAGTATTTATTTATTTCAGTTTTGATGGTTGTGGCTTATAGTTCATAAAAACCAGAAATTCAATTTCTCAAAAAATAGACTATTACATAAAATTAATTTTAAAACATTGTTGTTGGGTTTTTTTAAATTTAAAGTCAGCGCTGCCGTCTACCGGGAAATTTTAGAGCACTTCATGCTTCCCTCTACTGACAAGCTTCATGGAGATCCTGATTTCATTTTCCAGCAGGATTTGCCACCTGTCCACACTGCCAGAAGTACCAAAACCTGGTTTAATAATGACCATGGTATCATTGTGCTTAACTGGCCAGCAAACTCTCCTGGCCTAAACCCCACTGAGAATATATCCACCTTATTCCTAGGCCCAATGATGCCTTGCGTGAATTATGGTAGCAACTTCCGGTACTAGT
The DNA here is from genome assembly GCA_020510985.1 of Pholidichthys leucotaenia. NCBI lineage: Eukaryota > Metazoa > Chordata > Actinopteri > Cichliformes > Pholidichthyidae > Pholidichthys > Pholidichthys leucotaenia. The sequence goes on from CM035837.1 coordinate 72,466,222, forward strand.
ATAAAATGTATGGTTGTCACTGAAACAGGACACTTTTCCTTGTTGAAAAACAATGACTTCGGCATCAGAAATGCTGGAACACGGCCTCTTGCACTTCAAAACAGTAACATAATCATACCACTTCCCACGACTATCAAGGGATGGCAAGATGACCTTCAAAAGTGGCCTCGTACACTGTAGCTCTGTTAGCACCTCTGCTAAGATGCTAACAATATAAACAAACGACCCTTGCTGGTAAAATGAGTCACTTTGAGGGCATTTTCAAAACTGATGTAACATTATTTCCATATTCTGTATTGAAAGACCTTCACAATGGTATTTAATTTGTAGGTAGTGTGCAAAAACTGACCCAGAAAAAGATGATTTGTTTATATTTTAGCTAGGTTGAAAACTCGTGTTCGAGAGTTCGGAAGTTATGTCTTCCGCAAAAGCATAGGTATTTTTAGAAAGTACAATTTCTAAGCTTTACAATGATACCAGACTCTCATAGGGGGTTTGTGGGACTTTGCCACTACCAAACAAAGAAAGAGTCATGATTTATGACTTCTCGTTGCCTGTACTCATAATGACACGGTGCACATTCCAACCAGCATGTCTCCACTGCAATAAAGTCGGCTGCATTTTGTTAAAATATGTTGGACATAATCAAATTTACCTTAGAGCAGACGTACGCCACAACACCGTGCTTGGATGTCGTCTGTCACCGTGTGGTGAGAAGCCTCCATTTATCCATTCTGGCACAACCACGAACACCAGCAAGTGCCAGAACGATGCCAAAACATTCAAAAAATACAAAAACTAGAAGAGCTGAAATTAGCTGCCACTTGAGTGCAAAACATGTATTTGGACAATACATTAAAATGAATTTGAAAAACTTTTAAAAACGCTATTTTAAATGCCCCTGCTACGCCACTCTAACTGACTGACTTAACACTATTGTAGCTGAAACCGGAAGTTCCATCCATAATTGCTCCTACAGCAGCACCACCAGAAATAAGGTGGATAGGGTATTGTCAAGAAGAAGATGACAGACACAAAACCAATCAATGAGAGGAGCTGAAGGCTGCTATCAAAGCAACCTGGGCCTCCATAACACCACAGCAGTACCACAGGCTGATCACCTCCATGCTACACTGCACTGATGCAGTAATTCATGCAAAAGGAGCCCCAACCAAGTACTGAGTATGTACATAGACATACTTTCCAGTCAGCCAATAGTTCTATTAAAAATATTTTTTTTAATTAATTGTATGTATTTTTTTAGAAACCGAATTTGGGGTTTTCATGAGCTGTAGGCCATAATCATCAAAATTAAATGAAATAAACAGTTGAAATATACTGTATCACTCTGTGTATAATAAAGCTACTGTATATAATATGGGAGTTTCATTTTTTAATTGGATTACTGAACTAAATCAACTTTTCAACGACATTCTAATTTACTGAGGTGCACCTGTACTACGTTGTTCTGTATAATTATCCTTGTAATCTTTGTGGGGATGGAGGAGGGCAGTTTAACAGGGAACGTTTTTGTTCATTTTGCTGACTAGGCAAATGGCCTTTTTAATTTTTTTTGCAAAGATTTATTCAACTGAATGAAGCTTTAAGAATTTATTTATTGAAAGAAAAGCTTTTTTCAGATTTTTGTGAAGCTGTATTTTGAAGAGACAATCATTTTTCAAGCTGGCCAATTTTTATTTATTTATTTTTTGTCAATAACCTTTACATAATGATGAAGACTGTGGTCTCTGTTGGAGTTGATAATTTGTATCTGTGGGGTATTAAATATGTCCATGAGTGTATAATTATTAAAATAAAATAGATACCAACTAAGTAAGATATGAAGTTGACATATATTTTTAACAAATCTCATTCCATGTGCAATTTTTTTAAATTATTTTCCTCCTCTACCCCTCAAATTCCAGAGCCCTGAAATTAATTCATGAGGCCAGTAGACTGAAGCCGGCTACAACACATCTGGAAAGAAAATATGTTACATAACAAGCTGTAATAACCAGATGTTGCCGTTTTAGGGCTTAGTGTTTTAAAATTCAAACCGCTGCATAATTTAAGCAAATATACAGTGGGGCAAAAAAGTATTTAGTCAGCCACCAATTGTGCAACTTCTCCCACTTAAAAGATGAGAGAGGTCTCCAATTTTCATCATAGGTATACCTCGACTATGAGAGACAAAATGAGAAAAAAAAATCCAGAAAATCACATTGAAGGATTTTTAAAGAATTTATTTGCAAATTATGGTGGAAAATAAGTATTTAGTCACCTACAAACAAGCAAGATTTCTGGCTCTCACAGACCTGTAACTTCTTCTTTAAAAGGCTCCTCTGTCCTCCACTCGTTACCTGTATTAATGGCACCTGTTTGAACTCGTTATCAGTATAAAAGACACCTGTCCACAACCTCAAACAGTCAGACTCCAAACTCCACTATGGTCAAGACCAAAGAGCTGTCAAAGGACACCAGAAACAAAATTGTAGACCTGCACCAGGCTGGGAAGACTGAATCTGCAATAGGTAAGCAGCTTGGTGTGAAGAAATCAACTGTCGGAGCAATTATTAGAAAATGGAAGACATACAAGACCACTGATAATCTCCCTCGATCTGGGGCTCCACGCAAGATCTCACCCCGTGGGGTCAAAATGATCACGAGAATGGTGAGCAAAAATCCCAGAACCACATGGGGGGACCTAGTGAATGACCTGCAGAGAGCTGGGACCAAAGTAACAAAGGCTACATCAGAAACACACTACGCCACCAGGGACTCAAATCCTGCAGTGCCAGACGTGTCCCCCTGCTTAAGCCAGTACATGTCCAGGCCCGTCTGAAGTTTGCTAGAGAGCATTTGGATGATCCAGAAGAGGATTGGGAGAATGTCATATGGTCAGATGAAATCAAAATAGAACTTTATTGTAAAAACTCAACTTGTCGTGTTTGGAGGAGAAAGAACACCATACCTACTGTGAAGCATGGGGGTGGAAAGATCATACTTTGGGGCTGTTTTTCTGCAAAGGGACCAGGGCGACTGATCATTGTAAAGGAAAGAATGAATGGGGCCATGTATCGTGAGATTTTGAGTGAAAACCTCCTTCCATCAGCAAGGGCATTGAAGATGAAACGTGGCTGGGTCTTTCAGCATGACAATGATCCCAAACACACCACCCGGGCAATGAAGGAGTGGCTTCGTAAGGAGCATTTCAAGGTCCTGGAGTGGCCTAGCCAGTCTCCAGATCTCAACCCCATAGAATATCTTTGGAGGGAGTTGAAAGTCTGTGTTGCCCAGCGACAACCCCAAAACATCACTGCTCTAGAGGAGATCTGCATGGAGGAATGGGCCAAAATACCAGCAACAGTGTGTGAAAACCTTGTGAAAACTTACAGAAAACGTTTGACCTCTGTCATCGCCAACAAAGGGTATATAACAAAGTATTGAGATGAACTTTTGTTATTGACCAAATACTTATTTTACCGAGGAATTTACCAATTAATTCATTAAAAATCCTTCAATGTGATTTTTCTGGATTGTTTTTTTCTTATTTTGTCTCTCATAGTTGAGGTATACCTATGATGAAAATTGGAGACTTCTCTCATCTTTTAAATGGGAGAACTTGCATAATTGGTGGCTGACTAAATACTTTTTTACCCCACTGTATGTGTGTGTGTATACACACACACACACACACACACACACACACACACACACATATATATATTTTTTTAATTTTTTTTTTCCTTTGCTCCACTTTGAATGTCTGCCATACTGGAGTTTGATCTGTGGAGTCTGCCAGCCGCAGGCAGAGGGTGCCGGCATCCCACCTGTAGAGAGCGCCCATTTGCCACAAATACACACTCAGCACAAATAACTATGAATTTTTTACTACTATTATCACCTATATCTGAAACCACCACTGCGTACCCCTGTTAGTAGGAGTGCACCCACAATTATAAAACACACCGCTGAAATAGCATTAATGGTGCACTTCTGACGACAGACCTGCTTTTTGTGGATCAAATACACATTGACATGAAATGCATTAAAATAGTAATGTGCTGATATTGTGCTGGTGCCACATGTCTTTTAAATAAGTCTTCACCTTCCAGCATAAAGCAGGTCCACTGTCTGCTGGTAAATAGATGGTGTGAAACAAAGCGTGAAAACCAGACTACACACTGGCAGTTGATCAGATTCCTCCACGCAGCTCTGTCCTTCGCCTTCTGCTGCCAGGAACTCCTGACCTTGTTAACCCGGGTGACGTCCGAGCCGGTATCCACCTGCACATAATGGTGCAAAAGTGTGCCGTAGCCCATTGAAATAGGGCCAAAAGTCATTAAGTTCCATTCCAGTCTCCTCCAGGAAAATATATTTTTGATGACCTCATATATCCCTCAACCTGTGTATGTAATTTTGATTACCTTATACCCATTTCAATATCCACACTGATTTTGTGGTTATACTGTGGTTATACTGAGTGATACTGAAAAAGTAAAATAGAAAACAAAAAATAAAAGGAATTTAACTTGTGACTTTTTCCATCATCACATTTAAAAGTCAATTTCCAACACAAAAGAGCAGGTGTGATGGACTTCTTCTAGTCTAACATCTGTGACAATTAATCTTAAATAATCCTGCTGTCATCTCTCTCTTAACTGACATTCTTGACTTCAAAAGCATCAAGACCAACAATCTGTCATATGTTAGCATCTGCAGGGGAATAGCAGCCAAGAAAAGGGGCCGCATGAGTCAACAGTCACCAATAACAGAGGGATTTGAACCTGAGGGACTGTGCTCAATCTGGGGGACGTAATTCACCACCACTCCCTTCCCCTGCCCCCGCACTTCTCCCTCAGCTTGGCCTGCACCCCGCCTGCCCTTACTCTTCAACAAACTGATATCTTTTAAAGACTGCCTCAGGCAAGGCCAGTTTACATATATCCAACTCGACAGGCGAGCCAGGAGGAAACAAGACCAGTGACCCGAGTACATCCATTCACATGCAAAGACTGAAGAAAGGGAGACATCAAGGGTCTTTTTATAAAATTTATGGTCACATGACCATTTTAAATACTTTGGACTTTTTACTGATTTGAAAGTTGTTTTTATTGTTGTTCTTATATAGGCTTACTATACTGTTCATGTTTTTCAACTACCTAAAAATACAAAAGAAATGCTTGTATTTAGATAAAACTAAATAAAAAAATAACGTGAAACAGTAGTGACACATACAGTAAATGGCAAAACATGTAATGTTTCAGTTTTTTTTTCTATTCTATGTCACAGATTGATTTGTTCTTACATTCAGTACAACCACTTATATTTTTCTACATTTTAAGAAAAAGACAAATTCAGCAAACGTATTTAAGTAAATATACAGGGAAGGAAAAGGTTTTGGTTACCTCTAAGTTAGCACCTCATTTTCTCAAGTCACTGGGGTCTTTTTATTTTAAAGTAACATTCCATAACCTTGACAATGGACTATATGAAGTATGATAAAAAAAACAAACAAAAAAAAAAAAACTTTAACTATGCAGACACAATACAGGAGCACTGAATGTTTTAGTGGAAATAGTATTTTTTTTTTTTTTTTTGCTATTTGAAATTATACTTTAATCAACTTTTCTATTACTGATATGAATGTAAAGTAACCCTACCACAGTTATGCATCATTTAGACTATGCTATACTTATCTGAAAATTTCAGTATATGAAGGTCAAGTGGGACCCTGCGTTACTCACAATTTTGCCTTTGGTTAAGCCAATACCAGTATAAACTACAGTTGATGGCACTTAGAGAGGGAATGCCTTCACCAAGGTCAGTTGGTCAGTCGGTCAGTGCAAAAACTACAGGGTGGAATGTGATAAAATTTTCACCAGCGGTGGGCCTTGGGGTATGAATGAACTCAATAAGCTGGGTTCACACTATTGCATTTCGACAGACTTTTACAGATGTTATGAAAAATCAGAGAAATTAGTCTAAATGTTGGTGAAATTACATTCATGAGCATTTTTTTTTTTTTTAAATCCAGCACACAGCATCTTTTACAAACTTTAAAGGAACTTTTGAACTCCACAGCCTTGCTTGGCCATGGATGAGAGCTGTCAGCTACAATTCAGAGATGATGCCAGTCTTTCTCTTTTTCCATGAGTTTGAGAGTTGTAAAATTTCCCTCAGTTACAGTATGTCATTGTTCATCTGAGCTTCTCTTCTAAACCAAGAAAGAGCGAGCCTTTCATCTTGGCCTGAGTTCTACTAATCTGCTCTGGTGAATGCAAAACTGTAGATTCAATTCAAAACAGCTGTTGGGATATTTTCATTTTGAATCATTAAAAGAATGACAGTGAATGAGGTTAACAATGGAAACCGAGCCAATAAATCCTGGAGAATGATTACGCATGGAGCAGAAAATTAAGAACAGTAAATTTCACAATGAGGAGTTTGGGGGGCGGGGGTTGGTGGGGGGGAGAGGGCTGTCATATTTTGGGGTGATAATATATATTTTTCTTCTTTTTTTTTTTTTTTTTTTTAGTCTCCCTTCTCTCACTCTCACGTTTGGCATTTCAGCACCATGGACAGCGACACTTCTTGCTTTTGGTATTTTAGCTCCATTTTTTCCAGCATTACTCTTGTCAGTATGTTTGAAGGGAGTTTCAGTCTAAAAACATTTGCTTCTGCCAACATTTCAGTCGACGTTAGCCAATGGACCTTCGCTTGGGGCCGTCTTAGGCTAGCTCTATACAATTTAGCCCAGCACTCAGGAACTTTTACAAACTGAGCACAACTTTCACCAACATTTACAGTATTTCTAAACGTCGGTAAATTTTCAGGACGCTGAAGCATCTGCCAGCAAACACCAGCTATCATTAACTTTTAACAACGTTTGCCAGCAAAGCCAGATGTTTGCCAAAACATCAGTAAAAGTCGGTCCAATCGCTGTAGTGTGAATCCACCTTTAGAATTTGGAGATTATCCAGGTCAGGATGTTTATTTTGGATCAGTTTTTCTCTTTCTGTAGCATTGTGAGATAGAGTTTTGGTGAAGGTTTGCATTCTTAGACCATCTCCAAAATCTAATAGTTTATACACTGTATATTAAAAATCAGTCATCACAAAGTGATACAGAAATTAACCCTAAAAGTAATAGGCTCAAACAGAATGTATTTATGCCTATACTAATGCCAACTTTAAACAGGGGTGGAGACTGTTGACTGTTGGGCAATGAAAAAAAATGACCAGATCTCTCAACGATCTTTCATTGAACGCTCAGCGATTACTAAGAGCTCTCAGTGACCTTCCAGTGATCTCCACATTCTCCTCAAAGTTTGACTCAGTCTAAAACACACAAAGATCTCCCAAACATTTACACAGAAACAACTTTAGGAGATCGTTGAGCGATCGGGCCAACCTTTGATCTCTCAGTAGTCACCCAACGATCTCTGTTGTATACATGGGCTCTAACCAAAGACTCACACAGAAAATCTGCAAAACACAAAAAATCTAATACACAATTACAATATGTTTTATCAGTATTTATACAAAAACTATTTTATATAGTAATTGTTTACTATCATATTTTTAAGACTTTTTTAAAAATAAAAAGTTTATCTGCTTAATTTTAACCAGGCGTCAAGATATTACACAGCTTGATCCCCAAAACTGAAACACATAGAGAAATTTTCTGGACACAAACAGTGATGCTATTCTACTGTAAGACCTGAAATCTATCTGACAGAATGCTGAAGATGCAACAGGACAGCACAGAAAAATGACCTATTTAAAGGGTGTGCTTCTTCTATATTATGTCCAGAGTGTGTCAGTAACAGTTTACTTCATTGGCTATCACACTCATCGATTCCACAAAACAGGTGAAGTTGTGTTTGAGTGAAGAATATTGAACGCAAAAGTGGGCAAACACCGCTTGAAAGCAATTCCTTATTCCATATACTGTAGCTTGTTATTGGCCATCCAGTCATTGACAGCACAGGAAGACAATGTCCCCAAGCCTTGTAGACGACATACTAACAAGCAAGTCCCATTAGGCAGTATGGGCCTTACCTTACAAGACTGTGCTGTTGTCTTTATGTGATAATCTAATGGTGTTACCCAGGCATAGGTGTGATTTATGGGTGGATGGGGGGGTTTCCATCCCCCCCCACAAAATCAAACCTGTCCAATATACCCCCCAATAATCATATAATTATAATTAATTAAAAAAATCTACAAATGAGTATGAAGAAGTTGTCTTTTTTTTTTTCATTTGCAAGCAAAGAAAAGTAACATTTCTAATAATCAAACAATGTACCCCCCTTCCCTTCAGACTTGGTATTGCCCAAGCCGTCCATGCACCTTCTCTGGTCAATACTACTCAGAGTCATTTGCTGGGGCGGCAGGTGAGGACGCTTGTCTGGTCTAGAATGTGTTTTGCTCACAAGTGAGACAGAATGAAAAGAGCTCCATAAGGGCAACAAACCATTTTAAATTGTTGGTTGTCAAATAAAAGGACAAACCCCTCTGTCCGAAAGGAGGTAAATATATTGTTGTGTTAGGTGGTGAATTGTTGTCTGAAGTTAGCTGGTTGGTAGTTTGCTAATGTGAGTTAAAGCTATGGGAGTATACCGCAGAATAAATGTGCTGCCTGGTAGGATTTAGCTGATCTGAGAAATGATTAGCTTTTCTCATGCAAATTTTAGTCAGAATTTGCATGAGATATGCATCTCTCGTATAGAATCGTTTGCATATCGCATCATATATCCATAGCCGTATTAATCATTCATGAAATGTGAGCAGAATGGATTTGTTTGTCAACTGTTAGAGTGAAATTTACATATGTTTGAGCATTCCTCAAAATGTTAGCAGCTCTGAACATTTATAAAGTACTAACAAAACCGCTGTAACACTGAATATAAATGCCTTTAAATACTGCTTATCATCTCCAGAAAATTCAAGTTAACCTTAAACTGTTCTGTATTTTTAAAATGTCCTGAATTTGATAATTATAAAACTCAATTAGAAAGCAAGTTTTACCACTTTTGATTATAGACTAAGTCACTCTGAAGGCTGTTCTTAAATATCCACGTTAAAAGAAATTATTTTCCCTGCAAATCATTTTCAGATCTTCTATCCTCTGTTAAAATACCACAGCTGCACAAAAGAGTATCTAAATGGATATATAATAAATAAACACCAAACAGATGAATGAAAGAACAGATGCATTTCATTGACCTAAACTTTTTAAATTCTATCTCATCAAGGAAAATACAGCACTCTAAATATTATCCATATGCATAATGTGTTAAAATGAGTTCAAAGGCACTGCAATACAGCATCACTGATTAATTTGGAATTTAATTACTGAGCTTAAAGTCACATTTCTAGTTTTGCGTTCCCATTTTATTTAATCACAAGACAGTATTACACAAATTAGGCAGTGATCAAACATTACGATATTGATGGCTTATTATCATCACTGCATAGTGATTTAGCTCCTAGTATAACAAGATTCATCACCTTAATGCTGTACCTTTTGAGTTTGTTGATGTCTAAGGATCTATCTGCAATAAAGGGAGTGCTAAAGTTATAAATAAATTGATAAATAAAAAGTTGCAATGCTTCTTTCAGTATTTTTTTTCTTGCAACATTTGTCATCTCCTCCAGCCTGTTGCTTTTCCAGTATGGTCACTTCAGTACTGAATATACTGTATATGTGTGTGTGTGTGTGTGTGTGTGTGTGTGTGTGTGTGTGTGTGTGTGTGTGTGTGTGTGTATACATTATATATTAGCTAAAAAAACATATTATAAACCCATTTAAAGTTAGAGCTGTCCTCACTTCAAACTTTTGGGGCTCCAAATATTCTGTTCCATCTTTTTTCTCCCTAAGTAAACTTGTGTTTTTGTGTGTGCAACTTTTTTGTCATGGTTTTACAGCTTTTCTTGTAAATTGGAAACATTTTTTCTTGTAAATTCGCCTACTTTTTGTTTTAAAAATGCAGTATTTCCCCCATGTTGTTTTCCCCCTAAATTCGCAGTTTCTCATAAAAATGTAGCATTTTTCTCAAATTTGCTTTTTTTTTGTCATGGAAAATAAGCCTTTTTCCTTACATACAGTGGTGTGAAAAAGTGTTTGCCCCCTTCCTGATTTCTCATTTTTTTGTATGTTTGTCACACTTAAATGTTTCAGATCATCAAACAAATTTACATATTAGACAAAGATAACATAAGTAAACACAAAATGCAGTTTTAAATGAAGGTGTTTATTATTAAGGGTTAAAAAAAATCCAAACCTACATGGCCCTGTGTGATAAAGTGATTGCCACCCCCCACCCCCCACCCCCGTTAAAACATAAGTTAACTGCGGTTTATCACATCTTTGGAAAGCTGAGTTCAATTTCTGTATCCACACAAAGGCCTAATTACTGCCACACCTGTTCTCAATCAAGAAATCCCTTAAATGGGACCTGCCTGACAAAGTGGATCCTCAAAAGCTAGACATCATGCAGCGATTGAAAGAAATTCAGGAACAAATGAGAAGCAAAGTAATTGAGATCTGTCAGTCTGGAAAAGGTTATAAAGCCATTTCTAAAGCTTTGGGAGTCCAGCAAACCACAGTGAGAGCCATTATCCACAAATGGCAAAAACATGGACCCAGAGCTCCCTGAAGTGCCTGATAGAAAATAGGGCAAAACAACCATCGGTCAGAACTGGGTTTGGAAACACCAAACCCAGGTTCATGACAGCCCCCCCCCCCAGTGGTGGATACCAGACACTCCAGTACCATCAGCCAAAAACAAAAACACAATGAAGGACACCCCCCCCCCCCAACAGATAGGTAACTACCCAGGGTGGTAGGTGGGGGGTAAACAGGTTAGGAGGGAAGCAACACGTGAAAAAACACAATACAAAATGCAAAATAATAATGTGAACCTCTTAACAGCCCCCCCCCCCCGACCTAGGACACTAAGCCCCCCAGGAGTCCAAAGTTCAGGAGGTCGACCATTATCCCAGGGCCCCAGCATGGTGAAGGGTGACTGATCGGGTGGCCTGCCCGAGTCCCAAGCCCACCAGCAGGGGGCCCACTGAACAACATCAGGTGGCCTGCCAGGACCGTTGGGCCACCTGACCCAAGAGCCAAGTCTTTTGGGTGGTTAACCAGCGTAGTTGAGCCATCAGGACCGGGGAAGGGGGGGCGCAGGCACAGAGGTTGCCTACCCACCAGGAACCTTAGAGGTTGGTGGCCAACCCGAGGGATAGGAGCCCCCCCCCCCTCCCCCTGAGGCTTGGCTCAGGGGGACTGTAGCACCCGCATATTGGTCCCGGTCTGGGACATGGCTGCACCCGCTTTAGTCCTGGTCTGGGACATGGCTGTACCCGCATTGGTCCCCAGCTGGGACATGGCTGCACCCGTATTGGTCCCCGGCTGGAGATCTGCTGCACCAGCAGTGGACTCTGGCTGGAGTTTTGCTGCACCCGTGGTGGACTCCGGCTGGAGCACCATTGCACCTGCAGTTGTCCCCATCGGGGACCTCATTGCTCCCGCGGTGGTCTCCCCAATGAGGAAGGTAGGGTTCCTCCCTGATCCCGGCACTGGATCCAGATCTTCTGTGGCCTCTGGTGGCATTGGCTGCTCTCCGGCAACCCTGGCCTGGAGCTCCGAACCCAGATGGAGAGAGATAGAAACCGACTCAGGGTCGCCAGCAGTGGAAGAACCTGGTGAGGTGGCCCTGAGGGCTACTGCAAGCTGCCCCAGCCCCTCCTTGCCATGAGTCAGGCAGTGTGACATCAGCATAGACATAACTGACATGATAGATCACACTTGCATGAACTTGGGTTTCACCGCTGTCCAGGCCTCCGGCGACTTAGGGTGCACAGGCTCCATTCGGTCATCTGGTGCTACCCCCACGTCACCTTTCCCGGGGAGGCTGGGCTCACATTGCCATCAGCCGCGGACCACCTAGGTTGTGGCAGCTCCTCTCCGGCGACCCTAGAGTGGAGCTCGGAGAGGATAGAAGAGGGGAGACAGTTAGGGTCGCCAGCAGCAGCGGAGCCCGGTGAGAGGGGTCCGGATGCACCTGAGAGCTGCACCTGACTCTCCTCCCGAACAGCCAGGCAAGATCCCTCAACTATTGACAGGAGAACTACAGGAGAGATTACTTGCCTGTGCTCGAGCTCCACCGCTGTCCAGGACTGCAACGATAAAGTTCCCGGCCCAATCGGCTGAAGGTCAGGTCCGGGGGATGATTCTGCCACGGCGGCCTCCGCAGCAGGCGTGATGGTAGTTGCAGTCTCGGTGACCCCTCGCACCATCTTCCATGCCACCAGTTCCTCTGGCATGGTGGCCAGGGGTGGCCTCACCGCTGGCCCATGAGCTGGACCCTCCTGGGCCTCCGTTTCCTCTCCCCTTGAGTGACCTGGTTCCAGAGCCGGCAAGCTCGTGGGGGCACACAAAAAGTATTTGGTAAGGTCGGGTGAGGGAGTACTATCTGCCACTGGGGCGGGGCACTCGGGGAACTGCACATCCCGAGTCACCTCGCCAGGAGGCTGGCAAAATTGTTCATCAAGAGAAAAAGTTAAATGAGGAAAAACTTGCCTGTTCTCCTGCACTGGACGTCCCCAGTGACCTCCGAGACATCTCCTCTCCTCTCCTGGCATTCCTCCTCGAGCTGCAGCTCCCCCTCCCTCAGGGAAAATTCCTTCAATCTCCTGGCCATCTCCGGGAGGAGCCACGGCTTCACCTCCAGGATGAGGTCTGTCTCCGCCTGAAGAGCTAGTCTACGTTCCTCCGGTTCCTCTGGAGACGGAGCAGGACATGGCTTGGGACAAGGAGGCAGGGCCATCGTCAGCGAGGCTGGAAGCTTCATCCGGTGGGAGTTCCTCCTCTTCTTCTTCATGGACGGCTCGGGAACCAGATAATCTGGGATACGAAAAGCCGCGCCAGGCAGCAAGTCACCCATGTTGAGAAGCTCCGTATTATCTGGAGAAGAAAACGGAGTGGCCACGAGGAGCTTGAGAGCTGGGAGATCCTTATCCAACTCCTCGCTTGGCACAGCAAAGATGTCCCTGAGAATCTCCATTGCCTCAGGATGATCCCAGAGGCTGTCTCGCTCCATCACCCTCATCGCTGTGTCCCAAGCCTGTCGAATGGCCCGGGAGGAACAGGGCTTCTGTGTCCACAAAAAAATCTCCTCCAGGAAGCACAGCGAGTGCAGCTCCCTCTCCAGCTCCCTCTCCGTCCGAACCACCATGTTGATACTCGGGGAGGAAGAAAAAAGAGGGTAGAAAGAATAAGGAAAAACACACGTCTACTCTGCTGGGTTTTTTCTGACTGGTCAGAGCATTCTGTTATGATTCTCTGTGCACTTTTACACAGAGCACGGAGGAAGGAATGAAAACCCAATTGCAGGAGTAGAACGTGCAATTTATTAACCAAAACACCAAAATAACCAGTCCAGTTAACAGATAGTTGCTATGATGGGAGATAATGCAGCCACCAGACATACGTGGATGCCACCTTGATGTTGATGTTCCACAGCCTGAGGAAGGGAATGCCTAGTGCCACCGTAAGCTGTCAGCACAAAAAGAAAGGCAAACATGAACTTACGGCTGGAACGATCCGGGGCTGTCCGCGTAGTCCAGTGGGTGAGGGTGAAAACAGAAGCAGCCGGCAACACCAGGCTGAAGATCAACGAAGGTAATGGTAACAAACAAACACAGAGGAACACGCTGCTGTGCTTGAAGCTCAATGCTCCGACGGTCTCTTTCTACTAATGATGTCTTTAAGTAGTAATACTACTAACGAGGGAAGAGACCGCCGGTGTGAGGAATCATGGGCTGAACATAATTAACACCGTGTGTGCATGAGTGAGTGTATGAGCGCGTGAATGAGAATGAATGAAGAGTGTGTGTGTATGTGTGTGAACACCCAATAATGAAACACAGCTGATGGCACTGACAGGAGGAGGAGGCGTGCCCGAGCTGTCAGGAAGCGAAGGACCCAGAGCTCCCTGAAGCGCCTGATAGAAAATAGGGCAAAACAACCATAGGTCAGAACTGGGTTTGGAAACACCAAACCCAGGTTCATGACAAAGAATAACGGTGATTAAGCCTCGTCCAGTGGCTACATTAACCTCAATTAATACTGATTGCACTGTTAAGAAGGGAAGAAAGGGTGAAGAATATTTTACATCTTTCCAAGTTTTTGGCATTGAAAAATCTAGCATTAATTATATCCTCCAAAACTGTCCATGAAATACCTCTTTTAAACCATTTGAACATTAACTGAGCTTTTTTATATCAGTAGCAAGAATGTGGCTGTCATGATTTTGGTGTTTTGAGGAGGCTTAAGTGCCCGGCAACTACTCCAGTAGAACACAGACCCAGATGAAAAGTTTACACCACTTTAATGAAAACCCAAACCCTATACAAAACACACTAATCTTAAGGAATAAATTCACACACCACAATTAATGAAACCCACAACCAAAACGCCATACTGTATACAGGAAAACAGTTGCACGCTGGAGCCACATGCGGCCTAGGAGAAAAGAGAGGAGAGGAGTGATTAATGACGGATATGGCACACTGGGAAAAGACAAATGAGATTATGGCCTTACAATACTGGCAGAGAGCCCGACAGAGAACTCCAGCGTAGGAAAGGTGAAAGGGGCCTGGAGACTGCAGGGTAGGAAGCGGATGGGCTGAGGGACCTGGGTGGAGAAGCCGTTGTCTTAGAGGTGAGATGGTTCAGGCGAGTGTACACACACAGCTCCGGAAACGCACCATTAGAGGTGGCAGCAAACCTGACAGGAGGAGAGAAGAGAGTTAAGACAACTTCGGGAAGATAATTAATTCACCACACAACAAGAGCTACTGTTATGAGGCGGCACAAACCCAACAATCCAGCAGAGAGCTCTTCACACACTGGCCCTTAAATAAGCTGGTGAATCAGGAGGCAGCAGGTGTGTAATCACGCAGGTGCATTGATGAGCTCCAGAGCGGTAAAAAGAGAAACAGGAAGGGAGGGAGGAGGCACTCTCGCTTGATCTTGACAGTGGCAGCAGTAGGGTAAACCAAAAAGGAGAGGAGAGAGGAGGTAAAGGTAACCAGAGAATCAGCACAGGTGTCCAGATGGACAGAGACAGTACTGATGACTAGAGTGAGAGAGGAGGCACAGGAGGCACACATGACCAGGTAACAACAGTGAAAACCTGATATCTGCCTGTGCTGAAATACTTAACACATAATAGGTATTAAGTAGGCCGGCTGCTTCATACTGGCATAGACTATTACAAGGCTGAATATAGATTTGGTAAATTAGGGAAATAATTTTTACAACTGTTACTAATATGGGAGTGCCAAAATAAAGGGGTAAATTAGTCTTGTCCTTTTAGCAAAGTTAACGATTTTGCGCTCTTCCTCCACACAAGGATACATATACTGTCATTTTTTGCTTAAAAAAAAATCCTTTTCGTTTAAAAATGTAAAAAAGAAGACTGGAGACAACTGCCTGTACTGATGACCTGACAGTCCTATAATAAAAAGATTTTTTTTTTTTTAAATCCTTATACGAGCAGAGATCCCCCCCCCACCCAATGTTTGAAACAAAGTTACACCCTTGAACCCAGGGTTATGCTTTCACGATGATATCTTAATTACAGGAGTTAAACCACAGCCTCATTGCCACTATCAGCTTCCTGGGCATGAGTTGATTGAGGAAAGTTGTTTTGATCGACAGTTTATCTTTAACTTTAATTAGGGGCAGATCTGGGGAGAGACATTACAGGGTAATTACACACTCATTCAATAAGATGCACAAATGTATAATAATTCTCGTTCAGTGTGGTTATCTGCATCAACATACAATAATTAATTGGATTTCACCTTTGGCATTAAATACCTGCGATGGCTCTTATTTGAGTTTTTTTGCTTCAGACACAGCTGTCTGGTTGCAGTTGAATGCTGATTAATGTTTTTACTTTGTCGGTGCGATAATTGGCAATAGCCTACCTACAGCACACAGACACCTATCTAATTAGCACAGCTACCTGCAGCTTGGAGAGACATCTGAGAGAATCTGAAATGGGATTCAGTACTCCTTTAGAGTCTAAAAATCATTAAACCAAATTAATTTAATATATAAAATCTTTCCGCCTTAATGTGACATTTATAATCAGGACAGGCTGCATATTTATTATAATTTATTACCACACTAATGGCCTGTAATTGAACCTTGCCTGCAGGTGTAAATTGTTGCTCTACATCCTGCTTAGAGGTATTGACACATCGACTTCTAACAAACAAACATTTTTTTTAAACTGAAAGGCACCCCAAACCCCTGCCACGCTGCCCCATTTCCATGGTTGTTACATTAAAAAATGCTAATGTTACTGCAATTGTCAATATTTGTGCAATACTAAAAACTAAATCATTTTAGCAAAAAGGACTAAAGAATGATTACAAAATTTATTCATGGCTGATAACAGAAAAAAAAACATCATTGTGTATAGAAGGTGCTTTTAATTAGGTTCCTGTTGCAAGATTTTTTTTTTTAGGATTGAAAAGAGGGGAATTAGCTGCCTTCATTTACAATCTGAGTGCATCTTTATACTATATACAGTGGTGTGAAAAAGTGTTTGCCTCCTTCCTGATTTCTCATTTTTTGTGTGTTTGTCACACTTAAAATGTTTCAGATCATCAAACAAATTTAAATATTAGACAAAGATAACACAAGTAAACACACAATGCATGTTGTTGTTTTTTTTAAATGAAGGTGTTTATTATTAAGGGTAAAAAAAAAAATCCAAACCTACATGACCCTGTGTGAAAAAGTGATTGCCCCCCACAACCCCCGTTAAAACATAAATTAACTGTGGTTTATCACATCTTTGGAAAGCTGAGTTCAATTTCTCAAGCCACACCCAGGCCTGATTACTGCCACACCTGTTCTCAATCAAGAAATCACTTAAATAGGACCTGCCTCGCCCTCCCCGTTCACTGGGGTCTGCGGGTGGGGGGTGTGTGTGGGTGTGAGTGTGGGCTTGTGTATGAGTGGATGTGGAAGTGGGTGTCTTGAGCAGGCAGGTGGGGTTGTGTGCTTGTGTAGGTGGGTATGTGTGATGGTGGGTGGAGTTACGTGTGTGTATGGAAGCGGTTACTTGTGGGTAGATGTCTAGGGGGCGGAGGATGTGTGTATGGGTAGGAGAGCTTTGTTGGGTGGCAGGGGTTGGGCAGTCCATCTAGTGGCATGGGGGCTGGCGTTTTGGGGCCTGCTTGTCCCGGCCACCCTGCTGTTGTGTTGGGGGGTGAGGCACTTTGTTACATCGCCCCTGGTGTCATTGGCAGCGGGTGTGTGTTGGTGCTTGGGGGTGGCTGGGGGGTCATTGGGGCGGGTTGATGGCCGTGTTTCCATTGGGTTGCTCCGGGGTGGCTGTGGTTGCAGGGCGGCCTGCAGCTGTCGGTGTGTGTCTGGGGTGGGTGGTCGTGGGCCTGCGTGGGCGCTCGGGGGTGTCGCCTGGCATGTTGGGCGCCGTGTGGGTCCGGCCCATTGTTCACTATTGTGACTGTTGTTGTCCATGTTCGTGTGTGTAAAATGAGTGGAAGTATGTTTGGCTGCCCCGTCATGTTAGTGGTGCTGGAGCACCGGGGCGTGATGCTGGTGGGTCCTGGGTTGGGATTTGGGGGCAGTGGGTGGCCTCATAAACCAGTCTGCAAGCTGGCTTCCACCCTCCCCCTCCCCCTCCCCCTGATCTTTTTTGTTACATTTAGGGCTTTGGGGTGGAGGTGTGCCGCACTGTGTCGGTCAAGGGGATACCTTTGCTGCGTGGTGGGGCTGCAGTCACCTCAATTTTAATTGCATTTTAGACACTGAGGGCTTGGGGGGATGGGGGCTCTGCTGCCCATCGCAGTAGCTAACGATGCTTCAATCACTATCCCCCCAATTTTAATTGCACTTTAGTACTCCACACATTTACACACAATTATATCATATAACTGACAGACACCCACCATGTTCTGTGTGGGGGGAGGGGGTGGGGTTCTTCCCCCACCCCTGTTGCCCTGCTCTTGCTGGGGGCGTGGGAGTCTGGTGGGGAGCCTGGAACTTATCATGTTGTCAACATCCCTGGGTGCTACTAAATATATAGATACAACCAAGGAAGTGATGGGGGGCTGAATATGAGTTTAAGTGTGAGTGAGAGGGTGATGAATGGAGGTGGTGATGATGGGTCAGTTTTGTACGGCGCTTTGCATGCCGGGTGGCATCTTGGGGCGCCTGCGGTGGTCTGCTGATTGTTCGCTCTGATGGGCGCCGGGGGGTGGGGGTCTGCTTCTGTGGCCTGCGCCGGTGGCCTCCCTGGTCACTGCCGGGCACCTGTGGATGTTCAAGCTCACTGCATCTGCTTCACAGCTTCCTTTTGAAATAAAGGTGAATGAGGAGTGAATTTGAGTGGGTACTGGAGTGAGAGAGAATGGGTCAGTCTGGGTGAGTGAGAGGGGTGTGCATGGGAACATGTGGGTGTGAAGGTATGGGGAGGGGTGTGCCTGCGAGTCGGGAGGTGCCGGATTAAGGGGGGTAGTGCCTCTCGGCAACGTGGGCTCCCCTGGGCGAGGGGACTTCTTTGGACGTGGGGGTCCCTGGGGTGTGCGGCGGAGGCGCTGGGGCGGGGCCGCTGTGGGGTGCCTGGGGCGCTCACGCCGGGGGGCATGGGCTGGTCTCTGTCCTGGGGGGTGGGGTCGCTGGCTTCCTGGTGCCTGGGGCCCGGGGGCGGATGGTGGCCCTGCTGGGGGGGTGGGAGTCGGGCGGGTCCGGGGGTGTGGGATCACCGCGCTGGCAGCCGGGCGGCCTGCCCTCCTTTGATCGTCCCTCCGGGAGTAGATGCCTGGCTTTCCTGGAGCTTGCTGACCTCGGGGCTGGGGGTTGGTGGCACTGCCTTGCCTGCTCGAGTTCCCGGGGGGAGAGCTGCTGCGACCGGCCCTCCGCTCGTATGTTTCCTGACAAACCACTCACATGCACACACTTATTTTGCGTGCGTTCTCATATATATGCACACAGACATACACACACAAGTGTCTCTCCTTTAACAGGTGTGGAAACCAGACTCAAGTTGAGACATCTTCGGTGGAAGAAGCAGTTTGTCTTTTGTTTGTTTTAGTTGTTGTTGTGTTTTTTTTTGTTTGTTTGTTTTTGTCTGTTCCCCTCCCTTTTCTTTTCCCCCTTCACACACTTCCTTTCCCTCTTCCCCATCCTGTTGGGTCTTCCATGGGTAAAACAATTAAAATAAAGTATTAAAAGTTATTACAGGAGGAGTTTACAACAATATACGGTGCACAGTTAGGTACTGTATAAGCTCCTCTTGGCAAAGTAAATCTGTTTTGGCACAATAAGGGTGACAGATCCCTGTTCTGTTTGCCTAGCTACCTGACAGGACAAGGGGAAAAAATAAATAAATAAATAAATAGGACCTGCCTGACAAAGTGAAGTAGACCAAAAGATCCTCAAAAGCTAGACATGCTATGATCCAAAGAAATTCAGGAACAAATTAGACACAAAGTAATTGAGCTCAATCAGTCTGGAAAAGGTTATAAAGCCATTTCTAAAGCTTTGTGACTCCATTAACCCACAGTGAGAGCCATGATCCACAAATGGTGAAAACATGGAACAGTGGTGAATCTTCCCAGGAGTGGACGGCTGACCAAACTTACCCCAAGAGTGCAGCAATGACTCAACCACGAGGTCACAAAAGACCCCACAACAACATCCAAAGAACTGCAGGCCTCACTTGCCTCAGTTAAGCTCAGTGTTCATGATTCCACAATAAGAGAGAGACTGGGCTAAAAAAGGCCTACATGGCAGAGTTCAATTCAATTCAATTCAATTCAATTCAACTTTATTTATATAGCGCCATTTCACAACAACAGTCATCTCATAGCACTATCAACTGTAGGGAGGACCCCCACAGTTGCAGAAAGACCCCAGCAATCAGGCGATCCCCTGTGAGCAAGCACTTGGCGACGGTGGAGAGGAAAAACTCCCTTTTAACAGGAAGAAACCTCCAGCAGAACCAGGCTCAGGGAGGGGCAGTCATCTGCTGCGACTGGCTGGGGGGTGAGGGGATAGAGAAGAAGAAAAGAACAGACATGTAGAGAGCAGACAGCACGATGGGGACTCAATCTATGGGAGAGAACAAACAAATGTTAATGACCAGCAAAAAAAAAATATTTCATAGAGAGTGAGGAAAGGAGTGAGGCCCAGTGCATTACTGGAGGTCCCCCGGCTGACTAAACCTATTAGCAGCATAACTAAGGGAGGGTTCAGAAAACACATGATCCCTCCCTAATTGTAGGCTATATCAAAAAGGTAGGTTTTAGCCCTATTCTTAAAAACAGAGATCGAGTCTGACTCCCGAATCCAGATTGGCAGCTGATTCCACAGGAGAGGAGCTTGATAACTGAAGGCTCTGCCTCCCATTGTACTTTTGGAGATTCTAGGTATTACAAGTAAACCTGCATTTTGGGAGCGTAGTGCTCTGTTAGGATGATACGGTAGTATCAGATCTTTTAAATAAAAAGGAGCCTGATTGTTTAGAGCTTTGTAAGTAAGAAGAAGGATTTTAAACTTAATTCTAAACTCTATGGGAAGCCAATGAAGGGAGGCCAGAACCGGAGAGATATGATCTCTCTTTCTAGTACCTGTTAAAACTCTTGCTGCAGCATTTTGGATCAGCTGAAGACTTTTTAAAGATGTTTTAGGACAACCTGATAATAAAGAATTACAATAATCTAATCTCGAGCTAACAAAAGCGTGGATCAGCTTCTCAGCATCACTCTGAGACAAGATGCTCCTAATCTTGGCAATATTACGCAAATGATAGAAGGCAGTCTTAGAAACAAATTTAATATGTGAATTGAAGGACAAATCCTGATCAAAAATAACTCCAAGGTTCCTCACAGAGCTATTAAGAGAAAGAGTAACTGCATCCAAACTGAAAGTTTGATTTGGAAAGGAATTTCTAAGGTTTTTTGGACCAACAAGAATGACTTCAGTCTTATCTGAATTTAATAGCAGGAAATTACAAGTCATCCAAACTTTGATTTCCTTAAGACAGGCTTCTAACTTGGCTAATTGATTAGTATCATCTGGCTTCATTGACAGGTATAATTGTGTGTCATCTGCATAACAGTGAAAATGTATACAGTGCTTTCTAATAATGTTGCCTAACGGAAGCATATATAAACTAAAAAGAGTAGGGCCAAGCACAGATCCCTGTGGAACTCCATGACTAAGCTTTGAGCTGAGAGAAAACTCATCATTTACATGAACAAACTGGAACCTATCAGATAAATAAGATCTAAACCACTGCAACGAAGTTCCATTAAGTCCAACATAGTGTTCTAATCTATCAAGTAGAATATTATGATCAATAGTATCAAAAGCTGCACTAAGATCTAAAAGGACAAGTACAGAAACTAGTCCATTATCAGATGCAATGAGGAGGTCGTTAGTGACCTTCGCTAAGGCTGTTTCAGTGCTATGATGGATTCTAAACCCAGATTGAAACTCCTCAAATAAACCATTTCCCTGCAGGTGGTCAAATAATTGCGTAGCAACAACTCTTTCTAAGATTTTTGAAATGAAAGGGAGATTAGAGATTGGTCTATAGTTAGCTAAAGCTCCTGGATCTAGCGTTGGCTTTTTGAGTAAGGGTTTAATTACAGCCGTTTTAAAAGCCTGCGGTACATGGCCTGAAGTTAATGAAGAATTGATTATATGAAGAATAAAGCTACCAATAAGTGGGAAGACTTCTTTAAATAACCTGGTAGGAATAGGGTCTAAAAGACAAGTTGAAGGTTTGGATGAGGAAACTATTTTGTCTAACTCACAAAGGTCGATTGGAGTAAACTCATCAAGACAGACATCAATAGAAGGAGTTGTAGTAGTTACAGTATTTAAGTTAACTGTGGGAAGAATCTGATTGATTTTATCTCTGATGGATGAAATTTTATTATTGAAAAAGTTCATAAAGTCCTGACTAGTAAGCTCTAAGGGGATGCTAGGATTGACAGAGTCCTGACTCTTTGTCAACCTGGCTACAGTACTGAAAAGAAACCTGGGATTATTCTTGTTCTCTTCTATTAATGCAGAGTAATAACTCGTTCTAGCTTTTCTAAGAGATTTTTTATAAATTAAAAGATGATTTCTCCAAGCTAAATAGATTTCATCTAAATTAGTAGAGCGCCATTTTCTTTCTAATTGACGAGTCTTCTGTTTTAAGCTACGAGTTTCTGTGTTGAACCAAGGAGTTAAAAATCTCTGATTAGACTTTTTCTTTTTTAAGGGGGCCACCAAGTCTAGAGCCTGATGCAGAGAAGCTGAAACACTATCCACCATGTTATCAATTACAGAAGGAGCAAGCTGTCTATAGCTTATTTCCGTTGTGTTGACACATGGCATAGAGGAAACAATCTGCATAAATTTGGAAACAGCATCATCTGAGAGGCATCTACTGTGATAATATTTTTCTTTAGGAGCCAAATAGTCAGAAATAGTAAAATCAAAGGTTAACAGACAATGGTCTGACAGTACAGGGTTATGAGGAGACACTACCAGATTTTCTATTTCTATGCCATATGTCAGAACAAGGTCCAATGTATGGTGGAGGTAATGAGTAGAATTTCCTACTTTCTGAGAAAACCCAATCGAGTCTAATATTGAATTAAAAGCCACATTAAGGCAGTCACTATCTACATCCACATGTATATTAAAGTCCCCTACTATAATTATTCTATCAGATTTCAGCACTAAATCAGCTAAGAAATCAGGAAATTCGGATAAAAATTCTGAATAGGTTGATGGGGGACGATAAACTATGGCAAATAAAATTGGGTTTAACCTGGAATTGCTAAAGTGCCCAATACTGAGGACCAGGCCCTCAAAGGAATTATAACATGTTTTTTGCTTTACATTAACTAATAATTTGGAATGGTAAATTGATGCTACTCCTCCTCCACGACCAGAACTTCTGGGATTTTGACAGTTTAAATAACCAGAGGGAGTTGATTCATTTAAACCAACATAATCCTCTTGTCCTAACCAAGTCTCTGTAAGGGAAATTAAATCAATCTGATGATCAATTAACAGATCATGGACTAACAGAGACTTGGGAGTTAGAGACCTAATATTTAATAAACCACATTTAATTTTTAAATTATGAGGAGGAACAGAGGCCAAATCATTCAATTTAGAGGCTTTATGTTTAATTTGAGTTTTACCAATATTTTGCTTTATCACTTTGGGATGCTTATACATTATATTTTTATTTACTTTGGAGGGAGCAGACAACGATTCTCTGATGGGGAAGACAGGGGCTAAGCTGAGGGGTGGCGGATGAAGAGGAGCTGCAGAGAGGCGTGTAAGACTGCGACTCTGCTTCCTGGTCCCAACTCTGAGTAGTCAGGGTTTTGGAAATTTGGATAAAAAAGATGCCAGATTGTTAGATAAATGAGAAGCACCATCCAAAGTGGGATGAATGCTGTCTCGTCTCATAAGACCAGGTTTTCCCCAAAAAGAGCTCCAATTGTCAATGTAGCCCACGTCATTTTTAGGACACCACACAGACAGCCAGCGGTTCAAGGATGACGAGCGACTAAACATGTCATCACTGGTCAGATTGGGGAGGGGTCCAGAGAATACTACAGTGGCAGACATCGTTTTGGCAAAGTCACACACCGATTCTACATTAAGTTTCGTGACTTCCGACTGCCGGAGACGGATGTCATTAATGCCGGCGTGAATAACAATTGTGGAATATTTACAGTTACTTTTAGCCAGCATTTTCAAATTTGACTCGATGTCGCCTGCTCTGGCCCCAGGAATGCATGTGACTATGGCCGCTGGAGTCTCTAGGTTCACGTTTCTGACTACAGAGTCGCCAATGATCAGAGTTTTTTCCTCAGCGGGTGTGTCGCTGAGCGGGGAAAAACGATTAGAAACGTGAACAGGTTGGTGGTGAACCGGGGCTTTGCGACTAGGCTTCCTTCTCACCGTCACCCACCCAGTCTCCTCGCTGCAGAGGAGAGCCGGGGAACCGGTGACAGGGGGACCTAAGCTAGCTAGCTCCGCTGCAGCTAATGGGCGTCCGTCGAGATTAACTGGCGCAGACGGTGTTTCAATGCAGCGGAGCCGGGATTCCAAATGAATGAATGAATGAATGAATGAATGAATGAATGAATTTATTTTTTCGGATAGTACATTACAGGTTAAAAGAAACTGTATAATATAACAACAAGGTCAAATTAGACAAAGACTCCTTCTACTATACAATTCCACGTGAGTTATCCGAAATGGGTGATGGCTGAAGCCGCAGCTTATATTGCCCACCCATATTCCATCCAAGAATTCAAAGGAGAAAAAAGAGAAAACAAGACAAGAGCGATTAAATCAGACAACCTCGCCTCGAGCGCCTCAAAAAGACAACATTTATTACATTTACCGTTATCACTAAAAGAGGCAGAGGTGTAGCTAAACATCTGACAGAGAGAGCACACCAGAGGAGGAGAGGAAAGAGAGCTAGTAGCCATAGCTAGTGGCTCGAGAGCTGGAGAGCAAACCACACAGGCAGACAGCAAAACAGGAAGTGACGATACGTTACCACAAGGAAGTGACGATCTGGTTCCAAGACAAACACTACTGCTGAGCAAAAAGAACATAAAGGCTCATTTCAGTTTTGCCAGAAAGCATGTTGATGATCCCCAAGACTTTTGGGAAAATAATTCTGTGAACTGACGAGACAAATGTTGAACATTTTGGAAGGTGTGTGTCCCATTACATCCGGCGTAAAAGTAGCACAGCATTTCAGAAAAGGAACATCATACCAACAGCAAAATATGGTGGTGGTAGCGTGATAGTCTGGAGCTGTTTTGCTGCTTCAGGACCTGGAAGACTTGCTGTGGTAAATGGAACCATGAATTCTGCTGTCTACCAAAACATCCTGAAGGAGAATGTCCAGCCATCTGTTCGTGACCCCCAGCTGAAGCGACACGCTTGGGTTCTGCAGCAGAACAATGATCCAAAACACACCAGCATGTTCACCTCTGAATGGCTTAAGAAAAACAAAATGAAGACTTTGGAGTAGCCTAGTCAAAGTCCTGACCTGAATCCGATTGAGATGCTGTGGCATGACCTTAAAAAGGCGGTTCATGCTTGATAACCCTCCAATGTGGCTGAATTACAACAATTCTGCAAAGATGAGTGGGCCAAAATTCCTCCACAGCACTGTAAAAGACTCATTGCCAGTTATCATAAATGCTTGATTGCAGTTGTTACTGCTAAGAGTGGACTAACCAGTTATTAGGTTTAGGGGGCAATCACTTTTTCACACAGAGCCATGTAAGTTTGGATTTTTTTTTCCCTTAATAGTAAACACCTTCATTTAAGATAAGATAAGATAAGATAAGATAAGCCTTTATTAGTCCCACAATGGGGAAATTCCAGGATTGCAACAGCACAGGGATAGCAACACTCAGAGCAATGATTTAGAAGATAAGAAAATAAGAGCAGTGAATATACAGTATATATATGTACACATAAATATATATATATATATATATACAGTATATATATATATACAGTGTGGAGCATTGTAGCTAGATGGACTAAACAGCATAACCGTCTATTTAGTTACCCTACATGGTAGGAATATGTACCCATACATATTGTCACCCTCCATAGCGACTGATATTGTCCTAGTTGTATACTGGAGGGGACCATTTGTGTAAGTCTGTTGCGTCTTTTGCATTCAATGCTATTAGGTCGTCACGTTTTTTGCTATCTCTGCGAGCAGCCCTGCTTAGGTTATACAGTCTGACAGCCGTAGGTAGGAAGGACCTGCAAAACCTCTCGGTCGTGCACCTAGGATGATGTAGTCTACTGCTAAATGAGCTCCTCAGTGCATTCAGTATGTCCTGCACAAGGTGGGACTCGGACTCCAGCAGAGATGACAGCTTAGCCACCATCCTTCTCTCTCCTATCTCCTCCACTGGGTCAAGGCGTTGCCCCAGAACAGAGCTAGCTTTCTTGATTAGTTTGTTCAGTCTCTTCCTATCGGCTGCTGTAATGCCGTTGCCCCAGCAGACCACTCCAAAAGTGATGGCCGATGCCACCATCGTGTCGTAGAATGTCTTCAGCAGCACCCCTTATACACCAAAAGACCTGAGCCTCCTCAGTAGGAACAGCCTGCGCTGTCCCTTCTTGTAGAGTGTGTCGGTATTGTGTGACCAGTCTAGTTTATTGTTCAGATGAACACCCAGGTACTTGTAGGATGTCGCCATCTCAATGTCTGTTCCCTGGATGTTCACTGGTACTGTGAGGGATTGTCCTTGCCTGCGGCAGTCCACCACCAGCTCCTTAGTTTTCCACGCGTTGATTTGGAGGCAGTTCCGATGGCACCGGTCCACAAAGTCCTGGATAAGTCCTCTGTACTCAGTTTCATCTCCGTTGGAGATGAGGCCAACAGTCGCAGAGTCGTCAGAGAACCTCTGTAGATGGCAGTGTGTTGTGTTGTGTTGTGTTGTGTAAGAAGTTCGCAGTATAAAGGGTGAACAGGATGGGAGCCAAAACCATTCCCTGGGGGGCCCCGTGCTGCCGATGATTGTGTCGGACACACAATCCCAGGTTCTCACAAACTGTGGCCGGTTAGTGAGGTAGTCCAGGATCTACGATGACAGGTGCTGGTCCACCCCTGCGCACAGCAGCTTGTCCTTCAGAATCATCGGTTGGATGGTGTTGAAAGCACTGGAGAAATCAAAGAACATGATCCTCACCGCATTCCCGGGCTTCTCCAGGTGGGACAGGGAACAGTGAAGGAGGAAGATCACTGCATCCTCCACCCCAATGCCGTGCTGGTAGGCGAACTGGAGTGGATCCATCGCTGGCCCCACCAGGGGGCGGAGGTGAGCAAGGAGCAGTCTCTCCAGGGTCTTCATCATGTGAGACGTCAGGGCCACTGGTCTGTAGCCGTTCAGGTCTTTGGGGTGGGACGTTTTTGGTACGGGTGCCACACAAGATGTTTTCCACAACTGTGGTACTCTCCCCAGCTTCAGGCTCAGGTTGAAGATGTGCTCCACAATCCCACACAGCTGGTATGCGCAGGACTTGAGGAGCTTCGCGTTGATGCCGTCCGGTCCCGAGGCCTTCCTCGCCTTGATCTTCCTCAGCTCCGTCCTCACCTGGGTCTTATTGAGGGTCAGGTTGGGGGACTGTGTGCTGAGAGTGGGGGGGTGTTGGTGGAGTGGGGTGTGGACAGCAGGTCTTGATGACTTTAGAGGTAGCAGTGGTTGTTGTGCAGTCAGGGGGGAGGGCGGTTGGTCAAACCTATTAAAAAACAGGTTCAGACTGTTCGCCCACTCCCTGCCCCCTGTGGCCTGGGAGGAGGTATTCTGGAGCCCAGAGATGGTTTTAATGATTCTCCAGACCCCACTGATGTTGCTCTGTTGCAGCTTGTCCTCCATCTTCTTCCTGAAGCTGTCCTTGCCTTCTCTGATCTTCTTCCTCAGCTCCCTCTGTACGGACTTCAGCATCTCCCTATTCCCCAACCTGAAGATCCTCTTCTTCTCTTTCAGAAGTGTTTTTATCTCAGGGTTGATCCAGGGTTTGTTGTTCGAGCAACACCATATGGTCTTGGTGGGTACGGTGTTGTCCACACAGAAGTTGATGTAGTCCGTGATGGTGTGAGTGAGGCCATCGATGTCCCCATCATGTGGATCGCTGCTCCCAGACAGTGGTTTCAAGACAGTCCTTTAAAGCGTCCATTGCCTACTCCGACCATATCTTCACCGTGTGCATGACCGGAGGTTGTCTGTGTACTAGGGGTTTGTACACCGGCAGGAGATGAACCAAGTTGTGATCCGATCTCCCGAGTGGGGGGAGTGGTGATGAGGTGTACGCCTCCTTAGTGTTAGCATAGAATAAGTCCAGTGTTTTATTGTCTCTAGTGTGGCATGTGACATACTGGGTGGATGTGGGTACAATGGGGGACAGTGAAATATGGTTGAAATCACCGGAGATGAGGAGAAGAGCATCTGGGTGTTCTGTCTGCAGCCTGCCAGTTACTGAGTGAATGACGTCATGCGCTGTCCCCGCGTTTGCCGTTGGATTTGCATAAATAACAATGCAGATCACGTGTGAGTATTCCCTCGGGAGATAGGTAGGCCGCATACTAACAGCTAGCAGCTCAATGTCTTTGCTGCAGTGATGTTGTTTAACCGTGATATGTCCCAGTCTGCATCAGCTGTTATTGACATACATATCACTCCTCCGCCCCTTGCCTTCCCACTGTCTGGTGTCCAGTCTGCCCGTATTGCGTGGAAAACCTCCAGTTCGATGTTAGCATCTGTTGCTAGTTCTGTTAGCCACTTCTCAGTAAACAAAATCATGCTACTCTCTCTGAAGACGCTCTCATAGCGGGAGATGGCCTCTAGCTCGTCGGTCTTATTGAGTAGCAATCGAACGTTCCCCATAAAAACAGATGGAAGGACAGGTCTGTACCTTATATTTCTCGCCCGCCATCTTGCTCCATCACGGCATCCACGTCGTTTCTGTCTTATTTCACCCAGTATGTCGAAGTATTGCGCTAGCATCTTGGTCCGGTTAAGTGCTAGCAGCTGGTCTCTGCTGTAACGTATCCTGCTAAAAACAGTGGCTCCGTCTGCCCGCTCAGGAGACATTTGGGCAATCCGTGTGTCCGTCTGATGTATAAGGTGTCGCCGGATCAGAAAGCTTAGCAAGAGAAGTGAGATAGTAAATAGAAATAGGAAGAAATTGATCCGCTGTTGCAAAAAGGCAGCCTACTCGTGTGGTGCCGGAAAAAAGTCTATAACTGCATTTTGTGTTTACTTGTGTTATCTTTGTCTAATATTTAAATTTGTTTGATGATCTGTAACATTTAAGTGTGACAAATATACAAAAAATGAGAAATCAGGAAGGGGCAAACACTTTTTTCATACCACTGTACAGTCTTAAGGTGCATATCCCAATGAGTAGTGAGAGAAGCCTGATTATCAGGTGGTCCTCAATGAGCAACCATTAAGCAAGTTTACAGTCTGCAGCAAAGCAAGGAATTAATGCTTTGTGACCTGTTGGGGGAAGGGTTGAGGGATAACAAGAAGATGAGCAATATACAGGGCAAAGTGAAATGCAGTGAAAGAGTAGATAAACTTTATGGTCTGTACTCTGCAAAAATCTTATACTAATGTATGGGTCCATAACTCTGCTCTGTCAAAATAGTCTTAAAAATAGAGATGCTCTCTCCTGACATTAAAAAAAATAAAAAATAAAAATGTAAGAGGTTTCACAGAAGAGCATGAGGAACACTAAATGCCCAACTTTATGCACCTTTCAATGTTGTCATAAGAATTTTAAAAAAAGGCACATTAAAAGTCTTTAATTACATTCTAGCCCAGTAATTACAGCATCTATGGCATGCAAAATTATATTTCTTGCAACAGTATTTTACAGTGCCTCTCTGAAGAGATAGAAAAGGTAATAGTCCGTGATCACTCAGTAACGCCATGACTTACTAATGCTTCACTGTTAAGCATCGTCTCCCCAGACATCCTGCTGTTGTGTCCCTGGGCAAGACATTTTACCCACCTGGCATCCAGTGCCCATGACACTGGGCATGAATGTGTATAAATGTTCTGTAGTGGTCAGCGAGGTCGTTGGCGCAGATTGGCAGCCATGTTTCTGTCAGTCTGCCCCAGGGCAGCTGTGGCTACAATAGTAGCCTACCACTACCATTGTCTGAATGAATAATATATCCATTGTAAAGAGTCTTTGAGTGTCTATGAAAAGCATTATATAACTCTGATGCATTATTATTATTATTATTATTATTATTATTATTATTAAATAATGCAAGGTAACATTAAAAATATGCAAATAGGATGTTGATTTTTGACATGTGGACAACATGTTATCAGCATGATGTTTCTATTAAAATCACGTTAACCATGTGGGATCTCAATTTCAGATGATTATCAGCCAGACTGACTGTTTCTAAGCCATTTGTCCAGCAATTTGAAATCACACTGTGTATGTCAATTCAAATAGCTACTGAACTTTGGAATCAAACCATTTCTGTGAAGCAAAAGAGTACATACTAACGGTCATGATCGGGGGCACAATTAGGACCGTGTCCATGCTTTATGTTCATTTATGGGTTTGTTTTCATTGTATTATTATTATTATTATTATTATTATTATTATTATTATTATTATGAGTATGAGCTTGTTTATGATTTAGTCCCTTGTTTATGGTTATCATGTCTTCCCTTGTCATCTGGTGTCTGTGTCTTATGTTTGTCCTTTTGTATTTTATTATATTTCTGTATGGTGCCCTGCATGTTCTGTTTGTCTGTCTCCCTGTCTGTGAGTGTGCTTGTGCAGCTCCTCCCATCCTGTGAGTTCACCTGTTGCCCTGATTGTCCTCCCAGCTGTTCTGTGTTTCCCAGTTATGAGTTCCCCTATTTATGCGTGACCCTGTTCGGTGCTCTTTGTGTGGGCATCACGTCTGTTTAGTGTGTTGTTCTCATGTCCAGGTCTTTGTCTCCATGCCATGCTATGGCACATTTGCCAAGTTTAGTTTTAGTTCTGTTAATAAATCACTGTGTTAATAAATCACTGTTTGCACCTAAGCTTGCCTGCACCTCTGAGTTCTCTCTCGCACCCTGATCTGCCCGATCGTGACACTAACATCATTAAGAAAACAAACAATGTAAAAAAAATAAACAGAGACAATGTGCAAACAGTGTTAGCGGATGCATTGTAAAAATGCAAACAAAACCTTTATTAAGTTACTTTGATAAACTAGAGGGCACTCATATCTCAACACATATCTCAACCAACTTCCTATGTCACAACATTAAAGAAAGTGGAAAAAAAATGATCCACAATCTGCATCCTGACCCGGATCACCTCCAAGATCTAATGGGTTCATCCATAGCCCAAGAGCGACCTCTGGATTATCATATCCTGCTAACACAGACAGACAGACAAACCAATATGAAAACATTACCTCCTTGGCACAGGTAGCTATTTATAGAAATATTTTCATTAAAAGGGAGATGCGTCCTTTATTCTGCATGTTGAGATGGTACCCAGAGGACTTCATGAAATGTCGGTGATGTTCTTTGGCCAAAATACCTCACAGTTTAATTACTACAGCAGCATTTTCCAATGAGATTAAACACCCTTCTTCACAGTGAAATGCTTCAGTGCATGTTTCTTTAAATGCTAATGAGCCCCAGTTCCCTCCACACTTCTTCTTTTTGTCACTGCTAAGGTCTGTAGCTGAGGCTTACTTGAGCTGGCCAGCTTCGTTTGTTGGGCACACCCTGAGCTAAGTAGTGGAAAACTGGCTGACTGTGAAAGTGTCCAAATAAAACATTGTCACTGACAGAGGTGTGTGTGTTTGGTAGGACAGAACTGGTTCCAGAGGTAAAAGCAGAAACTGAATGAGTGAATTCTAGTTCTTAAAGATGTACATAACTGCTGTTTTGTTGAGGAATCATCACGGCTATGTGACCATCGGCAATGTGACCACAAATCAACATCAAGATTTGCCTCACAGAATTGAATGATTTACTTCAGTTCTGGTTTTTACAACTTATTTATTTACTTTATTGGTAAAGTTTACAGAGGTATGTAAGTAAGTAAGTAAGTAAAGTTTATTTATAAAGCGCATGTCACAGACAAATAGTCACAAAGCGCTGCACAACAAAATAGAATTAAAAAACAAACTTAATAGAGACACCATTAAAGAGAAAAGAAAAAATAAAGAGAACAAATTAAAACACAAGATTAAAAGATTTTAAAAATATATCAGACATACCATTAAAAAGCAGTTGAATTGAAATTCAACGGAAAGCCTCGTTAAAAAAAAAAAAAAAAAAAAGTTTTGAGCTTCTGTAAAAGAGTCCACAGAGTCAGCTAAACGTAGCTGGAGTGGGAGATTATTCCAAAGCCTCGGAGCTACAGAATGAAAGGTCCTGTCCTCCCTGGTCTTGAGCCTCGTACAAGGAACAACTAACAAGTTCTGGGCTTCAGATCTAACAGTGTGAGCAGGAGTATGTTTGAGAAGAAGATCAAATAAATAAGATGGGGCTTGTCCATGTACAGTGGTGTGAAAAAGTGTTTGCAACACTTGGGGTGAAGACTGGGATGAACACAAAATGAAGACTTTGGAGTGGCCTAGTAAAAGTCCTGACCAGAATGTAATTGGGATGCTGTGGCATGACCTTAAAAAGGCAGCTCATGCTCGAAAACCCTCCAGTGTGGCTGAATTACAACAATTCTGCAAAGATGAATGGGCCAAAATTCCTCCACAGTGCTGTAAATGATTCATTGCCAGTTATCTTAAACGCTTGATTGCAGTTGTTGCTGCTAAGGGTGGCCCAACCTGGACCACCTCACTAACCGGCAACAGTTTGTGAGAACCCGAGATTGTGTGTCCGACACGATCATCGATAGCACGGGGGCCCCCAGGGAACGGTTTTGGCTCCCTTCCTGTTCACCCTTTATACTGCGGACTTCTCACACAACACAACACACTGCCATCTACAGAGGTTCTCTGACGACTCTGCGATCGTCGGCCTCATCTCCAACGGAGATGAAGCTGAGTACAGAGGACTTATCCAGGACTTTGTGGACTGGTGCCATCGGAACTGCCTCCAGATCAACGTGAGGAAAACTAAGGAGCTGGTGGTGGACTGCCGCAGGCCAGGACAACTCCTCACAGCACCAGTAAACATCCAGGGAACAGACATTGAGATGGTGACATCCTACAAGTACCTGGGTGTCCATCTGAACAATAAACTAGACTGGTCACACAATACCGACACACTCTACAAGAAGGGACAGCGCAGGCTGTTCCTACTGAGGAGGCTCAGGTCTTTTAGTGTACAAGGGGCGCTGCTGAAGACATTCTACGACACGGTGGTGGCATCAGCCATCACTTTTGGAGTGGTCTGCTGGGGCAACGGCATTACAGCAGCTAATAGGAAGAGACTAAACAAACTGATCAAGAAAGCTAGATCTGTCCTGGGGCAACGTCTTGACCCAGTGGAGGAGATAGGAGAGAGAAGGATGGTGGCTAAACTGTCATCTCTGCTGGAGTCTGAGTCCCACCCTATGCAGGACATACTGAACGCACTGAGGAGCTCATTTAGCAGTAGACTACATCATCCTAGGTGTGCAACCGAGAGGTTTTGCAGGTCCTTCCTACCTACGGCTGTCAGACTGTATAACCTAAGCAGGGCTGCTCGCAGAGATAGCAAAAAAACGTGACGACCCAATAGTATTGAATGCAAAAGACGCAACAGACTTATACAAATGGTCCCCTCCAATATACAACTAGGACAATATCAGTCGCTACGGAGGGTGACAATATGTATGAGTACATATTCATACTATGTAGGATAACTAAGTAGATTGTTATGCTGTTTATTCCATCTTGCTACAATGCTCCGCACTGTGTATATATTTATATATTTATGTGTACGTATGTATATTCACTGCTCTTATTATTATTATTATTATTATTATTATTATTATTATTATTATTATTATTATTATTATTATTATTATTTTTATTTTTCTTATCTTCTTAATTATTGCTCTGAGTGTTGCTATCCCTGTGCTGTTGCAATCCTGGAATTTCCCCATTGTGGGACTAATAAAGGCTTATCTTATCTTATCTTATCTTATTAGGTTTGAGGGCAATCACTTTTTCACACAGGGCCATGGAGGTTTGGATTTTTTTTCCTTAATAATAAACACCTTAATTTAAAAACTGCATTTTGTGTTTACTTGTGTTATTTTTGTCTAATATTTAAATTTGTTTGATTATCTGAAACATTTAAGTGTGACAAACATACAAAAAAATGAGACACCAACAAGGGGCAAACACTTTTTCACACCACTGTAGTGCTCTATATGTAAGCGTAAGAATTTTAAAACAAATCCTAAAGTTCACTGGTAGCCAATGTAACGTATATTATATGGGAGTAATATGATCTCATTTTCTAGAATATGTAAGTAGTCTGGCTGCAGCATTTTGTATATGCTGGAGATGAGAAAGAGAAGATTTGTCTAAACCAGTAAACAAAGCTTTGCAATAATCTAGTCGTGAAGACACAAAGGCATGCATTATTTTTTCAAGCTCACTTGAAGAAACAATGGTTCTCAATTTGGAAATGTTCCTTAAATGAAAAAGCATGAACATGAAATAGAATTTGCATGGGAATTAAAACCAAGGGAGGATTCAAACATAACACCCAAATTTCTAACACTGGACTTAGGAGATGAGCGAAAAGAAGAAAGTGTCTGACGGATTATTGGATGAAGATCAAAAGGGGCTACAATCATGGTCTTGGTTTTATTGGAATTTAAGATGAGGTAGTTGTTGGAGAGCCAGTCACTGATCTGGTTTAGACAGTTAACCAGGGTGGAGAGCCTGTCAAGCTGGTGAGGTTGAAAAGACATGTATAACTGGAGGTCATCTGCATAAAAATTATAAGAAATGTCATTAAAACATTGAATAATACGTGCTAAAGGAATTACATAAAAGGAAAATAATAATGGACCCAGGATTGAACCTTGCGGAACCCCACATGTCAGAGAGGCTGTGGAAGAATAAAACTCACCCACCCTTACAGAAAAAGTCCTCTCAGAAAGATATGAATAAAACCAATCTAATGCAGATCCATATATACCTGCCAGATGCTTTAGCTTATTAATTAAAATGTTGTGATCAACAGTATCAAATGCTGCACTAAGATCAAGCAATATAAGAACAGAACAATCCCCACGATCAGATGCCATTAAAAGACCATTATACACCTTTAAAAGAGCAGTCTCAGTAGAGTGCAGTTTCTGAAAGCCAGATTGAAAAGGACCTCTGATCTTTAATTTACATAATAAAGTTTTGAGCTGAGATTCCACAACCTTTTCTGATATTTTACAAATAAACAACAACAGTCGATAATTAACAACTAAGCTAGAATTGAGATTAGTTTTTTTAAGTAACGGAAATACCTCAGCATATTTGAAATGGGAAGGAACACAGCCTTGTCTCAGTGAACTGTTAATGATTGTGAGTAATAAAGGACCAATGGTGGTTAAAGACCTAGTTAGGACAGAAAGTGGTAAAATCTCAGATGAGAATGATGAGGGTTTCAATTTGCTTATTATTTTAAATAAGTCATTAAATGTAACTGGGGAGAATGAAGTAAATGGGCCAGGGCACTGAGGGCAGTCTTCATCAGGAGAGGACCTTATGGGGATTTTGGATCTCAAGTCCTGTAACTTATTTACAAAATGATGAAGGAATTCATTGCAGTCATCATTAGAGAGTACTGGAGCTTGTTGAGGTGGGGGAGAAGCAATGCTTCTAATAGTAAGCAATGCTTCTAATTAATGCTATTAATAGTTCTAAATAAAACCCTAGGATTGTTCTTATTATGATTTATAAATTGATTAAAATAAGAAGCTCTAGCTTCATTCACTGCATCATCATATAAGTGAAGAAGTTTTTTAAAATGTTCTCGATGCCCAATAAATAACTTCATTTATCAGTAGAGATTATGTATGAATTACTTATATCATTACTTCAGTTTTACTTTATCATTTTTATCCATCAGCGAAAAAGAAAATTAAGTCTATGATTGAAAATCTCACGTTTATTGTGATTGTTCAGGTTTTACTTTGAAAGCATTGTCTAGTTTTGTTTTCAAACTGCAAAATTCAGTTAATTTTTTATTTCATAATGAGAAGCTGAAGCACTAACTAAACTAACACTAAAGCAGCACTACATCCCTTCAACTAACCTTCTGCTTGTCTAGCATTGTCCTTAGTTTTTAGCCGGATAAGTCTGAAGGAAAAGAGCGGTGAGCTAAACAAAGCCGCTGCTAACTGCTGCACTGTGCACGGAGACTCATTAAATACATTAAATGTCTACTTGTACCAGACCTCTGCTCCAGTAATGACTGTCACAAAGCACTGTTGTTTAAGTCCATGGATATAAGGGGGTAGAAGACACATAGTAGGAAAATTATTAACAGACTGGGGGAGGGGGGCACAAAATAACTGGCATGAGCAAAGTTGCGCTGATTAGAGGGTCTGGATATTGCAGCCACACCATTATTCAAGCCCCTGCATTCTGGATATTTTGGTAAACTCTTTAGACTCTTGCCCCCCGGATGGCCATATTCACTATGACTGCAGCTGTTGGTGGCGGTTGTCTGTTCTGGTTTAGAAATACACTCCAACTTGGTAAATGAATCATGCATCGCTATGGCCAGCTCCCTATGTAGTACTTTGGCCTCTAATCATTTAAAAGCAGCCCAGGAATAATCTTATTCTGTTGGGGGGGGGGGGGGGGTAAATTCTGAGTTCCCATTTTGTTGTTTTTTTAATGACAATTCTGGACATGTTTAAGACCATGAACATCATCATCTGTGGAGCAGCATTAGCATTACTGGAGATGCTCTTACAGGTCTTTCTGTAAATTCATTATTTATGTTAAAATACAACAAACAACAAAGTGCTGAAATATGTTTATTTAACTTATTAAACTCTAGTGTAAGTTAGTGATTACTTTCAGGTAGAAAGTTTTGATAATATGTCAAACTGTTATTTAAAATCTAAACAAACTGCTGCTTAATTAACTGGCTTTCCAAATGTCTCCTTGCAACAGTGACTGAAGCAGGCTGCCACTGTAAAAATGAATAAAGGACACAATCTATTTTAATATTATTATATTATTGATATATTATTGGCCTTTAAAGATGTGTTTGTTAAAAGAAATTTCCCACCAGAGGGAAGATTTTGGCTCCTTAGCTTAGGAAAAAGGACGGTTACAGGTAACTGAGAAAGTGAAAAGGTGACCAATTTTCAACGCTTAAGGACACATCTCATCTACAGGCACAGCTGATAACTTCTGCTTTAATGAGTCCATCAGGGTCATTCAAATTAGAGACCCATACGATGGTAAATGAAAATGAATTGAGATATAATCCCAAAACACCGCCGACTTCATCAGCAT
This sequence comes from Pholidichthys leucotaenia, assembly GCA_020510985.1. Classification (NCBI taxonomy): domain Eukaryota; kingdom Metazoa; phylum Chordata; class Actinopteri; order Cichliformes; family Pholidichthyidae; genus Pholidichthys; species Pholidichthys leucotaenia. The sequence continues at coordinate 72,503,315 of CM035837.1, forward strand.
GAGGCCATAGATATATCTCTTTTAAAGTTTTTTTTTTTCCCTTTTTTAATGTGGGAAGGAGGAAGCTCTTCAATGACAAACCTATTATCTGTCACTGTTCAAGGTTAAAGCCACTAGATCCATAGAAATCAGAATTGGAAAAGAGGTTATTTCTATACTGAGCTTGGGTTTTTATCATATCTGAAAGTGTTATAGATGATCAGTGTCATTATGAATGATGAGGGCTTACTCCCGTTATTCAAAATGCTAGTAAAAGGTGAGACTGACTTTCATTTCCTCTCAAGATAGCATCTGTTCTGTGACTTGCACATGTAGATGAGCTGGACAAAGACTCTTAGGTAATAGGTGACCTAAGACCGAGTTTAGCACATTCAGCTACAGCTGTAAGCTGATACAAGTCACACCGTGTACAATGCTGAGGCTAGCAAGACAATTAATTTTATGAAGATCTTATATTTTGTCCCATTTTTTTTATTAATTAGTATATGGTTTTTATGTTGTATGTATATTAATTAAGTGGTATCTGTATGTTAAATTGTTTCCTTGAATTTGTTAAAGGGGGCCTATGATTGGAATTTAATTTTATCAGTGATTTTGTGCATCAATTTAGGTATCTACTGTACCAAGGGAAATCTCTGCAGCAACACAATCCTCTCACTTACGGTCCACCTTAGTACCAGTGCCTGACACTTTGAGCTCGTTGGAATGATACTACCCCCCTCCCCCCAGCTTTATGTCCACTCATTTTAACGATGGTGGACGTATCCCCTTGAGCATCTAAATCCACGCACTGACAGTGCTACTATGGAGCCAGCTTGGTGAGCACGTTTTTTATGGCTACTCTATATATTTTATTCACCCCACTAGATGTGCATGTTTCCAGCTGGTTACTTACTTATTATATTATGGCAGGGGTGGGTTCTCGGCCAGTGGTGTTTAGCTTATCGACTACTGAAACCACATGACTCTGTCTCCAATAATGCTTTTTTGGGGGGTGGGTGGGGGGCTACATTTTCAAATTCTGCCAATGCTACATTGTACACTTGTACACTGAAAAACAGGGCAAAATATTTTGAACAAAGGACATTTAATGACATTTATTGACCAAAAGATAAAAAGCAGCAGGCAAACCATTATAATTATAGCACTAAAAGGGTTTTAAAGCAACAGGCAATGAAACAGGTCATTTTGAAAAAATGGTATTTAGATCAAAACACGTTACAGATATTTCATTATCACCTCTAGAAGCCGTGCCAGCGTATGAGAAAAGTGCAAAGTATTGCAAATTTAAAAAAAAAAAAAAATCAGGTTATAACAGGAAGAAAATCACAAGCAGAAACGATTTTTGTTTTTAGATCCTGCTCTTCAAAACCTGAAAGCATTGACATTCAGTTACCATTTTCAAACTTATTAATATTTCAAGGTTTGTACTGATGAATTGTAGTGAGTGTTAAAGTAAAAAACTTTAACACTCACTGCCTTCTGCATTCATCTGTGATTTTTCCAAATTTGTTTTCAGCTGCAGCTGACTAAGCAACAGAGTGGAGGGGAGTTTTACTAATTGATCCTGTCCAGAATGATCAATTATTTCTACTTAATATGCTATACCATTTAGAAATTTCTTCTATTTAGCATGCATATTTTTACAAGTACTGTTTAAAATATTTGCATCCTACAGTCTGTAGCAATATATACTGTATATAAAATAATCTTCATAGCATATGCAACATCTAAGAGTTATAAAAAGTTTGAATGCACATTATTTTGTGAGTTAATTCTTGCAAACATTGTGATAATAAGCCAGTAAGCTTTATTTTTAAAGACTCTTTTATAAAGTTTGGCTCTTATCGATGTCAGAAAACATTACTTAGTCCTTTTCGCCTGATTGTGAGCACACAGCCATCAATCGCCACTTCGCCCAGTTTGCTGTGATCTTCTTTACTTGTCCACAGGTTGTCTGGATGCGTCAGAAAACTTCTAATCAAAATTCATTAGTTTACAAGTCTTGCTTACTCATAAACAAGAAGGATAATTTTATTTCTTTGATCAACTGACAAGTATTGTGTCATTTTCCATTAGACTAAGTAGATCATTTACTATTTTTCATTCCACGTGCTTCATTCCAAAAGTGCACTCATGCTCAGTTTAAGGAATTAGAACAATGGCTGACAACTAATTGGATGCATTTTGCATTGGGAGAAGAAAAAAGAGAGAAATAGATCAAGACTAATGAGCACCGAACAACAAAAAGGAAGATAAATGGTTTGATGATAGCATGACCAGAGAGGTTGAGAGACTCAACTTTCTGCCTTTCTTTCTCTTTCTTTCTGTTTTATCTTTTATTTTGTTTAAAAACAACAAATAGAATAACAGTTATAAAAACTATTTAATTTTATGAATGTCTTTTTTAAGCTGTGTGTTACCTATTGTGGTACAGTCACATTTTAGAAAAATAAGCACCTGCATGACTGGAGATTTAATTTAATGGGACAAACTTTAGGTTTTTTTCTGTTTTCTGTGCTGATAAAAAAAAAAAAAAAATGCATTCAGACTTCTTCTAGTTGAAGCTGTCTTTATAGTGGCACTTTGAACTTTGAATGTGTGGTAGTAGTGGTAGTAGTGTAGTGGTCGGAGAGGCCGTTGGCGCGGATTGGCAGCCAAGTTTCTGTCAGTCTGCCCCAGGGCAGCTGTGGCTACAGTAGTAGCTGACCACTATCAATGTCTGTCTGGAGTGAATGAATAATGGATTCACTGTAAGCATTTTGAGATGTAGCATCCTGTAAAATGCCATATAAATCTAATCCATTATAATGGATTAGATTAACATAACAAAAATATATAATTGTTTTTTTGGAAGTTGTCTGTGTTTTTTCAACTGATTTAAGACAATTTTGCACCACTGAATCCGAAAATGACGTCTGTTTCTCTCCATCAGGTCAGGTTTTTATGCGAAGTTGTAAGCAGTTGTACAGCAGTTGTACAGGTGTACTGTAAATTGAATAGTAGACACTGATAAAGGTAAGTACATGGAAATTGAATGTTACATCATCATTGTTCAAAATTCGGAGAATTTCAAGAAATAAAAAAGAATTTTGCATTATATAAAGCGAAAATACCCGTACATGTAAACAAAAATGTAAAAAACATGTGGCCATAGTTCAAAAAGTTGACCTGACTGAACAAAACCAATGTGATTTTTGGATTCAGCACATCAAAATTGTCCTACGTCAGCAAAAAAAAATTTAGACAATAAATCTGGTGTTGACCAGTGTTATTATTATTATTATTATTATTATTATTATTATACATTTGTCATTATTTTGTATCATATATTATTAAGTTTTATTATGTAAAGGTGATGGAAAGTTGACTAGCATGTCAGGTAGCAGTTCAATTCAAATTAATTGTGAATGCAAATTAAATCTGATGGGTGATTGTTAAAAACAGCACATTAAAATGTATCGAAAACAATCAATTATCCAGCCAGCCAGCCATCTTTTGCTGCTTTTCCGGGAGTCCGGGTCACAGTGGCAGTAGTCCAAGCAGAGAAGCCCAGACTGCAGCCCGGGTCACATATTACTATGATCCCCATGATCCCTCCTGCAGGTGGTGCCTCCTTCAGGTACACTGGACTGGATCCTTGTGTAACTGTTTTTTCATGGAGATCCGCTGGACCACTCTTAGTCTGGCACTTCACCCAGGACCAATTTGCCTTGGGAGACCCTGCCAGGGGAAAGTTTCCCCCAACAGCATAGCTCCTGGGATCATTAGGGCACTGAAACCAATCCACAACAACAAGGTGGTGATCCATGGAGGGAATCAACTATCTAGTTTTCCTTTAAAGAAGTTAAGTTGAATATTAAAGGCATTTCTTGTTTCATTGCAGTTTGTCATGTCAGTTACCAATTCAGATCTCATGTCTTCTCCTCTTCCTCCTCCTCCTCCTCCTCCTGGCTGCTCCCTTTAGGTGTCTCCACAGCAGATCATCTGCCTTCATCTCACCCTATCCCTTGTATCCTCTTCTCTCACACCAACTCGCTCCATCTTCTCCTTTACTGCATCCATGAATCTTCTCTGTGGTCTTCCTCTTCTCCTGCCTGGCAGCTCCATCTTCAATATCTTTTGTCCAATATATCCAATATCCCTCCTCTGCACTCTCTTACTTTGTCTCCAAACCACTCAAGCTGAGCTGTCCCTCTGATATGTTCATTTCTAATCCTGTCCCTTCTAGTCACTCCCAATGAGAATCATAGCATCTTCAACTCTGCCACCTCCAGCTCGGCAATACATTAAAGTATATATCAGAAGTTATAGTATGTATATAAAGATGCAATTGCAGCTTTCCCCGCCCCCCAAAGTTTAAATTCAAACAAAAACATGTCACTGTCACAGTCCAGAACAGATTGCAGAAATGAGACCTGTTACCATAATGCTAATGATGACAAACACATTCAGCATGGATGTTCCTGCTAATCAAGGACAAATCTGATGTCTGTCACCGTTCTATGACAGTGTCGTGTCTGTTCCAACAACAAATAAATCTTGTATACAACACAATGGGCTGTGTTAGATCCTGGTGAATGGTAATTGTCAATTATAACAATCAAAATCCAATTGGCCAAGCAGAAATCTTGTATTATTAAATATATATCTAATGTTCTTAATCAGGCTTGCAGACCTATTACCAGATTACATTATCCTCTGTCACACCCCACCCTTCACTTTGGGGAAAGCAGAAAATGACAATTACATAATTAAGATAGTTTGGTTAATTAGATAAGCTTTTTTTAAGAAGCTGATTTAGAATTAGGAGTCTCAGTAATGACAGAGATGATCCTGTGTGGTAAGGGAGCATTTTACAGAGGTCAGTTCAAGCTGCTTGTAAGCAGTTTTCATGGATGCATGGCCATGCCTATGTCCACTCTGTCCCAATGAAAACACTTTTTTTTTTTTTCACTTGGCACAGGCTTGACAACTGAAAAAAAGTGTATTTGATGTCAGTGGCAAAGTCAAAAGCTGGGATGAAATTATATTCATGAAACTGTTTATTTATAAACAAGACATTCAGCACTGAGAAGCTGACAAGACACTGGGGCCAGCAGGCAGTGGCCTAATCAGCCAAGCAGAAAAGTCATTCTTCTCTATTGCTTGCAAATTGAGCTCCCACCCAGGAGTCATGTTTAAAAATTTATCCTAATAGCATAGCAAGTGCCACGGTTTATATTTATATACTGCACATTGTAACCCCCTTCTCTATGACCAGTGAAGTCCTAATTTGCTCTCGGTTGGCTTACATCATTACTCTACAAAAGCACAATGCTAAAGGTTTTTTTTTGTCAGCTATGGGCCCTGTTATGATGATCTAGTCAACAGTCTATTGTCTAAGTTGCAGACCACAATTATGGATGTGTCCAAGTCCATTTTACTACTACAGCAACCAAAAATGAATTTTGCACCTGACGGAAAAAGGGCAAAGAGACTGTCCTAATGATCTTGTTTATTCACAGGTGTTTTGGATGTAACATGCAATAAACCAATTTTTTTTTAAATTTTATACTTTATGAATCCCAGAGGGAAATTCAGTGTGTCCATGTGGATGGATGAGGCAGCCACGGTGTGGCACCAATCCCTTCCTCATTCACACCTAGGGCCACTTTAGAGTCTCCAATTAACCTAATTTGCATGTTTTTGCCCTGTGGGAGGAAACCAGAGTACCCGGGGTAAACCCACGCAGACAGGAGGAGGCCATACAAACTCCACACAGAAGGGTCACTGATGGTCAGGGGGCGCGATTGAACCCACGAACTTCTTACTGTGCTGCCACAGTGCTAACCACTGCACCACCAAGCTGCCATCAGAATTGCTGTCTTTGCTCTTATTCCCTTTAATAAACGAGGCACGAGATCTAAGGCATAACACTAATATGACACCATTTAAATGGGAGTTCAAATCCATTTTACACTCAGGACAATGTGGGCAAAACGTGTTTAAGGACCGTCCACTGCCCTGCTCGCACTGGGGATCAAAGTTTATAAAATATGCTTTAAATAATACAGTGTAATTTATTGCCTTTACCAAATAAAATGGACATCACCTAATATTTGCTGCGGGAATAAATAAATCAGTCTCAAGCTCACATAGGCTTATTGGCAGCTCGGTGATGCAGTGGTTAGCACTGTGGCAGCACAGTAAGAAGGTTGTGGGTTAGATCCCACCCCCTGACCATCAGTGACCCTTCTGTGTGGAGTTTGTCTTCCTGTGTCTGCGTGGATTTACCCCGGGTACTCTGGTTTCCTCCCACAGCCCAAAAACATGTAAGTTAGGTTAATTGGAGACTCTAAAGTGGCCTTAGGTGTGAATGTGTGTGTGAATGGTGATGGGATTGGCGCCGTACCCTGGCTGCCTCATCCATCCATGGATGTCCTGAATTTCCCTCTAGAATTAAAGCAGATGGACAGACGAAAATTCAATATCGCTAATTTTTATCTCAACTTGTTGTCTGAGACGAGCTAAGTCGAACCGCACATGTTTTGGTGTCAACAAATGTCGCATAAGGTGACAATGCGCTCTTGAAGTACGCTGTTGTGGAGAGCTGTCTGACCCAGCCAAGCGATCAGCGGCTAAGATGGCCACTGACTGTGTGACGTCACCACCGGCAAACACATGCACACGGTCGGCGGCCAGTGCTGTGTTTTGCTTCATGCAACACTTGTTTACGTCTTAAAATCGGCGATTACGGATATTTCTAGGAATACTTGTGGATTACAAATAGATTATTTATGAAGATTAGGATTTCAGGAATCAAATTAATATGGTTTGGGGTTGTGTTGTCTACAGGTGCGATGGTCCTGCTGTGTTTTGCTTCATGCAACACTTGATGTTTACGTTTTAAAATCGGCGATTACGGATATTTCTCGGAATTACCAAATATTTTCATGATCATAAGAATGGTTAGGGGGGAAAAAACATGCTGAAGAAAGACAGTTTAACTCACCGGTTACTTATATTGGAAGTCCATCCTCCTGTGTTTTTTGGAAGCAAAGTTCTCAATTACAGAGACATACAGTGTTCCCTATTGCTTCAGCTTCTGTATTAAAGCAGACTGCAGTGAAATAGTACCCAGGTTTGTCAGTCTTTCTTGTCCACATATATTTTGCAGGTGTCACGGCTCGCCGCTCTCAGGCATCTGCTTCAGCTGCGCGCACACCTGCGCCTCGTCAGCACCCTGCATGTGCAGTAGACATTTCGTTTACAGCGATTTCGAGAATAAGATGCAATTTGCAAAAAGATTGGTGATAAAGAAAACGGCTATTCCAACTATATATCCCGCGATTCCCCAGTCTGACTGAGACAAGTGTCAGTGACAGTGGTGTGAAAAGCAAGGGTGATCTACCGAGGCGATCAGCTGTCAGAAAACGAGAAGTAAACAGGGTAAGTTTTGGATTTTTAATATTCACTGCAAATGTTTACTAAACATTTTAAATGAATTCCAAGCAATGGATGATTTTCAAAATCAAATTATTTCTGGGAAATAATGCGGCGGCGGACAGGTGCCCGTGTCAGGTTTTGCAGCGTCGCGTAAACAGAGGCGCGCTGGCGGGCCCAGGCCACCAGTGTTTTGCGCGTGCTTTTGTGCCTAAAACGTTGAAGAACGCGGAGTTGACAAACAGACAAACAAACCCCGGCAAAAACATAACCTCCTCCTGGCCTTTTCGGCCTGGCGGAGATAATTACCAATGACAGTTCAGCTTTCAATTTTTAGGGAAGCAACATATTTGCTAAGAAAAATAAATATAAGCCTAAGATTGTAAGAGAAATGTGCTTTTAAAAATGGAACCCCAATTTTCTACCATAAAATGGTGCCCATTATAACTGTGAAATGTTATTTATTGGAATATAATAATTGCTATATCTGGAAACTAGTTATTTTCTTAATCTGTAGTGATACTCCATTGATTTTTGTATTTCTTTGTATATTTCTGCTGTGTTTTCAAACGTTCATACAAAGGTGGTATAGTATGTAATATTTCTTTTCAAATTGAGAAGAATTTAGTGTGTTCAAATTATTCAAATGTATATGACATGCGACTTTGATGAATGCTGAACTATGAGAATTATAACATTGACATGAACATTAATAAACTCAATATATGATTTTACAAAACTTTATTTACATATCATTGTTCACAAATCTAATCTTGGCAGGCAAAATCCCTTGTAGTGATCAGATGGGAATGTTTCTCTGATGAGGCTCACTGCACAGGCAGGCAACATAACCCTCACTCCTTTCCCACAAATAAGGCTGAATACCCCCTCAGCACCACCCAAAACTACTTCATCATCCGATTCCTCATTTTCAATGTCATCATTTATATTGTGGTCGTCAAACTCGAGAAAATAATCGCTGTCCGAATCACTTTGCTCTCGTTCTGCCATTTACTATGTATTGCTGTTGTGACGTCACCAATGCCCGCACCTATCGAGAGATGGCGGTACTGCAGCCTCACTAAGTGAAGGCTGAGCTATGAGCAAATAAGGTCATTTATGGAAGCTGGTGACACATATTAAATCGCGGGAATAGACAGAATAGAATATTTTCATACAATCTGTTGATTGGTTCAATAAAAAAATGTCACTGTCCGTCTGCTTTAATAAAGTATACAAAATACAAATATACGTATATATACTCTGTGTGTGTGTGTGTGTGTGTGTGTGTGTGTGTGTGTGTGTGTGTGTGTGTGTGTGTGTGTGTGTGTGTGTGTGTGAGAGAGAGAGAGAGACCCGTGCTGGCAAAATGAGTCAGAATGCACACCGGGTAATTACCGGGTAATAAAAATCATGATTCTTTCTTTGTTTGCTGGTGGCAAGTACCAGGAAAACCCCCATCAGTGCCTGGTATTGTAGCACCTTGGGAGAGCCTGATTGTTTAGCATCTCAGACAGGAGACATTGAGAACAAAGAGCAGGGGATTCCTGATGAGATAGCAGGGAGGTGTCAAGGATGAGGGGATTGAATGCAATGTGACGCGAAGGTCATTTTTTGTGTGGGAAAATGCCATGAAACTTAAGAGAGGAGTTTCTGCTGGAATAGTCATTCTGTTCTGTGCTCGTGAGATGTGAGTGTGCAATAAATCATTTGAAATGAATCTGCCTGTGATTTCACACACTTCACACTGGTGACCCAAGACGTATTATGGAACACGAGGCAAGATCCCCGGAGCCGGCCCGGTCAGGAAGCTACAGCGAGGCGGCAGCCATCCCACAGACAGCCCGGACTGGAACCTCCAGCCACGCGTGTGCGGTTGCAGTCAAGCTACCGGATTTCTGGCAGCACAACCCGCGCTCTTGCTTCCACCTCACCAAGGCCCAGTTCGCCCTCCGGGGAGTAACGGCAGATGACACCAGAGTCTACCATGTGGTTGCAGCGCTCGACGCCCACACGGCTCAACAGGTAGCGAGCCTGCTCGATCAGCCACCAGCCAGCAACAGATACGAGGCGGTCAAGGCTGCACTCATCCAGCGCTACACGCTCTCGGACTGTGAGAGAGCAGAGAGGCTCCTGACGCGGACCGAGCTAGGAGATGGTTCGGCCGTAGACCTGATGGAGAAGATGCTGGCGTTAATGGGCACGGACGACGGGCACTTTCTGTTTGCCCACCTCTTCCTCCGGAACCTTCCGACAGTAGCGAGAGCGGTTCTGGCCAATTCGCCGTGGCTGGCCGCACGAGACTACCGTGTGCTAGCCCAGGAGGCAGACCGGATCATCATCACCACCAGGGCGATCACAGTCAACGCGGCAGCGGCGGAGCCCAGCGAGACGACCAGAGGAGGCGAGGAGCCACCGACGGTAGCAGCAGCGGGGGCCAAGGATCGCCAGAGAGACACGCTCTGTTTTAACCACCGCCGCTTCGGAGAGAACGCACACAGATGTGCGCCACCGTGCCAATTCCAGCGCTCGGGAAAATGCCAAGGCCGGGGGTCGGTAGCAGCAGTGTCCCTCGGTGAAGAGAACAAGCTGCTCTACCTAACGGACGCACGCTTGGGGAGGCGTTTCCTCGTGGACACCGGAGCCCAGAAGAGCTTCATCCGGCCGACCTACGTTGACCAGGTGGCAGGATCTAGCGGCCCCGGGATGTTGGCAGCAAACGGCTCGGATATTAAGACCTTTGGTGAGAGGACTCTGCTCTTATCTCTACACGGCTGTACATATGAGTGGACTTTTGTCATAGCAGCACTGAATTACCATATACTGGGGGCTGATTTTCTGTGTGCACATGGTTTATTGGTTGATGTTGCTAACAAGCGCTTGGTTAATGCACTGTCCTTTGATTCTCTCCCCTGTATAGCTCAAGTGACCCAGCCAACAGCACAAGCCAACGTCACAGCTACAGGCGGTAAGTTCCACACACTGCTCACTCAGTTCCCAGCACTCACGGTCCCGACGTTTTCCGCGGCCATCGCTAAACACGGGGTGGAGCACTTCATCACCACCACCGGGCCGCCCGTTTTTGCAAGACCTCGGCACTTGGACGCAGCTAAACTGGCCATAGCGCGCGAGGAGTTCGCCAACCTGGAAAGGTTGGGCATCATCAGGCGCTCGAACAGCCCATGGGCATCCCCGCTACACATGGTCCCTAAGGCTGAGGGATCGTGGCGACCGTGCGGTGATTTCCACAGGTTGAACAACGCCACGGCGCACGACCGCTACCCGATTCCCCACATACAGGATTTTTCCGTTCATCTCGCCGGAGCATGCATTTTTTCCAAAATAGACCTGGTCCGCGGTTACCACCAAGTTCCAGTGCGCGCTGAGGACATACCCAAAACAGCGGTAATAACTCCGTTCGGTCTATTCGAGTTCCTGCGCATGCCATTCGGGTTAAAAGGAGCGGCACAGACGTTCCAGCGCATGATGGATGCAGTGCTGCGCGATCTCCCATTCGTGTTCATCTACCTGGACGATATCCTGGTAGCCAGCGCGTCCAAAGACGAACACGAAACCCACCTCACGACGGTTTTCCGGAGGTTGGAGGAGCACGGGTTAATAATCAACCCGGCGAAATGCCAGTTCGGCGTAACGGAGACTGATTTTTTGGGGCATCACGTCTCTCCAGAAGGAGCGATCCCGCTGCCCGACAAAGTGCACGCCATGGCAGATTTTCCCCGGCCTCAAACAATCAGGGCGCTGCAAGAATTTTTGGGAATGGTGAACTTTTATAACCGTTTCCTTCCCCGCGCAGCGCAGCTCATGCAACCATTGTACGCCGCGCTCAAAAAACAGAAACCCGCGGATAGGGACGAATGGACCCAGGAGCGAGAGCAGGCATTCTCGGAAGTTAAAGCAGCCCTGGCAAACGCCGCACTGCTGGCACATCCAGACCCGACGGCCCGCATAGCGCTCACCACCGACGCTTCAGACATGGCCATAGGGGCTGTCGTGGAGCAGCATGTCGCCGGGGCTTGGCAGCCGCTCGCCTTTTTCAGCAGAACTTTGCGCGACAGCGAACGTAAATACAACGCGTTCGACAGAGAGTTGCTGGTTCTCCACCTGGCCATTCGCCACTTCCAGTTCTGGCTGGAAGGGCGCAGCTTCACCGCATTCATGGACCACAAGCCGCTAACTTTCGCAATGGCCAAGGTTTCAGAACCGTGGTCGGGCCGGCAGCAGAGACAGCTGGCCGCGATCTCAGAGTTTACTACCGATATTCAGCATGTGTCGGGTAAACTGAATGTAGTGGCAGACTGCCTCTCGCGCGTCGTGGTGGCCCCGGTCTGCGTGGAGATAGATTATGCAGCCATGACCGCGGAGCAGATTAGCGATGCAGACGTGCACGCGCTCCAGTCTGGACCAACAGGGTTAAGGCTAGAGAGCAGGGTGCTGCAGGATGGCGCCCCCCCCCCCCCCAATCTGCAATGTCTCCACGGGTCACCAGCGTCCCGTGGTCCCGGACGCGTGGCACCGCCGCGTGTTTGAGTCGGTTCACACTCTGGCGCACCCAGGAGTGAGCACGTCGGTCAAAATGGTGGGAGAGAAGTTTGTGTGGCCGAGCCTACGCAAACAAGTGAAAGAGTGGGCTGCAGCCTGCGTGGCGTGCCAACGAGCCAAGGTACACAGACACACGAAGGCTCCCTTGGAGCCGTTTCGTATTCCGGCTAAGAGGTTCGACCATGTTCACGTGGACCTCGTGGGCCCCCTCCCGCCATCACAGGGGTGCACGCACCTCCTGACAACGGTGGACGGCACCACGCGCTGGCCAGAAGCGGTTCCGCTGGCGGCAACCACGTCCGCCAGCGGACAGCATGGGTGGCACGTTTTGGAGTCCCGTCGGACATTACGTCCGACAGGGGCCCTCAATTTGTTTCCGAACTCTGGTCTGCGATGGCCCGCAGCCTGGGTGTTACAATTCACCGCACAACTGCGTACAACCCACAGGCCAATGGGTTATGCGAGCGTTTTCATAGATCACTGAAAGCAGCACTCAGGGCTTCATTGACGGATGCAAATTGGGTAGGCAGGTTGCCGTGGGTTTTATTGGGGTTGCGCTCCGAGCCGAAAGAGGATCTAGAAGCTTCCCCGGCAGAGCTCGTTTTTACACAGCCACTACAGCTGCCCGGGGAATTTCTACCAGATAATCCCGCTGCGGGCAGCTGCCCGTCTCAGCTTTTGCAGCGTAGCGCAAACACAGGCATGCTGTCGGGCCCTGCCCACCACAGTTTTCCGCGTGTTTTTGTGCCTAAAACTTTGAAAAGCGCGGAGTTCGTGTTTGTCAGACACGATGCCCACCGCCCTCCATTGCGCCCACCCTATGATGGACCGTTCAGAGTGCTGGAAACAGGGGATAAGCATTTTTTGCTAGACTTGGCGGGGTAGGAGGGAAAAATGGCATAGACAGACTCAAACCCGCTTTCGTTGTGGCGGACAAGCAAGTGCTGTTGGCTAGGGCCCCTCGGCGTGGAAGACCCCCACTGAGAGCTCCCCAGGGAAACGATTCGCCAGAGCAGCCACACGGACAGACCGAAGTGGCTCCCCCCCTAGCAACAGCCCCCCATAGGCACGGCAGCGCCGCGGAGGCGGTAAACTCCAGTTACAGCAGATACGGGAGAACACAAAGCAGCATGTGGACTGATGTTCAATTGTTCTATCACAGCATGTGGACTGTTATTCTATTGTCCTATCTAAGATGCTGGGGGGGGGGGGGGGTGTAGCACCTTGGGAGAGCCTGATTGTTTAGCATCTCAGACAGGAGACAGTGGGAACAAAGAGCAGGGGATTCCTGGTGAGATAGCAGGGAGGTGTCAAGGATGAGGGGGTTGAATGCAGTGTGATGCGAAGGTCATTTTTTGTGTGGGAAAATGCCATGAAACTTAAGAGAGGAGTTTCTGCTGGAGTAGTCATTCTGTTCTGTGCTCGTGAGATGTGAGTGTGCAATAAATCATTTGAAATGAATCTGCCTGTGATTTCACACACTCCACAGTATCATTGTAAAGCTTGGAACTCCTACTTTCTAAAAATACACAAGTTTTTGCGAGCCAGCTAAAATATAAACAAAATTGGCTTGTTCCTGGTCAGTTTTTGCCCAATTCCTACAAATTAAATATCATTTTTAAGGTCTTTCAATACAGAAAATTAAATAAACGTTACCTGAGTTTTGAAAATTTCCTCATTGTGACTCATTTTGCCAGCACAGATCACACTCACACACACACACACACACACACACACACACACACACACACACACACGCGCGCGCGCAAATACATACATAAGATAAGATAAGCCTTTATTAGTCCCACAATGGGGAAATTCCAGGATTGCAACAGCACAGGGATAGCAACACTCGGAGCAATAATTAAGAAGATATGAAAAATAAAAATAAGATCAGTGAATATACATACGTACACATAAATATATAAATATATATACAAAGTGAGGAGCATTGTAGCAAGATGGAATAAACAGCATAACTGTCTGCTTAGTTATCCTACATAGTATGAATATGTACCCATACATATTGTCACCCTCTGTAGCGACTGATATTCTCCTAGTTGTATACTGGAGGGGACCATTTGTGTAAGTCTGCTGCGTCCTTTGCATTCAATACTATTAGGTCGTCACGGTTTTTTGCTATCTCTGCAAGTGGCCCTGCTTAGGTTATACAGTCTGACAGCCGTAGGTAGGAAGGACCTGTGAAACCTCTCGGTTGTGCACCTAGGATGATGTAGTTTACTGCTAAATGAGCTCCTCAGTGCTTTCAGTATGTCCTGCATAGGGTGGGACTCGGAGTCCAGCAGAGATGACAGTTTAGCTTGACAGTTCAGGTGCTCAGCTAAAGTTCCAGACCTGGCAGATGGCGTGATGGACAGACTCAGGTGGCCTACCGGAGAAGTGAGCCACCCAACCCAGCAGCACAGTCTGTTAGGTGGTCTGCAAGAGTTCTTTAACCACCTAAACAGAAAAGGTGGTCCAGGGGGCGGCTGCCCAACAGGGACAACCAGCGATGAGGAGGATGGAGGAATAGAGGAAACCATGATGACGTCAGGTGGAGGAGGGGGAACCACAATGGCCTCGGGCAAAGGAGAGGGGACCATGATGGCCTTGGGAAAAGTAGAGGGGACCACAATGGCCTCAGGCAAAGGAGAGGGGACCACGATGGCCTCGGGAAGAGTAGAGGGGACCACAATGGCCTCAGGCAAAGGAGAGGGGACCATGATGGCCTTGAGCAGAGGAGAGGGGACCCCAATGGCTTCAGACTGCCCTGCAGCACCTCGGTGGTCTCAGACTGGGACATCGCAGCACCCTCCGGGCTGGAGCACAGCAGCATCCGCAGTGGCTGCAGGCTGGAGCGAGGCTGCACCCATGGTGGCTCCAGGCTTGAGCGAGGCTGCACCCATGGTGGCTCCAGGCTGGAGTTAGGCTGCATCCGCAGTGGCTCCAAGCTGGAGCTAGGGTGCACCCACAGTGGACCCGCACTGGGCCAAAGCTGCACCCTCGGTGGACCTGAACTGGGTCAGAGCTGCACGCTCGGTGGACCCAGAGTGGGCCACAGCTGCACCAACAGTGGACCCGGAATGGGCCACAGCTGCACCCACGGTGGCCCCCGGGCTGGAGCGTAATGCCCACAGCGGACCCACACTGGAGCACAGCACCCACATTGGTTTCAGGCTGGGGCACAGCACCCATGAAAGTCCCAGACTAGGACATCACAACCATAGAGACCCGGACTGAGGAGGAGCTGCACCCACGGAGGTCCTGAGCTTGGACGGAGCACCCGCGACAACCTCAGCTAATGGGGAAGCAGCACCCTCGGAGGCCCCGGGCTGGAATAGAACACCCATGAAGACCTCAGCTGGAGGGGGAGCAGCACCCATGGAGGACCCGGACTTGGACGGAGCACCCGCGACGACCTCAGCTAATGGAGAAGCAGCACCGTCGGAGGCCCCAGGCTGGAATGGAACACCCACGAAGACCTCAACCGGAGGGGGAGCAGCACTCACGGAGGTCCCGGGCTGGACCGGAGAACCCACGATGACCTCAGCTGAAGGGGGAGCAGCACCTACGGAGGCCCCAGGCTGGGATGGAGCACCCGCGACGACCTCGGCAGGAGGAGCTGGACCCACAAAGACCTCAGGTGGCAAAACTGAACCCGCGGAGACCTCTGGCAAAGCGGGACAAACCTCAGTGACCCTGGGGAAAGGCTCAGACAAGAGGAAAAGAGACACAGGGTCACCAGCAGCAGTGGAGGCCGGCGAAGTGAGCTCAGGCGCACCTGACGACTGCACTTTACTCTCCCCACCAAGAGCAAGGCAAAATCTCTCCAAAACAGAAACAGAGTAAACAAAGAAGAGCACTTGCCTGAGTTCAAGCTCAACCACCATCAAGGACTCCGTCAATCCAGGCGATGACGTCTCGGGCCCAGTCCTCTGGAGGTCCAGCTTCAACTCTGCTGTGGTGGCCCCTGCAGCAGGCATGGTGGTAGGTGCAGTCCCAGGACCCCCCAGTGAAGTGACCAACACAGGTGGCTCATCTGGCATGGATACAGATGGTCGGTTTCCTGTTGGTGCTGGATTCTGCTCAGCTGAAGCTCGGGGACGCTCGGTCATCAGCCAAGGCTCCAGATCACTGGCAGCACTCTCCCTTCGTCCAGACCATGGCTGTGGGACTGGTACCTGGTCCTCCAGGACCACAAGCTCCTCCATTGTCCGACAGCTCAACCCTGGGACTGGTAGACACTCGGGGAAAATAGGAGGAGACACGGAGAGAGCAGGTAAGATGATGTGGGCTGTAGCAGGTGGTGAGGACTCAGGGGACTGCAAAAACTTAGCCTCACTACCAGGAATCAGGCAAGGCATATTGTGGAAGATGTGTTCAATGACGAGACTTGAGTGTATTTCTCTCAGCTTTATTGAAGAACACAATCTTCCAACATTCTCAAAAAGCAAGAAGAGGCAGAATAATGTTACAGCTCACTCTTATACCTCCGGGGGATTAAGAACTCAAGTCACATGGTGCTTCTGCAAACATTCAATCACAATGCAAGTCTCTGAAGATTCACCATTGTCTCTTATTCTCTGGTGTACCGGGAAACCCC
Organism: Pholidichthys leucotaenia; assembly: GCA_020510985.1. Taxonomy (NCBI): domain Eukaryota; kingdom Metazoa; phylum Chordata; class Actinopteri; order Cichliformes; family Pholidichthyidae; genus Pholidichthys; species Pholidichthys leucotaenia. Next base: position 72,519,903 of record CM035837.1, read on the forward strand.
CCAGGTCCTCTTCTCCGAGACGAGGGCCCGACTTCACACCTCCTCGCCATCTCCTGTCTTGTTCCTCCAGACGTGAAGCCCCAATCCACATAAGCCATACAATCCACATAAGCCATACATTTGTGGGAGATATGAACCAGACATATGTGCCACACTCTTGTGGGAAATATGAACCAAACATATGTGCCACATGACCCCCCCCCCCCAAACGTCTGCATGGGACAAACACTCATAAATGCATACATAAAAAACATTACCACATAACCAACAATCAATCCCCCAATCTCTTAGGTCTGAGCTTCCTGCCGAATCTGCTGTAGGCCGGCTTCGCTGCGTCTGCAGCGTCTCCTCGCCCCTGGGGATTAGATTTGTTAGCACATCTCTGTGGGAGCTCTGGAGCATGCCTTCTCAGCGGCCTGCCCCGGCGGGGGGCTTTCGCCAACTGCACTCGTTCATCAGCCAGGACAAAAGCAGGCTTGAGTCTGTTTATGCAAATTAGCTCCCTTCTGCCCCCCAAATCTAGCAAAAAATGCTTCTCATTTTTTTCCAGCACCCTGAACGGTCCATCATAAGGCAGTCTCAGCCCTGGACGTTGTGCATCATGTCTAACAAAAACAAACTGCGTTTTTCAAAGCCTCTGGCACAAAAACATGTGGAAAACTGTGATGCACTGGGCCAGGCAGCGTGTTTGATCCTGTGCCGCTCTGCAACAGCTGAGCGGGGGGGCAATTGGGCGCAGGATTTTCCGGGAGAAATTCCCCGGGCAAACGGAGAGGTTGTGCGAACACCAACTCCACTGGGGAGGCTTGTAAATCCTCCTTCGGTGCAGAACGCAACCCCAGTAAAACCCATGGCAGTTTGTCCACCCAATTTGTATCCGTGAGCGATGCTCTGAGGGCTGCTTTCAATGACCTATGAAAACGTTCACATAAACCGTTGGCCTGCGGGTTATACGCGGTAGTGCGGTGTACCTTCACCCCTAAGCTGCGGGCCATAGACGACCACAGTTCGGAAACAAATTGAGGGCCTCTGTCTGACGTTATGTCCGACGGAACTCCAAAACGCGCGACCCAAGCTGTTAAAAACGCGTGCGCAACCTCTTCCGCCGTTGTTGACGCCAGAGGTACCACTTCTGGCCAACGTGTGGTGCGGCCCACCATCGTCAAAAGGTGTGTGTGCCCTTGAGACGAGGGAAGCGGGCCCACCAGATCAACATGCACATGATCAAACCGCTTAGCCGGGATGTGAAAAGGCTCCAAAGGGGCCTTCGTGTGCTTGTGTATCTTAGCCCTTTGGCACGCTACACAAGCCGCTGCCCATTCCTTGACCTGTTTGCGCAACCCCGGCCAGACAAATTTCTCCCCCACCATCTTGACCGATGCGCGCACCCCCAGATGCACCAGCGAATGGACCGAGTCAAAAACGCGGCGGCGCCACGCGGCTGGCACCACTGGACGAGGCCGACCCATGGCGACATCGCATATTAAGGGGGGCATACCTATTTGCTGCACCCTGTGCTCCAGCCTTAACCCTGTTGGTCCAGACTGGAGCGCGCGCACATCCGCGTCACCAACCTGCTCCGCAGCCATGTCTGCATAATCCAAACCTACGTGGACCGGGGCTGCGCACGCTCCCGCGTCGCTGCCCTGGCCCACAGCCACCGAGTCTGCCCCCACGTGGCCTGGCGTTGCCACAGCACATGAGAGACAGTCCGCCACTACATTGTGTTTGCCTGCTACATGCTGGATATCGGTGGTGAACTCCGATATTGCGGCTAGCTGTCTTTGTTGTCGGCCTGACCAAGGTTCTGAGATTTTGGCCATCGCAAAAGTTAACGGTTTGTGGTCTACAAAAGCGGTGAAACAGCGCCCTTCTAGCCAGAACTGGAAATGGCGGATGGCCAAGTGTAGGGCTAAAAGCTCCCTGTCAAACGCGCTGTATTTACGCTCGTTATCACGCAAGGATTTGCTAAAGAAAGCGAGAGGCTGCCAGGTCCCTGCCTCACACTGTTCAATGACTGCCCCCACCGCTAGGTCCGAAGCGTCGGTGGTGAGCGCCAAACGTGCTGTTGGGACCGGGTGCGCTAACAAAACGGCGCTTGCAAGGGCTGATTTAACCTGGGAGAAAGCGCGCTCCCGCTCCGGAGACCATTCGACCTTATTCGTGGGTTTTTGTTTTTTCAGTGCCGCGTACAGTGGCTGCATAAGCCGCGCTGCGCTCGGAAGAAACCGGTTGAAAAAAATTAACCATCCCTAGAAACTCCTGCAGCGCTTTTATCGTTTGAGATCGGGGGAAATCTGTTATCGCGCGCACCTTCTCCGGCAGAGGAACCGCACCTTCAGGCGAAACGCGGTGCCCCAAAAAATCAATCTGCGCCACCCCGAACTGGCACTTCGCTGGGTTAATTATCAACCCGTGCTCTGCCAGTCTCCGAAAAACCGCTGTGAGGTGGGTTTCATGTTCGTCCTCGGACGTGCTGGCTACCAAAATGTCGTCTAAATAGACGAACACGAAAGGCAGGTCGCGTAAAACAGCATCCATCATGCGTTGGAAAGTTTGCGCGGCGCCCTTTAACCCAAACGGCATGCGCAAAAACTCAAAAAGCTCAAACGGAGTTATTACCGCGGTTTTGGGGATATCCTGCATGCGCACGGGGACTTGGTGGTAGCCGCGCACCAAGTCTATTTTAGAAAAAATGCGCGCCCCCGCCAAATGAACTGAGAAATCCTGGATGTGCGGAATCGGGTAGCAGTCGTGTGCTGAGACGTTGTTCAACCTGCGGAAATCGCCACAAGGTCGCCACGAGCCATCAGCCTTTGGGACCATGTGTAACGGGGAAGCCCAGGGGCTGTTCGAGCGTCTAATTATGCCCAGTTTTTCCAGATTGGCAAATTCCTCGCGCGCTATTGCCAGTTTAGCTGAGTCCAAGCGCCGGGCTTTTGCAAAAACGGGCGGCCCAGTGGTGGTGATAAAATGTTCCACCCCGTGTTTGGCCACTGTCGCCGAAAACTTTGGAACTGTGAGTGCTGGAAAATGAGTGAGCAAAGCATGAAACTTACCACCTGCAGCTGTGATGTTGGCGTGTGCAGTCGGCGGAGCCACCCGAGCTGTGCAGGGAATAGAATGAAAAGACTATTAGCAAGGTCAACCAATAAACCATGTGAGCACAAAAAATCAGCCCCTAACATGTTGAAACTGACTGCTGCTACAATAAAGGTCCACTCGAATGAACGGCCCTGTAAGGACAGACGCATGGTCCTCTCACCGAATGTCTTAATCGCTGAGCCATTCGCTGCTGATACTGACACCCAGGGAGCTTTGGACGGCATCAGCCGTTCCGCGTAGGTAGGCATGACGAAACTCAGCTGGGAGCCCGTGTCCACGAGGAATTGTTTCCCCGAGTGTGCATCTGTCAGGTAAAGCAGCTTATTTTCTTCTCCGAGGGATGCAGCTGCTACCAGCCCCCCGGTCTTGGCGTTTCCCTGACACTTGAAGCGGCACGGTGGGAAACATCTGTGCGCCCTCTCCGCAAAACGGCGGTGGTAGAAACACAGGCCGATCTCAGCTCCGCGTCGCCTGACGCCTGTCACCGCCGTCGTCGGTTCGTCTGGCGCCGCCACCTCTGGCTCCAAACCATCTCCGGGCGCTGTCCTCTGCTCAGCTGCCGCGGCCGAAACCGCGCTCCGCTTGTGGGCGTCGACGAGTCGCTGCGCCTCCTTGCCGAGGCCATGGTAGTCCCGCTTGGCCAAGCGGGGTGAGTCTGCCAGGGTCACTCTCACTGCTGGCGGCAGAGTCCAGAGGAAAAGGTGGGCGAAGATAAATTCGCCATCCTCGGAGTCTTTCAGTCTCAGCATCTTCACCATCAGGTCTACCGGTCTGTCGTTCTCCGACTCCGTCAACTCTAGGAGCCCCTCTGCTCGCTGTTGCACCGAGGGGGTGAAATTGCTGATCAGCGCCTCCTTCAATGCGCCGTACTTGTCGGTGTCCGGTGGGTGGTTAACCAGATCTTCCACCCTCTGGACCGTGTGACTGTCCAGCTTCGCCACCACATGGTAGAACCTCGTTTCATCCTTTGAGATTCTCCGGAGGCTGAACTGCGCCTCGACCGCGCTAAACCAGGAGCGCGGGCTGTGCTGCCAGAAATCGGGCAGCTGGAGCGTGGAGGCAGCCATCAGGCTGGCCTCTGATGAGCTCCGCTCGGGAGAATTCTCCCTGCTCATTCTTTGTCGTGGGTCACCAGTGTGGAAGATGTGTTCAATGACGAGACTTGAGTGTATTTCTCAGGTTCAGCTTTATTGAAGAACACAATCTTCGAACATTCTCAAAAAGCAAGAAGAGGCAGAATAATGTTACAGCTCACTCTTATACCTCCGGGGGGTTAAGAACTCAAGTCACATGGTGCTTCTGCAAACATTCAATCACAATGCAAGTCTCTGAAGATTCACCATTGTCTCTTATTCTCTGGTGTACCAGGAAACCCCCCAGGTCCTCTTCTCCGAGACGAGGGCCCGACTTCACACCTCCTCGCCATCTCCTGTCTTGTTCCTCCAGACGTGAAGCCCCAATCCACATAAGCCATACAATCCACATAAGCCATACATTTGTGGGAGATATGAACCAAACATATGTGCCACAATATCATCATAAAATGATGGAAAATGAAAAGACACTTGCCTGAGTTCCTGGGGCACGATGTTCTCTGCTGGAACAGGTGTAGGATCAACCCTTTCCTCTTAGGCAGGGGTGTCCCTCCAGCTTGGTGGTGCCATCTTGGAGCCGGCGGAGCGGGAGCAGGAATGGGCGAACTGGAGGTGGAGCAGGACGTCTGCCACGGAGCGAGCTTCCGTGTCGGCTTCGGGCTTGCTGGAGGCGACCCCCACATCAGCCCAGGGAAATACTGCTGCAGAACAGAGACCGTAGCCAGCGATTCCGCGAACTGGGGAAACCTTCATAACCCAGGGTGCACCTCAACAATACTGGTCGCTGCTTTCATACTCTCCCAGATCTTCTTAGGACTGCGGGAGGCGAGAGCTTCATCCACGAAGCTCTGGATGAACTTGGCGGTCCACTGCTGCTCCACACTCAGGGACCCCACTGCTGATCTCCTTTTGTTTGCTGGAGGTCAGCTTGCTAGGGACATGATGTGAGCTCCACAAACAGGTGAGTGATAAAAAAAAAAACACAAACCACAGCAGCTGGGTCTCTAACTGCTTGGAGCCTACTGTCATGAATTGCTCCTCGGGGCAGAGAGGAGAGACCCAAATGCTGAACTGTAGTTTGTGGTATTTAATAAGAAAGCATAAAGTCCAAACAGTGCACAAAATAAACTTACAAAGTGAGGCGGCAAGGAAGTAGGCAGAAAAACACAAGAGTAGCACCAGAATGGGGAAAGGGTTCTGATGCCGATTAGCTGAGGCTCTAACAATGAGTGAAAGAAACAATGGCCTTAAACAGAACATGAAACCAATGAACACAAATGACTGCAGGTGTGGATCACATGAGCGGGCAGGAGATGACACTGATGACTGCTGAAATAAAATAACTTTTCAAGAATATTTTAATTTACTGAGATGCACCTGTAAATGTCTAACTTCTTAAAAAGTGTGTTCATTACACTCAATACTTGAATGGGGCTCTTTTACCATGAATTACTGCATCAGTATGGTGTAGCATGGAAGCAATTGGCTTGTGGTACTGCTAAGCTGGTAATGAGGTCCAAGATGTTTTGATAGCAACATTCAGCTAATCTGCATTGTTGGGTCAGATATTCTCATCAAAGTCAACTGATAAAATGACACCTCGCAGCAATCAGCTGAAACTTCTAATGTCTGCAGTGACAGTCGAAACATATAAAGAAGGTAAAAACATTTCCTGTCTATTTTTGTCTTTAATAAGAACAAAAGGTAAACAATTAAAAGAAGACAAAATTAACCTATTTGAGCAACCCTCTGAGAACTACCAGCCCTTTCAGCAATGGCCTTTGGTCTCTTACCCTCTCTATGGAGTATGTAGATGATTGCCGTCTGGACAACTGACAATTAAGTAGTCATTTCAGTGGTTGTGGTTGCATGTACTGAACTGGTTAGGGAGATACTACATTCTATTGATACTGTTAGAATAGTAATTTATTCAAACCTGGAATGAAATGTTTTAATAATTTCATAGATTTCTGAATTTCAAAGGCTGCAACTCATAATAATCAAAATGAAAAGAAAAAAGGCTTTAAATTGTTCTCTTGTAAGAATATAAAACATGTCATTGCTGTCTAGTGAAAACCTTGTATATCTCCATATTCAGTCTTTATTTTTTTTTGTATAAACCCATTCTACTGGTCACATTTTATGTCTTTAAATGTTTTTTTTTTTCCTTTTACTAATGTCAAACCATTGAGAAACAAAAAAGGCATGTAAATACATTTTATAACTGCTAAAGCAATCAGAAAATATACAGTTTTTCCTCACTGCCTGAAAAAAGTGTTTGTTTGGGAGATACAAGGTTTGCAACCAACAGTGGCAACATTAACATGTACTTTTGAAATCAAATTTTGAAAAATAAATTCAAATTTTCACAATATTCTATTTTTTGAGTTCCACTAATAGTGGGTTTAACAGAAAGATTGTACATAAGTAACAAATAGGGGGAGCTCAAAATCTGTCTGTAGTTTGAATAGTTCTTCTATTAATTCGTCAATTTGTTGTAAGTTAAAAATCTTTAAATTGAATAATGTAACTCTATTTTATGCCATCCAGACTCCCAGTGTAACTGTGTAACTGAGCTCATAATGACACTTATCTCACATTAGCCTTCTGTAAAACACTTTGATTGGTGATCCCAATGATGGGTGTTCCAAAAAACACCTTCAAAGGGAATTACTGTAAGTTTGAAAAAACAGTTTGGCAAGCTTTACAACATTACTCTAAAATAACAAAGAGATGAAATGCTACAAATGAAATGACCGGTACACCACCACAGCCATCCTGCAATGATGGGTACTGCATGAAAGTAGGGAATGCAAGTTTAATAATGAGACCAAGCATAGTCTGGGCCAGTAAGTTTACATAATGCCCACAGCGAAGAATCATATTTTACAGTCAACAATCAAACTTTTGTGAACTTTCTGATTATTTTGGGTATGTCAGTTTAGGCAAGTAACATCTCATGGGAGCTGTGGGATGAAGGGATTAAATATTTTAACATGCTAAACAATGATGGCCAAAAAATAAAAATAAAATAAAAACTGAGATACACATTATTCCAAACAGCACAGGACCTGTTAGGTCAGGAGTCAATGTAATTCAAGTTTTTCCTCCATGTGCCTGGAGTTCTAGTCTAGCATTAGTCAGTTATTAATTAATCCTCTTTATATCCACATAGATTTTCCCTCCACAGTCTAAAGCTATGCATTTAGATTGATGATGTAGTGATGGCCTGGGAGAGTCAGTTTATGATTGGCCCTGTTGGCACTTAATTGATTAAAAAGCTATTCTAGAAATCTCCAAATATATTGAAGCAATATTACATGAGAGGGAGTATGGCATCAGTGAATACAGTAACTGTGTGTGTGATACGTCTAAAGCCTGATGTGTGATAGAACAGGTGAATGGAACAAACTGTGAATCTGGTAATGTTGGTTTTTAGTGTTGTTTCTTGCCCAAGTATTTTTGTAATATATTTTGTCCATTCTCAGTTACTGGAGTTGAGGATTCCAGATTTTCATTGGATGTTTGCAAACAGTCATTGAACCATGATGAGGAGCCCAACACTACTTTAATAAACTTTCAGTACATCTCTTGTGAATGTATGTCTATGACACAACCATCACCTCAGCATATACTAATAATGTCAGCTGACTTTCTTTAGAATAGAGGGTTAGTACTAGTGAAAGCGCTTTGAGTGGTCTTTGTGACTAGAAAAGCGCGATATACGTAAGTGCAGGTTAGTTAGTTAGTTAGTTAGTTAGAATTGCTAAAACCTCATTTAATTCACCTCTGTCAAATCTTTAAAATAAGTGAATAAATAAATACAGGTTGTATTCTACTTGCTGAAAAAAATAAGAAATTTTCAACGAAATGGCTTTGGTAACAGTGATTGTATTTGATAAAAGTAATAGTACAGCATGTCACATATAGACACATCTGAGCTATCCACTTAGAGTAAGAAAGACAATCAAAATCACCATCAAGAGAGACATAAACCTGAATTAAAGCTGCAAGCAGCTGTAAGCGGGCCCTCGGCCCCGCGCAACCGCCGACCCCAGACCCCGTCATACCTAGCTGGCTCACAAAATTTCCCGTCGTTGCGGCAAGCACTGCGTGAATAATAAACTATTTGGCACAGTACTTCCTGTGAGCAGCAGGTGGCGCTATAAATGACTCATTTTTTTGTAGGAGCATGTGAGGTCCCTGCAAAAAATGGTGAGTTTTCATGCACGTTCACTACCCTAACAATGACATCTTAGATGGATAAGAAGAAAAAACAATAAATAAATTAAATTAAATTAAAGTTGCAAGCAGCTGTAAGCAAGCCTTCGCACCCCGCACACCCACGGAACCTGGCACCCATTGGAGCCAGCCGGCACGGAAAATTTCCCATCATCACAGCATGCACTGCGTGTATAATAAAGAAAACTGGTGGCACAGTGGTTAGCACTGTGGCAGCACAGTTTACCCTCGGCCGGGGGATCGCGGGGATCGTGAGATCGTGGGTTCGATCCCTGCCCCTGACCAACAGTGATCTGTGTGGAGTTTGCATGTTCTCCCTGTGTTGCGTGGGTTTACCCCGGGATTTCTCCGGTTTCCTCCCACATACCAAAAAAAAAAAAACCCATGCAGGTTAGGGATACGGGGCGCTTGCGCACGCAGCGACCGGCAGCTGGTGGCTTGTCACCAGACTGCAAAACAAATCTACCTATGGGTACAAAATAAGTAATAAAAACAAAAAAAAAACATTTGGTGCAGTACTTCATGTAACCAGTAGGTGGTGCTATAAGTCTTGTCAACCATTTTTATGTAGGAGCATGTGGGATCGGACTATGTTCCATGGTGAGTAGTCGACTTGGGCGTATGCGCACGCAGCGACTGGCAGCTGGTGAAAAAAGTCTTGTCTGTGTGTCTGTTTTTACGCACTTTAATGTGTTTTAACAAAATTCTCTGTGTCGTTTTTGTCCTGGAATGTTTGTGGACTGTATAACAAAGAGCTCCCTGGTTCCATCAATATGGATTTCCTCTCCATTTTTGCACTGCTGCTTCTTCCCCACCAGCTCTGTGTCTCTGAGGTAAGCGCGATCGTGATCATGCCGGGGAGAAAACACTATTCCAGGGACATGTTACTGCATTTAAACACGGATAATGCAGCATCTGTGATTGAGTCTATGCCGCAACTGCCAGACGTTATTTTAAGAGACTTTCATGGACACAGCGATGAAAAGAGAGACAAGAGGAAGAAACACCGAGGAAGAAGGTGATGGTGTTGTCTGTGTTTGTATTGAACATGCCAGAAGTGTATGTTTATTGTTGTTGTAATATTGTTGGATGTCGGTATTGTTGTCAATATGGACTGTCATTGTTGTGTCATTTTTGTTGTATAATTTGACTATGGGTGTATTATGGTGAATGTGGTTGTGGGATAATGATGATTATGAGCGATACTGTAATTTGTTGGGTATGGAAAAGGGGTGGGACTATATAAGCGTTGGCTTCTTCCCACTCCTTTTGAACATTTTATTTTTGGCTTGTTTTGTTTTGTTTTGTTTTGAATTCTCTTACTTTTTTTTTAGAATGTTCAAATAAAAATCAATGTCAATGTCAATGTCAAAGCACGGAAAGCGTGGAGGCATGAAATTACGCCTGAGGAGACGTCAGTTTAATAGCATTTCTCTTCCTTCCATGATTTTGGGGAACATACAATCTCTGAGGAATAAAGTAGATGAAATTCAAGGGAATGTACGCTACCAGAAGGACTTCAAGAACTGCTGTGTCATGGCTTACACAGAGACGTGGCTTACAGCGCATGACCGGGACGCGGAGCTGTGGATTGACGGCTTTGGAGCCCCATTTCGCTCGGATCAGCAGGAAGAGGTAACGGGGAAATGTCAGGGGGGCGGCGTATGTTTATATATTAACAAACAGTACTGCATATCTGTCACGGTCAGAGAGCGCATCTGTACACCCGATGAGGAGCTGCTGTCTGTATCGCTACGCTCCTTTTATCTGCCTCGCGAGTTCCCCCAACTTTTCATCACAACTGTGTACATTCACCCGAGGGCGGCTGCTGACTCCGCCTCCAGCACCGTCTTTGATGTGGTACAGCGGCTGCAGTCAACTTCTCCAGAGGCTCCAAACTTTATTTTTGGGGATTTTAACCATGTTTCTTTAAAGAAGACACTTAAAAACTTTTATCAGTATGTCTCCTGACCAACCAAGTGAAAAAAGACATTGGACCTGTGCTATGGATCCATTGAGAGGGCTTATAAATCACTCCCCCTTCCTCCTTTAGGATCCTCAGATCACAACTGTGTACATTTGCTGCCCATATATAAAACTGCTCTCAGAAGAGGCAAGGTGAAGACCAGAGACATAGATGTGTGGACAGAGGATTCAGTGCACTGCCTCCAGGAATGCTTTAACTGTACGGACTGGAAGGTTTTCACACTGTCCTGCGGGGATGATTTCGACTCTTTGGTGGACGTCACATGCTCATACATGGCTTTCTGTAAAAATATCATCATTCCACATAAACCTGTCAAAATACAGTATATCCCAACAACAAGCCATGGGTTACAAAATCAGTTAAATCCTGTTTACAGAGGAAAGCACTTGCCTTTAAACTGGGGTCTGTTTCTGAGCTACAGGTTGCCACAAAAGAGCTGAAGTCCAAAATTTTAAGAGCAAATCAGAATTAAGATAAGCCTTTATTAGTCCCACAATGGGGAAATTCCAGGATTGCAACAGCACAGGGATAGCAACACTCAGAGCAATAATTAAGAAGATACGGAAGATATAAATAAGAGCAGTGGATATACATACATACACATAAATATATAAATATATATACAAAGTGCGGAGCATTGTAGCAAGATGGAATAAACAGCATAACCGTCTACTTAGTTATCCTACATAGTATGAATATGTACCCATACATATTGTCACCCTCTGTAGCAACTGATATTGTCCTAGTTGTATATACTGGAGGGGACCATTGTGTAAGTCTATTGCGTCTTTTGCATTCAATACTATTAGGTCGTCACGTTTTTTTGCTATCTCTGCAAGCAGCACTGCTTAGGCGATACAGTCTGACAGCCGTAGGTAGGAAGGACCTGCGAAACCTCTTGGGTGCACACCTAGGATGATGTAGTCTGCTGCTAAATGAGCTCCTCAGTGCATTCAGTATGTCCTGCATAGGGTGAGACTCGGACTCCAGCAGAGATGACAGTTTAGCCACCATCCTTCTCTCTCCTATCTCCTCCACTGGGTCAGGGTGCTGCCCCAGGACAGAGCTAGCTTTCTTGATCAGTTTGTTCAGTCTCTTCCTATCGGCTGCTGTAATGTCACTGCCCCAGCAGACCACTCCAAAAGTGATGGCTGATGCCACCACCGTGTCGTAGAATGTCTTCAGCAGCACCCCTTGTACACCAAAAGACCTGAGTCTCCTCAGTAGGAACAGCCTGCGCTGTCCCTTCTTGTAGAGTGCGTCGGTATTGTGTGACCAGTCTAGTTTATTGTTCAAATGAACACCCAGGTACTTGTAGGATGTCACCATCTCAATGTCTGTTCCCTGGATGTTTACTGGTGCTGTGAGGGGTTGTCCTTGCCTGCGGCAGTCCACCGCCAGCTCCTTAGTTTTCCTTGCGTTGATCTGGAGGCAGTTCCGATGGCACCAGTCCACGAAGTCCTGGATAAGTCCTCTGTACTCAGCTTCATCTCCGTTAGAGATGAGGCCGACGATCGCAGAGTCGTCAGAGAACTTCTGTAGATGGCAGTGTGTTGTGTTGTGTGAGAAGTCTGCAGTATAAAGGGTGAACAGGAAGGGAGCCAAAACCATTCCCTGCGGGGCCCCCGTGCTACCAATGATCGTGTCGGACACACAGTCCCGGGTTCTCACAAACTGTGGCCGGTTAGTGAGGTAGTCCAGGATCCATGATGACAGGTGCTGGTCCACCCCTGCGCACAGCAGCTTGTCCTTCAGGATCATCGGTTGGATGGTGTTGAAAGCACTGGAGAAGTCAAAGAACATGATCCTCACCGCATTCCCGGGCTTCTCCAGGTGGGACAGAGAACGGTGAAGGAGGAAGATCACTGAATCCTCCACCCCAATGCCATGCTGGTAGGTGAACTGGAGTGGATCCATCGCTTGTCCCACCAGGGGGCGGAGGTGAGCAAGGAGCAGTCTCTCCAGGGTTTTCATCATGTGGGACGTCAGGGCCACTGGTCTGTAGCTCTTCAGGTCTTTAGGGCGGGAAATCTTTGGTACAGGTACCACACAAGATGTTTTCCACAAGTGTGGTACCCTCCCCAGCTTTAGGCTCAGGTTGAAGATGAGCTCCACAATCCCACACAGCTGATCTGCACAGGACTTGAGGAGCTTTGCGCTGATGCCGTCGGGTCCCGAGGCCTTCCTCGCCTTGATCTTCCTCAGCTCCGTCCTCACCTGGGTCTTAGTGAGGGTCATGTTGGGGGGCTGTGTATTGGGAGTGGGGGGGGGGGGGTTGGTGGAGTGGGGTGTGGGCAGCAGGACTCGATGTCTTTAGAGGCAGCAGTGGTTGTTGTGCAGTCGGGGGGGGGGGGAGGGACCTATTAGGAACCTATTAAAAAACAGGTTCAGATTGTTCGCCCACTCCCTGCCCCCCGTGGCCTGGGGGGAGGTATTCTGGAGCCCAGAGATGTTTTTAAGGTTTCTCCAGACCCCACCAATGTCACTCTGTTGCAGCTTGTCCTCCATCTTCTTCCTGAAGCTGTCCTTGCCTTCTCTGATCTTCCTCCTCAGCTCCCTCTGTACGGACTTCAGCATCTCCCTGTTCCCCGACCTGAAGATCCTCTTCTTCTCTCTCAGAAGTGTTTTTATCTCAGGGTTGATCCAGGGTTTGTTGTTCAAGCAACACCGTATGGTCTTGGTGGGTACGGTGTTGTCCACACAGAAGCTGATGTAGTCCGTGATGGTGTGAGTGAGGCCATCGATGTCCTCACCATGTGGATCGCAGAGCTGCTCCCAGGCAGTGGTTTCAAAGCAGTCCTTTAGAGCGTCCATTGCCTCCTCAGACCATAACTTCACTGTGCGCATGACCGGAGGTTGTCTGTGCACTAAGGGTTTGTACACCGGCAGGAGATGAACCAAGTTGTGATCCGATCTCCCGAGTGGGGGGAGTTGTGATGAGGTGTACGCCTCCTTAGTGTTTGCGTAGAATAAATCCAGTGTTTTATTGTCTCTAGTGTGGCCTGTGACATACTGGGTGAATTATAAATCAGAATTGGAAAGTAAGATTGCAACAAAGAAACTTGGTTCAGCCTGGGCCAGTATGAAAACTATTGCAGGTCTTCAGAGCACAGAGCGCAGTAATCATGTTTTTAGATGGTTTTAATTCAGACACAGAGGTGGCTAATGCTCTTAATTGTTTTTATAGTCGTTTTGACTCCTTTGATTTTAGCACAGATACCCAAGATTTGAAACAGAAACTCAAAGACAATCGGCACTTTAATATTGAGGTGCAGGATATTAAAAGGGAGTTCTGCGCTGTAAAAGTGAACAAAAGTCAGGGCCCTGATAATATATGTGGGTGCTTGGTAAAGTCCTGTGCACATGAACTGAGTCCTGTATTTCATTACATTTTCAATAAGTCCTTACAGACACAACATGTGCCCAAGATCTGGAAAGATGCCGTGGTTGTTCCCGTTCCAAAATCCAGCTGTCCTAAAACGGTAAACGACTTTAGACCAGTTGCTTTGACTTCAATTTTAATGAAAATTTTTGAAAAACTGGTCAGATGTGAGGTCCTAAAGCAGACTGAACATGCATTGGATCCTTTGTAGTTTGCATATAGGCCTCACAAAGGAGTGGAGGACACCACTGTCACTCTGTTTAACATGCTTTTTAAACTTCTGGATTTTAATGGGACACATGCCAGGCTTTTATTTGTGGACTTTTCCTCCGCCTTTAATGCCATCCAACCTCATATTTTAGTTGATAGGCTCCTGCAACGATTTGATTTGAGCAATAATCTGGTGGGTTGGATTCTGGATTTCTTAACCAACAGGACGCAGAAGTAAGGGTCAATGGTACATTGTCTGACCTAAAGTGCTCTTCTACTGACTCTCTTCAGGGATGTGTGTTGTCACCACTACTCTTCATCCTGTACACAAACATGTGTCGGAGCAGACATGACAACAGACACATTATAAAGTATGCTGATGATTCAGTTATTGTGAGTCTCCTCCAGGATGGTGAGAGTGGCCACGGCCCAGTAATTGATGATTTTGTTCACTGGTGTGGGGATTCCTACCTGCAGCTGAATACGACAAAAAACTAAAGATATGATTATTGACTTTAGGAGGAAAAATTCCAGGCACAAAGTCACTGTACTAAAAGGTCAGACCACTGAATGTGTACAATCCAACAAATATCTTGGGACGATTATAGATAGTAATTTAAACTTTGAAGAGAACTGTGAAAGGGTGTGCAAAAAGGGTCAGCAACATTTGCATTGTTTGAGGAAACTTACACGCTTCCAAATTGACCGAACCATAATGACAATGTTTTATCGGGCTTTTATTGAATCTGTTTTATCCTTTTCTTTAGTGTCATAGTTTGGTCAGATAAAACTGAAACAGAGGAAATCCTTGGATCAGGTAGTTAGATGGTCCAGTCGTTTGCTTGGTGAGTCACAGCTGAGCCTGACATCCTTGTACACCAGACAGGTACAGAGGATTGCTACCTCCATTTTAAATGATGACTCCCACCCTTTGCACTGCAACTTTCAGCTTCTTCCCTCAAGACGGAGGTTTGCTGTCCCAAAAAGTAAAACCCAGCAGTACAAAAACAGCTTTGTTTCTGCTGCTGTCAAAGAGTTGAACAAGTTGTGACAATATATTGCACATAATTCAGGTACCTATTGATTAACTCCATTTTATATTTACTTATTTTTGTAGGATTCTATTTGGGTTCTAAATCTTTTATTGGGTTTTAGACCTTTGAGTTTTTAACCTCTCTGACTAGTGTTTAACTTTTTAATATGACCCTTCTCTCTCATCTCTGGTTTTTCTCTCATCTCTTTGTCTTTATATCCTGATTGATGGAGCCTTGAGTATTTTTATTATGTTTATAGTCAGCTTCATGTGTGCCTGTGTTTGTGTTTATGTTGAATGTAATTGTGGCTTGTAAATATGGATGTCACCAGACTGCAAAACAAATCTACCTACGGGTACAAATAAAGTAACCTGAACCTGAACCTGAACCTTCGCCATGTTGCCATGGTAACACTTCCCTGTCAGTAATGTGTTGCCCACCCACATACAGTGGGGTAAAAAAGTATTTAGTCAGCCACCAATTGTGCAAGTTCTCCCACTTAAAAGAAGGGAGAGGTCTCCAATTTTCATCACAGGTATACCTCAACTATGAGAGACAAAGTAAGAAAAAAAAAATCCAGAAAATCACATTGAAGGATTTTTAAAGAATTTATTTGCAAATTATGGTGGAAAATAAGTATTTGGTCAATAACAAAAGTTCATCTTAATACTTTGTTATATACCCTTTGTTGGCGATGACAGAGGTCAAACGTTTTCTGTAAGTCCTCACAAGGTTTTCACACACTGTTGCTGGTATTTTGGCCCATTCCTCCATGCAGATCTCGTCTAGAGCAGTGATGTTTTGGGGCTGTCGCTGGGCAACACGGACTTTCAACTCCCTCCAAAGATTTTCTATGGGGTTGAGATCTGGAGACTGGCTAGGCCACTCCAGGACCTTGAAATGCTTCTTACGAAGCCACTCCTTCGTTGCCTGGGTGATGTGTTTGGGATCATTGTCATGCTGAAAGACCCAGCCACGTTTCATCTTCGATGCCCTTGCTGATGGAAGAAGGTTTTCACTCAAAATCTCATGATGCATGGCCCCATTCATTCTTTCCTTTACACAGATCAGTCATCCTGGTCCCTTTGCAGAAAAACAGCCCCAAAGTATGATCTTTCCACCCCCATGCTTCACAGTAGGTATGGTGTTCTTTCTCCTCCAAACATGACAAGTTGAGTTTTTTTACCAAAAAGTTCTATTTTGGTTTCATCTGACCATATGACATTCTCCCAATTCTCTTCTGGATCATCCAAATGCTCTCTAGCAAACTTCAGACGGGCCTGGACATGTACTGGCAAACAGGTGGACACGTCTGGCACTGCAGGATTTGAGTCCATGGCGGCGTAGTGTGTTACTGATGGTAGCCTTTGTTACTTTGGTCCCAGATCTCTGCAGGTCATTCACTAGGTCCCCCCGTGTGGTTCTGGGATTTTTGCTCACCGTTCTCGTGATCATTTTCACCCCACAGGGTGAGATCTTGCGTGGAGCCCCAGATCGAGGGAGATTATCAGTGGTCTTGTATGTCTTCCATTTTCTAATAATTGCTCCCACAGTTGATTTCTTCACACCAAGCTGCTTACCTATTGCAGATTCAGTCTTCCCAGCCTGGTGCAGGTCTACAATTTTGTTTCTGGTGTCCTTTGACAGCTCTTTGGTCTTGGCCATAGTGGAGTTTGGAGTCTGACTGTTTGAGGTTGTGGACAGGTGTCTTTTATACTGATAACGAGTTCAAACAGGTGCCATTAATACAGGTAACGAGTGGAGGACAGAGGAGCCTCTTAAAGAAGAAGTTACAGGTCTGTGAGAGCCAGAAATCTTGTTTGTTTGTAGGTGACCAAATACTTATTTTCCACCATAATTTGCAAATAAATTTTTTAAAAATCCTTCAATGTGATTTTCTGGATTTTTTTTTTCTCATTTTGTCTCTCATAGTTGAGGTATACCTATGATGAAAATTGGAGCCCTCTCTCATCTTTTAAGTGGGAGAACTTGCACAATTGGTAGCTGACTAAATACTTTTTTGCCCCACTTTAGGACTACATATGACAGTCACCTCAACCTATGTTCTAGATTTCATGACTCCAGGTCGTTCCCAACCATCCCCACAAGATCACGGATTGAATGGTGAGGAGGGTGTGTCCATGGTAAGAAGTGTGAAGTCATGGTAAAGTTGATGTGCTGTTATGATCACCCCTGTGTTCTGATGAATCTCAGAAAATTTCACGTCATTCTGGCAAATGGCGTGAGAGTAATAAAGAGTTTTCAGCAATTCTTCCTTTAACCATTAGGTGGTGCTGTAGATTTCTGTGAATATTGTTCTACAGAACTGTTTTAATTTGGACTGATATCCATAATATTGAATTTGGTTGAAATCCAACAATGCATACCAGAGTTATTGCTGTCAGAATGGTCATAGACTCATCATGGCGAGGCATCAAACTTTGCCATGCCCCTACGGCCAAACCGTCAAGCTTTAAGAAAAGTTTTCAATAGCTTTTAATGGCACATGGGTATAGATGGTTGTCATCACAAATGAGCTCAATCGGACCAAAACCCTAGGACGAGATCAATCAAACACGAGTCAGTAGAGTGAGGTGGAAATCAGGTCACTGCCACTTCGTGCCAAAATGGCCGACTTCCTGTTGGGTGTAGACCATCACTTCTATGGAGTTTTTTGCATGTCTTGACATGATAAACATGTCACCCAATTTTCATCTTTCTACGTGAAAGCAAGCGTGTGGCACTCCCCATTTACCTCACATGTTAGGTGGTGCTGTAGAGTCATTTTTGTGGGGTCATTCATATTTCCTCCAAAATATTCAATTTTTTGCCAGTCTTGAGGTTCCTGCAAAAAATGGTGAGTTTTCATGCACATTCACCACCCCCAAAAATGAGATCTTAGATGGAGAAGAAGGAAAAAAAACATTCTAACAATTACAATAGGGCTCTCGTCCCACTGACTTTGTCAGTGGCTTGGGCCCTAAAAAAAATAAATAAAAAAATTCTAACAATTACAATAGGGCTCTCACCCACTAACTTTGTCAGTCCACTTTCTGCTGAAATGTCCGACTTCCTGTTGGGTGTAGACCATCACTTCTATGGAGTTTTTTGCATGTCTTGACATGATAAACATCTCACACAATTTTCATCTTTCTACGCGAAAGTAAGCATGTGCCACTCCCCATTGACTTCACATGTTAGGTGGTGCTGTAGAGCCATTTTTGTGGGGTCATTCATATTTCCTCCAAAATATTCAATTTTTCACCAGTCTTGAGGTCCCTGCAAAAATTGATGAGTTTTTATGCACGTTCACTATCCCGAAAATGAGATCTTAGATGGAGGAGAAGAAAAAAAAAATCTTAACAACTACAATAGAGCTCTCGCCCACTGACTTTGTCAATGGCTTGGGCCCTAAAAATGCAACTCATAGAGCACATGCCTCAGCTAATCATATGTAGCCACCTGCCCACATGTGAAAAACTGGGATTTTGAGAGGTTAGGATAGTATATCTGTGATACTCAGCTGCCTGTGTGTGTGTGGAATGAAAACACTTCACCTTTGCTTATACTGTATATGAGTATAGAAGCATCAAGCCCGACTGAATAAGATAAGCCTTTATTAGTCCCACAATGGGGAAATTCCAGGATTGCAACAGCACAGGGATAGCAACACTCAGAGCAATAATTTAGAAGATAAGAAAATAAGAGCAGTGAATATACATATGTACACATAAATATATAAATATACAGTGGGGCAAAAAAGTATTTAGTCAGCTACCAATTGTGCAAGTTCTCCCACTTAAAAGATGAGAGAGGTCTCCAATTTTCATCATAGGTATACCTCAACTATGAGAGACAAAATGAGAAAAAAAATCGAGAAAATCACATTGAAAGATTTTTAATGAATTAATTGGTAAATTCCTCAGTAAAATAAGTATTTGGTCACCTACAAACAAGCAAAATTTCTGGCTCTCACAGACCTGTAACTTCTTCTTTAAGAGGCTCCTCTGTCCTCCACTCATTACCTGTATTAATGGCACCTGTTTGAACTCGTTATCAGTATAAAAGACACCTGTCCACAACCTCAAACAGTCAGACTCCAAACTCCACTATGGCCAAGACCAAAGAGCTGTCAAAGGACACCAGAAACAAAATTGTAGACCTGCACCAGGCTGGGAAGACTGAATCTGCAATAGGTAAGCAGCTTGGTGTGAAGAAATCAACTGTGGGAACAATTATTAGAAAATGGAAGACATACAAGACCACTGATAATCTCCCTTGATCTGGGGCTCCACGCAAGATTTCACCCCGTGGGGTGAAAATGATCACGAGAACGGTGAGCAAAAATCCCAGAACCACACGGGGGGACCTAGTGAATGACCTGCAGAGATCTGGGACCAAAGTAACAAAGGCTACCATCAGTAACACACTACGTCGCCATGGACTCAAATCCTGCAGTGCCAGACGTGTCCCCCTGCTTAAGCCAGTACATGTCCAGGCCCGTCTGAAGTTTGCTAGAGAGCATTTGGATGATCCAGAAGAGGATTGGGAGAATGTCATATGGTCAGATGAAACCAAAATAGAACTTTTTGGTAAAAACTCAACTTGTCGTGTTTGGAGGAGAAAGAACACCATACCTATTGTGAAGCATGGGAGTGGAAACATCATACTTTGGGGCTGTTTTTCTGCAAAGGGACCAGGACGACTGATCCTTGTAAAGGAAAGAATGAATGGGGCCATGTATCGTGAGATTTTGAGTGAAAACCTCCTTCCACCAGCAAGGGCATTGAAGATGAAACGTGGCTGGGTCTTTCAGCATGACAATGATCCCAAACACACCGCCCGGGCAACGAAGGAGTGGCTTCGTAAGAAACATTTCAAGGTCCTGGAGTAGCCTAGCCAGTCTCCAGATGAATGAATGAATGAATGAATGAATGAATTTATTTATTTCGGATAGTACATTACAGGTTAAAAGAAACTGTATAATATAACAACAAGGTCAAATTAGACAAAGACTCCTTCTACTATACAATTCCACGTGAGTTATCCGAAATGGGTGATGGCTGAAGCCGCAGCTTATATTGCCCACCCATATTCCATCCAAGAATTCAAAGGAGAAAAAAGAGAAAACAAGACAAGAGCGATTACAATTTAAAACAAGGCTAAGACAAAATATGACTGAGAGAAAAAGAAAACTGAGCTAGTCTAAGTTAAGCGGTTACTATTCAAAAACAAATCTAAGACATAGTGTCACAGAGAAAAAAGAAAAACTAAGCTATAACACAACACAGGCTGGAAATGTCAATCCTTATGTGAGTTTACATGTCGTCTTGTAAATATGTTTGGAGTATTTCTTCCTTTAGTTTTTGTTTAAATTGTCCAAGCTTTGTACATGATTTTAATTCAGGTCCAAAATCGTTCCCCATAATCTGACACCTTGCACTGAAATACAGTGTTGCTTGGTAGTTGTTCTCACTGTAGGCTTTTGAAATATACATGTTCCTCTGAAGTGATATCGTTTCTCCCTTGTTTGGAACAACTTTTGGATATTTGCGGGCAGTGATAGATTCTTCACTTTGAACATTATTATTGCGGTTTTAAAGTCGATCAGATCTTTCAACTTGAGAGTTTTTTGTTTAAGAAAAAGTGGGTTTGTTGGTTCCCTGTAAGCTGCTTTGTTGATTATTCTAATAGCTCTCTTTTGAAGCATAAAGAGTGGATATATGTTTGTTTTATATGTATTTCCCCATACTTGATTACAATATGTCATGTATGGGAGTATTAATGAATGATACAAGGTGTATAGTGTGGGTTGATTCAGCAAATTTTTCACTCTGTGTAATATTGCAATTGATTTGGATACTTTACCTTTTATATAATTAATATGTGGCTTCCAACACAGTTTGTTATCAATTATTACTCCAAGGAATTTAGTTTCGGATACCCTTTCAATCTCTACACCATTTACACTGAGTTTGGGTACTGGGTAGTTGTGATGGTTGTTAAAGACTATAAATTTTGTCTTGCTTAAATTGAGCGTTAATTTGTTTGAATCAAACCACAGTTTCAGCTTTCCTAATTCCTTTCCGAGTGTATCCAGAAGTTGTTCCAAGTTGTTTCCACTGCATAGCAGGTTAGTGTCATCAGCAAACAATATTAAGTCCATTTTTTCTGAAACTTTACATATTATCATTTATATACATATTGAATAATAATGGTCCCAAAACTGAACCCTGTGGGACTCCACAGGTGACCTTCAGTAGCTCTGAGTTTTTGTTGTTAACACATACAAACTGATATCTATTCTTTAAGTAACTTCTTAACCAGGACAGTGCTACCCCTCTGATACCAAAATTTTGTAGTTTCTTTAATAATAGATTGTGATCTACTGTATCAAATGCTTTTTTAAGATCCAGGAATACTCCAACTGATCTCAACCCCATAGAAAATCTTTGAAGGGAATTGAAAGTCTGTGTTGCCCAGCGACAGCCCCAAAACATCACTGCTCTAGAGGAGATCTGCATGGAGGAATGGGCCAAAATACCAGCAACAGTGTGTGAAAACCTTGTGAAAACTTACAGAAAACGTTTGACCTCTGTCATTGCCAACAAAGGGTGTATAACAAAGTATTGAGATGAACTTTTGTTATTGACCAAATACTTATTTTACAGAGGAATTTACCAATTAATTCATTAAAAATCCTTCAATGCGATTTTCTGGATTTTTTTTTTCTTATTTTGTCTCTCATAGTTGGGGTATACCTATGATGAAAATTGGAGACCTCTCTTATCTTTTAAGTGGGAGAACTTGCACAACTGGTGGCTGACTAAATACTTTTTTACCCCACTGTATATATACACAGTGCAGACCATTGTAGCTAGATGCAATAAACAGCATAACCGTCTACTTAGTTATCCTACATAGTATGAATATGTACCCATACATATTGTCACCCTCCGTAGCAACTGATATTGTCTGTCCTAGTTGTATACTGGAGGGGACCATTTGTGTAAGTCTGTTGCGTCTTTTTCATTCAATACTATTAGGTCGTCACTTTTTTTTTTTGGCTATATCTGCGAACAGCCCTGCTTGTGGGGATCGTGGGTTCGATCCCAGCCCCCGACCAACAGTGATCTGTGTGGAGTTTGCATGTTCTCCCCGTGTTGCGTGGGTTTACTCCGGGATTTCTCCGGTTTCCTCCCACATGCCAAAAACATGCATGTTAGGTTAATTGGCTGTTCTAAATTGTCCCTAGATATCTGTTT
This sequence comes from Pholidichthys leucotaenia, assembly GCA_020510985.1. NCBI lineage: Eukaryota > Metazoa > Chordata > Actinopteri > Cichliformes > Pholidichthyidae > Pholidichthys > Pholidichthys leucotaenia. The sequence continues at coordinate 72,542,222 of CM035837.1, forward strand.
CCTATAGGCCCTTAGAATAGAGGGTTAGTATTAATGAAAGCGCTTTGAGTGGTCTTTGTGACTAGAAAAGCGCTATATAAGTGCAGGTTAGTTAGTTAGTTAGTTAGTTAGGTTATAAAGTCTGACAGCCGTAGGTAGGAAGGACCTGCGAAACCTCTCGGTGGCGCACCTTGGATGATGTAGTCTACTGCTAAATGAGCTCCTCAGTGCGTTCAGTATGTCCTGCATAGGGTGGGACTCGGACTCCAGCAGAGATGACAGTTTAGCCACCATCCTTCTCTCTCCTATCTCCTCCACTGGGTCAAGGCACTGCCCCAGGACAGAGCTAACTTTCTTGATCAGTTTGTTCAGTCTCTTCCTATCAGCTGCTGTAATGCCACTGCCCCAGCAGACCACTCCAAAAGTGATGGCTGATGCCACCACCGTGTCATAGAATGTCTTCAGGAGCACCCCTTATACACCAAAAGACCTGAGCCTCCTCAGTAGCAACAGCCTGTGCTGTCCCTTATTATAGAGTGCGTCGGTATTGTGTGACCAGTCTAGTTTATTGTTCAGATGAACACTCAGGTACTTGTAGGATGTCACCATCTCAATGTCTGTTCCCTGGATGTTTACTGGTACTGTGTGGGGCTGTCCTTGCCTGCGGCAGTCCACCACCAGCTCCTTAGTTTTCCTCGCATTGATCTGGAGGCAGTTCCGATGGCACCAGTCCACGAAGTCCTGGATAAGTCCTCTGTACTCAGCTTCATCTCCGTTGGAGATGAGGCCAACGATTGCAGAGTCATCAGAGAACTTCTGTAGATGGCAGTGTGTTGTGTTGTGTGAGAAGTCCGCAGTATAAAGGGTGAACAGGAAGGGAGCCAAAACCATTCCCTGGGGGGCCCCCGTGCTGCCGATGATCGTGTCGGACATACAATCCTGGGTTCTCACAAACTGTGGCCGGTTTGTGAGGTAGTCCAGGATCCATGATGACAGGTGCTGGTCCACCCCTGCACACAGCAGCTTGTCCCTCAGGATCATCGGTTGGATGAACAAAAAGACCAAAGTAGAATATCTCCGACATGTCACTGCTCTAGTTCTCCCCAGAAACAAAAGTTGGGCTTTTACATCTTTAGGACTCAAACAAAAGTATATTTTAACAAATCCCTTAAGTCCTACAACAAACACTAATGGAGATGCTGTAAAGAGAGACAAACACATGAGAATTGGAAGAAAAAAACTTCTCAAAACTGATTTTCATGATGACAAACTGGAGAGGCAAGAGATGAATAAAAACAACAGACAGTTAACAATACTGATCAGTTACTTTAGCTAATAGAAACTTGTGGTAAAAGTGGGCATTCAGAAAAATGTGGACATCCACATGAACATTGGCAGAATGAGCCAAATGAGAACTGGAGTATTGAACAAGTGCCAGGATCTTTCTGGCTAAGAGGATGTACTGAGGAGGATGCCGATGATCGTGTCGGACATACAATCCTGGGTTCTCACAAACTGTGGCCGGTTTGTGAGGTAGTCCAGGATCCATGATGACAGGTGCTGGTCCACCCCTGCACACAGCAGCTTGTCCCTCAGGATCATCGGTTGGATGAACAAAAAGACCAAAGTAGAATATCTCCGACATGTCACTGCTCTAGTTCTCCCCAGAAACAAAAGTTGGGCTTTTACATCTTTAGGACTCAAACAAAAGTATATTTTAACAAATCCCTTAAGTCCTACAACAAACACTAATGGAGATGCTGTAAAGAGAGACAAACACATGAGAATTGGAAGAAAAAAACTTCTCAAAACTGATTTTCATGATGACAAACTGGAGAGGCAAGAGATGAATAAAAACAACAGACAGTTAACAATACTGATCAGTTACTTTAGCTAATAGAAACTTGTGGTAAAAGTGGGCATTCAGAAAAATGTGGACATCCACATGAACATTGGCAGAATGAGCCAAATGAGAACTGGAGTATTGAACAAGTGCCAGGATCTTTCTGGCTAAGAGGATGTACTGAGGAGGATATCAGCAGTAAACAGGGAGAGTGGTTTAAAAGAAATGGCAGCAGGAATTCACTTACAGGTGCAGCTATATTAGGAGCAAGCAATAGTTCACATTTCATGATTTATGTGGTCCACTCTTGGAGCAGTAGTTTTGGGAGATAGGAGCTAAGAGTAGGGTGTGCCTCTTAGTTTTGAAAGGCAAGAGGGAGATGAAAATTTTTTTTTCCCCTTTTTGAAAATATAATTGGTCAAAATAAGCCTGTACCAATCTTCAGCATGTGATTATCTTTGTGTTCAGCAGCCACAGGTTTTCAAAGTTACTAGAACCAGTCTGTAGGTTAGTAATATAATATATTAGTATGGCGGTGCCCTTGGCTGGGAGGGGTGATGCCCCACCTTCGGGGGGTGGCGTCACCTGGGATATAAAAGCCTGATGCAGGAGACCTCCGGTCTCCTTGCCACACTCCTATACTCGTGGTAGGGTCTCCCCACAGTGTGTTATAGTTCTTATAATAAATACTATAAAAGATCACCTCGCCTTCTCACTTATTCGGACATTACATTTAGCGACGAGGAAAATTGGAGATGGCCACGCTTTGACCTTTTTGGAGGCTCCAGGAGAGTCGCTGGTGCCTTGGATCAGGTGGTTTGCGGCCTTCCAAAATTATCTGCTCACGCTGGACCTCGGCGACCTGACTAAATCATGAGCAAGGGCTATTCTGGTCCATAGCCTGAGTACGGAGGGCCAGAAGATCCTCAACACCTTCGGAGGAGGTGATACGTTGGACCACGTGGTGAGGCTCATGGCTGGCTACTTTCGCGCCCCTGAAAATATCATCATGCAGCGCATCCAGTTCCAACAACGGCACCAACGACCTGGAGAATCGGTCCAGCAATTTGTGGCAGACCTCCGGCAGTTGGCTGGTGAGTGTAGGTTTGGGCTCTTAGAGGAGGAGATGGTCCGTGATCAATTGGCTGAGCACGTGGCCTACTCCTCGGCGAGGATTCGCCTACTGACTCACGCTGGTGAGCTAACCTTGCTAGCGGCCATGGAGCTGGCACAACAGGACGAGGCAGTGGAGCAGCTGAAGAAACACCTTAGCTGCAAAGAAGCCCCTCAGAAGAGCGAGGCACACGGGAGGGCCCTGGCTTTGGATTCAGACGAGGGCAGTGACGACGAGTACGGGGCCATCGTCAAAATACGGCCCATCTCGGGGACACCACGATGCTACGGCTGCGGATCCAACAAGCACCACTATCGAGCCATGGACTGCATGGCAAGGGGCAAGCGTTGTGGATGGTGCGGCCTGCTCCATCACTTCGCCAGAGTCTCCCACAATTTCGACAAGGAGGAACGAGGACCAGTGAAGGTAACAGCTAAGAAGAAGGCCCCTATGGTGGTCCACACAGTCTCTCCTGACACAGGCAGACACATTGTTTGTGACATTTTGTTGGACAGGACATCGGTGCCACTGTTGGTGGACACGGGGTTGGCGGTCTCCATCCTGAACTTGGCGACAGTAAGTCGGTGTTTTACCCACTATAGAATTAACGGAACTAACATCACCTGTTACGGTTATGGTAGCCACCCGCTGGATGTCGCGGGCTCAGTTTGGCTGTCGGTGAGGTACAAAGGGGCCTCCATCTACACCAACGAGTTCTTGGTGTTGCAGGAAGGTAATAACCTAATGGGATGTGACATTTTTTATGGGCTCAGTTTCGCCATTACCTGCAGTGAGGTGGAGGAGTGGGCAGGTGGTGGTTTATGGGACCGGCCCTTCTACGTGGGAAGCGGCAATGAAGTATGGGACTTAGGCTGGCCCATTCCGGGTGAAGAGGGACACCGGCGGTACCTTAGTACGCTGACTAGGCGGGGGTCCCGTGCCAGGGTTTGCGGTTCAGCGGAGGAAGGACCCGAACGGCATGGTTTGATCCCTGAGGTAGCGGAAAGGTCCAAAGAGCGTGAGCTACGGGGCTTCGGTGGCCGACAGGTTCCCGCTGCTGAGCCAACAGTGACTGATGCCGCTCCGATGCACCAACATCATCTGGTATCCGGGATAACACCAGACGGCACAGACCCTGGCCGTGCTGACACCAAAGGCGAGGGACATGGCTTGAGTCAACTTGGCAATCTGCTGAGGGGCCATAAGGGAGCCAGATCGTGGTGCAGACGACGGAGGAAGCCAGTGAGTGCTCCCCTGGGTGAGGGTGATAACCTGCGCCCTAGGGTTGAGCCTCGGCTTGGTCAGGTGCGCAGTTCCAGAATAGGGACAATGGGACAGGATGATCTACGGGTGGTCCAGTCCAGCAGCGACAGCTACCTGAGTTTGACTGATGGGTCGAGACGGCATTCCAATGAGCTGCGACGTCGGGAGCACAAAAGGGCATCCATGCAGTCCGTCTCAAATGTGCAATTTGTTATAATATTCTGTGTTATGGTTAATTGTTCTGTTTTGTTTTGTTTTTAAAAAAAGAAAATGCAACAGGAATGTGTTGACTGTAAGGTGACCTGTTGGTATATTACTTTTTGGTCAGGGTACGTGTGTGCAGTATTCCACAATATTTTACAGTGTTGTATTTTGCTTTATTTCCAGCGCATGTTGCCATGTATGCTCCCCTGTCTTAGGATAAGATAAGATAAGATAAGATAAGATAAGATAAGCCTTTATTAGTCCCACAACGGGGAAATTCCAGGATTGCAACAGCACAGGGATAGCAACACTCAGAGCAACAATCAGAAGGCAAGAAAAAAAAAAAAAAAAAAAAAAAAAAAAAAAAAAAAACAAGCAAGCAAGAGCAGCTAATATACATATGTACGTATTACTATAAAATATATATATATACACACACACACAGACACACAGTGCAGAGCATTGTAGCTGGATGGAATAAATATATGAATATATGAACACACAGTGCAGAGCATTGTAGCTAGATGGAATAAATATGTAAATATATAAACACCCACAGTACGGAGCATTGCAGCTAGGTGGAATAAATATGCAAGTATATAAACACACACAGTGCGGAGCAATGTAGCTAGATGGAATAATATGTAGATATATAAATATATAAACACACCCAGTGCTGAGCATTGTAGCTAGATGGAATAAATATGTAAATATATAAACACACACAGTGCAGAGCATTGTTGCTAGATGGAATGAAACAGCATAACCGTCTACTTAGTTATCCTACATGGTATGATTATGTGCCCATACATATTCTCACCCTCCATAGCGACCGGTAAGTTCCTAGTTGTATGCCGGAGGGGACCATTGTGTAAGTCTATTGCATCTTTTGCATTCAAAAAACTATTAGTTTGTTACGTCTTTTTGCTATCTCTGCGAGCAGCCCTGCTTAGGTTGTACAGTCTGACAGCCGTTGGTAGGAAGGACCTACGAAACCTCTCGGTTGTGCACCTGGGATGATGTAGTCTGCTGCTAAATGAGCTCCTCAGTGCATTCAGTATGTCCTGCATAGGGTGGAACTCGGACTCCAGCAGAGATGACAGTTTAGCCACCGTCCTTCTCTCTCCTATCTCCTCCATCGGATCAAGGCGCTGCCCCAGGACAGAGCTAGCTTTCTTAATCAGTTTGTTCAGTCTCTTCCTATCGGCTGCAGTAATGCCACTGCCCCAGCAGACCACTCCAAAAGTGATGGCTGATGCCACCACCGTGTCATAGAATGACTTCAGCAGCGCCCCTTGTACACCAAAAGACCTGAGTCTCCTCAGCAGGAACAGCCTGCGCTGTCCCTTCTTGTAGAGTGCATCAGTATTGTGTGACCAGTCTAGTTTATTGTTCAGATGAATACCCAGGTACTTATAGGATGTCACCATCTCGATGTCTGTTCCCTGTATATTTACTGGTACTGTGAGGGGCTGCCCATGCCTGCGGCAGTCCACCACCAGCTCCTTAGTTTTCCTCGCGTTGATCTGGAGGCAGTTCCGATGGCACCAGTCCACGAAGTCCTGGATAAGCCCTCTGTACTCAGCTTCATCTCCATTGGAGATGAGGCCAACGATCGCAGAGTCATCAGAGAACTTCTGTAGATGGCAGTGTGTTGTGTTGTGTGAGAAGTCCGCAGTATAAAGAGTGAACAGGAAGGGAGCCAGCACCGTTCCCTGGGGGGCCCCCGTGCTACTGATGATCGTGTCGGACACACAGTCCCGGGTTCTCACAAACTGAGGCCGGTTCGTGAGGTAGTCCAGGATCCATGATGACAGGTGCTGGTCCACCCCTGCGCGCAGCAGCTTGTCCTTCAGGATCATCGGTTGGATGGTGTTGAAAGCACTGGAGAAGTCAAAGAACATGATCCTCACCATATTCCCGGGCTTCTCCAGGTGGGACAGAGAACGGTGAAGGAGGAAGATCACCGCATCCTCCACCCCAATGCCATGCTGGTAGGCGAACTGGAGTGGATCCATCGCTGGTTCCACCAGGGGGCGGAGGTGAGCAAGGAGCAGTCTCTCCAGGGTCTTCATCAAGTGGGACGTCAAGGCCACCGGTCTGTAGCTGTTCAGGTCTTTGGGGTGGGAAGTTTTTGGTACAGGTTCCACACAAGATGTTTTCCACAGCTGTGGTACCCTCCCCAGTTTCAGGCTCATGTTGAAGATATACGTCACAATCCCACACAGCTGGTCTGCACAGGACTTGAGGAGCTTTGCGCTGATGCCGTCCGGTCCCGGCGCCTTCCTCGCCTTGATCTTCCTCAGCTCCGTCCTCACCTGGGTCCTGGTCAGGGTCAGGATGGGGGGCTGTGTGTTGGGAGTGGGGGGGTGTTGGTGGAGTGGGGAGTGGGCAGCAGGACTTGATTTCTTTAGAGGCAGCAGTGGTTGTTGTGCAGTCAGGGGGGAGGGCGGTTGGTCAAATCTATTGAAAAACAGATTCAGGTTGTTCGCCTGGGCCTTTATGGCTGTTTGTGGTCATTAAGGAAATGTTTACCACTGTGACAGGGTGAGTTACGTAAGTAGTAAAAGCACTAGGCCACTGTTGAGAGTGAGTGTTGTGAGTGTGAGGTGCAGTAACACCTGTGTGTGAATGATTTGATTACTGCCCTATAGTATGAAATTGTGTTCTTTCTTTTGGGGAGTTCCCTGTTTCTATTTATGTATCCTGTGAGTTTATGGGACTGGGTACCGCCATTGTCTATGTCTGTATTTGTTGTGTTTAGCTTAGGAGGGATTGATTTAATTTGGTGTGTGGCTCATTTTTATTTCAGAGACTGTCGTGTTTACATAGTGGAGAGCTCCGCTGAGCCAGTGTGGTGTGAATGGATAGACTTGTTCTTCCCTGTATTAGAGTGTGATTCGGGTGTAAATTGTTTGGTTGGGTAATTTGTGTGTTTGCAGTTTTTTTCAGGGTGGGGGGACAATGTAGGATAGTAATATAATATAATATATTAGTATGGCGGTGCCCTAGGCTGGGAGGGGTAATGCCCCGCCTTCGGGAGGTGACATCGCCTGGGATATAAAAGCCTGATGCAGGGTCTCCTTGCCACACTCCTGTACTCGCAGTAGGGTCTCCCCACAGTGTGTTATAGTCCTTGTCATAAATATTATAAAACGTCACCTCGCCTCCTCACTTATTCGGACATTACACAGTCATTATTTTCACTTGCCAAAAGTTGGTGACATGAGAAGTTCGGCTTAAACTACAGTATGCACACCTCACTTCGGAAAAGTCTGACATTGAACAAATGCTTCGGGCTGCACGGTGGCGCAGTGGTTAGCACTGCGGCAGCACAGTTTACCCTTGGCCGGGGGATTGTGGGGATCGTGGGATCGTGGGTTCGATCCCAGCCCCCAACCAACAGTGATCTGTGTGGAGTTTGCATGTTCTCCCCGTGTTGCGTGGGTTTACTCCGGGATTTCTCCGGTTTCCTCCCACATGCCAAAAACATGCATGTTAGGTTAATTGGCTGTTCTAAATTGTCCCTAGATATTTGTTTCCTATAGGCCCTTGGAATAGAGGGTTAATGAAAGCGCTTTGAGTGGTCTTTGTGACTAGAAAAGCGCTATATAAGTGCAGGTTAGTTAGTTAGTTCTACAGTGGTGTGAAAAAGTGTTTGCCCCCTTCCCGATTTCTCATTTTTTTTGTATGTTTGTCACACTTAAATGTTTTAGCTTATCAAACAAATTTAAATATTAGACAAAGATAACACAAGTAAACACAAAATGTACAGTGCCAGTTGGTGCATTGTAACATGCACTACACAAAGAGAAGAGATAAACAAACCTATCATCTGGTCAGTCACTGCAACAGATACTGGAGTCAGTTTATCTTGGCCTGTCTTTGCCGCTGATAATACCTCTATCTGCCAAGAATGTGCCGCTAGTCCAGCAAAAGCTAGTGGTACTCAAATACTTTGCAAGCAGTTTCATGAAATGGTCAGTCAGAGAGCAACTCATACCGGCTCAGACATTGCTGAGGTTAACAAGGTCAGGAGTTCCTGGCAGCAGAGGGCGAAGGACAGAGCTGCGTGGAGGAATCTGATCAGACCTAAATGAAACACTCATTGTCGCCCCCGACAGACTGCTATGATGATGATGATGATGATGTTTATTATAAGGGGAAAAAAAATCCAAACCTACATGGCCCTGTGTGAAAAAGTGATCACCCCCTAAACTTAATAACTGGTTGGGTCACCCTTAGCAGCAACAACTGCAATCAAGTGTTTGCGATAACTGGCCATGAGTCTTTCACAGCGCTGTGGAGGAATTTTGGCCAACTCATCTTTGCAGAATTGTTGTAATTCAGCCACACTGGAGGGTTTTCGAGCATGAACCACCTTTTTAAGGTTATGCCCCAGCATCTCAGTCGGATTCAGGTCAGGACTTTGACTAGGCTACTCCAAAGTCTTCATTTTTTTTTTTTTTTAAGCCATTCAGAGGTGGACTTGCTGGTATGTTTTGGATCATTGTCCAGCTGCAGAACCCAACTGTGCTTCAGTTTAAGGTCATGAACAGATGGCCAGACATTCTCCTTCAGGATTTTTTGGTAGACAGCAGAATTTATTTTTTCATTTACCACAGCAAGTCTCCCAGGTCCTGAAAGCAAAACAGCCCCAGACCATAACACTACCACCACCACCATATTTTACTGTTGGTATGATGTTCCTTTTCTGAAACGCTGTGTTACTTTTACGCCGGATGTAATGGGACACACACCTTCCAAAAAGTTCAACTTTTGTCTCATCAGTCCACAGAGTATTTTCCCAAAAGTCTTGGAGATCATCAAGATGCTTTCTGGCAAAACTGAGATGAGCCTTTACGTTCTTTTTGCTCAGCAGTGGTTTTTGTCTTGGAACTCTGCCATGCAAGCCGTTTTTGTCCAGTCTCTTTCTTATGGTCGAGTCATGAACACTGACCTTAACTGAGGCAAGTGAGGCCCGCAGTTCTTTGGATGTTGTTGTGGGGTCTTTTGTGACCTCTTGGATGAGTTGTCGCTGCGGTCTTGGGGTAATTTTGGTCGGCTGGCCACTCCTGGGAAGGTTCAACACTGTTCCATGTTTTTGCCATTTGTGGATAATGGCTCTCACTGTGGTTTGCTGGAGTCCCAAAGCTTTAGAAATGGCTTTATTATATTTTCCAGACTGATAGATCTCAATTACTTTGTTTCTCATTGCTTTCTGAATTTCTTCGGATTGCAGAATGATGTCTAGCTTTTGAGGATCTTTTGGTCTACTTCACTTCTTCTTCTTCTTTTAGATTTGATTGGCAGTTGGCAACCAGCTTACAGGTGCATTACCGCCACTGACTAGATTATCATCTCTCTATATCTTTGTATCAGGAGTTCTGAACTTGTCAGGCAGGTCCTGTTTAAGTGACTTCTTGATTGAGATCAGGTGTGGCAGTAATCAGGCCTGTGTGTGGCTCGAGAAATTGAACTCAGCTTTCCAAAGATGTGATAAACCACAGTTAATTTATGTTTTAATGGGGGGGGGCGGTCATTTTTTCACACAGGGCCATGTAGGTTTGGATTTTTTTCTGCTTAATAGTAAACACCTTCATTTAACTGCATTTTGTGTTAACTTGTGTTATCTTTGTCTAATATTTAAGTTTGTTTGATGGTCTGAAAAATTTAAGTGTGACAAACATACAAAAAAATGAGAAATCAGGAAGGGGGCAAACACTTTTTGACACCACTGTATATAATGATGTATTACATGGGGTGGAAACCACCAGAGGCCACAAGACACAATATTATCATGATATTTGGGCTGCAATGTTACTATCACGATCTTGTGATATGCTGAATATTGTTATGTGTTGTGATTTGCCATCCCGATCTTTGTCTTCAACTCTCGGTCAGATCTCAGGAGTCACTCCTTTGCTGTGCTGACCAGAGGTCATGTTAACCAACTAACTTGCACTTATATAGCGCTTTTCTAGTCACAAAGACCACTCAAAGCGTTTTTAACTAATACTAACCCTCTATTCTAAGGGCCTATAGGAAACAGATATCTAGGGACAATTTAGAACAGCCAATTAACCTAACATGCATGTCTTTGGATTGTGGGAGGAAACCGGAGCCCCCGGAGTAAACCCAGGCAGCACAGGGAGAACATGCAAACTCCACACAGAAAGGTTCCAACCCCTGCCAACCTGGGGATTCGAACCAGGAACCTTCTAGCTGTAAGGCTACAGTGCTAACCACTGCACCACCGTGCTAACCAAAAATTCCCCGTCAGTGACAGATTTTTTTTTTTTTTTTCAGAGTGACTGAAAATTTTCAAGGCTGTCTGTAATTTTAATGGATTGTTATTTGGAGCTTCATCTATCTGCTGACTTACGCATACATTTTGACCAAGAAAGGCAAAATACTGGCCTGCTGAGATTCAGCTCTCGTCTGTTTGTCCTGGTCTTGGCTCAACATGGATCAGTTTCTTCACCTCTCTGCTCCATGGTGCCCACCAGACCCTGCTGACTCCTGGCTGGCACTTGCAACTGGCCTGGACCAGGAGATCCAACTCCTTCACTGCTGCCCAGCAGCACTCATCAGGATGGATCTAATTAATGCCAGATGGTATAAACAATTTTTATCCTAAACTACTTCTCCTCTCAGGGAATGGAATCTTTGACTGAAATTCTCCTCTGGTGAAGCCTGCACCTGGTGAACATTTTTTTTCTTCATTTTTTACAAGCATTCTCTTTTCTGTAGAAAAAAAAAATTGTTAGAAAAAATATATTAAAATGAATACATTCAGTTAATCATCACTCTATTAAAGCAAGAAATCTCTGTGTGTGTCTGTGTGTCTGTGTCTGTCACGTAGGACATCATAGGACAGCCTATGACCTCTGCCTGATCATCATAGGACGTCCTATGAACTCAGGCATCATAGGACTCGCGATGCCGTCATAAAGATATGTCTATATGACGGCACATAGACAAATGTCTTTATGATGTCATATAGACCATCACTCACGATGCCTAGACTAATGTGTCTTTATGATGTCATATGGCTCAAAATTGGCAAGGTGAATAAGTCACAGGGCCAGTCTTTACTGCGTGTTCGCATTTTCTGCACAACAGATTTCTGCAGCCATGGCCAATTCTACGTTGCTGTGAGCAGAGTTGCTAAATCAAGCAGTCTTGGTATTGTTGCTCAAGATAAAGAAACTAAGAAAAAGCATTGCTTTCTCAGCAATGTCGTTTTTAAAGAGGTGCTGACAGTAAAAATGTGTAACCTTGAAGAATGCCAGTCTACACTACAAATGTGTAAAATGCCAAGCAAAGCGCTGATTTTCTCCAGGTGCTCCAGTTTCTTGGTTTCTACGGGCATGCACAGGCCTTCCTAAACAGGGTCGAAAGCCACTTTTTGCTCAGATCTATTTTCATGATCCTGCCCATGAACTGAAATTACGACACACCTAGCCCTCAACCAGTGGTTTGAACGAAGAAGAAGAAGACCCACCAGATGGAGAGCAATAGAATGAGGAGAACTGCTGGATGTCAGAAAAGATGCCGTGAACATGAAACACCTCAGGTTCCAGCAGTATGCCTGTGAACAACACAGCCGTCTGAGACAGGAGACCCTTCAGCAATGGGCATGCAGAAATGCTTGCTTATACTTGGTTTCTACGGGGATGGACGTGTATGCACGGGTATGTACTAACCCTGATGCTAACTTTATTTTGTCACCTTGTTGGTGTCTGTATTTAATATTAAGTAATTTTTGTTTTAAAAAGTTGACAGAATGCTTTTTTCAAGTGAAAATCTGTCCCAGTGAATCCTGAGCCTTATGAACTATTTTTTTGTTAGAAAAAATCAATTGCCCTCTGATTGGGGAAACCCACACACACAGGGTGAAGCTGCAGAGACCTTCTCATAGTTTTGTCTGTTTATTTGTCTCAGAAGTTATGAACATCTAAATTATGGAATCTCTGAGCTGCCTGTGATGTTTGGACGTGGTGGCTCGACGTAGGTGATGTTATCATGTGGTGAACTGGCTACGCCGCGGGGCGACACCACCCATCTATATATAGTGGAGTGTGTTTTGAATAAAGTGTGTGCTCGGTTCACATCTGCTGTCAGACTCATTCCTAGACAACAATGGCAATGAGGGAAAAAAACAGCAATGATATGACCCGTGCAACCGTTCCTTGCCCTGCCAGGTGAGCCACCGATCCCTTGACCCTGCTGGCGCAAGGAATTCCAAATCTTTGTCAGTGCTGCCGGGCTGAATGACGCTAGTGACGAGAGGCTAAAGGGGATGCTAATCCACAGTCTCGGCACCGAGGGGCAGCATGAGTTTCACTCTCTCGGCCTTGCAATCACTTACAAGGACTGTGTGGCTGTAATGAACAGGCATTTCGTCAACACACGTAGTCTAACAGCGCAAAGAATCGCTTTCAACTGATGCCGTCAGCGTGCGGATGAGATGACTCTTCAGTTTGTCACCGAGCTCTGGTTCCTGGTGAGCATGTGCGCCTTTGGCCACTTAGAGGAAGAGCTAATATTTCCCCGGAATTTCCCCGTTGTGGGACTAATAAAGGCTTATCTTATCTTATCTTATCTTATCTTAATACGTGACAAGGTAGCAGAGAATACTAGGAGCGAGCGGCGGCAGGAGCAGATTATACCGGCAGGGAACAACATAAAACTAGACAAGGCTGTGAGGATGGCATCCCACATGGAAATGGCCACCCAGCTATGACGGCAGCTAGTAGCGCTTAGCCAACAGGCCCCTCACCCAGCCCCACGAGCGCAGGCCGGCACCACCACCAACCGGCACTCTGACCCCACACCTCCCTGCTACAATCAGAAAAAGTCAGGTAGGAAATGTGGTAACATGGGTGACTGCCCGCCCTGCAATGACTGTGGTTCATCTGGACACCAAACTCACCCGCCTGCCCAGCCAGAGGGCTGAGATGTTACCACTGTAAAAAGGTCAACCACTTTTCCAAAGTCTGCCACTCAACCTTTGCGAATCCAATGGCCCACCCGTCAGGCCCAACCGTCATCCACACAGTCAGCACCAGAAGCTGGCCGTTCAAATAGTGCACAATACAGCTGGATGGCGTCAATGTGCCACTGCTGCTGGATACGGTGGCCTCGAGGTCCATTCTGAGCGTGGCTACGATCAGGAAACTTTTTCCCCTGAAGGCCATTACTATAAATGCGGACAACTCATTGAGCTATGGACATGTCAGGATCGGATTGGTGGGAACCATCGCACCAAAGGGCTTTACCATTCTGACAGTCTCCTCATCCTGGCAGCATTATTGGCCAGCACTCTTCACAGGACTGGGATGCCTCATTTCCTTCAATCATTGACCGCTCATTGATCCAACAGTGTCACCAAGAATTCAACCTCTCCGCCGACTTATCCTTGTACTACAGGAAGATGTCACGGCAGAGCTGCAGAAGTTCTTGGACGCCACCATCATTGAATGGGTCAACACTTGCCCCTGGATCTTCAACCTGGTCGTGGCAAAGAAGAAGACGGGCGGCTTACGATCATGCATTGACTTCCAAATGGTGAACAAGGTAGTGATTCCTGACAAATATCCCCTGTCAAAGATGGAGGAACTGATGGCAGTGCTAAATGGTTCAAAAGTTTTTTTCCAAATAAGACCTCTGCCAAGGCTACCTGCAGGTTTCCCTCCATCCTGACAGCCTAAAGCTAACAGCTTTCGTCACCCACATGGGAGTGTTCACATACACCCGCATGCCTTTCGGCCTCAGTTCCGCCCAGAGCTGTTTCCAGAAAATCATGGCTACCACCTTCGCCGGCCTCCCAGGGGTGGTGGTGTACTTGGAAGACATTATGGTGCACGGCGCAACATCAGCTTCCCATGACATCTGCCTCAATAGCGTAATGGAGGTGTCAGCAAAACACAGCCTTACACTCAATGGGAAGAAGTGCATCTTTGGAACAACACCCATCGAGATTGTGGGGTTACAACTGACCGCCAAGGGCCTGAGCCCCTTGCACTCAAACGTCAAGATGGTACTGCAGCTACCTGAACCATCATGCCCTGCACAACTCTCATCCTTTCTGGGCAGGGCAAACTTTTATGAGCGCTTCATTTCCCATTATTCAGTGACTATAGAGTCACTGCGCATTCCCCTGAAGCAGGATGCACCCTGGGTGTGGACTCCGTCATACTCAGCCGCTATCAGCAAATTGAAGGCATAGCTCACCCCTCCACCAGTACTCAACCACTTCAACCTACAGAGCACCACATTTGTGACGTGCAACACATCTGACACAGCAGTAGGAGCCATCTTGTCATAACTTCAAATAGGGACTGAGTGCCCAGTGGCGCTCACCTCGAGGTCACTCACTTTGGCCGAGCAGAAGTATTCAGTGGAAGAGAGGGAGCCACTGGCATGCGTTTGAACACTGGCAGATGTACCTGTATGGACGACGCGTAACACTGTGTAGAGATCATAGGGCCCTCACAGCGCTGCTGGAAACATTGGGGTTGAGGCACAAATCTCTGCGCATCTACAGGTGGACAGAAAGACTACAAGCACACAACTTAACACCCAGTTCATGCCGGGCAGAGAAAACATAGTGGCAGACCTTTTGTCTAGGACCACAACTACCCCCCCTCCGAACGGCGACCGAGACTTCCTGGAGCCAGAGCTGATCCACATGCTGCATAGACCACTCCAAAATGTTGTCTTGCTGCAAGAGCTCAAGGTGGCATCAGAACAGGATCCGACACTGACCCAGCTGCGCACCTTTATTCGAGAAGGCTGGCCTGCCAACATGCCGGGAGAACTGGCACCCTTCCACAGGGTCAGGGATGATTTACCTTGCTGGAATGACATCTGTGCGGCAAGAGGGCACTGCACAGTGATTCCAGAAGCACTAAAAGGCCACATCCTGACCATGGTCCATGATGGCCACTTGGGCATTGTCAGAGTCAAACAATGGTGTAGGGGCTCAGTCTGGTGGCCAGGCATCAAGAAAGACATAGAGATCATGGTGAAAGATTGTATGCCTTGTCTGGCCAGCAGAAAAACTGGGGTACCACCACCCCCGCCACTGCAGCCACTGCCATGGCCACCGACCCCGTGGAGACACATCCAATTGGACATATGCAATGAACTGAACAGTGCCCCCTTGCACCAACATTTTCTACTAGTGGCTTACGACTTTCACTCAAAATAGCCCAAGTTGTTACTCACTGGCTCAGTGACCACCAATGTAGTCACCAATTTCCTCACCTCTCTCTTCACCCGCTGGGACGTGCCAGAAGCAATCACTACAGACAACAGACCGCAACTCACCTCAGCGGACTTCAAGGCCTTCATGAGAGAAAGGGACATCAAACAGATAAGAACCACCTTCTTCCACCCCCAGGCGAACGGAGGGGTGGAGAGATTCAACTAGACCCTCAAGAACAGTCTCAGGGCACACCTAGAGGATGGGCTCCCATTTTCGGCCACACTACAGAGCACCCTGCTACATCACAGAGCAACACCTCATGCCACGATGGGCAGCTCCCCAGCCCTACTAATGCTAGGATGTGATATGTGCCTTCTCCTGGACTGACAACGCCCCCCGGTTAGATGCTACCCTAACAGAAGGGCCTTCACCTAAGGGGAGGGTGGTCAAACAACTGCAAACATATGAAGCAAAGTGTTGACAGGAAATGCCGGGCGAAGTAACCTGGGCTCGCAGTACTGGATTGGTTATGGATCCGGCGCCGCAACCATGCCCACAAACTGCAGTCGATTTGGACAACGCCGATGCAGATCACAGCGCAGTTGGGCCCAGCCACTTTTCGTCTTGCTGATAGGTCATGGTGGTATGCCAGTCACCTTAGAAACGTGTCACCGACTTTGGCCCAGGATCACGAGATTGCTGCAGACACGACGGGATCAGGCTGGGACTTTGGTGACACAGGACCCACAATCCCCGAAGAACATCCACAGGAGTCTGTGGCGGAGACACAGCCCGTGCGCAGCTTGGCCCAGGTTCAGCAGACACCCCGCCACCTAAAGATTTTATGACTAACTTTTGAGGTCTGGACTCATATATTTAGTTAGGACATGACCGACAGCAGTGGCAGAATAATCTACGGCATACCGGTGGTCTACCCGGGTGCCCAGTTAGCTGTATAAAGTTCTCTGGATTTTTTTTTTTGGGGGGGGGGGGGGCGTAAATGTGATGTTTGGATGTGGTGGCATGCCTTGGTTGACACCATCATGTCGCAGTACCACCCATCTGTATATAGTGGAGTGTGTTTTGAATAAAGTGTGTGTTTGGTTCACGTTCGCTGTCAGTGACTCATTCCTAGACATAACACTACTCACCATCACTGCATGGAAAATTCCCCCACTCTGACAGCCCTAGTTATGAGGGATTATGATAGATCATGATGGATTTTCAAAACCCTAGTGCAACCTCTGATGCTAGCCTAACCAGACAGTGAGTATTTAGCACCATCTAATGGACCGAAAAGTCAAATCGTTTTTATTACTCTAGTATCCAAACAACTAAGTCTGTGTTTGCAACATTTACTAAAAATTCTTAATAAAATATCAAGATAATAATGTCTCTGAATCGAAACAGTATCACCACCACAAAGTATTACAATATTACAGTGCACTGACTTTCCCCCCACCTCTAGTATATAGAGAGTCATGAATGGCCCCTCCGAGGCAGAAAGACAGACCCAGACGCTGAACTGCAGTAGTGACATTTATTAACAAAAAATCCAAAACTGTGTAGACAATACAAAAAATGCAAACAAGAATGACTTACTTAAAGAGGCAATCCAGAGCTGGGTTAGCTCTGGAGGAGAAGAAGAGATACACAGAGGGGTAAAGTTCATACAATTCCAAACAGTGCATAACAAGGCGATGCTGCAGCAGTGAAACAATGAGTTGGCAGAGCTTATATGAGATGAGATGAGATTCAACGTTATTGTCATTACACATGTATGAATACAAGGTAACGAAACGTGACTTGGCATTTGGGCACGCTCTGCAGAGCGCATCCAAGGCCGGGGCAGCCGCTAGGCGCCAGTCATAAAGAAGAAAGGAAAAAAAGAAAAAGAGAATGGATATGACACAGTAGGCAAGAGAAAAAAACATGTGTTATCAGAATGACGCTCGGCAAGTGAGCGAAATTTTGATTGCAGGCAAAAAAAACCCTCAATGCACATTTAGCAGACATTTAGCAGGAGATCACACACAAAATGGAAAATCCCATTCCAGGCATGTACGTTAGGTACATGCCTTTGTGTTTATAGTCGTTTCATTTTCGTATTTTCACAACCTTATACCTTAACAGGTAGACAACAACCTACATTGTTATTTACGTGGGAAATTATCTTTTAAATTAACAAACATCATATGTGTAACTCGTGGCAAAATTCGATCGGGATCAAAAGATAATTTCGCTCTTGACATTCATTTCAGTGGAGATTTTTTCCAACTTAAAGGACCTATATCATGCAAAATCAAGTTTTTTGAGCTTTTAAGCATGTTATAATGTTAATTCCTCACCAAAAACACCCCCAAAGTGGTATTTTGCTCCATTCACGCATCTCTGAGTATTCCTCCTCAACCCTGCTTTCTGAGCTGCTGCTCCACCCTGTCCCTGATAGTGTCTGGGTCCCCACGTTCATACGTATGAACGTGGGTGAGCCGCCCACTCCAGGAAGTGCCTGTGCTGCCAGCACCGCCCCCAGGCTAACGCACACACCCACTTTATCCGCACAGCTGACGGAGCGGTGATCGGCAAAACTCTTTCACTTTAGCATTGACGCTGTGAAGAAGTAGTTCCTCTCACACCTAATCTGCTCAGTGACAACAACTGTTTGCTTTTTTACGTAAGACAATGTCTTCTAAGTGGCGTAAATGTGTCTTTGGCTGTGAGAGATTTAAGAGTTTGTTCAGCCTTCCTTGTTTTCGTGGGCGGAACCCAGTGACACGCTGCAGCAGCAGGCTCAGGGATTACGTCATGAAATGGGCAGCAGCCACAAGAAGGAGAGGCAGAGCCTTAGAGATCGAGGCATCTTACTTCCGGGCTCGCGAAAATAACTCATATTTCGTAAGAAATTCATTCTCCAGTGTACCAAAGGCAATATACTATCACATACATGCATATAGTTTACTCCGAAAGGCTTAAAATAGCATGATATAGGCCCTTTTGGTTCCAAGGTTGTCATAGCCAGAAGCGGCACTGGGGTTAAGCTCCCAGTGCTCATAAAATGCTCCTTATGGCGTGCGTCTCAAAAAGCCTCTGACAACAAAATCCAACTCCTAGCCTGCCCGTGTGGTTTAGTCTCTAAGCCCGGCGGAACTGCTTTTACTAATAGGAGAAGGGGCGAGGGCGGATCTCTGGCGCCTTAAAACCAGATGCTTTGGGTAGATGGTGGCTCATCAACCTGGGAAGGTAGCCCATCTAGGGGAAGGTAAACCTTGCTTTCAAACCTCCGCTGCCTTGCGGCATACCCGGTCACGGGAAAGGCTTTGGGAGTCAACCCTGAGGAAAAATCCGGAGTCGGAGCCCCTAAGGCAGTTCTATGTTGTGCTCAACATCATTCTGGCAGCTTCTGCAACGGCGCTGGTGCCAAACTGTAGCAGCCCTGCTGTTCCTTTGGATTCATCAGTGATGTGGAGAGGGGGAACATGCTGCATGGGCAACATCTTGTCCTCCATATCTTCCTGCCCAGGCTTGAATCCTACCAACGCCAACGCTGGAAGGTAGAACACCGGATCACTGGAAAGGACACTCCAGCTTCGCCTTTGGCGTAGAAAAAACACGGGGAATGACAGTTACCGGTTATAAGCCACCGCTCAATTGGCGTAGAGCGCGGCACCAGGGGTTGTTCCCGATGGTGGGAGGGATCATCGGATCTCACTGGACAGCTACCGCCCGCCTCAAGCTGGGCAGCCCCCAGCCAATAAGGTGTTGTCCCGCCACAGCTTGCTTTCCTCATTGGGTGCATGGGGATGAGGAGAAGTCCGAACAGCAGGCTGAGAACCTTCGCACCAGGCAAGAAAATAAAACAAAAGAGACCAACTCTAAAACTGGGAACTTGGAACATCCGCACTATGATGACAGGACTCGCTGCTAACCTCAAGGACATCAACGACACCAGGAAGACTGCCATCATCAATAATGAGCTGAAGAGACTGGGAGTGGATATCATCACGCTCCAGGAAACATGGTTGGCTGACGCAGGCACACTGAGAGAGAAGGACTACACGTTCTACTGGCAGGGAAAGGGCAGCGACAAACACAGGGAACACGGAGTGGGCTTCGCAGTGAAGAACACCTTGCTGAAGATGGTGGAACTGGGCAGCACTGGCTCTGCACGACTCCTCACCCTCCGCCTTAACACCACTCAAGGCCCAGTCACCCTCGTCAGTGTGTATGCCCCAACACTGACAGCCACACCAGAGGCAAAAGACGAGTTCTACGAGAATCTCGCAACAACTGTCAGGACCATCCCCAACTCTTAACAACTCATTCTCCTTGGAGACTTCAATGCCAGAATGGGTGCTGACCACGACTCCTGGCCCTCCTGTCTTGGACCTTTTGGCGTGGGCAGAATGAACAACAACGGACAGCGGCTGCTCGAGTTCTGCACATATCACGATCTGTGCATCACAAACTCGTTCTTCAAGACCAAGCCCCAACACAAGGTTTCCTGGCAACATCCACGCTCAAAGCACTGGCACCAGCTGGACTTGATCCTGACCAGGCACACCTCACTGAAGAACGTGCTAATCACCCGTTCGTTCCAGAGTGCAGATTGCGACACAGACCATTCATTGGTGTGTTGCAAGGTCAAGCTGCAGCTGAAGAAATTCCATCGTGCTAGACAGCCTGGAAAGGCACGGATTGACACCAGCAAGATGGCTCAACCAGAACTTGTTGAGCAGTTTGCCTCCACCTTTGAGAAGGAACTTGGTGTACCACAAGAAGGAGAATCTGCAAAGCAGAAGTGGGAAGTGCTGCAAAACACCATCCACCGCACAGCCTGAGCTACCTTTGGGAGGAAGACCTCGAAGTCACAGGACTGGTTTGATGCCAAGTTGACCGAGATGACCCCCGTCATTGAAGCCAAGCGCTCAGCACTTGCTGAGTACAAGAAGTACCCCAACGAGAAGAATCTCCAGATTCTCAGGGCTGCGAGAAGCAAAGTTCAGCAGACTGCTCGGCGCTGTGCCAACGAATACTGGACTCAGCTCAGCCAAGACATTCAAACTGCTGCCATAACAGGGAACATCCGTGGTATGTACGATGGCATCAAGAAAGCACTTGGTCCAGCTCAGAGCAAGACGGCCCCCCTCAAATCCTCCACTGGGGTGATGATCACAGAAAAAACAAGCAGATGGAGAGATGGGTGGAACACTACTCCGACCTCTACTCCAGAGAGAACACCGTGACACTGTCAGCCCTTGATGCCATCGACTGCCTGCCATCCATGGACGAACTTGACGCCGAGCCAACCATCGACGAACTCAGCAAGGCCATTGATAGTTTGGCCGCTGGCAAGGCACCCGGCAACGACGGCATACCCCCTGACCTGATCAAGCACTGCAAGACCGCCCTACTGCTGCCATTGCATGACGTCCTCTGCCAGTGTTGGAAGGAAGGTGCCGTGCCACAGGACATGAGGGACGCCAAGATCATCACCCTCTACAAAAACAAAGGGGAGAGAAGCAACTGCAACAACTACAGGGGCATCTCCCTCCTCAGCGTTGTTGGCAAAGTCTACGCACGAGTTGTTCTCGTTCATCTACAGAAGCTTGCCGAACGTGTCTACCCCGAGTCTCAGTGTGGCTTCCGCGCTGCGCAATCGACGGTAGACATGATATTCTCCATCCGCCAACTCCAGGAGAAATGCAGAGAACAGAACATGCCCTTGTACATCGCCTTCATCGACCTCCCCAAAGCGTTCGATTTGGTCAGCAGAGAGGGCCTTTTCAAAATCCTGCCAAAGATAGGATGCCCACCAAAGTTGCAAAGCCTCATCGAATCGTTTCACACCAACATGCAGGGGATAGTGCAGCACGATGGCAACATCTCACAGCCATTCAACATACGCAGCGGAGTGAAACAGGGCTGTGTACTTGCGCCAACCCTCTCTGGGATTGTCTTTGCTATGCTCCTGAGGTATGCCTTCAGCACAGCAACAGAGGGAATCTACCTGCACACAAGATCTGACGGCAGGCTTTTCAACCTTGCCCGCCTGAAAGCCAGAACCAAAGTACGCGAGGCTCTAATCAGAGACATGCTGTTCGCAGACGACGCTGCAGTCGCAACCCACACACAGCAGGAGCTTCAGACCCTGATGGACCACTTCTCCCAGGCATACAAGGACTTCGGGCTTACCATCAGCCTGAAGAAGACTAACGTCTTGGCGCAAGGCACGGAAGCACCACCAACCATCACCATCGACGACTACGAGCTGGAGGTCGTGAATCAGTTCACGTACCTGGGGTCCACGATCAGCAACAACCTCTCCCTTGATACAGAGATCAACAAGAGGATTGGAAAATCAGCCTTCACACTCGCTCGCCTCACCACACGAGTGGGGGAGAATCCCAAACTCTCTGTCAAGACGAAGATGGCAGTGTACAACGCCTGCGTCATCAGCACACTGCTCTATGGGAGTGAGACGTGGACAACATACGCCAGGCAGGAAAAGAGACTGAACTCCTTCCACTTGCGCTGCATTCGCCACATCCAACAGCAACAGAGGGAATCTACCTGCACACAAGATCTGACGGCAGGCTTTTCAACCTCGCCCGCCTGAAAGCCAGAACCAAAGTACGCGAGGCCACTCGCGTACTTTGTGATGGCTGATGCCATCAAAAGTGATGGCATCAGCCATCACTTTTGGAGTGGTCTGCTGGGGCAGTGGCATTACTGCAGCCGATAGGAAGAGACTGAACAAACTGATTAAGAAAGCTAGCTCTGTCCTGGGGCAACGCCTTGATCCGATGGAGGAGATAGGAGAGAGAAGGACGGTGGCTAAACTGTCATCTCTGCTGGAGTCCGAGTTCCACCCTATGCAGGACATACTGGATGCACTGAGGAGCTCATTTAGCAGCAGACTACATCATCCCAGGTGCACAACCGAGAGGTTTCGTAGGTCCTTCCTACCAACGGCTGTCAGACTGTACAACCTAAGCAGGGCTGCTCGCAGAGATAGCAAAAAGACGTAACAAACTAATAGTTTTTTTTTTTTTTTTTTTTTGAATGCAAAAGATGCAATAGACTTACACAATGGTCCTCTCCGGCATACAACTAGGAACATACCGGTCGCTATGGAGGGTGAGAATATGTATGGGCACATAATCATACCATGTAGGATAACTAAATAGACGGTTATGCTGTTTCATCCCACCTAGCAACAATGCTCTGCACTGTGTGTGTTTATATATTTACATATTTATTCCATCTAGCTACAATGCTCTGCACTGGGTGTGTTTATATTTATATATCTATATATTTATTCCATCTAGCTACAATGCTCCGCACTGTGTTTTTATATATCTACATATTATTCCATCTAGCTACATTGCTCCGCACTGTGTGTGTTTATATACTTGCATATTTATTCCACCTAGCTGCAATGCTCCATACTGTGGGTGTTTATATATTTACATATTTATTCCATCTAGCTACAATGCTCTGCACTGTGTGTTCATATATTCATATATTTATTCCATCCAGCTACAATGCTCTGCACTGTGTGTCTGTGTGTGTGTATATATATATTTTATAGTAATATGTACATATGTATATTAGCTGCTCTTGCTTGCTTGTTTTTTCTTGCCTTCTGATTGTTGCTCTGAGTGTTGCTATCCCTGTGCTGTTGCAATCCTGGAATTTCCCCGTTGTGGGACTAATAAAGGCTTATCTTATCTTATCTTATCTTATCCTGGACATATCCTGGCAGGACAAAGTGCCCAACACAGAAGTCCTGTCCCGCGCCGGCCTTCCCTCCATGTTCACTCTACTCAGGCAGCGCAGGCTCCGCTGGCTAGGCCACGTTCACCGTATGGAGGATGGCAGAATCCCAAAAGACGTCCTCTACGGAGAACTGGCGACTGGCAGGAGAGACGTTGGCCGCCCACAGCTGCGCTTTAGAGACGTCTGCAAGAGAGACATGAAGGCCCTGGAGATCAACACAGAGCGCTGGGAGGACCTTGCAACGGACCGCTCCAAATGGAGAGGCACCCTGACCAGACAGCTCAAGGTGGGTGAAGAGAGACTGACTGCTGCAGCAGATGAAAAAAGGACCCACAGGAAGAATCGCCACAGACCCAGCAGCACGGAGACCACCCACAAGTGCGACCTGTGTGACAGGGACTGCCATTCGCGCATCGGCCTGTTCAGCCACAGGCGGTGCTGTTCCAGCAGAGTAGACGTTTAGGATTCTCTTCCATGGTCATCATAGACCGACGGAGGCCGACGAAGGCCCTTTAAGCTCCTATGTGTGGAAGTACAGGGGGCGTGACTTTGAATGCTTTCACACCTAAATTCATTAACTTTGGTCTGAATCAGTTGATAAGTTTGTTACTTTGTATCATTTTCTCCTTGGTTCAGTTCCCTTTCACACAGGCAAAAAATTCAAGTGGACAAAATTCACGTTAAAACCAGTAAGACTTACATCAGAACGTTCTCTGTTCTCTGATATTTTTTTTTGCCACGAGAACAGGAAAAGTAAATGCAGGAAGTAGGATTACTACTGTGCATTTATGCATTTCTGGGGAGAAAATAATACAAATTATAATGTACGGGGGGTTTTCATCACCCTGGTTATCATTTAATACATTACGTGCATATGCCACTTTTGGCAAATCATACAGTTTGAAAATGAAGCGTGGCTACGGAAGAAAAATAACGTGTTAACGTTCATTAATCCCCCAGAACAGTGACATGCGCAGCTACTGATATTTGTATGTACAGTGGCATAAAATGTTTTACCATTTGCCGCCGGTCCTGTTTGAGCGCGGTACCTTTCTCACCTGCAGGACCGCACCAGAGTTCACCAGTTGATTCGAACTGAGACCACCTCTTTCGGGCGGTCTTGGCACAGTTGGTTTGGTACACACCTGAGTGCAATTACCATGTTCTCACCAGACAAAACGAACCGCACTGACAGAGAAAACGGACTCGAGTTTAACTGAAACAAACTAAAGCCTGTAGGTGTGAAAGCACCCTGAGGCTCTACTGTATTACCGCACCTGATTTCAGGGTTACCATAAATGGTCCAATTATAAATCTATGGACATGGTCAGTGTCAACAAAGGCTATGCACTGTGTCGTCCATAGCCTCTGTCCAGGATTTATATACGGTATTATTAGACATAAAATCATTATTTTGACCATCATAAACTATAATAGAACTTTAAACTCCTGAAGTTACATGTAATATTTTTATTATTATTGATTATTTGATTATAATTTAAAAAGGGTCACAGCTGCACTGTGGGGGCTTGGTGGGGGGTTTCTCCACCCAGAGAGGGCAGGGGGAAGGGGGAACAATGGACCAAAGGAGGAGCTGTCACCGGGGGGTATCGGATGGGACTGTTGGGTCTATGCACCCCCGGGGAGAGTGAGAGCTGCTGCAGCCGCTGGGAGACCGAGGGTGTGAGAGCAGCCCCGGAGTAATGTCATGTTAATGTGCCACACATTCCTTTGTTCAGACTGCAATGTGTTACGGTCGGAAGTTCCGGGTCTCGATGCATGGAAGTAAAGATATAAAAGTGGAATGCACAGAGACCCGAGATTGCTGTTTTGCTGTACTTCATGTTGGAGATGGAATAAAGTTTCTGTTTCGTCCAGCTCGTTGCCTCGCCTGCCTCCTTTCACCACAGTGGTGACCCTAAGACGTGCCATGGAAAGCGAGCCGAGCGTTGCCCCGGAGACTGCCGGTAGGAAGAGCACCGGTGCCACGTGCGCTGTCTCAGTCAAGCTCCCAGACTTCTAGCGTCACAGCCCAACTGCGTGGTTCCTGCACATAGAAACCCAGTTTGCACTCCACGGGATAACAACAGACGACACAAGATATTACTACATGGTCGCTGCGCTGGATGCGCACGCCACACAACAGGTTACGAGCTTGCTCCTGGAGCCACTGGCCCAAGCAAAATATGAAGCACTCAAGAGGATGCTTCTCCAGCGTTACTCCCTTTCTGACGGTGAGAGGACAGAGAAACTTCTAACGCGTTTGGAGTTAGGGGACAGATCAGCATTGGAGCTAATGGAGAGCATGCTGGCGTTGAGGGGGAAGGACGATGAATCCTTCCTATTCACCCACTTGTTCCTCATGACCCTACCAGCTACAGCTAGGGCGATCCTGGCCAACTCACCGTGGCTGGTTGCCAAGGACTACCGCGCCCTGGCGCAGGAAGCGGACCACATCATTTTGGCGACCAGAACTCCCAGCGTGCAGGCAGTGGCACCGGCATCCATGAGGGGCTCCAGCGAGGTGAAGGAGCTGTGGGTGGTAGCCGAGATGGACACCAGGAGATGAAGGAACGGGGCAATCTGTTTTTATCATTGCTATTTCAGCTCAAATGCCCAACACTGCCTGTCACCATGCCAATTCATGGAGCTGGGAAGACAGCATGTTCGGAATTCGGTTGCAGCTGCGACCGATGGCAACAGGAACAGACTGCTTTATGTCACAGACACACGTTTAAGGAGACAGTTTTTGGTGGACTCTGGCTCCCAGAAGAGCTTCATCCTACCGGTCAAAGCAGACAGGGTGGCAGGAGGCAGCGGTCCCGAGCTTACGTCTGCTAACAGATCCACCATCAGGACATTTGGCGAGAGGACACTGACGATATATTTACACGGACACCACTTTCAGTGGAACTTTGTGGTAGCCACATGTTCCACCCCCAGTTCGGGAGCAGATATTCTATGTGCTTATGGGTTGTTAGTTGATGCTGCTAATGGGAGATTAGTGGATGCTGTCTCTTTTGCCTCTCTGCCCTGTACAGCTCTGGGAGCTGGGTCGACAACACTGGCTAACATTATAGCTCCAGGGAGTAAGTACCAATAGTTTCTCGCACAGTTCCCAGCACTCACGGTTCCAAAGTTTTTGGCTATGATAACGAAACACGGGGTCGGACATTTCATAGCTACAAGAGGGCCACTGGTATTCAAGCGAGCTCGGTGACTGGACACAGCTAAACTGGCCAGTACGTGCGAGGAGTTCGCCCACTTAGAGCAGTTGGGCATCATCAGGTGCTCCAACAGCCTGTTGGAGCACCCGTTGGAGCGCCACTACACATGGTGCCTAAAGTTGATGAGCTGTGGCGACCATGCAGCGATTTCCAGCTCTTGAACAACTGCATGGAACACGATCGTTATCCTATTCCACATATCCAGGATTTTTCCATGCACCTGGCCAGGGCGTGTGTTTTTTCCAAAGTGGATCTGGTCCGCCGTTACCATCAGGTCCCGGTGTGTGTGGAAAACGTTCCAAAAATGGCGGTAATAACTCCTTTCATCCTTTTCGAGTTTTTACGCATGCTGTTCGGATTAAAAGGCACAGTGCAGACCTTCCAGAGGATGATGGATGCAGTGCTGCATGACTTGTCCTTCATTTTTGTGTACTTAGACGCCATTCTGGTAGCCAGCACATCCGAGGAGGAGCACATCGCCCATCTCAAGACAGTTTTTCAGAGGTTGGAAGTGCACGGGCTGACAGTCAACCGGCGAAGTGCCAGTTTGGTGTGTCAGTGAACACAGTGATTGATTTTTTGGGCTACCGCATTTCGCCAGAGGGCGTGATCCCAGTACCAGATAAGGTGCATGGGGTGTCGGATTTTCTGCGTCCGCAGATCATGAGAGCACTACAGGAGTTTTTGGGAATGGTCAATTTTTATAACCATTTCCTTCCCCGAGCAACCCAGTTGATGCAGCCGTTGTATGCCACGCTTAAAAAAAGAAGCCCAGGGAAACCATTGACTGGACTCCAAGCGAGACCAGGCTTTTGCAAACAGTGCTGGCAGATGCCGCGTTGCTAGCCCACCCGGATCCGTCCGCACAGATAGCGCTCACTACAGATGCATCTGATGTTGCCAAACAGCGCTGGCAGATGCCGCGTTGCTAGCCAACCCGGATCCGTCCGCACGGATAGCGCTCACTACAGATGCATGTGATGTTGCCATAGGGGCAGTGGTGGAGCAGTGCGTCTCAGGTTCATGGCAGCTGCTCGCATTTTTCAGTCAAACTTTGTGTGACAACGAATGCAAATACAGCACGTTCAATAGAGAATTGCTGGCTCTCCACCTGGCGACGTGCCATTTCCAGTTTTGGCTTGAGGGGCGCGAGTTCACTGCATTCGTAGACCATAAGCCGCTGACGTATGGGAAGGTCTCGGAACCATGGATGGCCCGGCAGCAATGGCATTTGGCCACAATTTTGGAGTTTACTACCGACATTCAACACGTTGCCGGTAAGCTCAACGTCGTGGACGGTTGCCT
Organism: Pholidichthys leucotaenia; assembly: GCA_020510985.1. Lineage (NCBI taxonomy): Eukaryota > Metazoa > Chordata > Actinopteri > Cichliformes > Pholidichthyidae > Pholidichthys > Pholidichthys leucotaenia. The sequence continues at coordinate 72,570,151 of CM035837.1, forward strand.
GTCAAGCGCATTAATCACCCCGGTCTATATGGGAATTGATTTCCCTGCCAGGGCTGTGGAACAAGCCAAGGACACAGACATTTGCGCACTCCAGTCTGCACCAACTGGGTTAAGGCTGGAGAACAGGGTGGTGCAACAAAGGTGCCCTCCCTTACTCTGCAACGTCTCCACCTGCTGCCTGCGCCCGGTGGTGCCGAGCTCTTGGCACCGTTGCATTTTTGAGTTGGACCACTCCCTTACGCATCTGGGAGTGTGTGCTTCGGTGAAGCCAGTGGGAGCGAAATTCATCTTTCTGCGCTTGCGCAAGGATGTGAAAGAGTGGGCTGCAGCTTGCGTCATGTGCCAACGGGCAAAAGTGCACAGGCACACCAGAGCCCCCCTCAAGCCATTCCAAATCCCAGCCAGGAGGTTCGACCACGTCCACGTGGATTTGGCAGGACCCCTCCCACCATCTCAAGGTTTTACGCACCATTTAACAATCGTGGACTGCACTACACACTGGCCTGAAGTGGTCCTGCTGGCTTCTACCACATCTGCGAAAGTGACGCATGCTTTTTTGTCGGCTTGGGATGTACGTTTCGGATCTCCATCAGACATCACATCTGACAGGGGTCCACAATTCGTTTCCAAACTCTGGTCCGCGATGGCCCAGAGCCTGGGGGTCAAAATTCACCGCACTACCTACCGCATACAACCCCCAGGCTAATGGGTTATGCGAGCATTTTCATAGGTCGCTTAAAGCAGCGCTCAGAGCTTCGCTCACGGACACAAATTGGGTCGACCACCTGCCCTGGGTTCTTTTAGGGTTGTGTTCCATACCTAAGGAGGATTTGGCAGGCTCCCCAGTAGAATTCGTTTTTTCTCAGCCGCTGCGGATCCCCGGAGAGTTTTTGCCGGAAAACCCCGCTCCCGAGGCTGATCCGCCCGTGCAATTTTTACACAGTACGGAAGCTGTGAGTGTACCAGGCCCGGCCCACCATTGTTTTCCCCACACATTCGTCCAAAAAAGCTTGCAGAACACCGGTTTTGTTTTTATCAGGCACTATGCGCACCGGACCCTGCTGTGCCGACCGTATGACGGACCGTTCAGGGTGTTGGAACCTGGGGCGAAGCATTTTTTGTTAGATTTGGGGGGACATAGGGAGACCCTCTGCATTGACAGGCTGAAGCCCACTTTTGTGTTTGCAGACGAGCAGGGGGTGTTGGCCCAAACTCCCCGGTATGGACACCCACCATTGGTGACACCGCAGGTTGGTGATCCCTCAGCAGGGACCTGCACTCGCGAAGATAATGTGCCCCCCCTCCCTTTTTCCTTCAACAGACTGATGAGCCCTCCTGTACACCTCGCCAGCAGGGCGGTTCGACTGGACCGGCGACCCCCCCGCTACAGCCGCTATGGGCGCCAGCTCAAGCCGGGGGGGGGGGGGGGGTAGTGCCCCTTCTGGGTGCTGGGGGAGCTTTGTGAGGGCATGGTGGGGGGGGGGGGGTTCCAACCAGAGAGGGCAGGGGGAAGGGGGAACAATGGACCAAAGGAGGAGTTGTCACCGGGGGGTATCGGATGGGACTATTGGGTCTATGCACCCCCCAGGGAGAGTGAGAGCTGCCGCAGCCGCTGGGAGACCAAGGGTGTGAGAGCAGCCCCGGATTAATGTCATGTTAATGTGCCACACATTCCTTTGTTCAAACTACAATGTGTTATGGTCGGAAGTTCCGGGTCTCAATGCATGGAAGTAAAGATATAAAAGTGGAATACAAAGAGACCCGAGATCGCTGTTTTGCTGTACTTCATGTTGGAGGCAGAATAAAGTTTCTGTTTCGTCCAGCTCATTGCCTCACCTGCCTCTTTTCTCCACAGCACCAACTTTAAAGTAAGCAATCACCTTTTCCCATTAAAGCATTTGTTTACAGGAAAATGACAACTGCCCAAAACAACAAAAAAGGTTTTGCTTGTAGATGCACTTTTTGATGTGCTTTAAATTCAAATAATGCAAAGAAAACAAGTACGTACATGATCATTCTTAAACACTACAATACTTAAGTTTTAACTTAGGAAAAACTCAAATCTGTATTTGTGTAATAAATGATCACCTAATTAATACCTCCTTAAGTACACTGATCTGTCCTTGGGTTGGAATTCAACAGATAGTCCAGCTGAATGGCTGCCATACATGTAGAAATGCTAATTTAGGAAAGATTTTGTAGTGGTCTCTTCGTGTTTTCTGGAGCTGTTTTAGAAAGGGTTCATTTATGCCTCTTTATGTACCAGAAACAAAAAGAGCCTTACTGACTGGCAATGAATTACTACTGCATGTACCCTGATGAGAGTGCATTGGGTAAACAATGTTTTTAGTGAAAGTATAGATGTGCCAATGACCCTGACTGAAAAGCACAATGTGACATTGCCAGAATCAGTACAGGGTGAAAAATTCAGTCTTCTGTTACATTCATTTTCTAACATTTACTACTGACGCTACCAAGACTGAATAATCCACCCCGTTCTCATTCTTTAAACATCAAATGGTACAGTTCAGTGAGAATCACTACTGACTTTGGACTGTGGAATACACAGAAATAAATGACTCATTGGATGAGCACTGTTTTATTTTGGGCAAGTTTTCCATCCAAAAATTACTGGATGTGTACGCTAAATTCAAACTACATACACACAATGAGTTAGTTCCACTCATTTTCATCTAATCTATCTATAAATGCACCAAATCTGTCTGTCTGTCTGTCTGTTCCTCAGATATCTCCCAAACTGTTTGTCAGACTGGCCTAAGATTTTCTAAGTGCTTTGCTGAGGTTCAAGGGTGTGCATCCCTGAGTATGGAGCCGCTCAGTCAAAATATGTAATTTTTATCAATAAAAGTTTAGCCCCTGCTCTGTCACCACTCTGTTTCTTTGTGCCCTGGCTTCAGGAAGTGTGGGCAGGGTTTTAGATTGACTCTGTGCTGATTGGATAATACGCAGCATCAAGGCCATGCTGATTGAATAATACACAGCATCATGGCCATGCTGATTGGATATTACCTGGCATCACGACCAGTCAGTCACCACAGCGCTTCACAAACAAAAAAAAGCAAGTGAAAAGCCACAAATTTGACAAGAAAGAGAGAACAGTGAAGATGTAATTCTTAAAATGTAATTCTTAAAATTCTAAATGTCTAAAGGATAACTTGGGGAATGCCAGCGGGGACCCGGGGTCTGCCTAAAGGACACCGGTGTTGAAGAAGCAGCAGGCAGAACGCAGTCCTTCGCAGGGAAGCAAACCCAGCCTGCCTGGTCAGCAGTAGACAGGAGTCCCTTTGCAGGACCACAGCTCGCCGTCACTGATGGCGCTCCTTTCGGTGTGCTGCTAGCACAGCTATCTAAAAATCCAAATTGATAATCACCATAATAGGACTAGTTGTTACAATCCCTAAAATCAGCACCTCAGTTGACTGGTTTCAACCAACTCGGCCCCCACCCACTATGTCTTCCTGGGTGGGGTTGATTACCACATGGCACCGCCAATGTGACACATCATCAGTTGTGCACCTCAGGCTCATTGCGTGTTTCGGCCTTTTATCACAAGACACCCTCGCCCAAGGCTGGCCCACCACAGGCTGATCAGGCCTGAGCATAAGTCGCATGGAGGCTTCATGTGGTCGTTTGACAGCCCATACTGTGTCCCTCCTCTTCACCCATAGCCAGTGACTGCTTCTCTCAGCGACACTGGCAAGCTCTTTGATAGTTCTCCGTTGGGCCTGCCCTCTGATTCCCACCTCCTTCAGTAGGCATGTGGTGGAACTGGCTACAAAGCCCCTGCAGCCCACCTCCACAGGGCACACCTTTACATTCCAGCCCCGTTCCTTTGCTTTAGCCGCTAATTTTGCATATTGCAGCCTTTCACTTTTGAAAGCCTCATTGATGGATTCCTCCCAAGGGATTATCAGCTCAACAATGAAAACACATCGGCAGGATTTGGACCAGAGCACCAGGTCTGGGGACAGGTTGGTCACTACAATTTCAGATGGAAAGGTGAGTCTCTGGCCTAGATTGACCCACATTTCCTAATCCAGGGCTGCGTCAAGTAGACATGAGTCTGCTGGTACTGGGTTGGCCCACTGTTTCTCCCCTTGCCTCATAAAGGATATCAATTGCAGGAAAGTATTCTGGGCCTTTAGAGGCATGACATTGATAGCTACCCTCCTTCTCTCAATTTCAGCAGCCCAGTGGCAGTAGGACTCTAGGCTCCGGCCGGACAGCCACAGCCACACCTAGGACACAGTCCAAGGATGGATCTTTTTATTTTTCACACATAAGGAGTTGTTCAGAACTCCTTATCCAAAAATATAGAGTGATGATAATCACGTCAGTGGCGGTAATGCACCTGTAGGCTGGTTGTCAGCCGCTAATCAAATCTAAAAGAAGAAGAAGAGCACTTCAGCACTTGGTTATGGCGTCAGGTGTATCTCCCTTGAGTTAAAATAGTCATACAAGCCACCAGAATGTGTTTGAGGGTTGCTGGTGCAGCACATTGGGGATAGGCTGGGTCCTCTCCAAACCAAAGATGTAAGCTGGTTAGAGAGGGCAGGACATCATATGCGTCTCTGATGACAAAACAGCCAATATGACTCCATGCTCCACAGCTCGCTCCATGCAATGCTCCTCCTTTCCATGCCCTCCCATTTCATCCAGTGGCCTTGCTTGACTTGTGACACAGCTATAGCACATCTGGCTGCTTCTTCCTTGCAGTGTACCTCCTCCACCACCAAGTGCCGGTGTTCAGATGGAGTAGCTTTATTGCCATATGGGTGTTGTTACTCCCAAGCCAAGGCCCCCTCTGCCATGTTGGACTTGCCCTACTATGAACCGGTGCCTCAGGGTGGACTTTGCCTCTGCAACTGCTGCACCTGGCTTCCATTTCCTTCCTCTTACTAGGGTGGGAACAGCACTTCTAACAAAAGGGTCTCGGGATTCTGCAAGGGTCATTTCCAACCTTGATTTGGCACATTTGTAGTCCTCCAAAATGGCTTGAAATTGGCAGAGAGAGGACTTCATTCCCATACAAGCCTATGCTACTGGAAGATCTTGAAAGTCCAAGCCAGTCTGTCTGTCTGTCTGTCTGTCTGTTCCTCAGATATCTCCCAAACTGTTCTTCAGACTGGCCTAAGTTTTTCTAAGTGCATTGCTGGGGTTACGAGGGTGTGCATCCCTGAGTATGGAACCGCTCAGTGAAAATATGTCATTTTCATCAATAAAAGTTTAGCCCCTGCTCTGTCACCACTCTGTCTCTTCATGCCCTGGCTTCAGCAAGTGTCATAAAAGATCACACACACAAGTGATCAGACAAAAAACAAAAAAGGTTCCTAAACAGTCGCTAATATTGGATGTCCCATTCATTTTCAATAATTCTGTAATTAATATTCACGCAATCAAATAAATCTTAGTGCCGTTCAGTCCCTTTTATATTTGTCAAAGTCTAACGTGTGAGTGCCAACATACAGTATAGGCTGCACCTCTTTGTATTCCACTTTCAAACACAACCTACATTTGGGCCTGCAAAGCCTAATTGGGATACCTGTTTTCAGACAAGAATACTTGCTTTCTACAGACATGCACTAGCACTTTTAAAACAAAATACTGTAAACACATTTTTCACAGCATGATTCAGCTTCAGCTAATTATCATTTGGCATTTGTGACTTTTGTTTTACATGTTAGAAGAAAATATGTTGGGCTTACTCAACTAATACTAATGTATTTAGATTTAATTCATTTTACATATATTTATTGGATAGAAAAAAAAAACTTGTCCCATTTTAAATTGACTTTATTCAGAGAGCAGGGCTTGGCATTAACTTTTTTGCTCATTGGCCACTGCGGCTAGTGATTTTCCAAAGTTACTAGCCACTCAGTCTTTTCACTAGCCACAATTTTGTGGTTGGAAAATTATGTTTAATATGATCAAATCTGAGTATTGCATGCTAAAATTTACTTGACCTAAATTTACATCCATTTTAAATGTAAATGACCCTTATATATACATAAAAACAGCAAGAGAAACACTGTTGAATTATTCATTGACCGCAGTAAATGCTGTAAAATAGTCTAGAAAAATATTTGAAATATGAGAGTAAAACGCAGGTAGATATGGGATCTGTTCTAATTCTCATCTGTATCCCTACCCCTTCCCCTTTTCCTACTCCTACCCCTTGGCCCTTGATAGAAGTTGAAAATGACCCCTCTGAATTGGGACACCCATTAAGGGCTGCACGAGGTCATTAGTAGTTGCTGATGGATTTAATCTAAATCTACATGACCTGTTTTCACCAGAAAAAAAGAAGAAAAAATGATGAGGAAAAAAGTCTTATCTTAAGAAGAAAAATGTCTCAAATTTACATGAAGAATTCCAATCTGTAGAAAAAGTCAGAAATTTACAGAACGAAAGCTGTTTCAGAGAAAAACTTGGACCCCCTGGCAGGCCATTTTTGGTCCACGGGCCACATGTTTGACACCCCTGAACCAGCTCATTAAAAATACATAATGAGAAGTTTTACTTCCGTGAAAAATAGATAATCACAGATAAACAAAAGTGCACCTCAGAAGAAGCTTCATTTGCTCTTTACAACAAATTTTGTCACTTTTCCTCTATGTCATACAATTGCGGACAGTAAACAGGAACTTCTTGCTCTAAAAATAATCATAATTAACCACAAAGGTAGGAGCTAATGTGGGGGGAGAGCGCAGTTTATTAACTACTCACGCTGGGATAATGAGGACAAGGGGCAATTTCCCTGGTGATCTTATCGCTGAGAGCGGGGACAGGTGTGTTCTGGTGGCTGGCCTGTCGTCAGATCGTCACCATTTCTGGCCACAAAAATGAACTGACCTGCAGAGCACAACGTGTGCGGATCCAAGATGGCGCCCACAGTGGTCGCCATGGTGCTTCGCTGCGCTTTTTTTTGTTTGTTTTTGTTCGTCAGTTGTGTGTCTGCCTGCTCTTACACCCGTGAAGAGCTACTAAATATCAGGACTTTCACTCCCACGGACCTACTCCCAGTTTTTTTGGCTCCTGCCGCCGATCTGGTTCACTTTTTAGCCCAAAAAGTGAGACGGCGAAAGAGAGGAAGATGAGCGGGCGCCCTGGTGCGGCTTCGCAGGAGAGGCACGCGCATGGCTTTGCCTGGGATCTTTCTGTCCAACATCAACTCACTTTATGACAAGGTAGATGAACTGAGACTGCTGATGCGATTTAAGGACCTCTCCACCTCGTGTGCCCTCTGCTTCACTGAGACCTGACTCAAGGAAAAGACACCGGACAGCGCGCTCCTCCTCGAGGGATTTCAGCTGTTTCGTGCAGACCGAGACACGGGGCTCTCTGGCAAGACCACAGGCGGAGGAGTCTGCTTCTACATCAACAGCAGCTGGTGCTCCGATGTAACTGTGATCTCCCAACACTGTTCTCCCGCTCTGGAATATTTATTCATCAACTGCAAGCCATTTTATTCCCCGCGTGAGTTTGCTTCATTCATCCTGGCCGCTGTTTACGTCTCGCCCGACGCGGAAGTGCGCGAGGCTCAGCGCACGCTCGCGGATCACATTCAGCAGGTGGAGCGGACTTTCCCGGACTCTCTGGTTATTGTGCTTGGTGACTTTAACCAGAGCAACCTGAGCCACAAACTCCCCCGGTACAAACAGTTTATTAAATGCCCCACCAGAGGAGAGAACACGCTGAATCACTGTTACACTACAGTTAAGGACGCGTATCGCGCTGTTCCCCGCTCTGCGCTCGGACTATCTGATCACGTGATGGTCCACCTGATTCCCACATACAGACAGAGACTGAAGCTCACAAAACCTGTTGTGAGCACTACGAGGAAATGGACCAGTGAAGCTGTGGAGGAGCTGCGCACGTGCTTGGAAATAACTGGCTGGGGCATGTTTAAAGGAGCCATGCATGATCTGGATGAGTACACGGACACTGTGACCTCATATATCCACTTTTGTGAGGAGAGCATTCTTCCATCGCGCACCAGGGTGAGTTACTCCAACGACAAGCCCTGGTTCACAGCTAAGCTCAGACAGATCAGGAAGGAGAAGGAAGCAGCGTTGAAAAGTGGAGACAGGGACTGCTACAGGGAGGTCAAATATCGGTTTAGCAGAGAGCTGAGGAGAGCTAAATCTGTGTATTCTGAGAGACTCCAGCAGCAGTTCACTGCTAACGACTCTGCTTCTGTGTGGAGAGGACTGAGGCAAATCACCAACTATCGGCCTCAGGCTTCTAAGGGACAGGATGACAAAGCCCTTTGTCAAAGACTGTCCCAACACTATGCCCGTTTTGACACCTCGTCAGCTGTGTCCAACTCCACCCCTCCCCCCAGCGCCACTACCTCCATGGTCCCCACTTCATCAAAGGCGCCCCCCCTCCTCCCCCCCTGCCCTTGCCATCAGTGAGCAGGACGTGCACAGACAGTTCTCCAGACTGAACCCGCGCAAGGCCCCCGGTCCGGACGGCGTGTCTCCCTCCACCCTGAGACACTGTGCAGAGGAGCTGACTCCTGTCTTCACAGACATTTTTAACACCTCCCTGAAGTCATGCCACGTGCTGGCCTGCCTCAAAACCTCTACCATCGTCCCTGTCCCCAAGAAGCCACGGATCACTGGACTTAACGACTACAGACCTGTAGCGCTCACCTCTGTAGTCATGAAGTCCTTTGAGCACCTGGTCCTGCCCCACCTCAAGACCATCACCACTCCCCTCCTGGACCCACTGCAGTTCGCCTACAGAGCCAACAGGTCTGTGGACGACGCAGTCAACCTGGCCCTGCACTCCATCCTGCAGCACCTGGACTCCCCGGGAACCTACGTCAGGATCCTGTTTGCGGACTTCAGCTCTGCATTCAATACCATCCACCCCGCTCTGCTCCAGGACAAGCTGTCCCTGCTCAACGTGCCAGACTCCCTCTGCAGGTGGATCACCGACTTCCTGACGGACCGGAGGCAGCATGTGCGGCTGGGAAAGACTGTCTCAGACTCTGTTAGCATCAGCACCGGATCACCCCAGGGCTGTGTACTTTCCCCCCTGCTCTTCTCCCTGTACACCAACTCCTGCACCTCCAGCCACCAGTCTGTCAAGCTGATCAAGTTTGCGGATGACACCACCCTCATCGGGCTCATCTCCAACGGCGACGAGTCTGTCTACAGGAGAGAGGTGGCCCAGCTGGCGTCCTGGTGCAGCCACAACAACCTGCAGCTGAACGCTCTGAAGACAGTGGAGATGATCGTGGACTTCAGAAAAGTCACAGCCCCTCTGCCCCCTCTTACCCTCACAGACTCTCCCATCACCACTGCGGATTCCTTCCGCTTCCTGGGCACCACCATCACCCGGGACCTCAAGTGGGAGCCGACCATCAGCTCCCTCATCAAAAAGGCCCAGCAGAGGATGTTCTTCCTGCGGCAGCTGAGGAAGCTCAAGCTACCCACCAAGATGTTGGTGTAGTTCTATACGGCCATCATCGAGTCCATCCTCACCACCTCCATCACCGTGTGGTACGCAGGAGCCACCGCCAGGGACAGACTAAGACTGCAGCGCATTGTGCGCGCTGCTGAGAAGGTGATCGGCTGCAAGCTCCCATCCCTCCAGGACCTGTACATTTCCAGGACCCGGAGGCGTGCAGGTCGGATCATAGCCGACCCTTCACACCCTGGACACGCACTGTTTGCCCCCCTCCCCTCAGGCAGAAGACTTCGGTCCATTCAGACTAAAACCTCCCGCTACATGAACAGCTTCTTCCCCTCTGCCATCAGACTGCTAAACACTAAGTGACTTATTAGACTCTTGTGCACTACGTACAGCAGCTCAACCGGACTCATGACAATTATCACTGTTTTCTTTTTCCACTACCGACTGCACTATGTGGAACTCCACAATATCTGCTGCTTGTTAATATATTTTAAAATTGCATAGATTAGTATTACTTATTCATATTCTACCTTTTATTGCATGCATAGTTTTTTTTATCTTTAGTGCTACTCCATGTTTAATGTTGCAGCATTGCACCGAGACAAATTCCTAGTTTGTGTACTACATGAACAATGGCAATAAATCTCATTCTGATTCTGATTCTGATTCTGAATCCTGTCTCCAGCCTGGGGCAGTCCTCTGTACCTCACTGGCAGGTGAGCCAGACTATGTACACGGCAACTGTGGACCAATGAGAATACACGGTGTGCATGCAGATAGTATTTATGGGAGTTGCAGTTTTGTGGTCTCACACTGCAATAGGCTTATTATTTAGATGTTACTTGAGAAAACTACAACCTGCCGAATCGGCTAGTGGGAGTGGCCATTTCGCTCACCACCAGTGAAATCCACCCACCAATTAATGTCAAGCCCTGTCAGTGAGTCATTTTTTTTGACTGATAAGCAAGAGCTACAGTTATCTAATTTCGATGCAATATACACTACCGTTCAAAAGTTTGGGGTCACTTCGAAATGTCCTTATTTTTGAAAGAAAAGCACTATTTTTTTCAATGAAGATAACTTCAAATTAATCAGAAATACATTATATTATATTATACTATTCTAGCTGCAAATGTCTGGTTTTTGGTGCAATATCTACATAGGTGTATAGAGGCCCATTTGCAGCAACTATCACTCCAGTGTTCTAATGGTACAATGTGTTTGCTCATTGCGTCAGAAGGCTAATGGATGATTAGAAAACCCTTGTACAATCATGTTAGCACAGCTGAAAACAGTTTAGCTGGTTAGAGAAGCTATAAAACTGACCTTCCTTTGAGCAGGTTGAGTATCTGGAAAAAATTATTATTTCAAATACAAATCATTATTTCTAACCTTGTCAATGTCTTGACTATATTTTCTATTCATTTTACAACTCATGGTGGTAAATAAGTGTGACTTTTCAGGGAAAACACAAAATAATTGTCTGGGTGACCCCAAACTTTTGAACGGTCGTGTATATACAGTATCTCACAAAAGTGAGTACACCCCTTGCATTTTTATAAATATTTTATTATATCTTTTCATGGGACAACACTGAAGATATGACACTTTGATACAATGTAAAGTAGTCAGTGTACAGCTTGTATAACAGTGTAAATTGCTGTCCCCTCAAAAATAACTCAACACACAACCATTAATGTGTAAACCGCTGGCAACAAAAGTGAGTACACCCCTGGTGAAAATGTTCATATTGTTCCCAATTAGCCATTTTCCCTCCCCAGTGTCATGTGACTCGTTAGTGTTACAAGGTCTCAGGTGTGAATGGGGAGCAGGTCTGTTAAATTTGGTGTTATCGCTCTCACACTCTCTCATACTGGTCACTGGAAGTTCAACATGGCACCTCATGGCAAAGAACTCTCTGATGATCTGAAAAAAATAATTGTTGCTCTACATAAAGATGGCCTAGGCTATAAGAAGATTGCCAACACCCTGAAAGTGAGCTGCAGCACGGTGGCCAAGACCATACAGTGGTTTAACAGGACAGGTTCCACTCAGAACAGGCCTCGCCATGGTCAACCAAAGAAGTTGAGTGCACATGTTCAGCATCATATCCAGAGGTTGTCTTTTGAAAATAAACGTATGAGTGCTGCCAGCATTGCTGCAGAGGTTGAAGGGGTGGGGGGTCAGCCTGTCAGTGTTCAGACCATACGCTGCACACAGCATCAAATTGGTCTGCGTGGCTGTCTTCCCAGAAGGAAGACCCTTTTAAAGTTAATGCACAAGAAAGTCTGCAGTTTCTGAAGACAAGCAGACTAAGAACATGGATTACTGGAACCATGTCCTGTGGTCTGATAAGGCCAAGATAAGCTTATTTGATTCAGATGGTGTCAAGCGTGTGTGCTGACAACAGGTGAGGAGTACAAAGACAAGTGTGTCTTGCCTACAGTCAAGCATGGTGGTGGGAGTGTAATGGTTTGGGGCTGCATGAGTGCTACCAGCACTGGGGAGCTACAGTTCACTGAGGGAACCATGAATGCCAACATGTACTGTGACATACTGAAGCAGAGCATGAACCCCTCCCTTTGGAAACTGGGCTGCAGGGCAGTATTTCAATATGATAACGACCCCAAACACACCTCTAAGAAGACCACTACCTTGCTAAAGAAACTGACGGTAAAGGTGATGGATTGGCCAAGCATGTCTCCAGACCTAAACCCTATTGAGCATCTGTGGGGCATCCTCAAACGGAAGGTGGAATAGTGCAAGGTCTCTGACATCCACCAGCTCCGTGATGTTGTCATGGAGAAGTGGAAGAGGATTCCAGTGGCAACCTGTGAAGCTCTAGTGAACTCCATGCCCAAGAGAGTTAAGGCAGTGCTGGAAAATAATGGTGGCCACACAAAACATTGACACTGGGTACAATTTGGACATTTTCACTTAGGGATGTACTCACTTTTGTTGCCAGTGGTTTAGACATTAATGGCTGTGTGTTGAGTTATTTTGAGGGGACAGCAAATTTACACAGTTATACAAGCTGTACACTGACTACTTCAAAGTGTCATATATTCAGTGTTGTCACATAAAAAGATATAATAATATATTTACAAAAATGTGAGGGGTGTACTCACTTTTGTGAGATACTGTATATTGGAGACTTACTCAGTAATTGCAAAACAAGCTTTAAATAATGCAGTGTATTTTACTGAGTTTACCACATAAAATTGGCATAGGACTAAATAAATCAGTCTGCAGCCCTCAAAGACAGATTATCATTAGTATGCACTAAAGAAAGCTGTGTCATCCAGAGGTTTTGCCCATCTTTCTCTTTGTCCGCCACTTTGATAGACAAAGTTGTAAAAATTTGTTCATTTATTATCATGAGACACAGGAGATGTGAGAATGCACTGGGGGAAAACCCCAAACCACCCACCGTGAATTCTTCTGTGAAGAGTGAGCCATTCCTCCAGCAGATCTTAGCCTGAATGGTCAAGCCTGTTAATGTTTTCTCTACTGAGAGCAAAATTGTTGTGTTTTAATGAAGAAAAAAAAAATGGTTTCCGTGAACAAGATATAATAAAGCCTGCTTCTGCTACACTGATTTTGAATCATTCTGTTAAAAGAATGACAGTGAATAGGGAGAAAAATAACAAAATTGTCATAAATTATGGTAAGTCGATTTTCCAGTGGGATGTGTACAGAATCCAAGCCGGGCAGATCTACTCCGGCAACTGGTGATGGCTGTTTCCCGGTTCCATGGCAGAACAGCATGGTAAAGTCTGGTTGTTAAATTTTAGAAAATGAAATATTTAATGTGTGTCTGTTATGTTGGTAAAAGGGAGCCAAGAACGAGACCGAGCATTGAACTTGACACCACTTTATTAGTGACTCACTCTCACAATACAGGCGCTGCTGTCAGGCTGAGAGGAGGCCAAAAAGAGACCACCCCTCTTCCTCACAGCCCTCTTATACCCTGGGTGGCAGTGGAACTGGAAAGGTGGAGCCACCCCCCCGTCACACAATAATATGACCCCATAACAACACAACACCCCCCCTTCAAAAAAATGGTCCAAAACACATGCACACAATCGAGACCCTCCCCAATTTGGAACACAAATCATGCACTAAAACTAAACAGTAATGCTTAAAGGCCTATCACACTCATTCAAAACAACTAAAACTAGGGGGGAACAGGTGGACTACCATCCCACCCCCACACGGCAAGACGGATTATTCTGCCGTCTATACTAAAAGAACAGTCCACTAAATAGAAAACTGCTGTGTTCCTAAAATAAATGATATAAAACACAAAACAATCACACTAACAGAAGTCTAATTTACAACTCGGTTATCCCCCATTTCCATCACCATGCATCATGTACATTGCTCAACCATCAGTCTGCCTCAGTAGAGCAACCCCCCCCCCCATGGAAAACCATCAGACAGCTCCCCTCCGGTGCACCTTCTTTTCTTTGCTCCCAGGGATGACCCACATCGAGGTACCAAACACCTCCTTCTTCTCTCAGGCGCACCGCAGCACATTGGGATGCCTCCATGAGCCCTCAGATAGCTGGAGGTAGGCATCCTCCCCAACAGCCACCACCTGCAGCCAGCCCTGGTCATCTTCTTGTCGGTGTTTGCCCCAAACACCTCTTGACCGGACCTCCTCTCTGGGTCGGACCACATCCGCGACCCCCAGAGGGGCCCTACTTGGCTTCCAGTGTCTCTGTTTGGCACATCGTTTCACCATGCCAGCCGGTCCTGCCCCACTCTTTCATTTTCGGTGCCGGCAAAGCTGTTGTGATGCCCTGCTCACCGGTACCTTCTAGCCAAACTCTGGGAGTAGAGTGGATAATCCACTTGGCACCACCCACCATCACGGGCGTCCCACTGCGCCGCCCAGTTCCCTGAGCTAGGGTTACTTGGGCAGTGGCACCGGGACCCTCTCACGATGGCCCTGGGTGGTGTTGGTCCTGCTCATCATCCAGAATACTAGGCAAAGGTTCGGCCCACACTGCTCCGTCTACCGTTCGTGGAACCAGCCGGTCCCACAAACCACAGCCTGACCACTCTTCTCCAGCGCTGCTGGTGATGGCAAAGCCCAATCCATAAAACAGATCACACCCCATAATATTCTCTCAACGGGCAGTCACGATGAACTTCAAGCTGGACACCTCCGCTGCCTTGTACCTAACCGTCAGTTCCACCGATCCCTCTGTGACCAATCTTCCTCCACCACACCCACACAGCAGCGCTGAATGACCTCTAACTCGATAATGTGGGACGAAATTCCTCACGGTTCACCAATTCAACATGGATCTCACCACTCCCATGTCAATCAACAACGGCACCGTTACCCCATCCAGTTCCACCATGCAATAGGAACGGCCGTCGGTACTTGGGGATACGGTGTGAATGACCGTGGGAGTTGGAGTGGGGGGAGTCCTCATTGCTTCTCAGATCCCCTCACTCAAACCCATAACATGCCCTGGCAAAATGATGCAGGAGTCTGCACTTGCCGCTGCATCTTCCTCTTGCTGGACACTCTCTAGCCTTATAACGGTGGTTGGTGGACCCACAACCCTAACACCTGGGCAATCCTGGGGCAGACCTCATCCTAACAGCATTAGCGCATTCTTCATCATCCTCCACGCCATTGTCGCTGTCCAGGTCCACTGCCTGCGCCGTCGACTGTGGTTCAAAATGGCGGTGTGACGCTCTCTCACAGAGCTCCAGTAATAGCTTGTCTGCCGCCTCAAACTGCTGAGATAACTTGATGTACATGGCTAACGTCAGCTCGCCCAAGTGTGCGAGGAGCTTCGACCTTGTCGCTGGGTAAACAGTATGTTCCGCCAACAGGTCAAGGACTATCTCTTCCTCTAATGCTCCAAACTGACAGTCTTTGGCCAGCTGACGTAGGTCTGCTACATACCGCTGCATTGACTTGCCAGTCCACTGGCGGCGCTGCCAAAACTGGATCCTCCGGACAATGATGTTTTCTGGGGCGCAAAAATGTTGCACCATTAGCTCAACCACTTCTTCAAAGCTATCACCCTCACCTAAAGTACTAGGGATACGTTGTCCTTCCATTCCTAAGTTGTGAACCAACGGTGCCTGTGCCTGTGCCCGCAACTTCTCCAGTCTTCCAATGTCCAATGCTACTAAATAATTTTGAAAGGTGGCAAACCACCTCACCCAAGGGATGGGCAGCTCACCGCGAAGCTCCAAAAATGGCCAAATTGAAGTAACCCCCGTGTCCATACTTTTTACTCTCGTCGCCAAATGTCATGTCGGTAAAAGGGAGCCAAGGATGAGCCCAAGCATTGAACTGGACACAACTTTATTAGTGACTCACTCTCACAATACAGGTGCTGCCGTCAGGCTGAGAGGATGCCAAAAAGAGACCGCCTCTCTTCCTCACAGTCCTTTTATACCTCGGGTGGCAGTGGAACCGGAAAGGTGGAGCCACCCCCCCATCATACAATAATATGTCCCCATAACAACACAACACCACCCCCCCCTTCAAAAAAATGGTCCAAAACACATGCAGACAATAGAGACCCATGCCTATACTGCCTAAATAGCGACTGATAATGCTCCACTGTCTTCAGACCTGCTTTTTGTTGATTAAAGACGCATTGACAGAGAATGTAACATAACATAAGGGCACCAAACTTTGCACCGAGCCTCACCCACTTCAAAGGAGCCCCCTCCTATGACTGCAAATTGTGTGCACAGTCATTTGCTACTTAGGTGGCCAGGGCGCACAGCAGAAAAACAGAAAATGCACTGATAGAGACTAATGAAAGCACCAGCACAAGATACAAATGTGGTGCAAATGGATGCTTTAGATCGTCGCAATAGGGCCCATTGTGTACCTGTTTGGTTAAATGACACAGTGTTGTTATATGTTCTTCTTCATCATATTATTCATCATATTATTCATCATATTCATCATATTCTTCTTAGAATATGATGCAGTGCAGTATTTCACAGAGAGGTAATCTCCCATAATTAATGAGCCATGGCTGTTCTCCTGTTGCTGAACATCTTGAGCAAAAGCCCAGGTTCCTTTATGGCATCTACCACAGCTGGAGAGGTGGGGCAAACTACAATGTGCCTTTTAAATACAGTAAGGAGAATGAGAAAGTTCTAATTGCTTTGTGAGATTAACCCTCAGAAGCAGACCAGGAAAAAACAGATCACGGAGCTGATAGGGACCAAAGGTGTAATGACAGGTGCTGTTGACTGAGTTAGGCAAGTCTCTCCTTCCATTTACATTATCAGCCCATCAGGAAAGGAAAGCAATTTTCTGCCCTTTCATTTCATAAGCTATGCATATCAATGCCCCATTAATCAAATGATAAAATTCACAAAATCTTTCCCTGAAGCACATCTTCCTGTCCTATTACGTACAGTATACTGTCAAAATTATCTGAATCAGTGCAGGGCAGAATTGATAATGAATCTATAACATAACCTACCATGATATAACAAAAATAATTTTTCTTTTATCTCTGGTGAAATTAGTTAATATGCCAGGAGGTAATAAAGGCATTCTACTTCAACTTCATTTTGTCTTTGAGTGAATACTGATTTAGTTTGATCTGCACAAGTATGTTTAGCAGCAAAAATGGATTTGTTGAGTATTCTGTATTTCAACTCATTTTAAAATCACCAATTACTTGTTCAGAAGCACAAAATGAAGACTGACATTCAAAACCTCCAATCTATGAAAAAAATCCTTGAGTTCTCTTTTCCCTGACCATAAAAACACTTGAAGCAAGGAAAAAGGTGCTCCGTTTGAAAGACAAGATGGAATGGTGTCCCTCATCTATTTCACGGCTGGATAGTATGACAGGTAACTAGTGAATGGTATGATTGATTGCCACTTTGCTAAACAAAGCAATTAAATGGGAGAGTAGAGAAGCTGTTCCTGTGGAATGCAGAGTGACTTAAATAACAGCAGCGACTGGAAAGACCTTAAACGGCTCCTAATTAATATAGATGATAGGAGAATGAGTTGCAAAGATTTTCAGTAAGTAATGCAAATGATACTCATATAATCCAGCTTTTGATCATTATAAATGATTTATAAATTAAAAATAAAAAAACTAATACAGGAATTATAGTTGCACTAATTCAACTCAAATTATGCAAACAATGTTTATTTTCAAAATGTACAAACTTTCAGCTTTTGGCCAAAAAAAAAAAAAACTCAGACAAGAAACATTTAAACCGTTTAATTATTTAACTACTTAAATGTTTATTGTTTGATTTGGTTTTTTGCAAACTGCTGAAAGTTTGTATATTTTTAAAATAAACCCAATTGGCAATGGGGATAATTGGGTAGAACTGTAGTTTGTCTTTGATGATGGGCAGTGGCTTATTTTTGTATTTTTAAGACTATTATTTATTACATTTTTATCACATTTGTTAACATTGTTAGTGAAGAGCAAAGACAAAAAAATTAAGCCACATAATTGTTTACACAAAGAATTAAAAAATATTAATCAAAGGGTCTTCAATTAGGACTCTGAAGTAAAGAAGCAGTGAATTTCTGTTCCTCTCTGTGACACAAACAATCATATACTTCAATCAGGAAATGCTGGAATCATGGCCGAGTAGTAGAGCATCCGCTCCACACCTGGGAGGCTGTGGGTTTGTGCCCAAGTTATAACTATATATGATATTCTAGCCTGGAGCTTACCATAATGTAATGAGGAAAGTAAAGTTTACACACAGAGCCACCAGAGGACTGACCCCCCCACCCCCCGTAGCTTCCTCTACTTACAGTAGTGGCCTATAAGGTTGGAGAAAATAGAAACAGGGACCATCCCATTTACACTGTGGCGTCCCACATGCTGTGGAAGGGCAATAACTTCAATCGGGATATGCTAACACTGCTACCAAGTTTGATTTTCCACTGAAGTGGTTCACACAAGAATCATCGAAGCTCAAACTGTGAACATCAATACTTAAATCATTACATCATTCCTAACGCTGACAAATTGCGTGGTAGTGGTGCGCCAACTGCACCTGGACAGACCAGATAAAGGCGGTCCGAGGCACCACAAAACTGAGTTTTCCCCATAGGTGTTAAAACAACAGCAATAGAAAAAATATGCCATACACCAAAGTGTCTTGAAAGAATGAATGCGCTAGCTGCCACTACCAAATTCCACCTGCATCTGGGAGGTGTGTAGGTGCTAATATAAGCTCCGGATACAACAACCTTGGAAAGTTTGAAACAGATTAAGTTCCCACCGTGCACTCCATACAAACACAAGTGGAGAGTACTACTCCATTAGACATGTGATAGGCTAACTGTTAGAAGCTACACGTTTGTCCCCTGACATTAGAAGCCAAGCACAACACCAGATAGACCTTGTTAGCTCCCCTTGCCAGAAAGTATTGATTTGATTTTACCTCTGGGGCCCTCGCCCTCCACAGAACACAACTCTTTGAGAGAGCAACCAGCTACCCTAATGCTGAAGAAACTCCTGTGGCAAGTGATGTAGAAATTGCATAATGGAGAGTTTAATGAAGGCCCCCAGTTGGGTTCTAAGGCTAACGTTACTTAATTAAACAGACAGGGTTAGGGTGTCCATGGAGACAAAGGAAATCCAGGCAGATAAAATGACACTGTATGAGGTTCAAGGAAAGATGATTAGGTTGGACTTTGACAGATCTGATTTTAAAAATGAATCCCCAGCTAATGAGATTGCAATCTATGCAACATTATAAGATAATATTTTTACTACACTGCAATGTATTTGCAGTGCAAACCATAGTTAATCATCAGAATGCTTCATGCAAAAAATGTATCTTATTCTTTGGACTTTTAGAAACCCCAATTACCTTTTCATTCTCAAAAAGTTTTTAAATATTATTTTTATTTTTAGAATGTGCAAGGCAGGAAACCTGTTTAGACTGGTAATTTGTCTTTTATATTGACTTTTGTGGAGTTGTGGGAGGCAGAGATTACAGGCTTAGCAAGGTCTCAAACCTTTCCAGGAGCACAGGGATTAAGAAAGCAAAGATTCTGTTTTGGTTAAAAAAAAAAAAAAAAAATCACCTCCCTACTGTCCTATTTTTACACATGCTGGGTAAACTTGGCTCACTTTTCAGAACAGCTTTGCTGCATTTAATGAATGCATGTACCGTGGATGAAATGTAAAAAGGTCTTTTTCAGGGAGTGTTAAAACAAATTAGTTTGAGGTCAGAAATGATTTTGTCTCAGAAAGGATGTTATCAGTTCAAACAACTGATGTAGGCACTGTCAGCATTAAGCAATCAAAACTTCTGACAAACAAAATCTATGCTGTTCAGTGCTGCTCATTTTATCCAACAACTTGGCTACTGTACAAAGAACTAAATTGCACTAAAGAGTATAGACATTAAAACTGCAATGTACTAGCGTTCTGTCCAGGGTGTACACTGCCTCTCGCCCAAACATGCTGGGATAGGCTCCAGCCCCCCTACGATCCAAAAAGGATTAAGCGGTAGAAGATGAATAAATATAGACATTAAAAAAATGGGAGAAAAGTTGATTCTACTCAGTTCAAATCCAATTTTAAAATTAATTAAAGGGGTCATTAACTGAACACTGTGTTTTTATAGGTTTTAACCTTCTAAAATGAGTCTGTCACATGATTATCGAAAAATATGAAAACACTTCTTTTAAAAAAATAAACAGAAAAAAACACAGCCTTTACATCATTATGACTTCCAGTGCCCCTTGAGGTGGCAGCCCCGTTACAGCAGCTCTCCCACTATTGTGCTTTTTCTTGTCTCTATCTTATTATGATTTTCTTTTACAACTTTTTTCTTGCTCATGTTATAACTTATATTCATAGTGCACACCATGGACATTAATGTCACCATTCTTTTGCTGATATTAATGCTTTTTTCTTCACTCCAGCTGTGGCCAAGGATTGTTTACATTTTTCAAAATTGAAAATGTAAAAATGTAATATTCTAATTTTTTGACAAACGGAATTTTGGGTTTTCATTTGCTGTAAGCCATAATCGTCAAAACAAAAAGAAATAAATGCTTGAAATATATCACTCTGTGTGTAAGGACTCTATATAAGATGGTCGGTGATATTCTAATTTATTGAGATGCACCTTTATTTTATTTTTCTCTTCCAGATTTTTTCCTGTTCATCAAGAAAAGGTAAATACAGCCTTGATCCCACCTGCTGCTCCCTTAACCCCTTGCACTCTGGTCAATTTCCCTAAAAACGCCAAAAAATAACGTACCCAAAGTAAATCAAAAGCTGTTCTTCAACCCTTTGCAGCATCTTCATGGGGTTGGTCTCATTTAAAAGAAAACACTTTGAATTTTTTGGCAAAACAGACATAATCTCTCTAAGTGCTCCTGCCACTGAGTAACAGTCATCTAAACATACTGAACTTGAAGAAAATAAATTTCGCCTGGGTGTTTTTTTGGATACAAATGCTTGCAAATAACACACAGCTTCAGATACTGGCTGGAAGATGCAACAGAAATGTAGAACTAAGTGTTATCCAGCTGAGGTCAAAATTTTGTAACAATACCACAAAAAATGAATATATTACACAGCTTTTTTCTTAGGTTGTTCCCAGGCGTTTTTGAACTGTGCCAAATTGTGCCAAATGGCACAGTTTGGAAAAACGTCTGTAACTTTTGAATGATTCAATATAGAAGCTTCATCTTGGGCTCTAATGAAAGGTGAAGGGCTGTGTGTGTGTGTGGGGGGGGGGGGGTTGTTTATTCATTCATGAATGAATGAATGAACAAACAAGCCCCCACACACAAAGAAGCATGCCACGTAAAAAATGTGTGGCTTTTTTTTACAAGAAAAAATAACCTACAGCGCACTAAAAATTATACTAAAATATCTGTAATGTAGAAGATAACAACTCCCCCCCCACCCCCGCTACAGAGGACGGACATCGCCCATCGCTACATGACGGAAAGCGGTGACGGTGCGCCGCGGTGTACTACGCACAGTTGTACTAAAATATCTGCAATACATCTGCAATCCACTACAGAAGAGTAGCCGGGGGGGGGGGGGGGCGTTCGCAACATGACGGACGCGGTCCGGGTCCGTCATGTTGCGATAACGCACAGTTGTAATTTACCGATCGGTCAAAAGTCATTTGGATTACAATTTTCAGGGATAAAGAATAATTTAGCTTACAACACTTACCTGTCCACAACAGCAGTGTCGCTGGCAAACTTCTCTTCCTCATTGTCAGACGAACATGACGCTGGTCCGCTTGTTACGGACTCATGGTTCTGGTCACGCGACCCAGTCAAACCATAATTCCATTATTGCGGTTTTGCGCTTCCATGATTGCGGTTTTGGCGAACGATTTTTCAAAACAAATAAGAACAGTAGTAAGAAAAAAAGACTGGCGAACGCCTGTGTGTCACCCAGCCTTACACAAAACAGCTTTCGAACTTCTGTGCTTCAATTGGCTGGCTGTATTCGCAGCCGTTGGTAGGTGGGTCCTTCTTGCTAGGTTTTCAGTCATTGGTTCTTCAAGGTTTCAGAAACCCAATTCAAGGCTCTTATTAGTCGAATGAGAGCTCAATCACATCTACACCAATCAAAGCACTCCTTTGGCTTTCTGTTTGCGGCTGTGTCTGTAGTGGAAGAATGGAAATGCAGCTTTTTTTTTCAGTGCGCTCTAGGACGCAGCACCCTCGTGCGCTCTAGGACGCAGAGACGTGTCCGCCCGCGGTACACCAGAGTGCAAGAGGTTAAGGACCATTAGCAAGAGCTTGGCTAGGCAGTGACTAGCTAGCTGAAGCTAGCAGCTTAGCCACTCATTCACAAATGTTTCTGTGCTTACTGTACGACTGAGTCCAGTCAGATCCTACTGACCACTTAAACTACTCATCCCTGCCCACCACTGATGCATTATTTCATTCATTCATTCTTTAAGAGAAGTTTACATTAGTTGGCTCAGGCTCGATCCATGCTAAGAGCTAGGCAGCTAATATTAGCAATAGTGATGTAAGAGAGAGGGTGGAGTTAAATGTGGTCTTAGGGATATAAAGAGACTTGCACTGAATCCATGTACCCACGTCACATCGGTGCCATTGCTGATGCACATTGCCAACACAGATATCAGCATTTTTTTTTTTCCTTGTGTGCTGCTTTGAATACATTCTTGCCTTGCCAAAATGGATTTCTGCCAATGTGCAGAGTGATTTGTGTTTGTCTTGTGTTTTTTGTTTACTCAATAGCAACGAACAAGAGCAGACTGTGATGGAGTTGGAGCTAATAAATGCTTTAAAAAAAAAGCAACTTTTCATATAATCACTGCAACAGAGGAAAAAAGACAAGACATTAGAGAAAACGATACGTCCAACCAGTGCCGCTGCCGTCATTTGACAATCTAGTCAGCACAAGTCATACAAATGTTCTGTATTTGCTAATATTCTTTTAAATTTGGGCTGTTGTTTATCCGACTCGCTTTGGGAGTGGTGCCACGGTGAGCGAGCAGAGTGGAGCAGAGATGAGAACTGAGAAATGTGAAGGTGGAGACAAAATGGACCAATCATGGCTCTTGTGGTCTGCGTTGCCAGCTTGCACATTTTCATTTCAATTTCAATTTTACTTTATTTGATATGGACAGACAAATGTAGGACACAAACCAGATACTTGCAAAAAAAAAAGCATTAATATACAGTATGTGTATATATCTATATCCACACATAGTATATCTCTCTATGGCTCTCCCCGTCCCATGCGACAGCTGGAATGATGTCGATCTCTCCTTTCTTCACACATGTGGAGGTAGCTCTCCATTGAGTTGTTTCTGCCTGAGATAAGATGAATGACTATGCCAGTTAGATCTACCCATGACTATGGTTTCCAGTTGGCAATGTTTATGCCAAAGTCCCATAGGTCATGTTCCAGCACATCTTTGTAATAGAGTCTGACTCAACCACGTTTTCTGTGAGCATTTATTAGTTCCCCATAAAAATAGTTTTGGGGAGACGTTTTTCCTCCATCCTCACAACATGACCAGCCCATCTTTGTCTGCGATTGCGTAGTAAAGTGTACAGGTAAGAGGACCCTGTTAATTGAAGGACAGCACTGTTCGGCATATAGTCAGACAAGGAGACTCCGGGTATTGAATGCAAACAGCATAAGTGGAATGAATTTAGTGGGTGTTCTTGTCTCCTGTATGTAGACCAACTGTATGCTTTCACTGCCATACAAAAGAGTACTGAGAACACAGGCAGAGTAGACTTTCACCTTTGTCTTGATGGACAGGTGCTGGTTGTTCCAAAGTCTGTCCTTCAGACGGCCAAAGGATGTTGCAGCTTTGCCAGATCAGATGCTTATTTCTGTGTCAAGCGAGTTGTCAGATGTTACTGTGGATCCCAGGTATGTGAACTGGCCTGCAACAGATATGTTTGCCCCATAGATGGTGATAGCAGGGATAGTGTACCGGAATTACAGTTTTTGGTAGGCTTATATGGAGACCAAACTTGGAACAGGCTGCTGCAAATGTATTGCACATGTTTTGAAGATCAGATTCTGATTGAGCAACAAAAGCTGCATCATCCGCAAAAAGGAACTCTCTGACCAGGACATAACTGACTTTAGTTTTTGCTCGAAATCTTGCTAGATTGTAGAGTTTTCCAGAGTGCAGAGCGATTCCAGATGGGTGTGGAAAAGCACATCTTAGAACTGCAGAGAAGAAAATGGTGAAAAGAGTAGGAACGAGGACACATCCTTGTTTGACTCTACATCTGATGTTAAATTTGTCACAGCTTGCACCATTGTGTTGGACTGCTGCTTGCATATCATCATGGAATGAAGCGATGATCTTAAGTAAGGTGCGAGGACAGTCTAGTCGCTGAAGTACGAGGAAGAGCCCAGATCTGCTGACATAATCAAAGGCCTTTGTTCGATCTATGAAAACTATAAGTAGAAGCCTGTTTTGCTCCATGCACTTTTCCTGCAGTTGACAAAGGCAGAACATCATGTCAATAGTGCAGCATGCAGGACGAAATTCGTACTGACTCTCGGGCAATATTCTGTTTGCAATCACTTGCAGGCAAGCTAACACAGTACGGGCAAGCGTTTTCCCAGTTATGCTAAGAAGAGAGATACCATGATAGTTATTGCAGTCTTGGCAATCTCCTTTATTTTTGTACAGGGTTATGATGGTAGCATCCTTCAGATCTTGTGGGATGCAGTGATTTTCCCAGCAGAAGTTCATGGATTTAAGCAATGATGGTGACAGCACATCTTCTGCACATTTGAGAAGCTCGGGGGCAATGCCGTCAGCCCTTGGAGATTAATTGTTGAGAATTGCTTTAATAGCCATTGATACCTCAAGCGATGTAATTAGGGCATTGAGCTCTTCCAGTATGAGTAGTATAGGCATAGTTTCACAGATGGCAGTTTCATTGGCTACAACTTCTGAGGCATAAAGGGAGCTGAAGTGCTCGAACCAATGGTTAAGTGGGGCAACAATGTCAGTAAGGATGGTGTTGTCTGGGGCATGCAGTGATACAGCTTTTTTCACTAGTGGACCCAGGGCTTCTTTGACACCTTCATACATTGCACATGTTACTGGTGTCTGCACTGGTCTGCATTTGTGTTGACAAGTTGAGCCAGTATGATTCAATGCAAGCACCAATGCGTTTCTGTGCACTGCTTTTGGCAACTTGGAGAGCACTGGATGTTGTGTTGCACTTGTTGGAAAGAAAGTTCGACCGTGCTGAGCGTTTTATGTTGTGGAGTGGGACAATGCTTTCCACGTTTTCATTGAACCAGTCAGATTGTCAGGACTTGCATGAGCCAAAGGCTTCAAAGGCTGAGGTGGTGATGCTGTCACGAAGGTTATTCCACAGCTGTTCAGTTTCAGTGATTGCAGTGTCATTGACAGTCAGATTTGAATAGAGAAGATCTTGGTAATGAAATACTGAGGCTGACTGTTTAGTTGCATCTACAGTATATTAATGACACATCTTAGTTTTGGCCTGGCATGGAGGATCCTTTTTGCTTGAAGATTCAACTTGCATCTGATGAGAGTATGATCCGATCCAGAACATACTATATCAGTATTGCAGTCTGCTGAGTGTAGGCTCCTACAGTACAGCACAGTTGAGAGTTGCCATCTACACACAAATATGTAATCAAGCTCATGCAATCTACGTGAGCGAGGGTGCATTCAAGTGACTTTAGACTTTGTTGTGCCTTGGAAGAAGGTATTTGGAAAGCAAAGATGGTATGTGGCACAGAATTCCAAGAGAAATTGTCCATTTGCATTCATGCTGTCAATGCCAATGCTGTAGGGGCCTAGAACATCGGGCCAGGCTAGGTGGTCTTTCCCTTTATGGGCATTGAAATCTCCCAGAATCAGTAGTTCCTCTGTGGGAGAAATTTTGTTGACTTAATCAGACAGGAGCTGGTAAAATCTGTCTTTGTCTTCCACATCAGAGTTGAGTGTTGGTGCATAGCATGAGAAGAGCCAGATGTTACCACTTGACAAATGAAGGCGAAGAAGCATGAGACAGGTGGATTTGCTGACAGGTTGGTGAATAGAAGACAGCAAACTAGTGTGGACTGCAAAGCCAACTCAATGGTGTGGTCTATCATCTTCTGGGTGCCCAGAGCAGAAGAAAGTATAGTTTGTTTCATGGATGGATCCATTGCAAGTGACCCAGGTTTCACTTAAGGCAGCAATGTCAATGTTCAATCTGTGCAATTCCAGGTCAATGATGGGAGTCTTGCATAATCTATACAGGTCGTCAGCTATACTGAGGGAACAAACATTCCAGCTTGTGCAGATGAATGAGGCAGTAGCATGATGATGACTGGACTGTGCCTGCCTTGAACAACGATCCTGCCGAGTAAAGACAGTGCCAGCAAGGGGCTAGGACTCCCGGTTTGCTAGTAGTGAAGAACTAACATTTTGTGAATTCATGGTGAGAATTAAAGATGTCGAAAATGCCAGGGCAGGTGTTAGTGGATGAGTGCTTGCCCAGGATAAACATCCACCTCTGGGCCCTCCCGAGGCCTGCATCAGGTGGAGGGCAAAGCACGATGACTGGAGCATCATAGGGCTGCCCCACAGTAGCAACTCACTTTCTTGGTCTCTGCCGACCGTTGATCACCGATATTGGTGTTCGTCCACTCGCCAGAAAGCTGCTTCATGCCAGGATGTCCGTCATCAGGAGTGTGCCACAAGAGCAGCTACCACACCCTGCTGCCAGTGCAACAGATCAGCATTTTTAAGTTATGCCTAGGACTACTATTTACCCATAGCTGGAAACTGGTTAGGTAAGTGTCAGGGCGTGTCCACACGCCGGTGGGCCTATACACTGCACTTCATGGGGCACCAGACAGCCCCCTTGATCTCTAACAATTTAGCCTAGGTCCGCAAGGGCCCAGTTACTGTGGTGTGCCACGAGGAGGCACTGTGAGAGTCTTGACTTTTAGGAACAGAAAGCATCAGGAAGGGACTTACACATTCTGCCCTTCTTTTCACTCCGGAGAGCTAGATGGGAGCTGCAGCTGAGAGCAACTATACTGTGCTACGCTACAACACTTCAGTATACAAGCCCTGTGTCCAAGAGGAAACCAAACCACACACACACACACACACACACACACGTACTGTATATATATATATATATATATATATGTCGGCCTCCGTCGGTCTATGATGACCATGGAAGAGAATCCTAGATGTCTACTCTGCTGGAACAGCACCGCCTGTGGCTGAACAGGCCGATGCGCGAATGGCAGTCCCTGTCACACAGGTCGCACTTGTGGATGGTCTCCGTGCTGCTGGGTCTGTGGCGGTTCTTCCTGCGGGTCCTTTTTTCATCTGCTGCAGCAGTCAGTTTCTCTTCACCCGCCTTGAGCTGTCTGGTCAGGGTGCCTCTCCATTTGGAGCGGTCCGTTGCGAGGTCCACCCAGCGCTCTGTGTTGATCTCCAGGGCCTTCATATCTCTCTTGCAGACGTCTCTGAAGCGCAGCTGTGGGCGGCCAGCGTCTCTCCTGCCAGTCGCCAGTTCTCCGTAGAGGACACCTTTGGGGATTCTGCCATCCTCCATACGGTGAGCATGGCCTAGCCAGCGAAGCCTGCGCTGCCTGAGTAGAGTGAACATGGAGGGAAGGCCAGCGCGGGACAGGACTTCTGTGTTGGGCACTTTGTCCTGCCAGGATATGTCCAGGATGTGGCGAATGCAGCGCAAGTGGAAGGAATTCAGTCTCTTTTCCTGCCGGGCGTATGTTGACCACGTCTCACTCCCATAGAGCAGTGTGCTGATGACGCAGGCGTTGTACACTGCCATCTTCATCTTGACAGAGAGTTTGGGATTCTCCCACACTCGTGTGGTGAGGCGAGCGAGTGTGGAGGCTGATTTTCCAATCCTCTTGTCGATCTCTGTATCAAGGGAGAGGTTGCTGCTGATCATGGACCCCAGGTACGTGAACTGATTCATGACCTCCAGCTCGTAGTCATCGATGGTGATGGTTGGTGGTGCTTCCGTGCCTTGCACCAAGACGTTAGTCTTCTTCAGGCTGATGGTAAGCCCGAAGGCCATGCATGCCTGGGAGAAGTGGTCCATCAGGGTCTGAAGCTCCTGCTGTGTGTGGGTTGCGACTGCAGCATTGTCTGCGAACAGCATATCTCTGATTAGAGCCTCACGTACTTTGGTTCTGGCTTTCAGGCGGGCGAGGTTGAAAAGCCTGCCGTCAGATCTTGTATGCAGGTAGATTCCCTCTGTTGCTGTGCTGAAGGCATGCCTCAGGAGCATAGCAAAGAAAATCCCAAAGAGGGTGGGCGCAAGTACACAGCCCTGTTTCACTCCGCTGTGTATACTGAATGGCTCTGAGACATTGCCGTCGTACTGTACCATCCCCTGCATGTTGGTGTGAAACGATTCGATGAGGCTTTGCAACTTTGGTGGGCATCCTATCTTTGGCAGGATTTTGAAAAGGCCCTCTCTGCTGACCAGATCGAACGCTTTGGTGAGGTCGATGAAGGCGACACACAGGGGCATGTTCTGTTCTCTGCACTTCTCCTGGAGTTGGCGGATGGAGAATATCATGTCCACCGTCGATCGCCCAGCGCGGAAGCCACACTGAGACTCAGGGTAGACACGTTCGGCAAGCTTCTGTAGACGAATGAGGACAACTCGTGCGTAGACTTTGCCAACAATGCTGAGGAGGAAGATGTCCCTGTAGTTGTTGCAGTTGCTTCTCTCCCCTTAATTTTTGTAGAGGGTGATGATCTTGGCGTCCCTCATATCCTGTGGTATGGCACCTTCCTTCCAGCACTGGCAGAGGACGTCATGCAATGGCAGCAGTAGGGTGGTCTTGCAGTGCTTGATCAGGTCAGGGGGTATGCCGTCGTTGCCAGGTGCCTTGCCAGCGGCCAAGCTATCAATGGCCTTGCTGAGTTCGTCGATGGTTGGCTCGGCGTCAAGTTCATCCATGGATGGGAGGCAATCGATGGCATCAAGGGCTGACGGTGTCACGGTGTTCTGTCTGGAGTAGAGGTCGGAGTAGTGCTCCACCCATCTCTCCATCTGCTTGTTCTTTTCTGTGATCATCTCCCCAGTGGAAGATTTGAGGGGGGCCGTCTTGCTCTGAGCCGGACCAAGTGCTTTCTTGATGCTGTCGTACATACCACGGATGTTCTCTGTTATGGCAGCGGTTTGAATGTCTTGGCTGAGCTGAGTCCAGTACTCGTTGGCGCAGTGCCGAGCAGTCTGCTGAACTTTGCTTTTTGCAGCCCTGAGGATCTTGAGATTCTTCTCATTTGGGTACTTCTTGTACTCAGCAAGTGCTGAGTGCTTGGCTTCAATGACGGGGGTCATCACGGTCGACTTGGCATCAAACCAGTCCTGTGACTTCGAGGTCTTCCTCCCAAAGATAGCCAAGGCTGTGCGGTGGATGGTGTTTCGCAGCTCTTCCCACTTCTGCTTTGCGGCCTCTCCTTCTTGTGGTTCACCAAGTTCCTTCACAAAGGTGGAGGCAAACTGCTCGACAAGATCTGGATGGGCCATCTTGCTGGTGTCAATCCATGCCTTTCCAGGCTGTCTGGCACGGTGGAATTTCTTCAGCTGCAGCTTGACCTTGCAACACACCAATGAATGGTCTGTGTTGCAATCTGCACTCTGGAATGAGCGGGTGATTAGCACGTTCTTCAGTGAGGTGCGCCTGGTCAGGATCAAGTCCAGCTGGTGCCAGTGCTTTGAGCGTGGATGTCGCCAGGAAACCTTGTGTTGGGGCTTGGTCTTGAAGAACGAGTTTGTGATACACAGATCATGATGTGTGCAGAACTCGAGCAGCCACTGTCCGTTGTCGTTCATTCTGCTCACGCCGAATGGTCCAAGACAGGAGGGCCAGGAGTCGTGGTCAGCACCCATTCTGGCATTGAAGTCTCCAAGGAGAATGAGTTGTTAAGAGTTGGGGATGATCCTGACAGTTGTTGCGAGATTCTCGTAGAACTCGTCTTTTGCCTCCAGTGTGGCTGTCAGTATTGGGGCATACACACTGATGAGGGTGACTGGGCCTTGAGTGGTGTTAAGGCGGAGGGTGAGGAGTCGTGCAGAGCCATTGCTGCCCGGTTCCACCATCTTCAGCAAGGAGTTCTTCACTGCGAAGCCCACTCCGTGTTCCCTGTGTTCGTCGCTGCCCTTTCGCTGCCAGTAGAACATGTAGTCCTTCTCTCTCAGCGTGCCTGCGTCAGCCAACCGTGTTTCC
This sequence comes from Pholidichthys leucotaenia, assembly GCA_020510985.1. Lineage (NCBI taxonomy): Eukaryota > Metazoa > Chordata > Actinopteri > Cichliformes > Pholidichthyidae > Pholidichthys > Pholidichthys leucotaenia. The sequence continues at coordinate 72,600,336 of CM035837.1, forward strand.
TGGAGAGTGGCGATATCCACTTCCAGTCTCTTCAGCTCATTATTGATGACGGCAGTCTTCCTGGTGTCGCTGATGTCCTTGAGGTTAGCAGCGAGTACTGTCATCATAGTGCGGACGTTCCAAGTTCCCAGTTTTAGAGTTGGTCTCTTTTGTTCGGACTTCATCTCATCCCCATGCACCCAATGAGGAAAGCAGGCTGTGGCGGGACAACACCTTATTGGCTGGGGGCTGCCCAGCTTGAGGTGGCCGGTAGCTGTCCAGTGAGATCAAATGATCCCTCCCACTGTCAGGAACAACCCCTGGCGCCACGCTCTACGCCAGTTGAGCGGTGGCTTATAACTGGTAACTGTCATTCCCCGTGTTTTGTCTACGCCGAAGGCGAAGCTGGAGTGTCCTCTCCAGTGATCCGGTGTTCTTATCTTCCAGCGTTGGGCGTTAGTAGGATTCAAGCCTGGGCAGGAAGATATGGAAGACAAGATGTTGCCCATACAGCATGTCCCCCCTCTCCACGTCACTGATGAATCCAAAGGAACAGCAGAGCTGCTACAGTTTGGCACCAGCGCTGTCGCAGGAGCTGCCAGAACGATGTTGAGCACAACAGAGAACTGCCTTAGGGACTCCGACTCCGGATTTTTCCTCAGGGTTGATTCCCGAAGCCTTTCCCGTGACCGGGTATGCCGCAAGGCAGCAGAGGTTTGAAATCAGGGTTTCCCTTCCCCTAGATGGGCTACCTTCCCAGGTTGACGGGCCACCATCTACCCGAAGCATCTGGTTTTAAGGCACCAGAAATCCACCCTCGCCCCTTCTCCTATTAGTAAAAGTAGTTCCGCCGGGCTTAGAAACTAAACCACACGGGCAGGCTAGGAGATGGACTTAGTAGTCAGAGGCTCTTTGAGACGCACGCCATAAGGAGCAGTTTATAAGCACTGGGAGCTTAACCCCAGTGCCGCTCCTGGCTATGACAACCTTGGAACCATATATATACAGTGGGGCCAAAAAGTATTTAGTCAGCCACCAATTGTGCAAGTTCTCCCACTTAAAAGATGAGAGAGGTCTCCAATTTTCATCATAGGTATATCTCAACTATGAGAGACAAAATGAGAAAAAAAAAATCCAGAAAATCACATTGAAGGATTTTTAATGAATTAATTGGTAAATTCCTCTGTAAAATAAGTATTTGGTCAATAACAAAAGTTCATCTCAATACTTTGTTATATACCCTTCGTTGGTAATGACAGATGTCAAACGTTTTCTGTAAGTCTTCACAAGGTTTTCACACACTGTTGCTGGTATTTTGGCTCATTCCTCCATGCAGATCTCCTCTAGAGCATTGATGTTTTGGGGCTGTCGCTGGGCAACACGGACTTTCAACTCCCTCCAAAGATTTTCTATGGGGTTGAGATCTGGAGACTGGCTAGGCCACTCCAGGACCTTGAAATGCTTCTTACGAAGCCACTCCTTCGTTGCCCGGGCGGTGTGTTTGGGATCATTGTCATGCTGAAAGATCCAGCCACATTTCATCTTCAATGCCGTTGCTGATGGAAGGAGGTTTTCACTCAAAATCTCACGATACATGGCCCCATTCATTCTTTCCTTTACACGGATCAGTCGTCCTGGTCCCTTTGCAGAAAAACAGCTCCTTTCCACATATAAACTGCATACATACATATGCACACACATTAAAAAAAAAAAAAAGCAACACTCCCCTGCACCCGAAGTGTTATGTATGGTAAAATACCTGGGTGACGGATAAGGACAGATGACTGGATCAACACAGCTTTATTGAATAGCGTTGAACAGCGGTTACACAGCAGGCACCTGGCAGAGGGCACCAGTCAAAGAGGCAGCAATATGGATGCCCTCTGCTTTATATAGGGGGGTGCAGTAGTGTGACGGGAAGTGCACGTCACTACACCGTACTTCATAATAATGTGCCATTTCACATATAACATTCCTCCCCTTCCCTTTAGATAGTCAAAAACCATACTGTGGTGATGTGAAAATGACGAGACAGAGTTCTCTCTCAAAGTCAACTTTATTCACAACACCATCATCTCACAGCAGAGAGAAAAAAGAGAATGAAACAGTAAACTCTCGTCCTTAAATATCAGGGACTTCACACTTCGTAGATCACATGTCACACAGACCACTTTGCATTATAAAGACAGTCACAATGCATTTCTCTCCATGATATCACTTCCACTGTCTCCCATGCATCCTTTCCTTAATCCTTTAATTGCACCCCACAGTCTCAGGCCTTGCATACCAAAGCTAATATTCCTGCAGCTTCCTGCCTTTGTTCTGACCTAAAATGTGAGTCACAGAATCTCCATGAGTGTGTCCACCACACCAAGCCCCCCCAGCATTTTAGACAACAGAACAACAAGAGAATACACATCAGTCCACATGCTGTATAGGCTTCAGCCTCCTGCCATATCTGCTGAAGTTGGGGTTCAACGTCTCTGCGGCGCTGTCACGCTGGGGGTTTGCCGTCTGGGGGCGAAAACCCTTTGTCAGTCTCTGCGGGTGTTCTGGGGAAACATTCTTGTGGGAAACATTACTGTGTGAAGCCCCACGAGGTGGTCTACCTCTCCGCGGGGCCCTTGCCAACAGCACTTGCTCATCTGCCACCACAAAAGCGGGTTTAAGTCTGTTTATGCCAATTTTCTCTTTCCTACCCCCCAAATCTAGCAAAAACTGCTTGTCCCCCGTTTCTAGCACTCCGAATAGTCCGTCATAAGGTGGTCGCAACGGGGTTCGATGCGCATCGTGTCTAACAAAAACAAACTCTGCGTTCTTCAAAGTTTTAGGCACAAAAACACGCGGAAAACTGTGGTGCGCGGGGCCGGGCAGCGTGCTTGATTCTATGTTACTCCGCAACAGCTGAGACGGGGAGACGTCTGGCGCAGGGTTATCTGGGAGAAACTCCCCAGGCAGCCGGAGTGGCTGCGCAAACACTAGCTCAGCTGGGGAGGCTTCTAGATCCTCTTTAGGCGCAGAACGCAACCCCAATAACACCCATGGTAACTTGTCAATCCAATTTGAATCCGTCAGTGCCGCTCTGAGAGCCGCTTTCAATGGCCTATGAAAACGTTCACATAACCCGTTAGCCTGCAGATTGTACGTGGTTGTGTGGTGAATTGTGACACCCAGGCTGCGGGCCATTGTCGACCAAAGCTCGGACACAAATTGAGGGCCTCTGTCGGACGTAATGTCCGACGGAACACCGAAGCGCGCCACCCAAGCTGTTAAAAACACGAGCACCACCTCCTCGGCCATGGTTGATGCCAGCGGGACCACTTCAGGCCAGCGCGTGGTGCGGTCCACCATTGTCAGAAGGTGTGTGCACCCCTGTGACAGCGGGAGGGGTCCGACGAGGTCCACATGAACGTGATCGAACCTCTTGGCCGGAATGTGAAACGGTTCCAAAGGAGCCCTCGTGTGCCTGTGTACTTTGGCTCGTTGACACGCTGTGCAGGCTGCTGCCCACTCTTTGACCTGTTTGCGGAGGCTCGGTCACACAAATTTCTCTCCCACCATTTTGACCAACGCGCGCACTCCAGGGTGCGCTAACGAATGAACCGAGTCAAAAATGCGGCGGCGCCACGCGGCCAGTACTACTGGACGAGGCTGTCCAGTGGAGACATCGCAGATTAGGGGGGGCATACCGTCTTGCAGCACCCTGTTCTCCAGCCTTAACCCTGTTGGTCCAGACTGGAGTGCGCGCACGTCCGCGTCATTAACCTGCTCCGTGGCCATGGCTGAATAATCTACCCCTACGCTGACTGGGGCCGCCACGGCGCGCGAGAGGCAATCTGCCACTACATTGAGTTTGCCCGCCACATGACGAATATCAGTGGTAAACTCTGATATGGCGGCCAGCTGTCTCTGCTGCCGGCCTGACCACGGTTCAGAGACCTTGGCCATCGTGAATGTTAGCGGTTTTTGGTCAACGAACGCGGTGAAAGCGCGTCCTTCCAGCCAGAACTGGAAGTGGCGGATGGCCAAATGGAGAGCGAGCAGCTCCCTGTCGAACGCGCTGTATTTACGTTCGCTATCGCGCAAGGTCCTGCTGAAAAAGGCGAGGGGCTGCCAAACCCTGGCTACATGTTGCTCCACGACCGCCCCTATGGCCACCTCTGACGCATCAGTGGTGAGCGCTATGCGGGCCGTTGGGTCTGGATGTGCCAACAACGCAGCCTTTGCCAAGGCTGCTTTCACCTCCGAGAACGCTTGGTCCCGCTCCGGGGGCCACACGATCTTATCCGCGGGTTTCTTTTTTTTGAGCGCGGCATACAACGGCTGCATGAGTTGCGCCGCGCAGGGGAGAAAACGGTTATAAAAATTCACCATTCCCAAAAACTCCTGCAACGCCCTGACCGTCTGCGGCTGGGGAAAATCTGCCACAGCGCGCACTTTGTCAGGCAGCGGAACTGCTCCTTCGGGGGAGACGCGGTGTCCTAAAAAATCGATCTGCGCCACCCCGAACTGACACTTCGCTGGGTTGATTATTAACCCGTGATCTCCCAACCTTTGGAAAACTGTGGCCAGGTGTTTTTCGTGTTCGTCTTCGTTCGCGCTGGCTACTAAAATATCGTCCAGGTAGACGAACACGAAAGGGAGATCACGAAGCACCGCGTCCATCATGCGCTGGAACATCTGAGCAGCCCCTTTAAGTCCGAATGGCATGCGTAAAAACTCGAATAGGCCAAACGGAGTTATTACCGCTGTTTTGGGTATGTCCTCAGTGCGCACTGGGACTTGGTGGTAACCGCGGACCAAGTCTATTTTAGAAAAAATGCGCGCCCCTGCCAAATGAACGGAAAAATCTTGGATATGTGGGATTGGGTAGCGGTCGTGCGCTGTAGCGTTGTTTAACCTGTGGAAATCCCCGCAAGGGCGCCATGATCCGTCAGCTTTCGGGACCATATGCAGGGGGGAAGCCCACGGACTGTTTGAACGTCGGATAATGCCCAACCTCTCCAGGTTGGCGAACTCCTCGCGCGCTATGGCTAGTTTAACTGCGTCCAAGCGCCGAGCTTTTGCAAAAACGGGCGGTCCGGTAGTGGTAATAAAATGCTCCATCCCGTGTTTAGCGACTGTTGCCAAAAATGTGGGGACCGTGAGTGCTGGGATCTGAGTGAGCAGTGTGTGGAACTTACCGCTTGCTGCTGTGACGTTGGCTTGAGCTGTTGGCAGGGCCACTCGCGCTGTACAGGGGATAGAATCAAAAGAAAGTGCATTAACCAGGCGCCTGTTAGCGAGATCAACCAACAAACCATGTGAGCACAAAAAAATCAGCCCCCAACATATTGAAATTTACTGCTGCTACAACAAAAGTCCACTCAAATGTATGGCCATGTAGAGACAGAAGCAGAGTCTTCTCACCAAAGGTCTTAATCTCCGAGCCGTTCGCTGCCGTCACCCGGAAACCTCCAGAACCAGCTAGTCTGTCCGCGTAGGAAGGTGTGATGAAGCTCAACTGGGAGCCTGTGTCGACGAGGAACTGCCTCCCCGAGCGTGCGTCCGACAAGTAGAGCAGCTTGTTCTCTTCCCCGAGGGCCGCGGCTGCTACTGACCCCCAGTCTTGGCGTTTCCTGAACACCCGAACTGGCACGGCGGTACACACTTGCGTGCCCTCTCTGCCAAGCAGCGATGGTAGAAACAAAGGACGTCCAGTCCACGTTCTCTGGCCCTTGCCGCCGCCGTCGTCGGTGAGTCTGGCACCGCTGCCTCTGGCCCTCTGTCGTCTCCGGTCGTCGCGCCGCGTTCCGCTGCAGCAGCCATGGCTGCGCGCCGCTTGGTGGCATTGACAATCCGCTGCGCTTCCCGGCCCAGTGCGCGGTAGTCCCGTTGGGCCAACAGTGGCGAAATGGCCAGGGTCGCTCTCGCTGCTGACGGTAGAGTCCTGAGGAAGAGGTGGGTGAAAATGAAGTGATCATCGTCAGAGTCTTTCAACCTCAACAACTTCTCCATCAGGCTCGCGGGCATGTCGTTTTCCCCCTCCGTCAGTGCCAGGAGCCTCTCTGCTTGCTCCTCCGCCGAGGGGGTGAATTGCTGGATGAGTGCAGCCTTCAACGCGCCGTATTTGTCGCTCTCCGGCGGCTGGTCAATCAGGCTCTCCACATGCTGGGCCGTGTTGTTGTCCAGCTTTGCGACTACGTGGTAGAATTTCGTGGCATCTACCGATATCCCCCGGAGGCTGAACTGCGCCTCAACCGCATTGAACCAGGAGCGCGGATTGTTCTGCCAGAAGTCCGGTAGTTGGACTGTAGCGGCATTCGTTTGGCTGGGGGCTCCTGATGCGGCTGGCCCGGGGGAATTTTCTTCTTCCATGATACGTCTCGGGTCACCAGTGTGGTGATGTGAAAATGACGAGACAGAGTTCTCTCTCAAAGTCAACTTTATTCACAACACCATCATCTCACAGCAGAGAGAAAAAAGAGAATGAAACAGTAAACTCTCGTCCTTAAATATCAGGGACTTCACATTTCGTAGATCACATATCACACAGACCACTTTGCATTATAAAGACAGTCACAATGCATTTCTCTCCATGATATCACTTTCACTGTCTCCCATGCATTCTTTCCTTAATCCTTTAATTGCACCCCCACAGTCTCAGGCCTTGCATACCAAAGCTAATATTCCTGCAGCTTCCTGCCTTTGTTCTGACCTAAAATGTGAGTCACAGAATCTCCATGAGTGTGTCCACCACACCACATACAATTGGACCCCCCCCCCCTTCCCCCACGGTCATGATCAGGTGAGAGCGCACTCCCCCTCCCCTCCTGCTAGACTTTCTCCGGCTCCGCAGGCATTCACCACGCCTGCGTGATTTGACGCACCTGCTGCCTCTGCCTTGCCAGCGCATAAAAGGACCATCATGTGAATGCTTCAGCGCTGGCTCGTTGGGTATACTGCCTCTAAACGAGCAAGTAAGTTTATCTTGTTTCTCTGAGGAACAAAATTAATTCCTCTTCTTCCTTTCTCTTTCAGGTTGCTGCCATCTTCATGGTGCATCTTCGGGGTTCGTTCTGCACTCATCCGCTCCATCATCATCACCACCACTTCAGCTGCCTTTTCCACCTGGTCAGACACCTCGCCCAGCTCTACTCCTGCCTACCAGCATCTTCTCTTGGTTCGCCATTTGGTGCTGGGTTCCACTGCCGGGCTCCCTGCTTATCCCATGTAAGTGCAGTCCTATTTTTCCCTTATCAGTCTCCCTCCTTGTCTAATCCACTTTCGTCTCCCCTTACAGGCTGGGTCTTCCTCTGGCGAGTGGCGTCTTTCATTAACTAAGCTTCCCTTTTGAATCAATAAAATTTTATTACTCAACTTCTCTGTGTTATCGTGTGTTTTCTCTGGTGTCGTTCACTGCACATGAGCTGTTCATTATTGCCAATCATGACAGAACAAGCCAGCCACAGTGCAAGCTCAGCGAGAGCAGCATCAACAGAACACTCCGCTTTAGACCGCCTCGATGCCACAGAGAGGCAGGTGGCCGCGCTCACACAGCAGCTGCAGACTATTACTCAGCAGTTGGGCATGGTCGCCGAGCATTTGGCCCACTTGTCTCGTCCAAGTTCCACCCCTCCACCTGTCACCATGGTTTCTTCCACCATGCGCCGAATCACCTTCATTCCCTCACCTGTCCCATACGCAGGGGAGGTGGAGAAATGTAAGGGGTTCCTCTGTCATGTTTGGCTTTATTTGGGCCAGGTGGGTGGGGAATACCCAGACGATACTCCTAAATTTCATTTTATGACCCTCCTACTGCGGGACCGTGCCTTCAGTTGGGCCCAATCCATTCTTGACAGTCCGGAGGGTCCTAGCTGTTCTTTTGATAAATTTGTTAATGAATTCGCTCACGCATTCGACCGGATAAGGAGCGAAGGGAAAATCATGAGCCAAGTGATGTCACTCCATCAGAGGAGTCGGTCTGCTGCCTACTACTCTGTGAAGTTTCGGGTCACCGCAGCAGACTCTGGGGGGAATGACGTTGCACTACGCAACGTCTTCCTCCTGGGTTTAAACGAAAACCTTTGCGACGACCTAGCGGTTCATGCAGTTCCCTCCACCCTGGATGGTCTTATTGATCAGGCTGTCAGTTTAGACAACCAATACCGCGAGCGCATGAGGGAGCACAAGACCTCCTCCGGCCCACCCAGTGCGCGCATGCTCTCTTCGGCTACTGAAACAGGTGGAGCCAGCTCTTCCTCCGAACCCATGGAGCTCGGCCAAATCCGTCTGATTCCGGAAGAGCACTAGTGGTGGAGGAGAGCCAGCACATGCATGTACTGTGGCTCTTTGATGCACACACTGCCAAAGTGCCACTTGAAGTCAAAAGACGCGGCACGTCAATTCAGTTCAATTTATTTATATACAGTAGCGCCAATTCACAACACAGGTCATCTCAAGGCACTTTACAGAAAAGTGTGGGTTTAGGCCCACCATTATTTTATAGAACCCAGCAGAGACCCCTAAGAGAAAGCACTGCGGCGACACAGGGGAGGAAAAACTTCCCTTTAACGGGCAGAAACCTCGGGCGGAACATTGCTCATAGAGGACAACCATTCATCTCAACCGGCTGGGTTGAGTAGCTACATTCAAAAACAAACATACAAATACAACACTCAAAGCCAAACAGTCCAGTACCAAGCCTGGCCAGGCTGCACATGCAAGCAAAGGTCTGGCAGGGTCAGCATTTCTAACTAAAGGCCTTATCAAAGAGAAAAGATTTCAACTCGGTCTTAAATAAAGAGACAGTGTCTGCCTCCCAAACTGAACTGGGAATGTGGTTCCACAGGAAGGTGTCACCATGGGTTGAGATGCCGTCTCGGCACTGAGCCCATGTTTTCCCTCATCCCTGCCTCCCATTGAGCAGCGTCTCAGCTGGCCCCCAGCTGGCAGCATTATGGACGGCTGGGGCCAATTAGTCTTCATCAGCTGGGGCGCTGCCAATGAGGATAAATAGGAGCAGCCTCGATGACTCGGGGCTGCGACATAAGCACTGCTAGGCTGAAGCCCCTTCGTCTGGTGTCAGCCTCAACTCCCCTTGCAGCATTCCTGTGTTTGTATCCCGCTGTGAGGATGTACGTCTTGCTACCCCCACGTCCGGTACGAGCTGCTTACCTCTGCGCTGTGCAACCTGTGAGTGTACCTCTGCATGAGTATCTGTGCTCTCCTCGTCCCTTATCCCTTACCCAAAATAAACCATCTCGACTCACTGGCTTGTCCCTGGCTCTGATTGCCCGGCTCCCTAGAGCCGGATATGACAGTATGTCGCAGCCAGAAGAGTTGCCGGCGGCCGTGAGTCGCTGTGGAAATGTACCTTTCTGTCCGGGTGTCAGCGCTGCTAGCATGCCGTTTCCCAGGAGTCACTTCCGGCGCCAGGGCGACGAGCTGAGGTCCATCTCGGAGGCAGTCGACGGGACGTTCTTCACCCTGCACGACGTCTCCAACGCGAGACGCTGGCATCCGGGCCGTGCTGAGGAACTCCTGGACTGTCACCCTCACTCTCTGTACCATCTGGAGGACAGTGCCAGGATAGACGCTGCAGGTACACAGCGAGAGAAGCTCCACGGGGTGGATGGAAATCCCGGCAGGGAGTCGAAGTGGGCGACGTCTTTCCCCGCTTCGGAGTCCCGTTCCTGCCGCCATTCCAGTCCGGGAGTTCGCGCCAACCAGAGGACTTCCCCCGGCCTGCGCCACGTCACTCGGGATTCCCTTCAAGGAGCCGCAGCTGACAGCAGTTATGTCCGGGGTCGAGTGGCTGTCGCGAGCTCTACTGTGTTTCCTGTCACCACCTTCAGGCATGTGGCGGCGGCAGTGAGATTGATGGTGAGGACTTCAGGGCTACGAAGCTTTCCCGTGCTCGACGCCTTCCTCGTCTCGATCTCCGATCTGGAGCGGCGAATCCTGGGTTTCCCCCTCGCTTCGTCCCCTGGGAGTAGTCGTCATCACATCGCCGAGTCACCTCTGCACGAACCTCGTCCGGATCCAGTTCTGGGTCATCGTCAGGACCGTTCCTCCCACGCAGCTGTCATCCCTTCGCCTCGTCAGTGTGGAGATTCTACAGCCCCGTCCCCTGAGCCTCGTTCCCCCGCTGTCATTCCTGGACATTCGGGCTGGCTCACCCCGGCTGTTTTCCCCTCCTCCTCGACGCGCTTCCTGACCGCTGTGTGTGCCTGGAATTCCGGCCTGGTGAGCTCTCTGCTGGAGACAACGCGAGCGACCCTCAGACGAATTCCCGGGGGGTCCTCCGTTATCGCCGGGCGGGGAGAGGAAGAAGCAGATTCCACTACAGCAGGCGATACTCAACCTCCAGGGGGCAGGCAAGTCATTGTTTTTTCACACCTGCTTAATGATTTGCTCTGTCACATCCCTGGAGGAGAAGTTCAGGGTTCGCAGCTCCCTGAACTCTCCCCACCTGCTGTAACCTGTATTCCTAATCCCGCATCCTCTGTGTCTCTCTCCGCCGAGCGGTCCCCGGCTCCGGGTCAACGTGGTGGGATATGGAGAGGGCCTGTGGTTCCGCAGCTACATTGCGGACGGAGGAGGGGGACTGACTGCTGCGTGGAGTCTCCGCCGACGACTGAGCGTCCCCGGGTCTCCACGGAGGAGCGGTTCGGTCCAGCGGGACGAGATTCTTCTGGCTTCACGCCGAGTGGGTCGTCGGCGGGGTTACCTGAGCTGGAGGGATCTCAAGCTGCGCTGACCATCGTGCTGGCTGCGGGGCCCGACGCGGCTAGATGGGAGCCTGACAACGACCTCCTGACGACGGATCCTGGATCTTCGCAGTCCTGGACGGCGTCAGAACCCGAGATCAGGCGAGTGCTCTCCTTTCTTTTCTCTCTTTTTATCCCCGAGCACTTCAGCCTATCTCCAGGGGAGACGAGCCGGGTGCAGCCGTCCGCTGCGTCTGAGCTCGTCTCGCCGGGTTCTGGCGCTGCCGGTGATCCTGATCCCGGTTCTGTTTTCTCTTCTGAGCCTTCTTCCAGGGTCACCGGCAAGGAGTTGCTGTTCCTCGTGGTGCTGGAGGGTCCGGGTTCAACGTTGGAGGTCGGTTCTGGTGCAGTAGTCAACGTGGGATCGCCCGAGACCCAGTCGGGGTCCAACGTGGGTTCGCCTGAGGCCCGATCGGGGTCCGACGTGGGTGCTGCCCCAGTATTGTCCAGGTCCGGTGAGGAGGTGGCCGTTTCCCTGAGGCCCGCCGCCCTCGTCATCGGCTCTCCCCTGAGCCTCTTCCACCGGGATCCGCTCTGACCCTTCGTCCGTCTCAACGGTCCTGGTGGTTGAGTGATGCGGGTCGACGACCCGACCCGCAAAACTTTCGGTTCGGTGATCTGGTTCCCCCCACTGGTCTGTGTTTCCCTCTGGGCAGCCTGGTTCGGCTGCCGGTGGACTGGATTCCTGGGATCTGGGTCCAGAGTTCGCCGTCCGAACACTTCTTCCCCTGATTCGCCAGCTGGACAATGGGCGGGGAGATCTCCGGAGCCATCTCGGCTATTTTTGGACTCTGCCTGCCATACACCTCGGGTGTCACTTTTTCTTTTATCGTTATTAAGGTCACTTGGGTGTAATGTCTGTCCTGTTGGTGGATGTGTATTTATAGTGCTGTGTGTTTTCCTTCCCTCGTACCCAGCATTTTATTTTTTGTACCATGTTTTTAGTCTCGTTTTTGCATTGTAGAGTTATGTTTTGTTCCCTTTCAGACCATACTCTGCAGTTGCCCATTCATTCCAGTCACTTTCATTTCTTTAGGTGACTGTGGGTATTTATATATTCATGTGTGTGGGTTTTTCTTTGCCTGCACTCAGTATTTCTTTTTTATGCCCTGTTGGTTCATTATAGAGTCATGTGCCTTGTTTTCCGTAACACCATGCTCTGTAATTGTCCATTTGTTCCAGTCACCCTCACTTTTCTTGGTGACTGTGTGTATGTACTTATATTGGTGCTGTGTATTGTGTTTTCCCTTTATTTGACCATACTCAGCATTTTTTGCCCTGTACCTTTTTGGTGGTTCTTTTTTTTTTTCTTGCTCTGGGTCACGCATGGTTGGTACTCTCTGGGTAGTATGTAACCGGCGTGCTGACCCAGTTCTTCTCCCCATCTGTACCTGGGTTAATTGTTCTGTTGTCAGTATTGTATTTGGGTTTTTCTTTCCCGCTACCCTACATTGCCCCATTGGTGTTGTCCTTCCCTTGGCTTCTTCCCCTCCGGTCCGCCTCCCTTCCTCCCACCCTGGGGGGGGGGGGGGGGGGGGGGGGCTGGGATGTTCCTGGTCGTTCAGGAGCCCGACCTTGAGGGAGGGGCTCTGTCACCATGGGTTGAGATGCCGTCTCGGCACTGAGCCCATGTTTTCCCTCATCCCTGCCTCCCATTGAGCAGCGTCTCAGCTGGCCCCCAGCTGGCAGCATTATGGACGGCTGGGGCCAATTAGTCTTCATCAGCTGGGGCGCTGCCAATGAGGATAAATAGGAGCAGCCTCGATGACTCGGGGCTGCGACATAAGCACTGCTAGGCTGAAGCCCCTTCGTCTGGTGTCAGCCTCAACTCCCCTTGCAGCATTCCTGTGTTTGTATCCCGCTGTGAGGATGTACGTCTTGCTACCCCCACGTCCGGTACGAGCTGCTTACCTCTGCGCTGTGCAACCTGTGAGTGTACCTCTGCATGAGTATCTGTGCTCTCCTCGTCCCTTATCCCTTACCCAAAATAAACCATCTCGACTCACTGGCTTGTCCCTGGCTCTGATTGCCCGGCTCCCTAGAGCCGGATATGACAGAAGGGAGCTTGATAGCTGAAAGCTCTACCTCCCAATCTACTTCTAGATACCTTGGGGACCACTAGTAGTTTGGATTTTTGGGAGCGCAGAGCTCTGGTTGGATTATAAGGAACTAAGAGTTCTTGCAGGTAAGAAGGAGCCATACCATTAAGAGCTTTATAGGTTAAGAGCAATATCTTGAATTCAATTCTATATTTTATTGGGAGCCAATGCAAAGAAACTAAAACTGGAGTAATGTGATCTTCTCTCCCTGTTCTCATAAGGATATGTGCAGCTGCATTCTTAATGAGTTGGAGAAACTTTATGGACTTATTTGGGCAACCTGATAAAAGTGAGTTACAATAGTCAAGTCTAGAGGTGATAAAGGCATGGACAAGTTTCTTTGCATCTTTATGAGACAGGATCAACCTAATTTTAGAAATATTACGCAGATGGAAGAAGGCGGTCTTAATGGTTTGCTGTATATGAGAGTTGAAAGACACATCTTGGTCAAAGACAACTCCAAGATTCCTAACAGAAGACATAGAAGCGAGTGCAATGCCATCTAGTGTTGTTATCTTGCTAAAAAGAGTACTTCTAGCATGTTTGGGGCCAAGAACGATGACTTCAGTTTTATCTGTATTCAGCAATAGAAAGTTGTAGTTCATCCAGGTTTTGATATCCTTAAGACACTCCTGGAGCAAACCCAACTGGCTGGGATCATCTGGATTGATGGATAAATACAACTGAGTGTCGTCAGCATAACAATGAAAATGAATAGAATGCTTCCTCATAATGTCTCTCAAAGGCAGCGCTGAGGTCCAATAAAACAAGGACGGAGACAAGTCCTTTGTCAAATGCCATGAAGATGTCATCACTTTCACTAAGGCTGTCTCTGTGCTGTGATGTTTCCTAAAACCTGACTGAAATTTCTCAAATTTAGAATTTTTTTTCTAAAAACGTGCATAGTTTATTGGCGACTACTTTTTCGAGGATCTTGGAAAAGTAGGGGAGGTTAGATATTGGTCTATAATTGGCCAAAATCACAGAATCAAGCGAAGGTTTTTTAAGTAGAGGTTTAATTACTGCCATTTTAAATGACTGCGGTACATGTCCTGTCAATAGGGATGTATTAATTATGTTCAAAAGAGATGGACTAATCAGAGATAGTGATTCCTTCACTAGTCTAGTTGGGATTGGATCTAAAAGACAGGTAGCTGGTTTAGAGGCTGACACTATTAGGGCTAGATCAGAATGATTAATACGAGAAAATTTAGAAAAGTGGAGTTCTGAGCCTGTGGGCACAGCAGTGTTAGGTAGAGGCTTGGTATTTTTAGGGGGGGGATTTTTTGGAATATTATTCCTAATACTGACAATTTTATCAATAAAAAAAATTCAAAAAGTCGTCAGCACTAAGAGTTGGAGGGATATAGGGATCTATGGCATTTTGGCTCTTGGTTAGCTGAGCCACAGTGTTAAAGAGAAATCTATGGTTGTTTTTATTTTCTTCTATCAAGGATGAACAGTACTGTCACCTAGCACTACGGAGAGATTTCTTATAGGTGATAAGGCTGGCATTCCAGGCTGAACAAGATTCTTCTGTCTTATTTGCATGCAAAAGCCTTTCACAGGATCTAACTTTCTGATTTAACTTACGGGTGTGGGAGTTGTACCATGGAGCTAGTCTCCTATTTTTAATAGTTTTCTTTTTAAGAGGGGCTATGGAGTCAAGTGCTGACTGCAGTGAGGCTGCAGTACTACCAACCTAAAAGGTCTAATTCTAATGGATTCGAGTAGTCAGTACTGTCTGCTATATTGAGACATGGTAATACAGTAAGTGCTGAAGGGATTAATTCTTTAAAGCGAGCCACAGCACTGTCAGATAAGTATCTGGTAACTATATTTCTGCTTGATGCTGTGAAATCGGATAGCACAAATTTGAACATTATCAAATAGTGGTCAGTCAGTGTAGGATTTTGAGGGATGACAAGCAGCTCATCAATTTCTACACCATAGGCCAAGACCAGGTCAAGGGAGTGATTATGATAATGGGTTGGTTTACTAACACAGTGAGAAAAACCAGTTGATTTTAAGAGGGAGAGAAATGTTACACTATCACTATCATTATCAACATCTATATGAATATTAAAGTCACCAGCTATGATAATCTTGTCTGAACTAAGAACTAAGCTTGTTAAGAACTGAGAGAATTCAGACAGAAATTCAGCAAAAGAAACACTGGGAGGGCGATATACTGTGGTAAATAAAATAGGCTGCTCTGACCTCCAGGATGGATGTGCTAAGCTAAAAATTAAGCATTCAAAAGAGTTATAATTTGAGTTTAGCTTAGGCTGAGAGTTCATTGGTATTGTGGATTTATATGTTATCCCGACACCACCACCTCAGCCAGTGTTTCTAGGAATATGAATATTACCATAGCTGGGGGGGGGGGGGGGTGGCCTCATTGATACTAACAAAATCATCGTGGCGTAGCCACGTTTCTGTGAGACAGAGTGTATTTACATTGTAATCCGTGATTATATCATTAATTAAGGTCGCTTTTTCTGACAGAGATCTTATATTCAGCAGTCCGCATTTAATTATTTTATTTAACTGTGGTAAATTAATGGTTTCAATCTTTATCAAGTTATGTTGTATTTGTCTTGGGTTATAATGTTTTGAGTAATGGGAGACAGACACAATCTCTATGGGGTTATGAATTGAAGACTGATCTAAACAGCGGGAATTATTTGGATTAATAGGATTAATATGAGAAGTGGAAACAAAGAAGCGGTGGTTGGCAGACCCATGTACTTTGGGGTGAGTTAACACACCAGCTTTCATTCATTGTATTAAAAAATGCTGAATGGAATAAAACAGATTGTCCCTTAGAACATGTGCACCGAGTCTATTTGGATGGATGCCGTCTGGCCTCATAAATGATGGGCGGTTCCAGAACAGGTTGAAATTGTCTATAAAACCAATGTTAAAAGTAGGACATGTTAAACACAACCAGGTATTAAGGCTAAGAGTTCTGCTAAAATAATTGCAACCTCTTCTAAAAGGCACAAGTGGTCCAGAAATAAACACACGTCTGCCACAGTTCTTAAGAGTGGACAGAAGGCTCCTGAAGTCTCTCTTTAAGATCTCAGATGCTTCATCAGGGATGTTGTTGCATCCAACACACACAATGACAGTTTTAGTGTGGGAGTATTCATTTAATAGGTCAGGGGTAAGAGCCTCAATGTCTGACACTTTAGCCCCAGGAAAAAATTGTGTTACATAGTACCTGCTTCTGATGTTCCTCATTATGGAATCACCAATTACCAGTGTCGTCTGGGGGGACTTTGTCGGTGGCTTCTGAAATGGTGGATGGTTTTGCCATTGTTGTTGCTGCAGTGGCGGCGGGGTGCCGGTGTGGGGGTGATGCGGAGGTTGCGTTCTCTTCTTTTTGGAGCTGGTGTAAAGTTTGGCACACCTAAGGTAGTTTTGATCTGGGGCTTGCGGGTTTGGGCTGCTGCTGAAGGAGGAGGGGCGGCCATGGGAGGAAGATCAATGTCCAGGTGGGGGAAATCTTCCTAGGAAAGGATGTTGAATCTGTTTTCCAGCAAAAGGGGAAGAGAGGAGGTGCGGCCATGTCTGGTCAATCCCCGACGTTTGCTATTGGGCCCAACCATGGTCCAGGGCGCGCACTGAGGCTGTGAAGAACTACCCGGGGCCTTGGGTTTAGCTCCGAGCTGAAGCCAGTGTTTGCAGCTGGAGTCCAGGACAGCTGAGGTGACCGGAGCAGGGGTGGAGGTGGGTGGCGATATGCTAATTTCACCCAGGTAAGTAGCCGTCTCTGCTAGCTGTGAGTCCATTGCTGGCGCTGATGTCCGTCCCAAAATGATAGCATCCAGATGGTGTTCAGCCTCCCAGATCTTATAGAGTTTAGAGAGTCTCAATTCCAACTCAGAAACCTTCTTAGAGAGGGAAACACAGCTGACACAGGTTGGGAATAGAGCCATGGCTTTCCAGGCCAGAAGTTGCTAGCTAGCTAGCTAAAACAGATGGGTTAGCCTAATCCGGTGAACAGCCCTGATCGGGGTCTGATTCACCTGTGAGCCAGTACAGGCTGTTGTATTTACTGAGCTAACACTAAGTAAAAAGTTAATATCAGTAAAAGAGATTAAAAAAAAATTAAAACGGAGCTAATACAACAAACAAAAACAGACAAGATAACCAGTACATGTAGAAGTGACCGAGTTTACAAACAGACACCGACACATGAGCAGTTGTGTCACGTCAGTAGCAGTGGGGGGGGGGGGGGGTTGACGGGCGGGAAATCTTTTCATCCCCCCGGTAACTTCTCCATTTTGGCCCTCATCCAGTTGCTGGGGATCAAGAGGAGAGTCATGGCTTTAACAGATTCAGGGGCAGAGCAAAATTTTATTTCTGCGCACCTCGTGCGGGATGTAGGCATCCCCATGACCAAATTGCCCACGCCCCTTAACATCACATAGATAATGTAGCATCCATCACCGAAAGCACGACACCGGTCTGCATCCTTCTTCCCGGTAGCCACCGGGAGACACTCTCATTCCTCATTCTCCCTAAATCGTCACACCCGGTGGTTCTAGGGTTCCCATGGCTCCGGAAGCATAATCCCATTATTAATTGGGCACATAACTCCATCTCTTCCTGGAGCCTGTACTGTTTGGCATCCTGTCTTAGCTCAGCCGAGTGTCCACCATCACTACCCATCTCCTACCCTCCGGTAGAGCCACCGGACCTCAGCTTAGTACCTGAGGTCTATCATGACCTCGGAGAGGTCTTTAGCAAGTCGAGAGCTCTTTCTTTACCTCCCCATCATTCTTATGACTGTGCTATAGACCTTCTCCTGGGTGCGCGGCTGCCATCCAGCCGGCTCTACAGTATGCCTGGGCCAGAGAGGGAGGCGATGGAGAGGTATATTAAAGATTCTGTGAATGCCGGCCTCATTTGTCCCTCCTCGGCCCCTCTTGGGACAGGATTCTTTTTTGTTGGGAAGAAGGATGGATCCTTGCACCCATGCATTGATTATCGGGAATTAAATGCTATAACTGTCAAAGATAAATATCCTCTGCCCCTGATAAACTCCGCATTTTAGCTCCTTCAGTGTGCGCAAGTATTCACCAAATTGGATTTGCGTAACGCCTACCATCTGGTTCGTATGCGCGAGGGGGACGAATGGAAGACGGCCTTTAAACCACACTTGGGCAATTAAGAATATCTGGTTATGCCATTTGGGCTCACCAATGCCCCTGCAGTCTTCCAGCGTATGATCAATGATGTCCTCTGCGAAACAGTAAATCAATTTGTTTTTGTCTACCTTGATAACATTTTGATTTTTTCCCGCATGCCAGAGGAACACGCAGTCCATTTTCAGGGCCATTTTACAATGGCTGCAGCTCCACGATAAAGCTGAGAAGTAGGAGTTTTCCACCCGTTCCACTTCCGTTCCTCAGTTTCATAGTAGCTGAGGGGGAACTGAGGGCCGATCCGGCCAAGGTAAAGGCTGTGCTAGATTGGCCCACACCCCACTCCCGCAAGGAGCTCCAGTACTTCTTGGAGTTTGTGAATTTTTATTGCCGTTTTATTAGAAACTATAGTGGGGTAGCACAGCCTCGTACCCAGTTGATCTCGGTTAAAGTGCCCTTCAGTTGGTCCAAGGCAGCTGAACAGGCCTTTTCCAAATTAAAGGGCCCGTTCTCGAACACTCCCATCTTGGCCCAAGTCGACCCCCAACTCCAGTTCATTCTGGAGGTGGATGCTTCTTAATCGGGGGTGCCAAATGTCCTTTTGCAGCACTCGGCCTCCAATCAGAGGCTCCACCCATGCGCGTGTTTCTCTCTGCGGCTCACGTCAGCCAAGAGGAATTACAGTGTAGCGGACCGAGAGCTCTTGGCCATTAAATTGGCCCTCGAGGAGTGGAGACACTGGCTGGGGGGAGCGGTCCATTCCATCATTGTGTGGACCGACCACAAAAATTTAGAATATCTCCGGTCTGCCCACAGATTGAATGCCAGGCAGGTCCATTGGGCCTTATTCTTTGCTAGATTTAATCTTACCATCACCTACAGGCCTGGGTCCCGTGATGTTAAACTGAGCGCTCTCTCCCACCAGTTTTGTCCCTATCCCCCTACCCCTCACTCCCTTCCCCAACCCATTGTCCTGCCCTCTTGCATCCTTGGAGCTCTTATGTGGGACATCGAACATAGAGCCTGGAGGGCTCAATGTACAGAACCCAAGCCTGACGGGGGTCCCAATAATCTTCTGTTTGTCCCAGCCATCCTCCACAGTGACATCATCAGGTGGGGCCACACCAGCCATTTCGTCTGCCACCCTGGAATCTCTTGGACTCTCAACCTCATCTGGCAGGTGTTCTGGTGGCCCACCCTGCGGACGGATGTCCAGGATTACGTCAAGGCCTGCCAAATCTGCATCCGCAACAAATCTGACTCCTCACTCCCTTCTGGCCTCCTCCACTCCCACTCATCCTCAGCCGACTCTGGTCCCACATTGCCCTGGGCTTTATTACTGGACTTCCCCCCTCACAAGGCAGCAATGTCATCCTCACCTTCGTGGATCGCTTTTCTAAGGCGATCCATCTGGTGCCCCTTCCCAAATTACCTTCTGCCTCTGAAACAGCGAACCTCCTCACTACCCACATCATCCGCCTGCATAGCATTCCAGTGGACACTGTGTCTGACAGGGCCCTCAATTCACCTCCCAGGTATGGAGATCCTTTTGTCACTCTCTAGGCACCACCGTCAGTCTTACATCAGGATACAATCCCCTGAGTAACGGGCAGATTGAGCACCAACAAATCCCTGGAGGCTGCCCTTAGGTGCATAGCAGCCTTCAACCCGAGCACCTGGAGCCTCCATCTGACCTGGGTGGAATATTCTCACAACTCTGCAGTCTCAACGGCTACTTGACTGACCCCATTTGAAGCTTCCATGGGGTATACTCCACCCCCTGTTACCAATGGCAGAGAGGGACGTTGCTGTACCATCGGTGGGGGCCCACGCACGCCGCTGCCACCAGCTCTGGAAGGGCACTCAAGCTGCCCTCATCAACTCGGCCGAATGCAACCGCTGGTACACGGACCGCAGGCATACGCCTGCTCCCAAATACTCTGTCGGGCAGCACGTGTGGTTGTCGGCGGACCAGGTGCCCCTGAAGATGAAGTCCAGGAAACTTCCTCCTCACTTCCTGGGCCCATTCCCAATCTCCAGGGTCATTAATGATGTCACAGTATGCCTGAAGCTCCCAATGAATCAGAATCAGAATCAGAATCAGAAAAAGATTTATTGCCAAGTACATTAACAGATCACTGATAACATACGAGAGAATTTGACTTGACACAGAAAATGAACCTGCATTTCCGTGACGCGGCATGCATCTGAAACGCGCCTGTCAACAGAAGGGTACAGATAGCATAAGAAATAATACAATAGGAAGGAGCAAAAAAATCATTGATTCAGAATACTGGTCACATGATCAATATTATGATTACAAGGGAAAAAAAAGCCCTCAATGCACATCAGTGGACCAAGAGATTTCACAGGACACAAAGAGAGCAGTGAGTGAATCTTGTTGTCAGTTTGTGGATCAATATGAGTGTAATGTTGAAGCAAGTGCTGTGTCAGTAGAACAGCAAGGACACTTTGGCAGGAGATGTTTTGTCTGGCTACTGGCAATCGTCCTTGGCAATTGTCCAAGCAGCTGCTGTCCAAGGCCTTGTGCTCAGTGTTTTGAAGAAACAGACTGCAGACAATCAGGAGGATTTTTGTAAGGGAATTGAGCCAAATAGAACTGATCACAGAGAAGGAACTTTATATTTCTTCTGCAGATTCAGTACTTAATCCTTCATTGCGGGGCGTTGAGTCCGTCGTGGATAGACCTAAGCGTAATCATGATGTAATCCACCTTCCGAGACAGTTCTCCATTTGTCGCTATCAGGGTCTTCTCCATTTTTTCAATTTGATGGATGCACCTCGCCTGGCCAGCATTTTGATAGGTTGTATCCATCTTCAGCAATTTGCGGTACACCAGGACAATCCCAGTTCCAATCAGAACGATCCCAATCACCATTATTACGAAGACATACAAATCTTCAATATCTTCGATAGAGAGATTAGTCAGACACAAGATCCTCCAATTACTTGTGTCCCGTAAATAGCCCGCTGGAGCCGTCCCTGCGGGGCAAACAGCTTCCCCCGGAGCACTTTTCCTTGTTGAAAAAATAGTGTCAATTGCGTTCAAAGCTCAGCTTATTAATTCCATAATTTCTTTCGATAATCAGCAGTTAGACGCAGAGCAGACAACAGCAAGCTGGGATCCAGTTAGTTGGGGAGGTGGGGAGCTAGAGCAGAGAGAGAAAAGAAGCGTCTGCTCTCCTTGGAGGCGGAAGTGAGAAAGACGCTTCAGATTCACTCCACCTTCCACGTCTCAAAAATCAAGCCCCTCTCTGCCAGCCCTCTCTGCCCCCCCCCCTTCCCTCGAAGCCACCTTCTCCCCCTCGGGTCCTCGATGGTCAAACCACCTACACAGTCCTGAGGATTCTGGATGTCCGCCGTCGGGGCCAGGGGCTACAATATCTAGTCCACTGGAAGGGCTATGGAGCAGAAGAAAGGTCTTTGATCCATGGTTCCAACTTCCACAACAAGGAGATGGTACGGGCCTTTCATAAGGCTCACCCCAATAAGCTCAGTGGACTGCCAGGTGGTGCTCCTTGAGGGGGGGGGGGCACTGTCATGATCAGGTGAGAGTGCACTCCCCCTCCCTTCTTGCTAGACTTTCTTCGGCTCCGCAGGCAATCACCACATCTGCGTGATTTGACGCACCTGCTGCCTCTCCCTTGCCAGCGCATAAAAGGACCATCATATGAGTGCTTCAGCACTGGCTCGTTGGGTATACTGCCTCTAAAAAAGCAAGTAAGTTTATTTTGTGTCTCTGAGGAACAAAATTAATTCCTCTTCTCCTTCCTTCCTCTTTCAGGTTGCTGCCATCTTCGTGGTGTGTTTCTTGGGGTTCGTTGTGCGCTCACCTGCACCATCATCATCATCACCACTTCAGCCGCCTATTCTACCCAGTCAGACACCTCACCCAGCTTCTTCACCACCGACTCTGGCCCTCGTCCAGCCTCGTCACCTGGAGCCTCTTCCCCGACATGCCGAAGCTGATTGGCGTGCCTCGCCAAACCATCAGACAGCCTGAAGTACGCTGCACCCAGCTTAGCCACAATGTGCAGGCACCCTCGATGTTTAGCTGGCTGTCGTCTGGCCCATCATCGCCTTGGACGTTCTTCACTCCGAACCCAAACCAAGTCCAAAACCCTCAGCGGGGCCTGGCTCGGCCTGAAGTCATGCTGCTGAGCATGTGGTTTCTCCATGCTCGTTGGCCTGCCCCCCCACCTCTTCTAAAACTGTTGTAGCATTCGCCATCATAGCTGCAGACCCTCTATACCCCTGTGGCCAAGCTCCTGAGGAATCTGGGGCTAGCACATTGGTATCACTTGCCGGCACAGGCACCTTGCCACCATGCTCAGTACCCCCCTCTACCGTATCCCAAGCGCTGGCACTGAGACCCTCCTACGCCGAACCTGAGTGAAGCTGGTCCTGCTTGACCACTGTGGTGTCCGTTAGCCCTTCGTCCCACACAACATCCTCATCAACCACCGGAACCAGAGGGTTCCATTGGCCACAACCCAAGCATTCATTCCTGGCATTGTCTTTTATGGTGAAACCCAGTCCATAAAACAAATCACAGCCCATGATGTTATCAACTCGGGATGTCACGTGGAACGTGAAGTCAACCATCTTCACAGACTTGTACCTTACTATTAACTCCAAAGTCCCAACCATGCACAGCCTGCCACCTCCATAACCATACAACGGCTCCCAGTTACTTCTAATCCTGTAGTGAGGGAAAAACTTCCTCACCGTGGCCCAATTAAGCAACGACCTTACCGCTCCTATGTCGAGCAGCAGTGGCACCTCCACGCCATCCAATTCCACTGTGCAAAATGTGTACCAGTTTGTGCTGGTGGATACCGTATGGTTGGTCATTGGGGGAGGGCAGAGTGATCTCTTCCGTGGGCTCTCCGGTTCAGACATACGGCACACTCTAGCATAATGGTTCAAGCGTCCACATCTACTACAACGTGCTCCCCTAGCTGGGCAGTCCTTAGCCTTATTGTGGTGCGTCGAGGACTACAACCCTTGAACAGGGGTTTTCCCGGGGAAGACAGCTGGCAGCGTTGGCTTCCGTAGTATCATTGACCTAGCTATCCTTGCTATCTGGGTCCGCAACATTTGCCACAGCAGGAGGCTCCGGTGGCCACTGTGACTGGTGCCAGATTAGCTCAGAAAATAGCTTGTCTGCGGTCTCCAGCTGGAGAGCTAGTTTGACAGCTCTGGCTAATGTTAAGTCACTGGGCACCGTGAGTAGCCTAGCCGCAATGTGGCACTGCATGTGTGCTCTGCAAGCTGGTCACGTACCATTTCATCTTCCAATGGCCCAAAGCGACACTCGGTAGCTAGCTGCCTCAAGTCAGAGACAAGCTGATGAATAGGCTCACCTACCTGCTGATGTTGCTGCCGAAAACAAATCCTCCAGACAGTCACACTATCCAGGGTGTGAAAATGGTTGGCTAGCAACATCTAGCAACATCTTCAAAAGAGTCCAAAGCTCTGAGTGTGTACAGGACTTGCTGGCCCTCAATACCCAGGATGTGAACAAGTAGCACACATGCTCTTAGCTTATCGAGCTTACCGAGGTCCAGCGCGGTGATGTACATCTGTAAAGCCTCAAACCACATAGGCTAACGCACCGGCGGTTCACCCGGAAGCTTGAAAAAAGGGCAAAGTGGTGTAATACACGCCTCCATGAGTTAATCCTCAATTGCCAAATGTTATGCATGGTAAAATACCTGGGTGAAGGATGAGGAAAGATGACTGGACGAACACAGCTTTACTGAATGGTGTTGAACAGCGGTTACACAGCAGGCACCTGGCAGAGGGCACCAGTCAAAGAGGCTGCAATATGGATGTCCTCTGCTTTATATAGGGCGGTGCAGTGACATGACAGGAAGTGTACGTCACTACACCGCACTTCACAATAATGTGCCATTTCACAATATACAGTGATGTGAAACAGTGTTTGCTCCCTTCCTGAGTACTCATTGTTTTGTATGTTTGACGGACCGGAGACAGCATGTGCGGCTGGGGAAGTCTGTCTCAGACTCTGTTAGCATCAGCATTGGATCACCCCAGGGCTGTGTACTTTCCCCCCTACTCTTCTCCCTTTATACCAACTCCTGCACCTCCTCCCACCAGTCTGTTAAGCTGATTAAGTTTGCGGACGACACCACCCTCATCGGGCTCATCTCCAATGGCGACGAGTCCGCCTACAGGGAAGAGGTGGCCCAGCTGGTGTCCTGGTGCAGCCACAACAACCTGCAGCTGAATGCTCTGAAGACAGCGGAGATGATTGTGGACTTCAGGAAAGTCACAACCCCCCTGCCCCCCCTCACCATCACAGGCTCTCCCATCACCATTGCAGATTCCTTCCGCTTCTTGGGCACCACCATCACCCGAGACCTCAAATGGGAGCCAACCATCAGCTCCCTCATCAAAAAGGCCCAGCAGAGGATGTTCTTTCTGCGGCAGCTGAGGAAGCTCAAGCTACCCACCAAGATGTTAGTGCAGTTCTACACGGCCATCATCGAGTCCATCCTCACCTCCTCCATAACTGTGTGGTATGCAGGAGCCACTGCCAGGGACAGACTAAGGCTGCAGCGCGTCGTGCGCACTGCTGAGAAGGTGATAGGCTGCGAGCTCCCATCTCTCCAGGACCTGTACATCTCCAGGACCCGGAGGCGTGCTGGCCGGATCATAGCTGATCCTTCACATCCTGGTCACGTACTGTTTGCCCCCCTCCCCTCAGGTAGAAGACTTCGGTCCATTCGGACTAAAACCTCCCGGCACATGAACAGCTTTTTCCCCTCTGCCATCAGACTGCTGAACATTAAGTGACTTTTTGACTCTCGTGCACTATGTACAGCAGCTCAACCAGACTCACGTCATTCATCACTGTTTTTCTGTTGCATTATCGACTGCACTATGTGGTACTTCACATTATCTGCTACTTGCTAATTTTTTAAAACTGCCTTGACTAGTACTACTCATTATTACTAGTATTATTATTATTATTATTATTATTATTATTATTATTACTTATTATTACTTATTTTTCTACACTTATTGCACGTTTTTAGTCCTTTAGTTTTTTAGTTTATCCCTTTTTCTCATCATGTTTTTAATGTTGCAGCATGGCACCGAGACAAATTCCTAGTTTGTGTACTACATGAACAATGGCAATAAATCTGATTCTGATTCTGATTCTGTCACACTTAAAAGTTTCAGATCATGAAACAAATTTAAATATTAGACAAAAATTACCCCAAGAGTGCAGCAACAGCTCATCCAAGATATACACAAAACACCCCACAACAACATCCAAAAAAATGCAGGCTTCACTTGCCTCAGTTAAGGTCAGTGTTTATAACTCCACCATAAGAAAGAGACTGGGCAAAAATGGTCTGCATGGCAGAGTTCCAAGATGAAAACCACTGCTGAGCAAAAAAAAAAAAAAAAAAAACCAAAACATAAAGGCTTGTCCCAGTTTTGGAGGAAGAAATCTTGATGATCTTAAAGACTTTTGGGAAAATACTCTGTGGAATGACAAGACAAAAGTTGAACTTTTTGGGAGGTGTGTGTCCCATTATATCCTGTGTAAAAGTAACACAGCATTTCAGAAAAGGAACATCATACCAACAATAAAATACGGTGGTGGTAGTGTGGTGGTCTGGGGCTGTTTTGTTGCTTCAGGACCTGGAAAACTTGCTGTGGTAAATGGAACCATGAATTCTGCTGTCTACCAAAAAAATCTTGAAGGAGAATGTCTGGCCATCTGTTTGTGATCTCAAGCTGAAGCACACTTGAGTTCTGCAACAGGACAATGATACAAAACACACCAGCAAGTCCACCTCTGAATGGCTTAAGAAAAACAAAATGAAGACTTTGAAGTGGCCTAGTCAAAGTCCCGACCTGAATCCGATTGAGATGCTGTGGCATGACCTTAAAATGGTGGTTCATGCTCGAAAGCCCTCCAATGTGGCTGAATTACAACAATTCTGCAAAGATGAGTGGGCCAAAATTCCTCCACAGCACTGTAAAAGACTCATTGCCAGTTATGGCAAATGCTTGATTGCAGTTGTTGCTGTTAAGGGTGGCACAGCCAGTTGTTAGGTTTAGGAGGTGTAGCGTTAACTGCAGGGTTCCAATTTATAAAATCATTCTTTGCTGAGGAGAAATTGTTTCACCCAAATGTCTGATCATGAATTGCTTTTCTTCACTGAAGATCAGAGTTGTGAAACACTACTCCATCAGGCCATAAAGTGGATAAGTTAATCCCTGCTCCAGACCAGCAATCATTTCCCTTCAAATCCATTTGCCAAAGGAATGCAAAACTGAGGTTTACCATGGCGTTCCACAGACCCTAAAAGGATGACTCCTCACTGAAACTCAAAAAAGTCCAACAGTTCCCTCCAGTGGATAACACAGGAATATTTCTCTCTCTAAAGTAAAATTATGAATTGTGAACAATGAATTAACTTGTGTCTTCTCCACAGACAGTATCGGCTATTGAAGATATGGTGGGACTCTGTGATGGACAATTATGGTTTGAAATGCTTTTATTGATATGATTTGATATGTATTGCTTTATTTTCAGGAAGAATTCATTTTTGCATGCCTACCATAAAGAAATTATCACATTTACAATGTAAACACATTGTTTGTTCCTTTATTATTAAGTAGAATATATTAGTCACTAAAGTTTTAAAGAATGTATGCATTAATAGACAGCATATACATGTTTTAGGAGGATCACTTCTCACATCAAATCCTCTTCCCTTTTCTGTGGGAAGCACACAATTCAAAATTGTGAACTGACCATTGAGTATCTAAGTCTCCCTATCTCTTACTTTTAGTCAGTTTTACAAACTCTGCTGAAACAAAGAAACTCAGTGCAATTGGTAAAAAAAAAAGTTTATGTAATGGGCAGTTCCAACCCTGATCTTTGAATGTAATTGGTCAAGCTCAGTTGTCATAAAATTTATTGTGCCATCCTACCACACCCTGAGAAAACTTTCCTTCGTCTGCAGTCAGAACAGTTGGTCAGTCGAGTTCGGCCGGCAGGGAGTAACTCTTGGAAGGAGCAGAGCTTCTGCTCTCCCATTTTTTCCCTCTTTTTCTAAATAGGCCCAGAGTCCATGCTCTGTGTAAACTCTTTTTTTCTCTCTCTTTTCATTAAAATTCACTTTTTCCTGTTTTACTTCTTTTCCTTAAACTACTGTGTTAAGAAGATTTTGTTTGATTTTTTTTTTCTAAGCTTAAATCAACTTTGTGCTGACCACAGCACATCGGAAGAAATGGATTTGTGGTTTGGTTTTTTTTTCAAGTTTGATTTTCTGATCGGACTTTGGATGATAAACAAATATTATCTGTAGTTTGACCACCTGGCCAAATTCCTTTTGCTGTAGAAAAAAATACATCGGCCAGCCAAACGAGTACCCAGCTCACATTTGCGATCTCCAGTAGCAGGACCATGTGGTAGAACCTGTCTGCCAGTCTCTCTCAACAGAATCCACAGACATCCATCCGGGCCAAGCACATGGGGGGCCTGCTACCACCAGGGGGTGCAATCTGACTCTGCTGTGCTGAAGATCTGTTGTCCAAATTAGATTTAACCCTTTGAGTGTGCGAATTTGCGTGCCCCTAGTGGCAGAGCATTGCACTGCACCTGCCTTCTCACTCTGACTTTGTCAAAAGTAAGTGAGAAATTTCGGGGGGGGTTAAATGTATTGATTTCTTGTTCATATACTTTGAAGATAAGATGATGAGGTACCTCTGTACAAACAAATGGTGTCAAAAGACTGAACCATTTTCTGTGTAAATACATCCAAAGTCCAGTTTTGACTGAGTTATGGAATTTAAAGAGGTGCCGCGACATTATGCAAATTAGATGCGTAAATTTATTCCTGTCTGAAACTTTGGATCATATTTTACATCTTTCTAATTGACAGTAAGTCATTATCTCTTACTACTTTCAAGTTTCCATTCCATGCCTTCCGGTTCTGGCGCCACACGAGTTGGCTGCCTTTTGCAACAGCAGCTCAATTCTGAGTCTTTTTATCTTCCTTCTTCTTTCTGTTCCGGTGATAACTTTCTGATCCGGCACAACTTTCACTCTATATATATCACGGACACACAGTTATCGCCCCAAAGGTCTCCCGAGTCGGCCTCTGTTTACAGCAGGAGACGATACAGCAGGGAAGAGCTAGCTAGCACTCAACCGCCACCCGGTGCTAACAGAGAAACTCAACATACCGGGAGAAACTGAAGCGAAAACAACGCGGGTGCCGGGCTGGAGTTTAGGCGGCGTGCAAGAAATATAAGAAAGAATAATAAGGAGCGATGGCAAGAACCAAGCAGCCTGCCCGTAAATCTACTGGAGGAAAAGCCCCCAGGAAGCAGCTGGCCACCCAGGCTGCTCGAAAAAGCGCTCCGGCCACCGGCGGAGTGAAGAAGCCTCACCGTTACAGGCCAGGTACCGTGGCTCTGAGAGAGATCCGTCGCCACCAGAAATCCACGGAGCTGCTCATCTGTAAGCTGCCCTTCCAGCGCCTGGTGAGGGAAATCGCTCAGGACTTCAAGACCGACCTGCGCTTCCAGAGCTCCGCCATCATGGCTCTGCAGGAGGCCAGCGAAGCCTACCTGGTGGGTCTCTTCGAGGACACCAACCTGTACGCCATTCACGCCAAGAGGGTCACCATCATGCCCAAAGACATCCAGCTGGCCCGCTGCATCCGCGGAGAGAGAGCTTAGACTTTCTGCTGCACATCCACCTACCACAATGCTCCGCACTGTGTGTCTATATATATATATATATATATATATATATATATATAATTAATATGTACATATGTATACTAGCTGCTCTTGTTTTTTCTTGCCTTCTGATTGTTGCTCTGAGTGCTGCTATCCCTGTGCTGTTGCAATCCTGGAATTTCCCCATTGTGGGACTAATAAAGGCTTATCTTATCTTTTCAGAGTAACACCAATTTTCCTTTTTATAAAATAGTTTAATCATCATTTTCTTCATAACATTGCATCCATTTTTCTTAACCAGTGCTATTTAATGGTTTTTCATTTTCCTTTACATTGCCAAGTTCAGCTATGGTTTCCTTTTGTCCACAAATGTTACCAATAATACATATTGAATTCCCTGTCTTAAAGTTATCTGAATGCGTTAATCTATTCTGAAATTTCTTATTAAACTATTGAAAAGAAATATGGGAGTTATTGTTTTATTTCATGTCCATCTTCTTAATTAAAAGCAGACAAGAACTCACAGGGGTTTTTTTGAGATGGATTCATTATTGGTACAAATACAAAAATATTAATAAAATTGTCCATTCTTTTGGACTTGTGTACCACGAGCTTATGTGTGTTGATAATGAAAAGAAATCTTCATACCTACTTGCATGCATATATACATATTTACATTAATACTTGTCCCAACAATAAACACCTATAAAACCCTATCCTACAGAGGCAATCACTTTTTCACACAGGGCCATGTGGGTTTGGATTTGTTGTCCCCTTAATAATAAACACCTTCATTTAAAAACTGCATTTTGTGTTTACTTGTGTTATCTTTATCTAATATTTAAATTTGTTTTTTTATCTGAAACATCTGAGTGTGACAAACACAAAAAAATGAGAAATCAAGAAGGGGGCAAACACTTTTTCACACCACTGTAACATGAAGCACACCATTTCTGGAGTGGTGCACTTTAGCAACACAGGGGGCATTACATCACTACTGCATTGGGTCACAACTGGTGCATAAACATAGCTTGAGCCTGCAAAAGATGATTTGCATTTGTGCTGCAATAATTAAACAGTTAAAGAAAATTTGACCAAGGTATGTCACATTTTATTAAGACCTGTGGGAGCTGTCAACATGTGGGAAAAGTGCAGTGAATGGGACTGTTAAAGGATATGTATGACTAAATGAGCGGCCCAAATGTCCACAAAATAAATAAATAAAAAGACTATCGCTCACATTCTGCAACTCACCACCCACAGCCTGAAGCCCAAAGCTAGTGATTCAGACTTGACTATTTCATCAGTCACCATATCCAAGAGCAACATTGTAAGGGGGCCCATACTGTCACAGGACATACTGTGGAAAGAAGAACAGAGGGAGAGGCCAGAAATACAATTGTGCCCGTAATGCATTTCTTTGATAAGACAAGAAAAAGAAAAGAATATGGAGGGGACAAAAAAAAATGAACCCAATGAATACATCTTTGTCCCCGTAGGAAGTGCTCAAAATACAAAACAAGAAGAGGAAAATAAGTTGAAAAGCCGTGGCAAGGAGGAAAATGTGTAACCCAGGGTCAGAGACGGAACACAAAGATTTGTCCTCAAAGTCATTAATTGCCTGTGTGAATGGCTGCAGCCTTCAAACGCACACACACCTTCCCCTCCCTTTCTATCCCTCTTGATCTCACCCCAACTTCCCTGATCACAGTTAGCCAAAGGTTTAGCTGGAATCTAAAGCCATTACAGCTGTGCAGCCTTAGTGAGTGGCCAGACTAAAGAGAAGTGACAACACTGTCTCAAGGGAAGGTTGACAACAAAGGACAAAGGAAACTAGAGAGTGCAAGTGTTGTGGGGGGGGGGGGGGGCAAGACAGCAGATGGAGTATAACAGCATAGAGGAGAGAATTAAAGCAACATGGGATAATGAATGGTGAAATGCATCATGCAATGTAAGTTAATGCAAAGGAAATCGACTCTGCTGAGACCTTGCAAGGAGAAAGGGGTTGTCATTTAGCATGATCAATGTGAATTTTCCACCGAATATTTTAAAATGGCCCTTGATTAATTCAGCTTATTAAGTGGGCGCATGGGGAGAGACATGAGGATCAAAAGGTGCTAAAACTTATACTGATTTGACCCTGTTATAAATTTAGATGTTATCACCTCATAAACAGTGGAAAGAAAACCCCTCTTTTGTAGTCTAGGTACTGTTTGTGGTGGTGAAGGGGTAAACAGCAATGTTTGGAGATGTTGATGGATGCGATATGGAGCAGCACACATGATGAGGTCAGGGAAAGGGCCCATGGGTGCTGATTCAGGTGAGAACTGGAGGTGAATGGGATTAAAGGGGGATGCATCAATCTCACACTGATATAGGAGTGGACACCAGCAGACATAAGAACTGTCTTAAAGTTTGACAGCAGTAAGATGATTTGCTCAGAGCTTGTGGCAAAACAGGGCTGGTTTAACCACCAGTGCAAATACTGAATGTAGAGGAAGGGGAGAGAGAGAGGGACAGAAAGAGAGAAAGATTGCAGCAACTCCTTTAGTGATACACCTTGTATCATTATTCCATGTTTGTGTAGATAAAGGACTGCAACGTGTAGCATCAGTTCCTGAGAAAAGTGCAGCTAATTGGAGATCCACTACCACAGTTAAATAAACTTGTTTGATATGATCCATGTAATGACATAAAACGTTAAGAGTATTTCTCTTCACAAAACTGAGCCATTTAAGACATTAAATAAAAACTTGATTGATGTTACAACTTAGGTTTTGTGAACATTGCATACTCTTTCACAAAAAAGTCATCTCACACTTTTAAATGTAGGCTTGAGGAACCCCAACCATCAGGTGGTCCTATGGGCAAGCAGGTTAGAAGCCTGGCAGCTGAGTTTTGTACACACTGGAGCTTGTCAAGGGCTTTGTTGGGGACTCCAAACAGAACTCCATTGCAAAAGTTCAGCTGGGAGGTGATGAAGGCATGGATGAGGGTCTCAGCCACAGAATCCAAAAGGGAAGGACAAGTCTGGAGATGTTTTTGAGGTGATAAAAGGCAGATCTGGGGACATATTTAATGCGTGACTCAAAGGACAGAGTACAATCCAGGATGACACCATGGTTGCATGCTTCTGAGGAAGGAGAGGTGGACCCAGGACAGAGGCTTGTGGCACACCATGGTTCACTAGGGGAGGGTTGGAGATTGATCCATCACTGGTGATAAACTGTTGCTGATTGGATAGGTAGGACTGAAACCAGGACAGCGCTGTACCAGTGGGGCCAAGGTGAGTGGAGAGGTGGTTGAGGAGGTTGCTAACAAGCTGATTACCTTTTGTTACAGTCTGAGAACTGTTACTTCTCAGTCAGAATACACTGTGTTAATCAAAGACTCCAAACAGTCATCACACACCACCACATTTAACATTCACAATGCAAATGTGTTGGCCGTAATTCACAGTGCAAAGCTGCGGACAGCATCACATATTCATACAAATATTGACTATACCCACTTATAAGGGTATTATTCATGTGGAAGTATGAAGACCACAGCAATAATAAAAGCATGTATTTGTATGCTTTATACGAATGTCTGATCAGGTTTATGACCTTGCCCTGTGCACATTAATTGCGGAAAAAAGATGAATGTAGCTCACAAAAAGACATATAGTCTCAGGATGAATGATGTGAATCCTATCAATCACTTCTGAAAGCTGTCTGAAGACGAAACGGTGTGAGATTGGCAGACAGTTAACCATGAAATTCAGTTTCTCTGACATTTAGCAGGCTCCAATTTTCCAGAGGGATTGAGCTGAATCTTTACACGTACATATCCTAAGAATGTGGTTGTGTTTAAGACAGGATGAGAGGTCAGAGAGCTTTTTTTTTTCTTCTAATCCCAGTTTACTGTACAACTATTAGTCAAGCTCTGATATAAGCTCCATATGAGGACATTTTTACCAAAACCAAATCTGATCTCATCTTATATGAACACGGGTATCAGCACATATAACATTTAGAAAATAAGAATAATCTTGCCCACAGCAGATTATGCTATGTTTGATTATTTGTATTGGCAAAAAAAAAAAAACACTAACTGATGTACTTGGAATAATAATGTTGATGAATAAAATGTCTCATTGGGTCCCGGAAAACCTCAAGGCAGCAAATGCAACTTACCAAACATTAAGAAAGTTCAGACAATATACTTTTAACCCATTTTTTATTCCTGATTTAGATGTGCTTCTCATAGCATGTTAATGACTTTTGACAACCACTGCCTGAATCTCTGGCCCTCTTTAGTTGGCCAAGAGGTTAGGTCATTTGCTAGTGAAGTGAATGGATTTTTGTGGGTGTCGAATGTGAGGGGTTCTGGTTCATCAGCTTAGCCATCAGTCAGACAGAGGGGGAGTGGATCGGGTCAGTGGTGTTGAGCAAGTAAACAGGAAATGTATCAAACAGCGAGAAGGAACACAAACTTCCCTGTTAGGAGTGTGTGCAGTCAGTTATGAAGCTGGAGAGAGAGAGAGACAGGAAGATGAAGAGAGAGAGAGAGAGAAGGAGGGATGTTGGTAATATGGTTCTCTCGCCCAATTCTGGATTCCCTGCAGCATGAATTAACATTTTATATTCAGAGCAGAATGTGAGTCGTTCTGGCTCTGCTGAGGGCTCAGTGAACTCTCATAAACTTGGCAAGCTCTGAGCTTCTACACGGGCATTTATAATTAACCATCCATATCCAAGTAGTGCCTATAGGGAAGCATATAATAATAATAATAATAATAATAATAATAATAATAATAGTTACAATTAATCCCTTCAAAGCTATTAATAGTTCATAGTTCAAGACATTTCTATACATGCTTTCTTTTCAAAATAATTTTGTTGATAGACTGTGGAAATATAGACTCCTATATATGTTCCACACATGCGCAGTTGGCCAGTTAGCTAGTGGACCCAAATCGAGAAAACCAGTTCTGTCCTCTGAACAAGTCAAAAAAAAAGTGGCAACATCAAAGTACATACAGAAAGTTAAACTGAGAGATGACCAACTGCCCAGCCCACTACAGCATCAAATTGATAGACTAAGAATACAGGAATTAGACTGTACATGAGAAATATATGGAATTTGCAGCAATTCAGAATTTCTACAGTTCTCAGATTAAGAGTTTGAACAGCTATTATTACTAGTAGTAGTGCTACTAATGCTACTACTACTATTATTATTATTATTATTATTATTATTATTACTACTACTACTACTAACATCGGAGTGTTGGCGTATAGGTAGAGAGGGAAGTTGTGGGTTCAAGCCCACGACTTCCATCTCTGTGGGGCTTGGAACATTGTGAGGGTTGTGTCAGGAAGCGCATCCAGTACAAAATCCTTGCCAAAACAATATGCAGACCCATGGTCTACTGTGGTAACCCTGAATAGGGAGCAGCCAAAACAGAGTGAGTGAGTGAGTGAGTGAGTGAGTGAGTGAGTGAGTGAGTGAGTGAGTATTATTATTACTGTGGTGGAACAGTGGTTAGCACAGAAAGAAGGTTGTCGGTTAGAACCTAAGAGCTGGCCAGAATCCTCTCTGCGTGGAGTTTGCATGTTCTCCCTGTGTCCATGTGGGTTTCCACCACGCACTCCGGTTTCCTCCCACAATCCAAAGACATGCGTGTTAAAACTGACACCATCCGCAGATTCCAAATTTTGAAAGCGAATGGTTGTCTGTCTCTATGTGCTGGCCCTTCAATAGACTGGAGATCCTTCCAGAGTGTACCCCACTTCTAGCCCAAAGATGCTGGGTTACCCCCCCCCCCCATGGTTAAGCGGTTAAGAATATGAATGCATAAATTATTATTATTATTATTATTATTATTATTATTAAGTCTGGCTGTGTGGTATTATGTGTAGTCGCTGATAACTGCCAATTGCAAACTGCTGCCTGGTTAATCCAGTCTTTATCTTCATCTTGTCTGGTTATGTCCATTACAACACCATTATTCTGGTAAAGGCTGAGCAGACTGTTGATGTGCAGGAAAAGTTTTATGGAGGTGTTGTGCAGTGTGGGGGAGAGCTAGCAGGATGAGGCCAATTATTTAGCATGTGCTCCAGAGTTAGGATGAGAATAGACGAGTGGCTACTTGTAGTGAAATGTTGGAAATGGGCAAAATCTTTGTTAAAAATGTGCAGCTCCAGGGGCAATGAGTTGTCATCATGTTGCCTGTGCAAGATCCAACTGAATAATAAGCCTAGTTGCGCTCAACATCCACAGTGCTCATGCTCTTGGGACACAGACCAATGGAGACTGAGGCCCACAAATGGATCGACATGTCTTTGTTCAGGTGCCTATGGTCAAATCTGAAGTGGTTTTTCTTTGTTTTTGGGCAAGTTAGAGTGATACAGAGGCAATAAAAGGGTAATCACCCTGATAGCATCTTTGCTATGAAAGGACTTAATGACACGCTCAATAACACAAACAATGTCGTTAGGGACAAACAAGTCCTGCATCACTGATGGAGAAGATAATTGTTGAGTAATTTGCATGAGAAATGTTGTCAAACCTTTTGGGGTCTTGAGCAAATATGCATGCACATAATACCACTGATGCGTTATTAAAGGTGAAGAGTTACAGATAATTAACCACTGACCTTCTTAAATGTCAATCAGAATGTTATCTTCTGATCAGAGGACAAAGAGAGCAGAAGTGAGTCGAGCAGAGTAATGAATTTACACAGTGCCCCGTACTTACTATATTTTACATTGTTCCCATAATTATAATCCATATTATCATTAGTGGGCAAAGAAATACATCAGGGTGTCTTCAGGGTCCAGTGACTCTCAGTAATGGGTGAGAAACCCATAATGAGTTGAAATAGTAACCTTTGGAATGCATATATTTGTGTCACCACAAAGTAATGCAGTTGCAATCCATTATCGCCCATTAGGTCTCGGGGTTTCACAGTGAACACAATTTTGATCAAATTACCCATAAAAAAAGGACAACCCCCCCCCAGGTTTTAACTCTGTTCAATTTCATGAACTCACCTTAATTGATTCAGGACTGCCTCTCTCCAGCTGGCGTCAATCCATCACTAGCACTGCCTGCATGGAATGCAATACAGCCACCAGTTAAGCAGGGCCAGCATACCTGCGTCTGCCTGCCCTCCGCCACTCTCCTCCCTGTGTCATTCCCTGTTTGAAAGACAGATTATATTGGCCCACTCTCAACACATGGAACCCACAACTTTCAACCGTATCTTAATAAGCTGTAAATGAACTCAGATGCTGCCGTCAAACTAGGAGCAACCTGGCCATGGACAGTCTCTCTCTCTCTCTCTCTCTCGCTCTTATTTTTGCAAACATAGAAAAGTTGCTGCATAAACCATTTTGATAAAACTGCCATAATTCTGCTTTCTTTATATCCACCACCAATGTATTTATGGATCCATGAATTATTCAACCAAACATTGTGTCAGTGAGGGCAGAGTTATGTGAACATTATCTCCCATCATCACAGATTCGTCAAATAGATGAAAAATGTCCACATTAGGTTTTGCCACTTGGATAAACTATCAGAACACTGAGGCAAAAAAAAAAAAAAATCATGTTTTTCTTATTGCTTTACAGTAGATTTAAAAAAAAAAAACATTTCTCTAGTATAGCAACCACAGCAACAGGTCCTCAATTACAATAAGTCTGTGTATAACAGATACTTTCACAGTGGCTCAGGAGTACTTTTTTTCTCATCTAGTTGAGAAAAAAAAAGAGCTAAAAAGTCACGATGAATAGATTTTTCTTGTTTTTTATTGACAGTGTCAAAATTCAGCACTAGTCAAAATAAAACAGTAGTCATTTCGCTTATAAATTAATTTTTAAAGTCAAACATTCTGTTTTCATTTTTCTACAGTGATTGTTTTTTTACACTCACCAATAAATACTAACATGAAGACAAGAAAATATTTAAATGACAAATCGGATATAAGTATTTACTGTTATTTGTATCCACATACCTGTATGATCAGATCCATTATATGGTGATTAAAGGTAGTATGTCATCAGGCTGCAACAGCTGGTGACCAATTGGAGATAAAAAAAAAAAAAATCAGGAACAGTTTTCAATTGTAATCACCCTGTATTGCACATTTGCATATGTCGCACGGATGCCACACTTTTGGCCCAAAATTCACTGGGAGTTTGCATACATGCGCATGTGCGTGTCGCACGACATTCGAGCAACATGCACATAAAAAAAATTGTGCAGTTTTTTTGCACTTACGACTGTCCTGCGATGCCTGTGTAAATCCCATGCTACACTTGCATAACAGTTATCCATAACAACTGTGAAATCAGGACCATATCTCCCCATTGCAGGAGTCATTTTAACATCAGACTTCAAGTGAGAGAAGGAGCGCAGAGACTGCTGGATGAGGAGGTGCATCTGAGTCCTCTGCATCAGACACAACAGGTCCTCGGACTGGCTCCGCTTCCTCTTTAGTAGCCCCCCCCCACACACACACACAATTTTCTTGCGTGGCACAGTGACACTGTCGGTCACAGTTGTCTCATCGTGTGCTAGAAAATTACAGGGCCATCTGTGCCTGTCTCACCTGTCCTTTGTCTCCAATCAGTCACTATTTACTCTCATATACCTCCATCCCCTCACAAAGTTTTATAACTTTTCTCGCACTTTTTGACTCATGGAAACAACACTGAGACAGGTCTGAGATGGGTTTGAGACACCCGCGATGACTCTGCAATGGTTTGGCAAGAAAATCTGCCCACAAATCTTTTGAACATGTTGAAAATTCCTGCGACATGAGAGTGAGGCGTGTGACTCAGGAGAGGAAACTGCAAGCCCACAAACATTTGGAGACATTTTGGAAACTCCCTCAAGAAGGCCATTCTCTAATGAGTCACGAGCTGTCACAGCCCACTGAGATACTACTACCTTAAGTCTTGAGATGAAGACCATCAACATAATTTTCATCGCCATCAAACCATCCAGCGCCCTTTTGCGTCCTATGAATATGCATAATGTCATTTCAGGAAACACCACTCCAATCAGGATAGAAATTGCTCAAAATGATCTGTCAGATGAACTTTTTAAAATAGATTTTTCTCCCTTTTTTTTTGCATTTTGGTACTCCTGACTCCTCCTTATTAATATTCACATTTTCCAAACTGGAGAATTATAATTTTCAGTGTAAACGACTCAGTGAAGCACAGAAGCTACCACTCATTTAGTTCCCTGCCATATTTAATAGCTCCGGTCTGCTGTGCTAATGGAGCTTAGTGTTTTCACTTGACCTGTATGCTGAACATTTGCTTCAGTGTGGCAGCTTGTACCAAATGCTGAAGTGCTGTTTTTGAAGGATCTGTCCAGGTACTGAAAAGCACTCAGTGCTCATCTCATGACAGCTTGTGTGAAGTGTACACACAACCATTGTAATCTTTTTTTTTTAAATGGGTTTTAAAACCCATGCATTTGATTTACTTTTCATTTTATTTTAGGCTGTGATTCAGTGCCAGTATGTTTGTACATTTGGGCACAGCAGATAATCTCTCCAACTTTTGTAGCTTTTCTGGAATGTCCTTAAATGTGCAGTTCTTTGTATTTACTACTCAGTATGATTCAGCTGTATTGAGGGGTGTTTTGTCTTTCATAAATGAGCTGACATGGATATAATCAAGTGCTACTGTATATGCAGATGACACTGTATGAACTGCATACTGTATGACATGCTAAATCTCCTCTTAGGTTCTCTGACATACCGATAATCTGCAGCCACACAGCCAACAAAACAACCAGGCAGCTGAAGGATCACCGCTCACCCCGCGAACCACTTCACCCTCATCTTCCCTGGACGTGGCACTTCTCCCAGCTTTTGCTCCTAACCCACTCTATCATAATGCTAGACATGTCAATCACAGCTCTGAGACAGAACACTCATCTCCCAAGGAGATTATGTTTCATCAGAGGATGGAAGAACTTGCAAATCCCCTTTTTCCTTCGCTGCTCCTGTTTAGGGCTTGAGGAGTAGCCTATCTCCTCCTCGGTGATTAAATTGGAAGATTGAGTGTGTTTGCGCAGCACACAGAGAGGCTCATTACAATGCACTAGCATGTTGTTGGAAATAGCTCTAGCCAGAAGCTGTAATCCAGAATGTGCTTAATGATGGGCCACCCAGCCTCTTCATGGGCCTAAGGAGTCAGTCAGACCTGGAGAGGCAAAAAAGAGGAGGGAGATGGAGAGAGAAACAGCTTTCTTCCCCTACATATCAATCATCACTGTGACTGAAAAATTATTATAATACAGCTCAGTGCTGATATTTCAGCCTCTCCGTCCTGCTCTCCCGGTGCTTCTGTGAGATTTGTGTCTGATGGCTCTTCATGGGAGAAAATTAGAAAGTATAGATTGTACAGGAGCATGCCAGCCACTAATAAATGCAGGCATTGTCAGGGACAGGCATTATGGCTATTAAATGAACGCTGCAGAATAGGGCTTCAACAATAACTCGAATAATTCGAATAATTTGGTTACAAAAAATTCTCTATTCAAAATTTTTGCATCGACGTGTCATTTAATGTAGCACTTCCAGTCTACAGTATATGATCTTCTTCTGGTGCAACCTTCTTCTGTTCACACTACCTAAACTAAACACAGATTTGTTTAACAGCACCATGTCAGAGTAGCATAGTGACGAGCCGGCAAAGATGAAGAATTTTTTTTTTTTTTTAAATGACAAAAGGATCTCAAGTCTGGAATCATTTCAAAACTCAGATTGAAGGAAAACATTATGCAGTGTGTACATGGTAAAGCTGAGCGGTGCGCTAGCATGCTACAACGTCAGCTGTTACAGTGTCTCGGCAGAAAGCATCCCACATCGGGCACAACCAGCGCACCAGAGACAAGGTACATGACTGAGATTTAAAATTAAGATGGATAGAATGTAGTCAGCTACACTAATTATGCTTATATGGCCACAGAACACGTAGCCGCCACTGTTAGCATCTGGATGCTAACGCGTCCGCTAGCGGATGCTAATGGATGCTAACTGCTAGCAAAAGGAACTTTATGGTGTAACGCATCGTTTAAAGTTATGTTCTTTGCAATAAACATTGCAATAAGCATTCCAATAAATGTGTACCTGTGTTATTGAGTGTTTGGTACAATTACTGCTGCTCTTTAGGAAAGAAAGTTCCACAAATGTTGGTCAATGCAACTTTCTTTAAAAAAAGTATCAGATTACTCGAGTAATCTTCGATTAGAGTGGGTGATTACCCGAGCCGTAAAACAGTCGTTTGTTGCAGCCCTACTGTCACGATTCAGTGCAAGTAAGGCTCAAATGCAGAGCTGCCAGAACAAACACTCAGGCTTGGAAGTAAAAATCACCAGCTTATTGTAAAATAAAACACACTAAATAAAGGTGCACAACTGAGGAAAAATGCAACACAAAAATGCACACTTAAATGGACATAAAACTGGTGTCCCCTGGAGCGCACGTAGCCTATGGGGAAAGAGCAGACAGAGATTATTAGGGACAAGACTTCCTGAAGGGGAGAATAATAGTGGGAGAGCACTCTTACTCAGTGAGCAGAGGAGCCCAGCAGGGAACTCCTGCTTGGACCAGAGGGACAGGGGGGTAGGCAGTGACCTGGGTGGATGTCCGGCGTCTTCTTGGTTAGGCGAGTGTGATCAGCTCCAGAGGACACACCGACGTGTGGCAGCAACCTGAGAGACAGAGGGATGGAGGAGTAAGAATACAGGCCAAACCGAAAGATAAAAAAAACAAGGCTTAGACGTTTTACTGTGGTAGCAAACCCTAACGATCCAGCGATGGGCTCTTCATCTTCTTCCACACGTTGGCTCTTAAATACGCTGGGTCATCAGGACGCAGCAGGTGTGTAATCACCAGTGTTGGGCAAGTTACTAAAAAATAGTAACAAGTTACAGTTACTAGTTACTTCTTTTCAAAAGTAACTGAGTTACTTTTGAGTTACTGCATGATTAAAGTAGCTAGTTACTTGGAAAGTAACTTTCACGTTACTGTTAAATGCATACTTAAAACATCTTGCACACACAGCAAGATCAAGGGCCCCTTGTTCTCATCAGAAAAAAGAAAAAGAAAACTGATGAGAAAAAAGCTTCATCTTACAGAGAAAAAATGTCTCAGATTTACACAAACTATTTGAAAGTCAGAACTTTACTAGAAATAAAGCTGTGAATTCACAGGAAACTTTTTCTCTGTGCATAAGACAACTTTAAATGCATTTAATGCCAACATTAAACGCGAGCTTCTTGTTCAAAAATACTCATATTTAACCACAGGGGTAGGAGCTGTTCAAGGCTACTTACCACTCGGACAACAGGTGATCAGGGCTCGATATGAGACATTGTCACCGCCACGGTATTTCTTCCCACAGGTTTGTGATGTGAACTGGGGCAGGACAGGAAACAGACCCGCGGAGGAGATTGTGAGACGGCTGCGTCAGTTACGGTAGGGCCAGTTTATATTTATTTGCTTATTTATTTGCTTGCCTTTGCCTTTGGCATGACAGCCTCCAGTGGCCTGAGGCGCTGGGGATGGCAGTTGTCCTGCCAATAGCCACCGAAACTGTGTATTCATCCCCAGTTGGCAAGTGATAAGGAGGGTGTCTAGCAAGTGCAAGTTGTATGATCGTCTGTTTGCACTAAAATATCTATCCATCCATCATTACTCTATAAATTCAAGAAATCTCTGTCAGTGTGTATGTCTGTCAGTGTGTCACAGCCAAAGATCATAGGACCCCCTACTTGGTTCCTACGGGCATGCATGGGTATGCACAGGCACGCACAGGTATGTACTAGTATTAATAAAACGAGTCACACAAGTAACGCATCTGATTAAATTTCAGTAACTGTTATGCATTACTGAATTTTTAAACAGTAATTTCGTTACACAGCACGTTACTGCAAAAGTAGTAGTGTGGTACACCCAAATAGGGCACCACATTTGGAAATAATACAGAGAGACTGTCATTTTATTTTTATTTTAAGAGTATCTAAATATATTTTGAGATTGTGGACGATCAATAATATTAACATTTGATATGTAGCCCTGTATAAATATTTAAGAGTAAGCAGCGGAACCTTAGGCACTGCGGTCGTTCCACCCCAGGTAAACAAATAGGGTGCACTTCCGGCCCCCCCCTTTAGTACTATCTGGAGAAAGACACGAGTGGTCCTGT
This sequence comes from Pholidichthys leucotaenia, assembly GCA_020510985.1. Classification (NCBI taxonomy): domain Eukaryota; kingdom Metazoa; phylum Chordata; class Actinopteri; order Cichliformes; family Pholidichthyidae; genus Pholidichthys; species Pholidichthys leucotaenia. The sequence goes on from CM035837.1 coordinate 72,642,305, forward strand.
GTTCTGTCTTTCAAAGACTCTTTTTGTATTTTACAGACCCAAGAGCAGACGCGAAGGATCACGTCTTTTCACGCTTTAAAATTATTTCTTTTTGTTATTGTGGTCACCTTCCCGGGACCCGTAACAAACTGTGGGGGCTCGTCCGGGATCTCTCCTCTACAGTCATCGAGGGAAGATCCAGTGATACCAGAACTACGAGACAACGGTTGCCAAGCTGCTACATCAGACACGTCAGTCAGTGGGTGTCCAAGGAGGAAGATCAAAGAGAAAGAAAGGATCTTCAACCAAAAGTGGAACTGCACTGCTGTCAAGAAGGTAAAACGCAGCCTAGTCACTGTACAAATAATACAACACTCGAACTACAGATAGCTAAAGTACCATGTCGACAGCACGAAAAGAACTGATATGGAGCATCAGAGGACGCTTGTTTGCCCTCTCAAGTAAGGATCTTTTCGAGCTAACAAAGAGCCTAGCAGCTGGAGACAAAGACACACAGTTCAGTGAAGACGATAATGAGAGCTGTATGGACTATGTCAATGCATATCTACGGTCCCCAACTCTGCTGAAACCTGAAGATGAGGGAATGAGTCAGTTGCTGATGTTGGATGACCTGCTCACTAAAGTGATACAAACGAGTGGCTCCACCACGCATTCAGCTGATCAGGCTGCAATACCAACCAAGTCAAGTCCTCATCCATCCAAGATGTTGCCAGATCCACCATCACCATCTGCTGTTCCACCAGGCACCCAAGTTAGTGTGAACGCAAACGCAGAGTCTGTAGAGGAACTGAGGAAAGCATATGAGACACTGGGAGAAAGACTAAGACTGTGTGAAGTTGTGACACTCCAACCACCTGTAGCACCCAGTCGTCAGAGCCACTCACAACCGCAGCCAAGGGAACAAGGAAGTCCAGAAAGGCATGTCACTCTCAAAGACCTTTCCTACCTGCCTCGGAGAGAATTCAAGGCTTTTGGAGGACAAATTGGAGACAACAGCTCTGAAATCAATTATAACAGTCTCATGAGACAGATCAATGAAGGATTAAAAGAAGGATTTTCTGAAGCAGAGGTCATGAGGGGGGTACTGAGAATTGTAAAGCCTGGCACGTTCAGGGACATGCTCATGCTCAAAGATGAACTGGTTCTTTCTGAACTTCAGGGCTTTCTCCGATCCCACCTTGGAGAAAAGGCAACAACAGAGATGTTCCAGGAGTTAATGTGCGCCCGACAAACTGAGCAGGAGTCCCCTCAGCAATTCCTATATCGCATGATTGGGCTCAAACAGAAACTCATCTTTCAGTCAAAACAAGCCACTGCAGACATCTCGTATGACCCAAGGACAATCCAGGAAGTGTTTCTGCACACAGTCTATCAAGGTCTGGGAGTGAAGTATGCAGACTTGCGGCAACGACTAAGACCTCTTACATCAAACAACAATGTAACAGATGAAGAGATTCTTAGTGAGGTCACAAAGATTATCAGTGATGAGAATGAGCACCAGCGAAGGTTAGGGCAAACCCCTCGTCAGAAGTCAGCACATAGCGCTGTGATTGCAACAAGGGACACGACAGCCAAAGACCAACAAGCCTCACAGACAATCAAACAACTCGCTGCACAAGTAGAGACTCTAACCAAGATGGTGGCAACTTTCATGGAACAGAAAGCTGTAAACTCCTCCCCTCAGCATTCTCAGCCTCCAGCTAACCAAAAGAAAACCTATCTCTGTCCGAAATGTACTGAACAAAGCTTACAGGAGTGCAGTCATTGCTTTGTATGCAGTGAGTCGGGACACAGAGCAGTCGGATGTCTGAAGCGACCCAAGAATCAGGGAAACGGGAATCGGTCTCTGTCAAGGGACAGCCAGAGATCGGTACAGAGCCAAAGTCCCAGCCAGTAAACTCTTCCTCTACCGAAGCTTCAACTCCGTGCCCCAGGCACCAGAGCAAGCAGCTGAGAAAGCAGGTCAAATGCAACAGAAGGAAAGGTCAGATTCCCTCCTGTCAGAGTGCCACCAAATACCAAGCTCCCCTTGTCGGTAAGAAAAGTCTGCTGAAATGTCTAATCGGTGGTTACCCTGCGACAGTGCTGTTTGACTCTGGCTCACAAGTGAGTATAGTTGACAGGCAATGGGTCAAAAAGCACATACCCAACACTGTGGTAAGACCACTCCAAGATCTGCTGAACGACGAGCTTGAGGTTTATGCAGTTAATGGCCAAGCAGTCCCATATGACGGATGGGTCGAGCTTACAGTCACTTTAGCGGGTCACGAAGATCCCAATCTCACTGCACAAGCGCCATTCCTAGTCAGTAAGCTGTCACTGAACCAACCACTAGTTGGAGCTAATGTGCTGGGAGCGATTATACAAGGCCAAGGGACAGATGAGGAAGCCAGTACAGTACTATATAGTCTACTGCGCAGAGCTCTTGGAATGGACGAAGACCAGGTAGTGGCCATGGTAAACTTCATTCAAGTGCCGCAAAGAACTGACTGTGATCCTGTTACACTCAGAGTCGGTAAAGACAACATGATTATCCCAGCTGGCAAAGCAGTACAAATATGTTGCAGGGTGCCCCAGAACTTTGACATCTCTGACCCTCTTGTACTTTACGAACCTGCTGAAGAGAACATTGCTTTGAGAAATTTGAGTGTGGGGGAAGGACTTTTGGAGATTAACAATTCCCAAAGACCTTTTGTAAAGGTCCCCATCTCCAACCATTCCAAACATGAAGTAATCCTGCCGAAAAGAACAGCCCTAGGCACCATCGAACATGTCGCCAAAGTCATTGAAACTGATACACTAGAGCCACCAGAAACCCAGCCCATACTGACATCAGCAACTACAGCAGAGGTACTAAGTAAGACCGCCCAAGGTGACTCTCCTGCCGAGCCTTGGTTGCCACCGGTCGATCTCAGTCATCTAAGCCCAGATCAGCAAAAGTCAGTCGAAAAGGTTCTGATGGAAGAGTGCGAGGCATTCTCTCGCGATAGCACTGATATTGGCTGTATCCCTTCTTTGCAAATGGAAATCAGACTCAAAGATGACACGCCAGTTCAGAGAGCTTACGCCTCCATCCCCAAGCCCCTGTATAGGGAAGTAAAAGAGTACATTCAGGAACTGATAGTGAAGGGATGGATCGTAAAGTCTCAGTCACCCTACGCAGCCCCAGTTATCTGTGTCAGGAAGAAGGACGGATCTTTACGTCTGTGTATTGATTACCGCCTCCTAAACAACAAAACAGTGCCCGACAGACACCCGCTTCCCCGGATCCAGGACCTCACCGACTCCCTCGGTGGTTACAGCTGGTTCTCGATCCTGGACCAGGGTAAAGCTTACCATCAAGGTTTCATCGCAGAGGGCTCAAGGTACCTGACTGCATTCACCACCCCGTGGGGTCTCTACGAATGGGTGAGAATACCCTTCGGGCTGTCCAACGCACCCGCAGCCTTTCAGCGGAGCATGGAAGAAATGCTGGACACGCTCCGTGATGAGTGCTGCATACCCTACCTTGATGATGTGCTCTGTTTTTCCAAGTCATTTAATGAACATGTCCAAGTGCTGAGGAAAGTTCTCCAAGCTTTGCAACGCCACGGGGCGAAGCTGAAGCCTGAGAAGTGTGAGTTGTTCCGCAGAGAGGTTCGGTATGTCGGTCGCCTGGTGTCAGAAGATGGAGTGAGGGTGGACCCCAAGGACATCGAAGCTGTGCAGGCACTCAAACACAGAAGGCCACAAATAGTTGGAGAAGTCAGACAACTTTTGGGGTTCCTGAGCTATTATCGGACGTATGTGCAGGACTTCTCGCGCATTGCCAAACCCCTGTACGACTTGCTCCAGGTAAAGTCTGACACACTGCCGTCCAAGCCATCCAAGGGCAGAGCAAAGTACCCACAGCAGTCTTCCCGAGCTCCAGTGAAATGGGACAAGGAACACCAAGAGACCCTTGAGCGCTTGATTGACATGTTGACCCAGCCACCTGTGTTAGCGTATCCTGACTTCACCCAGCCCTTCGTACTCCACACGGACGCGTCCCAGAAAGGCCTTGGCGCGGTCCTGTATCAAAACCAAGACAATAAGATGAGAGTGATTGGGTACGGGTCACGCACACTAACACCTGCCGAGCAAAACTACCACTTGCACAGTGGAAAACTAGAGTTTCTCGCCCTCAAGTGGGCAGTTTGCGACAAGTTCAGAGACTATCTCTATTATGCCCCAAGTTTCACAGTTTTTACGGACAATAACCCCTTGACGTATGTCCTCAGCACTGCAAAGCTCAACGCCGTAGGGCATCGTTGGGTGGGACAGCTCGCAGATTTCCACTTTGACATAAAATATCGCCCCGGAAAAACAAACATTGACGCTGATGTATTATCCCGTTGTCCACTCAACATTGAAGCCTTCATGCAAGAGTGTACAGGAGAACTGTCAGAGGAAGCCGTTGGTGCAGTATGGGAAGGGAGCAGAAGAGCCAAGCAAGGTGATGTAGCATGGATTGCAGCCCTCAGCCTTGCTTCACCAAGTTCACCCCTCAAGGAGCCACTGCATTTCATCGGCCACGATAAACTAGTCCAAGAACAAAGAGCAGATCCAGCCATCGGGAAAGTCATGGAGATGAAAGAAAAAGATATGACACCAACTGAAGACGACAAAGCCAAGCTTGACATAAGCACAAAGAGACTGTTGAGAGAGTGGAGTCGGATGCGCATTGAAAATGGCCTTCTCTATAGGAAAACCGCAGAACGCAAGCAGCTAGTTCTGCCCGCTGTCTACAGACAAGTAGCTCTCACCCATCTCCATAACAACATGGGCCATGTCGGTGTGGAGAAAGTCTTGAGCTTAGCCCGTGAGCGATTCTACTGGCCTTTCATGAAGCGAGAGATCGAGGAGTATGTCACCAGGAAGTGCCCATGCATAAAACAGAAAAAGCCAGCAACGCATGAGAGAGCACCCATGGGCAGTATAACATCCAACTTCCCACTCGAGTTAGTATGCATCGATTTCCTGCACCTAGAGTCCTGTAAAGGCGGGTTTGAATACATCTTGGTGGTAGTCGACCACTTCACCAGGTTTGCACAAGCCTACCCCACCAAGAACAAGGCCGCAAAGACAGCAGCAGACCGCCTCTTCAATGATTTCATTCCAAGATTCGGCTACCCCTCCAAGCTTCATCACGATCAGGGTCGGGAATTTGAGAACGAGTTATTCAAGTCCCTCAGAGAGCTAGCAGGTGTTGGCCACTCAAGGACTTCTCCCTACCACCCCCAAGGTAACCCGGTCGAAAGGCTGAATCGGACCTTGTTGCAGATGCTACGTACATTGAGAGAGAAAGAGAAACTAAACTGGAAGGAACACTTACCTCACACCATCCATGCTTACAACTGCACTAAGCATGAGGCCACTGGTTTTTCTCCATACTTCCTGTTGTACGGCAGACATCCTCGCCTCCCAGTAGACCTTCTCTTTGGCCTCATGACAGAAGAAGACACAGAGACAGCCCATGGATACGCTCAGAAATGGAAAGGGAAAATGACAGAGGCGTACAGGATCGCAAGTGCAAACAGTCAACAGTCAAGCTCTAAAGGAAAGACAAACTATGACAAACGATGTAGAGGTGTAGTCCTGCAAGTAGGAGACAGAGTGCTTGTGCGGAACCTGGGTGAAAGAGGTGGACCTGGCAAGCTAAGGCCCTACTGGGAACAAACAGTCTACATCGTGAGGGAGCAGGTTGGAGACAACCCCGTCTACAAAGTAAGTCCAGAGACAGGAAGTCGTCCCATCCGTACCCTGCACAGAAACTTGCTTCTCCAAGTCAACGACTTACCAGTCGACATCGTTCAAAGTCCAGTTGCCAAGTCACAAAAGAGAAACAACAGACCTACCGATATAAGACAAAACACACTGGAAAAGTCAAACAGTCCTGAGGCGAGTGATTCGGAAGAAGACGAACCCCTCTATTGGTTTCGTGTTCCCAGACACCTGCAAGAAAGTCAGCGTCCAGTCGACCAAGTTCAATGTGAGTCACAAAGAAGACAGGGAACAACACAGCAAAGACAAATACAAGTTCCTATTCAACCTGAACAAGAAAGAGACAATATTACGGAAGAAGGACAAGAAATACAAAGGGAAAGCGAACAAAACGTGGACCAACTTCAACCAGACGACGACGGGGAAGTGCTTCATATCCACCAAGATGTTCCTGCTCCTAGTCCCGGACCTGCAGCTCATCCTGAGCTGGTGCCCAGTCCAGAGCCAGACCGTCGTCCTGAGTCACCACCACGTCTGAGGCAGTCCACCAGACAGAGACGACCCAACATGGTGTTCACCTATCCGTCCCTGGGCCAGCCAGCCTTCCAGACTCGTCCGTCGGTGAACACTGTCAGTGTCCAGCAGTCAACACCATATCCTTTTATGTGCTACCCTCCTTTCTATCCTCAACCTTTTTATCTTCCTTCTTTCACCTCTAACTACTTGCCATGTCAGTATGCTATTCCTTGCTATTAAACTAATCAGATCTTGGATAATACCTGAAGATGAAAAGAAAGACATTCCAGAGACTTTTGAATAGAGACTTTAATAGTGTTGGGATTTTGATTTGTTACTGTTAAGTGTCAGGAGCCACTTTTGTTGTTGGGGAGCGTGTGGTACACCCAAATAGGGCACCACATTTGGAAATAATACAGAGAGACTGTCATTTTATTTTTATTTTAAGAGTATCTAAATATATTTTGAGATTGTGGACGATCAATAATATTAACATTTGATATGTAGCCCTGTATAAATATTTAAGAGTAAGCAGCGGAACCTTAGGCACTGCGGTCGTTCCACCCCAGGTAAACAAATAGGGTGCACTTCCGGCCCCCCCCTTTAGTACTATCTGGAGAAAGACACGAGTGGTCCTGTGTTCTGTCTTTCAAAGACTCTTTTTGTATTTTACAGACCCAAGAGCAGACGCGAAGGATCACGTCTTTTCACGCTTTAAAACTATTTCTTTTTGTTATTGTGGTCACCTTCCCGGGACCCGTAACAGTAGCGTTACAGTAACGCGTTACTCCCAACACTGGTAATCACGCAGGTGTGGCTGATCCTCCAGAGCCGAGAATACAGGAGCAGGAGGGGAGGGGTAGCATGCTCACCTGATCATCACACCTACTACAGACACAAGTGGGGTCATTGCACTTGTGTAGTTGAGGTGTTAGCATATTTATTAGCAACTAAAATGACAATATCTTTTTAAAAGTGTTCTTTGATTTTTTTCAAGAAAACTTTTCTTTAAAAAAAGTGCCACTCTTTTGGCACAGTATTCTGAGTAATAAGCCACACTCATCGCTTCACTCCTGCAAAACAAATTTCTATCCATCTACGAACATGGTCACAGTCACGGTGAGGCAAAAGCCCCCAACAAATAATAGATGACAAGAGCTGACATTCATAAAGAGATGCTTCACCTGTGAAGGCTGCTGCCATTCAAAGTTCAAGTAAAAGTCACAGTTCTAATGGAAGGAAATGGTCACCATGAAACACTGGATATTTCTTTTTCTGAGAGCTTTTTATGGACAGTAAAACACATGTTAACATTTACCTTGAGACAGAAAATGTGTCTCTTCGGCTTCCTTTCCTGCCTCAGTTAATAAAATGTTGAAATCTAGTGTAAAAATAATTGTGTTGTTGCATCCATGTGTTTACTTGAGCTAATAAAACATTGCTACAGTTTGTACAATTTAGCAAACCAGAGTGGTCTTTTTATTTGCTTCATTTGAATAATGATTCTGCTATTGATAAATAAATAGACTACTTGCACAAAGACAAAGACTACTGGCTCCTGCTGCACTGTGAATTCTGTTTTTTTTGTTTTTTTGTTTTATTATTGTTAAGGAGAACTTGAAAAAAATGTGAGAAATAGAGAAATAACTCTAATTAAGCTAAAGCTTCTGTGTAATAATCAATGGAAGATTATCTGTGATAATCTTAGTGTGTGTGTGTGTGTGTGTGTGTGTGTGTGTGTGTGTGTGTGTGTGTGTGTGTGTGTGTGTGTGTGTGTGTGTGTGTGTGTGAATGGTGCGTTGTCAATCTGATGTATACAGCCTTTAAAAAATAGTAGAGCCCCACAAGGCTGATACTTGATGTTTCGTTCATATGTTGACAGCAACTCTGAACTTTCAAGCCATTGATGTTTTCCAAATGCTGGAGATGAAGCTTGTGCAATTTTTGTCTTGCACAGTAGAAAGCAAGGCTGAGATGATTACATGAAGAACTAGAAAAGCACTCAGAGAGCACATACCTCTGCCAAGGCTACTTCTGTCACCCATGGATCACCTCTAAAATCTAATGGGTTTGTGTGTAGGCCTAGAGCCACTTCTGGTGAAAACTGCATCAAAGTCTGTCCATTAGTTTTGGAGTATTGTTGCTAGCATTCTGTGAGAAGATAAGTGCCTTGGGTGAGGAATGCATTCTCAGATCATCATCAAAATGTAATGGCTTCTTCTGTAGCCGAAAAACCACCTCTGTTGAAAATTTCATCCAAATCCATCCTGTAGTTTTTGTGTAACACCAACGCTCTCCATGTCCTCCTTCACTACATCCATGAATCTTCTCTGTGGTCTTCCTCTTTTCCTCCTACCTAATAGCTCCATCTTCAACATCCTTTGTCCAAAATATTCACTATCCCTCATCTGCACACGTCCAAACCATCTCAGCCTTGCCTCTTACTTTGTCTCCAAACTGCTCAACCTGAGTTGTCCCTCTGATATACTCATTTCTAATCTTGTCCCTCCTAGTCACTCCCAATGAAAATCTTAGCATTTTCAACTCTGCCACCCCCAGCGCTGCCTCCTGTCTTTTTGTCAGTGCCACCATATCCAAACCATACATCATAGCAGGTCTCACTACCATCTTGTAAACCTTCCCTTTCACTCTACCTGCTATCTTTATGTCACAAATCACCCCTGACACTCATCTCCACTCACTCCACCCTGCCTGCACTCTCTTCTTCGCATCTCTTATGCATTTTCCATTGCTTTGGATGGCTGACCCCAGGTATCTAAACTCATCTACTTTCACTACCTCTACTCCTTGCAGCTTTACTATTACAACTGTCTCCTCTCATTGACAAACATATGTTCTGTCTTTCTTTTACTGACTTTCATTCCTTTTCTCACCAGAGCATACCTCCACCTCTCCAGGTTATCCTCCACCTGCTCTGTACTCTCACAAAAGATCACAGTGTCGTCAGCAAACATCATGGTCCATGGAGACTCCTGCCTGACCTCATCTGTCAGCCTGTCTATCACCATGGCAAACAAGAAGGGATTCAGTGCCGATTCCTGATGTAACCCCACGTCACCTTGACTCATACAGTACCACACTTTCTCTCTTGGCACCCATATGCTTTCTCTAGATCCACAAAGACACAGTGCAACTCCTTCTGACCTTCTCTATACTTCTCCATCAGCACTCTTCGAGCAAACATTGCATCTGTAAGATAAGATAAGATAAGATAAGCCTTTATTAGTCCCACAATGGGAAAATTCCAGGATTGCAACAGCACAGGGATAGCAACACTCAGAGCAATAATTAAGAAGATATGAAAAATATAAATAAGAGCAGTGGATATACATACGTATACATAAATATATAAATATATATACAAAGTGCGGAGCATTGTAGCAAGATGGAATAAACAGCATAACCGTCTACTTAGTTATCCTACATAATATGAATATGTACCCATACATATTGTCACCCTCTGTAGCGATTTATACTATCCTAGTTGTATGCTGGAGGGGACCATTTGTGTAAGTCTGTTGCATCTTTTGCATTCAATACTACTAGGTCGTCACGTTTTTTGCTATCTCTGCGAGCAGCCCTGCTTAGGTTATACAATCTGACAGCCGTAGGTAGGAAGGACCTGCGAAACCTCTCGGTTGCACACCTAGGATGATGTAGTCTACTGCTAAATGAGCTCCTCAGTGCGTTCAATATGACCTGCATAGGGTGGGACTCGGACTCCAGCAGAGAAGACAGTTTAGCCACCGTCCTTCTCTCTCCTATCTCCTCCACTGGGTCAAGGCGTTGCCCCAGGACAGATCTAGCTTTCTTGATCAGTTTGTTCAGTCTCTTCCTATCGGCTGCTGTAATGCCGTTGCCCCAGCAGACCACTCCAAAAGTGATGGCTGATGCCACCACCGTGTCGTAGAATGTCTTCAGCAGCGCCCTTTGTACACCAAAAGACCTGAGCCTCCTCAGTAGGAACAGCCTGTGCTGTCCCTTCTTGTAGAGTGCGTCGGTATTGTGTGACCAGTCTAGTTTATTGTTCAGATGAACACCAAGGTACTTGTAGGATGTCACCATCTCAATGTCTGTTCCCTCTATGTTTACTGGTGCTGTGAGGGATTGTGGACTGCCACAGACAAGGACAACCCCTCACATCGGAGGGAGGGGTTACCACAAATGGTAAGGCAAGGACAACCCCTCACATCGGAGGCTGCCATCAGAAGCAGTTCCGATGGCACCAGTCCACGAAGTCCTGGATAAGTCCTCTGTACTCATCTTCATGTCCGTTGGAGATGAGGCCGACGATCGCAGAGTCGTCAGAGAACTTCTGTAGATGGCAGTGTGTTGTGTTGTGTGAGAAGTCTGCAGTATAAAGGGTGAAAAGGAAGGGAGCCAAATGCTACCGATGGTTGTGTCAGACACACAATCTCGGGTTCTCACAAACTGTGGCCGGTTAGTGAGGTAGTCCAGGATCCATGACGACAGGTGCTGGTCCACCCCTGCGCACAGCAGCTTGTCCTTCAGGATCACCGTTTGAATGGTGTTGAAAGCACTGGAGAAGTCAAAGAACATGATCCTCACCGCATTCCCGGGCTTCTCCAGGTGGGACAGAGAATGGTGAAGGAGGAAGATCACTGCATCCTCCACCCCAATGCCATGCTGGTAGGCGAACTGGAGTGGATCCATCGCTGGTCCCATCAGGGGGCGGAGGTGAGCAAGGAGCAGTCTCTCCAGGGTCTTCATCATGTGAGACATCAGGGCCACTGGTCTGTAGCTGTTCAGATCTTTGGGGTGGGAAGTCTTTGGTACGGGTACCACACAAGATGTTTTCCACAACTGTGGTACCCTTCCCAGCTTCAGGCTCAGGTTGAAGGTGTGCTCCACAATCCCGCACAGCTGATCTGCACAGGACTTGAGGAGCTTCCCGCTGATGCCGTCTGGTCCCGAGGCCTTCCTCGCCTTGATCTTCCTCGGCTCCGTCCTCACCTGGGTCTTAGTGAGGGTCAGGTTGGGGGGCTGTGTGCTAGGAGTGGGGGGGTGTTGATGGAGTGGGGTGTGGACAGCAGGTCTCGATGACTTTAGAGGCAGCAGTGGTTGTTGTGCAGTCGGGGGGGAGGGCGATTGGTCAAACCTATTAAAAAACAGGTTCAGATTGTTCGCCCAGTTCCTGCCCCCCGTGGCCGGCGGGGAGGTATTCTGGAGCCCAGAAATGGTTTTAAGGTTTCTCCAGACCCCGCCGATGTCGCTCTGTTGCAGCTTGTCTCCATCTTCTTCCTGAAGGTTCCTGTAGTACTCTTTCTTGGCATGAAACCGTACTGCTACTCACTGATTGTCACCTCTCCTCTTAACCTGGCTTCAACAACTCTTTCCCATATCTTCATAGGGTGGCTGATCAGTTTTATGCCTCTGTAGTTACTACAGCTCTGAGCATCACCTTTGTTCTTGAAAATTAGTATCAAAACACTTCTTCTCCGCTCACGCATTCTCTCACTCTCCAAGATTGTGTTAAACAATCTGGTTAAAAAGTCCACTGCCATCTCTCCTAAACATCTCCATACCTCCACAGGTATGTCATCTGGACCAACCGCCTTTCCATTCTTTATCCTCTTCAAAGCTGCCCTCACTCCCGCCTTGCTAATCCTCGGGACTTCCTTGTTCACTATCTTTCCTTCATCCATCTTCCTCTCTCTCTCATTTTCTTAATTCATCAGCTCCTCAAAGTATTCTGACCAATCACACAATAGTTGTCAGACACCACACAAGAAAAAAGTTCTGCCCAGATGAATCAAATGCAAGCTGCATGAACTTATAATAATAATGGATTAGATTTATATGGTGCTTTACATGTCAAGTGACATCTCAAAGTGCTTACCCTAAGTCCATTATTCATTCACTCCAGACAGACACTGATAAGCTACTACTGTAGCCACAGCTGCCTGGGGCAGACTGACAGAAATGTGGCCGCCAATCTGCGCCAGCAGCGTCTCCAACCACTACCGAACATTTATACACATTCATACCCAGTGTCATGGGCACTGGAGGCAAGGTGGGTAAAGCATCTTGCCCAGGGACACAACAGCAGGATGACTGGGGAGAGCGGGATTTGAACTGCCAACCCTCTATTTATTGGACAAGCCGCTCTACCTCCTGAGCCACTGTCACCCACATTTCCCTCCTCTGTTCCATTTTTTGCTTAGCACCAAGCTGGATGGCAGGAAGTTTCATTTTTATATGGTCTTTGCATAGAACTCCCAAACCAGGGCTGCAAGAAAAAAAAAATGATATCATTTTGTTCTTGCAGCCCTGGGAGAGAGAACAAATTTCTGTTCTTGTGGAGTCTGTAAAGGCCTTTAGTGTCCAGCCTCTCATACGACTCACTATATGCCTTTTCCTGTGCTTATGCTGCATCTCTCTTTGCCATGCGCCGAGATTCCAAATACTCCTGTCTACTTTCTTCATCTCCCTGACTATCCCACTTTTTTCTTTACTAACCTCTTACTTTGAATACTTCTCTGCACCTCCTCATTCCACCACCAAGTCTCCTTGTCTTCCTTCCTCTGTCCACTGGATACACCACATACCTCTCTATCCGTTTCCCTCAATACTTTTGCTGTATTTGCCCAGTTTCAGGAAGAAGATGGAGACAAGCTGCAACAGAGCGACATCGGCGGGGTCTGGAGAAACCTTAAAACCATTTCTGGGCTCCAGAATACCTCCTCCCAGGCCACGGGGGGCAGGAACTGGGAGAACAATCTGAACCTGTTCCAAGGTTGTCATAGCCAGGAGCGGCACTGGGGTTAAGCTCCCAGTGCTCATAAAATGCTCCTTAATGGCGTGCGTCTTGAAAAGCCTCTGACAACTAAGTCCAACTCCTAGCCTGCCCGTGTGGTTTAGTCTCTAAGCCTGGCGGAACTGCTTTTACTAATAGGAGAAGGGGCGAGGGCGGATCTCTGGCGCCTTAAAACCAGATGCTTCAGGTAGATGGTGGCTCGTCAACCTGGGAAGGTAGCCCATCTAGGGGAAGGTAAACCCTGATTTCAAACCTCCACTGCCTTGCAGCACACCCGGTCACGGGAAAGGCTTCGGGAGTCAACCCTGAGGAAAAATCCAGAGTCGGAGCCCCTAAGGCAGTTCTCTGTTGTGCTCAACATCGTTCTGGCAGCTCCTGCGACGGCGCTGGTGCCAAACTATAGCAGCCCTGCTGTTCCTTGGGATTCATCAGTGACGTGGAGAGGGGGGACATGCTGCATGGGTAACATCTTGTCCTCCATATCTTCCTGCCCAGGCTTGAATCCTACCAACGCCCAACGCTGGAAGGTAGAACACCGGTGCGCATCGGCCTGTTCAGCTACAGGCGGTGCTGTTCCAGCAGAGTAGACATTTAGGATTCTCTTCCATGGTCATCATAGACCGACGGAGGCCGATGACGATTTGCCCAGTCCTCTGGTAATTCTTCCCTACCACCCAGACCCTGTAGCATCTCCTTCCTGAACTCTGTATCACAGTCTTCCTTTTCTAACTTCCACCATTTAATTCTTGGCTCTGCCTTCACTCACTTCTTCTTCATGCTTGTCATCCTACAGTCTAATATCTGATGTTGACTATAGCTACATTCTCACCTGCCACCACCTTGCAGTCTCCTGTCTCTGTAGTCCACCTGTGAGTACCTTCCTCCACTCTTGTGAGCTACCCTATGTTTCACTACAGCCATGTCCATCCTTTTAGCAAAATACACAACTATCTGTCCTTCCGCATTTCTGTCCTTAAGACCATAACCACTCAGAACCTCCTCATCACCTCTGTTCCCTTCACTTACCTGTCCATTAAAGTCCGCTCCAATCACCACTCTCTCCCCTCTGGGAGCACTCTCTACCACTTCATCCAACTTACTCCAGAATTCCTCTTTCTTTTCTACCTGACATCCAACTTGTGGGACATACGCAGTGACAGCATTCAACATCACACCTTCAGTTTCTTACTTCAAACTCATGATCCATCTGACTTCCTTTTCACCTCCTGAAAGCTCTTCACATGCTTTTCCTTCACAATTACCCCCTACTCCATTTCTCTTCCTATTAACACCATGGTAGAACAGTTTAAATCCACTTTCAATGCTCCCAGCCTTGCTTCCTTTCTGGTTTCTTGAACACACAGTATATAGCTTCTTCCACTGCGCCACTGCACTGTGGCAGCACAATAAGAAAGTCACGGGATTGATCCCAACCCCTGACCATCAGTGACCCTTCTGTGTGGAGTTTGCATGTTCTCCCCGTGTCTGTGTGGGTTTACTCCGGGTACTCCGGTTTCCTCCCACAGGCCAAAAACATGCAAGTTAGGTTAATTGGAGACTCTAAAGTGACCCTAGGTGTGAATGTATATGTGTGAATGGTGAAGGGATTGATGCCGTACCGTGGCTGCCTCATCCATCCAGGTAGATGCCCTGTAATTTCCCCATTGTGGAACTAATAAAGGATTATAAATAAAATATATACAGTATACCTTCCTTCTCTTCATCATATCAGCCAATTCTGTCCCTTTGCCAGTCATAGTCCCTACATTGGAATTACCTCCTGAATTTCCCCATTGTGAGACTAATAAAGGCTTATCTTATCTTATCTTATTAAGTCCCTACTCTCACTCCCACAATCCTGCCTTTCCCTTTATCTCTCTCTCCATCCTAACATGCCTTCCCCCTCTCTTCCAACCCAATCTTTGACCAGCAGTAGCCTAATTTTCACCAGCACCCTGTTGGTTAACAGCGCTGGTGGCAGTCGTTGTTAACCTGGGCCTCGATCTAGCTGGTATGGAGTCCTCATTTATAATAATCCGCATGTTTGATTTGACAAAGGTTTTATGCCAGATGCCCTTCCTGACACAACCCTCCCCATATACTAGGGCTTGTGACCGGCACTAGGAGTACACTGGCTTGTGCACCCCCTGTGACTGGTCATTCAAAATAATGGATAAAATGTGGTAGATTTATGTAAATGAACTGGACCAGGCAATGAGACAAACGGACACGTCCAACATTTACTCAAAGGTCTTTATTTGTAGCCAGCACAAAAGTGACAGGACCCTCATATATGTCGATGAAGGCAGAGAGTGACACACACAGAAATAGAGTCATTGTCACTTGTGATGAAAACTGTGAGTTAAGCAAGAACACCCCAAGCACAAGCATAAACTAGTGTGGTGATTTAGTGTTGTCATCATTCACTCATGCAGTGACCCATGTGCCAAGAATAACCAAGGTTTAACATGGATCTGCAGAAAGGCTGTAGTGTTGTTTGTTTTTCATGCATACAGTTTACACAGTAACAACACGGGTGGCATTTGTGCACTCTAAAGCTTAGTTTCAGGGGTTTGAGAGTTTTAGGCCTCCAAATTGTGGTTGTCATGTCAACAAATGGCTGAATCACAAGAGAAGATTGACAGGGATGGAGACAAAAAAATTCCAGTTCACAAAACACCTCCTAGCATTTGGTTAAACCCATGATTGAGAAATGGAAGGAATATGGTACACATGTAAATCTGCCTAGGACAGGACGTCCCCAAAAACTCAGTGACTGTGCAAGAAGGAGACTAATGAGGGAGGGCACAAAGACAGTGACTGTGACTAGTCCATCCATCCATCCATCCTTCTTCTACTGCTTAATCCTTTTTGGGTCGTGGTGATGGGTGTGTGTGTGTGTGTGTGTGTGTGTGTGTGTGTGTGTGTGTGTGTGTGTGTGTGTGTGTGTGTGTGTGTGTGTGTGTGTGTGTGTGTGTGTGTGTAAGGGGAGGGGGGCTGGAGCCTATCCCAGCGTCTTTAGGCGAGAGGCAGGGAGATCGCTAGTCCATCGCAGGGCAGTGACTAGTCTGAAAGAGTTAAAAACTTGCAGCTGCTGAGAGGGAGAGACTTTGAGTATAACAGCTGTTGCCTGAATTCTTCACCAGTCAAAGCTTTATGCGAAAGCAGCAAAGAGAAAGCCATTTCTTGAGAAAGCTCATATAACATTTTGACTAAAGGTCAGCCAAAGACATGTGAACGACTCCAAGGTCAATTGGAAGATGGTTATTTGGTCTGAAGAGACCAAAGTTGAGTTTCTGGGCTATTAGACTATGTTCGATAGACACCAAATATACTCTTATTATACAGTATATGCCAAATGTATAATTGCTCTGTTTATGTTTAATTTGTAAATGTATTATTTATCTAATGCAGTCAAAATCAGCTTTTATGTCACATAGCATAATTACTTTCTTTCCAGTTTGTTTCCTTTTATTTTTAAGATGATTATGTCTGAACATTTATGCTACATCTAATTGGAAAGTGTTTTGTTGGATGACTGTAAATGATAAGAGGAAGAATAATGTCAGAAAACAAAGCTCGAAGAGATTCCACGTACAAGGGAGTCCCAAGCTTCCATTGTAATATCAAATCGTCTACGGAACAAAAGCCTGACATATAATTGAGCGTAAATTAGTTTTTCTCTTTCTTGTTTTCTCGGTACATTTCCCCACAGGATAGCTGGCACATATCTCTCTATTCCCTATATTTTAGGGGTCTTTTCAATTAATTTACTTAATATATTTTCATCCCCTTGCTTCTATCTAGTCAACAGGGGCTGCTTTCTAGTTGCTGGGAGACCAGTTGTATTATCACAGTCATTCATCCTTGCTGCAATCTCTTGGGTCAGTATGTGACTAGAGTACTGTGCACTAGCTTGTTGTGTAGTGACATACAGCTTGTCCTTTTCAAGTCGTAAATTATCCAAACAATTACTCATGCAACAAACAGTGTAGTTGTGGGGAAGGACTGCTGCAGCTTAGCTCGAAATAAGTGGCATATAAATGTGAACAATGCTGTATTTTAACATCACTAGATTTGTACTTTTGTCAAATTGCTAAATCATTTCAGATACTGGCAGCACTTCTGGTCTTTTGTTTCACATTTTACCTATCTAGATGTTTGTTGGGATATTAAGAAGCAGTTTAATTTCTGAAAAAAAATGAACAACTGACCGGCCTTGTCTTCAAGTTCTTATAATGTCACTTTTGTTGCACAAGCAGGTCTAATAAGAAAAATGCAGAATAGCTTTCAGAAAAAGACAAAACAGTAGCAAACTCCTACCTGAAGCAACATGTGTAAATGGCTCAAACAGGACTTTTACAATGTGTCCCATCACCTTTCATATAACTTTTGAGCACATAACGTTATACATTTATCAAAAGCATTGCATTTGCCTTTCTATTGTGCTGATGAAATGCTTGAAGGTACAGAAAGTAATCAAAATTGACTTAGTGAAGGACATTTGCATATGTACATTGTGGGGATGTCATCATCAGAACGTTCAGCAGTTCACCTCAAGGGTCTATTGTTCCTAACAAGCATATGACAATATAACATCCCTCAACACGGAAGGACTCCACATTTCCAAGGATAACACCAAACATGGAGCCATGTAATGACCCTTTAGATCTTCTTGCTTTGACATCAAAAGAATCACTAGACAAAGAGGGAAGAAAGACTTGAACCTTTCAGGGCAGCCTTTTATTTCATTCATAAGACTAAAAATGCATTTCTCTTAAGAACAAAGAAGACTTCTTTAGTTGTTCATTCTCTTTTACCTAACTCCCTTCACTTTTCAGTCACTTAAATATTCTTGCTTTCCACTCCTCTTCTTTTAATCTTTAAATGCATACTTCTAAAATATGTTCTTTGATTTTTAAATTTGTTTTTAATGTTTTTGTTAGATATTGGTGAATACTTTTCCCTGTGGCTAATATAAGGGGACATGTGATATTTAACATGAATGGATTCCATCTGGCATCAATCGTGGAACCTGTAAATCACCCATTAATTTATTTACTAGTGCATTGTCCATAGTAAGCAAGTATTCCTGTCGAAAACTGGTAGCCCAATTAGTCATTTAAAGGCCGAAATGCAAGCTGTCTTTGGCAGTGGGACACAAAGAGGTGTACATGTAGTACACAGAAATGTAACTAAACATTACACTCCTTTTACCAGCCACTAATGTGACCAAAAAAAATGGACTGTGCCATCTGTTGAAGGAATTGAGTACTGCAGCTAATAACCACACTTTTTTTTTTTTTTTTTTTTTTTTTTTAAACCTAATTTTTTGGCATGAGGTTTGTCTTTCAGGGTTTCCGTAAGATACAGAACATTTGTATGACTCATCTTACCTCTACTGACTACATAGACTGTAAAATGATGGCAGAAGTGGTGGGTGTACACACCATTTTCTGTAACGCCTTGTCTTTTTTCTTTGTTGCAGTAATTGTATGAAAAGTTGCTCTCCACTCTTGTCCATCACTATTTAATAAACAAAAAGACAGGACAAACACAAATCACAATCACAAAGCATTCAAACTGGCACACAAGTAAAAATTGCCATCAACGCTGTAGGGCATGCTCCACGGAGATGTATAAATTAGGCTTTACCTGCAGTCCCCAGGCTGCTGTCTGTGGTGCTCCACTCTCATGTTCAAACGCCAATAGCTACACGGGGGTTATATGAACTGATTAAATGTAGGTTCGGTCTCCCAGCAGCCAGCCTCCGTCTCCCTATGTGGCTACACAAACGGTCGGGGTGTGCTTGAGTCCTCCAAAGGCATACACCTCAATGGGGGTTATATGATTAGATTAAAGTAAATAAATGCAGCAAATATAGTTAAAAGTAAATACAGTTTTGGTGTCCCAGCACCCAGCGGTAACCTGAAGCTCTGTCTCCCCATCTGCTGACAGTCAACAATGGCTGTATTGTGGAGAAAGTACTGCAGATCCTAAACCCTGCCGACCATGTCCGGGGTGTGTTCAATTCCTCCCCCAGCGTACACCTCTATGGGTAAAGGTCAATTAATAAAGGTCACCTTTGACCATTTTTATGGTTTGAACAACTCCTTAGTTGGGGATGCACACCCTCGTAACCTCGGCAAAGCACGGACCAAATCTTAAGCCAGTCTGAAGAACGGTTCCAGAGATAGCTGAGGAACACACACACACACACACACACACACACACACAGACGTTCTTTGCATTAAAATATTAAATATTACCTCAGTTTGATTGTTTATTTTAATGTGAACCCAGAGTGATTTGTGATCCATTGGTGGGCATGTTTGTTAAGAGAGGAGTCGTCAATATGCATACTGACCTCTCGTGATAACTATGTCTATAGAGTAAACAGTGGCTCCCAAATAATACTACTAATAAAATGACATATAGAGACCATATATTGTAGTCGGTTTGGGAACAACAAGGAAATTAGAGACACCATCTCTGCTGGTCTCCATCCAGCCCTCACCCACCTGGACTCACAGAACTCTTTCGTGCGAATGCTGTTCTTGGACTTCAGTTCAGCATTCAACACAATCATCCCCCAGCACCTAATACAAAAACTCAGACACTTGAGACTCAAAACCTCTCTCTGTAACTGGGTGCTGGACTTCCTCACAGGAAGGCCACAGAACGTGTGGGTTGGCAGCAGCACCTCCAAGACCATCACACTGAGCACAGGGGCCCTACAAGGGTATGTGCTCAGCCCGCTGCTCTTCACCCTGCTGACCCATGACTGTGTACCAGCCCATAACACCAACCACATCATCAAGTTTGCAGACGACATGGTGATGGGCCTCATCACTAACAACGAGGAGGTCAACTACAGATATGAGGTGAGCCAACTAGTCCAGTGATGTAAAGACAAAAATCTCTTCCTGAACATGAAAAAAAAAAACAAGTAGATTATGGTCGACTTCAGGAAGGGACACACACAGCATCCTCCTCTGATCATTGATGGGACAGCTGTGGAGAGGGTGAGCAGCACCAATTTCCTGGGGGTGCACATCTCCGAGGACCTCTCCTGGTCCAACAACACTACATCACTGGCCAAGAAGGCTCAAACTCACCTCTATTCCTCCACAAACTGAGGACAGCATGAGTCCCACCCCCCATTATGTGGTCATTCTACCGGGGCACCATTAAGAGCATCCTCACCAGCTGCATCATGGTGTGGTATGGACGATGCACCACCTCCTGCTGGAAGATACTACAATGCACAGTGAAAGCAGCCAGCAAGATCATCGGTGCCCCTCTGCCCCTCCTCTTGGACATCTACCTCACCCGCAGAGCCATCAACATTGCAGGCGACACCCCCCACCCCTCACACTCCATCTTCAGCCCCCTGCCCTCAGAGAAAAAGTACCAGAGCCTCTGGGCCCACTGCACAAGACTGCTGAATAGCTTTGTTCACCAGGCCATCAGGACCCTGAACTCTGTTCAACCCCCCATCCCTTGACCGTAACACACTCACCCGCACAATAACTACCTCAGCTGTTGGCACAGAAAGACTGGCACACCAACAGTAATGCATCTGCTGTTATATGTCTACACCTTAATGCAACCATCTGCACAAATGCCATACCTGCTGCTGTCTGTTATTGCAATATTTGAAATGTGTAATTTTATGTTATTTAAACAGGGACAGTGTACAATAAAACATTAATCTCTCTTAAAACAAGGAGAGATGCATTGTACCAGGTTTTGGCAAGTTGCTGTTTTCCACCAGTAGTCCCTGGGCAGGTTGACAGTATGGTCAAAAACAAAGAAACAAACATACAAAACAGTACAGTCAATCAAACCACACAATTGTGCAAAATTGCAAAGGTACTATTAACATCATACACATATCCCCAATATCCTAAAATCTAATTTCCCCAGCTCCCCAAGTTAAAATAGACCCACTCTCACACTCACATACACTCACACAAACTCACAAATGTTTACATGATTGTTGTGACAGTAGCCAGCATTTGGTTTGGCAGGAAAAAGTTTTAAAGTCTGTACACGTGATGAGATTAGCTGGGAGGGTGTGCCATTGATTTAAGGCAACATGAGAGAAAGACGATTGACCAAATGCTGTCCTATGTTTAGGGATGCTGCATTCTCCCCTGGTAACCGATCGAGTGACTCACAATGTTTTTTCTGAGCTGAGTGTGATAAATATTGATCATGTGCAGTCCAATCTGTCACTGTCTGCACCTACACTATATCGCATCAAACTTGCAACTACAAGTATTACTGCTCTACCTTTTCTGTATATAGGATTGCTGGGTTTTATTGTTTTTCTTCATTTGCATTATGGGGTGTTTGGGTTTTATCTTTTACCTTTATTTGCACTACGGGTAGCATTACTGTACAATGACTGCTGTTGTTGTTTTTCCAGCCTTATTCCTTTGTTTTTTCATATTGCACACACTACTGAAGAGAGAGAAACAGCATTTCAACTCTCCTGTATGTCCTGTACATATAGTACAGGACATACAGTAGTATTGACAGATAAAATCTTTGAATCTTTAAATCTTATTAGGGAGAAGGAATGAGACCTGACATTCTCTGCTTATTCTCTGACTATTCAAATTCAGAATTGTAATTCAAGAAATGATACTTTAGGGAAGTTTTTAATTTTGAAGCATAATGCCAGAATATATAATGTATTTGTTTTTTTCTATGGTTAAATTTGATGTGACAGAACAAAAAAACACCAGGAATCATCATTGTTGGTTTTGTAGACAGGTTCACTGGTTCAGGTCAATCTTTTGAATCACAGTTATAACTGAAGTTAGTGTTTTCCTCTCAAACGTCTATTTTAGAATTTAACTTCATATCTGTTAATGTTATCTCAGTAGCACATTGAGCCACTTTATACATATGCACTTGAAACCAGAAACTGATATACACTGTATAAAAAGACACATAACCTTTTTTCCCCAGTCTGTCAGACAAAACTTTCAATGTTTTAGGTCAGTTAGGATTACCAAAATTATCTATATTTTTTAAATAATTTTTATATTTGCATAATAATTTTTTAGAGAATGTTTTATTACTTTCTTCGAAGTCACACATTTACATACACTGATATCAGGAAGAGAACTGTGGACCTCCACAAGTCTGGTTCACCCTTGGGCACAATTTCCAAATACCTGAAGGTACCGCGTTCATTTGTTCAAACAATTATAAACAAGTATAAACATCATGGGAATGTCCTGCCATCATACCACTCAGGAAGGACACAGGTTCGGTATCCCAGAGATGAATGTGTTTTGATGGAAAATATGCATATCAACCCCAGAACAAAAGCAAAAGACCTTGTGAAGATGCTGGTTGAAGCTGGTAATAAAGTGTCATTATCCACAGTGAAACGAGTCCTGTACTGACATAGGCTGAACTCAGCAAGGAAGAAGTCATTACTCCAAAAGCAATGTAAAAAAAGCCAGATTATAGTTTGCGAATGCACATAGGGACAAAAAAGACGGGAAGCCTGCAAGCCTTAGAACACCATTCCAAATGTGAAGTACAAGGGTGGCAGCATCATGTTGTAGGGGTGTTTTGCTGCAGGAAGGACTGATGCACTTCACAAAATAGATGGTATAATGAGGAAAGAACATTATGTGGAAATAGTAAAGCAGCATCTCAAGACATCAGCCAGGAAGTTAAAGCTCGGGCACAAATGGGTCTTCCAAAATGATCCGGAGTATACCGTCAAATTAGTTACAAAGCGGCTTAAGGACAACAAAGTCCAAAATTCCTGCAAACTATTGTGAGAAGCTTGCAGAAGGATACCCAAAACATTTAATCCAAGTCCTACAGTTTAGAGGTAATGCTACCAAATACTAAGGAAATGTATGTAAATTCCTGACTTTGAAGAAAGTAATAAAAATTGTACTAAAAAACTATTTAGCAAATATAAAAATTAAAATAGAAATAATTCTGGTAATTCTAACTGGCCTAAAACAGTAAAGTTTAGTCTGATTTAATATCAGACAGTGAAAAAAAAAGCTGTTTTTTTATACAGTGTATGTAAACTTCTGGTTTCAACTGTATTTCACTTCAAAAGCGTGACTGGATATAAGTAACAAGAGTTATTGAGACTAATAAACAATGTCAACAATGTCAACATTTCTGCTAATTGACCCCAGCTAACCCAAATAAAGTGTCTTAGCACTAGAATACCGTCTAATAAAAACAGGATTTGCCAGCACCATCTAATAATGCCCTTGCTCATGTTTTATTGAATGATTTGCAGACTCTAGTGGGAGAATCATGTCACATCTCACTTGTTGCATATATAAAAAGAGGTAAAGTTGTTGCAAATAAAACAGCCAATCTCTTTATTGTTATGACACAAAATAACATCTCATCAAACAGAAACATATCCCATGTGACCTCTTTAGAGACCCATTTCACTATGTGACAGAGTGCTTTGCAGAAATTGACTGAAATTAGCTCTGTGCCACAGAACCATAAAACCAGTGACGGAGGGGACGACCAAGGGGGAAATGGAGTAACTGGTGGCGGGATGCCAGGTGAAGCTCTCCAGAGAGGACCATGGGCACTGTGGCAGTGAAATCCAGCCAAAGAGCTTTGTTGTGATAAATCAGATTCACAACCCTATTTTTACTCATCTATAAATCTCAATGAAGGAGAAAAAAAGAGGAAAGAAAGCAGTGAGCCACAGATACTTAGTATAGCCCGGAAATGAGCAGGTTGCCTCTCTTTGCTGCATTGGTCCAAGATAAAATAATGACTATTATTTATTCCTGCTGCCATCCTGGTCCCAGATTCTAATCTGCGGCAGATCTGTCTACCAAAATGAGAGGATCATTAGAGAAAGAAGAGGAAGGAGAGAAAGGAAAAAAGGAAAACAAAGAGGAAAGGGGGGAGAAGCTAGAGGCATTCACCATGCTTTGTTAATTGTAGTTAGCACAGCAATTACAGATTACTGTGAATGCAAATAAAGCAGTGGTGAGTCAACAAGCTGATGGTACCTTTTTGTGTTGTTATTGTGGTAGTGTAAAATATGGGGTTGGCAGTATTTCATATCCTCGTAGTTGTAATGCAATTATTCAAAGGATTTAATCTTGGTTATACCTTGAATGAATGTCATACTGCAATGAATTTCTGCTCGGCAGCAGATGATCCATCAGGATGCCATAAAAATTCCATTTACATTATAAAGCAAGAGCTTCTGCTACAGTTGGAGAACAGTTGTAAACTGGTGATGCATTGCCACCATATACTGTAAGTGGTCAGCTGCCTGTTCAGACTGTGGCTGGAATAAAAATTTATAGAGCCTAAAGAGCTAAAGATTTAGAATCACAATGTGAGAAGAGTAGTGGATGGACGGATGGACACCCGAGTGTCCGCATATAACTTTCAGTCAAGATCACCTGTTAGGCATATTTGAAATAATTGAAATGATATGGAGCATACTGGCAAATGAACCGTGGAGTTAAATGATGATGATTAGTATTTGGGCAAAATTTAACCACCCATCTGCTTTAACAAGCATATTATTGACTGGGCTGTGTCTTAAGCAACCCATTCTGTTGGGACGCCGTTAATTATGTATTCTCAGTTATATTCAGAGTACGTCTTTACATCACCAAAAATGGATTAGAGATCATTAATTTATTATTTGCCATTCTGGGAACATCCATTTTTCTCTCATTGGACATGGAAAAGACTAATGATCTGTTTATCTGTTTTATCAGTGAATGGAGTGAATCACTGCACCCACATTTACCACTGGGTGTAATAAAACTAATGATGTGCAGATATGGATAATTAATTGGTTTTGCCATATCTGCCTTTTCACACTACCAGCTCACTCAGCAAAGCAAAAATGGCGCATGCTTCTTGTGTACATAAATTGTAAGTTCCAGCAACAAAGGGGATGGCATATCACAAGCACCACTGAAGCTTTAAAGGTTGCTAGAAGTAGTTTTGAAAGCTTTATACACTAGTATGTTATTTGATGAGAAGATGTCAACAGTTTATTGTACATACAGTATAAACTAAAAAATTTTACACTAATCTTGAAACACCATGAGGAAAGTAAAATTTCTTTTTTTTTTTTTCCCCCTGGGATATACTTACTGTGTATTTGTACAGTGGTACAAAGGTAGTAGATGATTTGAGGGAGGAAGGGGAGATGCTTTCTCCCTTGTTAGCAAAATGGCCCAAAACATCCCCCTTGTTAACCTGCCATCCCCATTATTACTGCAAGGATAGTTTATACAGCACAACTGAACATGTCAACGTCTTCCAGACTCAGTGATCATTTATTTGCTGCTGAAGAAGCAGACAGATGTATTTTTCTCTCAGACCTGTTCTGTAGCTGATGCTATAAATTTGTGTATGCTCATTACCACTGTAACACTGGAAGTTGAACGATGTAATTTTTTGGTTAAAGTGTTAAATTTTTTGTAAGATTCATAGCACATTTACATTTCTTTCAGTCTACATATATGTGTTCAAGTAATGTCTGTATTCTTCTTTAATATACAGTATTAATCAAATCTGTTTACTTCTGCTTTGTGGGTAACAAGCAGCACGGTGGCGGAGTGGTTAGCACTGCGGCAGCACAGCAACTCACCTTTGGCCGGGGGATCCTGGGTTCGATTCCAGCCCCCGACCAACAGTGGTCTGTGTGGAGTTTGCATGTTCTCCCCATATCTGCTTGGGTTTACTCCGGGATTTCTCCGGTTTCCTCCCACATGCCAAAAACATGCAAGTTAGGTCAATTAGCATCAAACTGGGGATTCTAAATTGTCCTTATGTATGACTGTGAGAGTGAATGGTTGTCTGTCTTTCTGTGTTGGCCCTGCGATGGACTGGCGATCCGTCCAGGGTGTACCCTGCCTCTCGCCCAAAGATGGTGGGATAGGCTCCAGCCCCCCTGCAACCCGAAAAGGATTAAGCAGAAGATGGATGGATGGATGGATGGATGATCATTAGAGCTTGATGTTGTCAAAACTGAGAAAAATCAGGCAAAAAAAAGAGGGAGATGGCAGACTTTTATGCTTTCAACAGCTTTTCGACTGCATGTCTACCAGGAAACACATTTTCAAGGTGTTCAGACATGTTCTAAGAGCAAAACGTCACAAATTGTAAGTATTGTAGAGGGTGTAAGGGAAGGATGTGGAGGCGAGGCACGAGCGTAGGTCGACACAGGTTCTTTATTGACCCTTTAACATAAATACAGCCAGTGGACCCCAGCGTTGCCCGCTGGGGCTGAGTGTCTGGTAGGAGAGTATCTCAACTCTCTCTGCATTCTGCTTATATAGCTTTAATTGTATGCATAAAGAGCTGTGCTAGTGCATTATGCTTGTGTGTGTACAAAGAGAATGTGTGATACATTAACATAACACTTGCTACCTTCCTGACCATACATTCACCACCCTGCTGTCATTGTCTGTCAAGTTACTCCTTGGAGGGGCTACCCCCTTCAGTCCATTGTTCTGCCCCCTTCCTGCTTCTGGGTGTGAGAGGAATGTCCACCCACTGTGTCTAGTGTCCCTATACAGCCCCCCCTGAGCACCCAGAAAGGGCTGTGACTCCCCCACCCCCACCCCCGTCGTTTGGGCTCAAGTCAACGCCAATGGAGGCTGCAGCGGGGGTTGCCGCTCCGGTCGAACTGTCTGCTGGTGAGGAGTGTCGGAGGGCATGAAAGTCTGTGGGGGGGGGGAGAGGGGAGGGTGGAAAAGACAGTGTGTTCCGCTCTGAGTTCCAGCACGTTGAACGGCTGTGGATCGTGGGTGCGCGTTGTGCGTAATGGAACAAACCGGCGATAGGCCAGCTTTAGGGAGTGAGATGCGGGAAGAGTAATATGGAGGAGGAGGGGGAGTTTGATGGGAATAAGTGAGTGCCCGCCCGGGACATCAAAAGTGTCTGGGCAGTGCAAAAATTGCGTGTGGATCCGCCATGGTGAGGGACTTTCCCGGTAAACCTGGAGGTGAGCCGCAGCGGCTATGAAAAAAAATTAATTCTCTGACTCCTCTTGCAGCTCAGTCCTGCAAGGATGTGGGGAAGGCAAACAACCAAATTCCCCGAGGATGCGTAGTGGCTGTGGAAAAAAAAAAGCAAAAAACTGAAGCTGTGTGAGGGACTTGGCGGTTTGGCTTTAGGTGCAGAAGCAGCCCTAAAGTCATCGGGGAAAGCAATTGGGTAAATTCCCATTGTGTGCCATGGCTGAGAAACCCATACAAAGTCCCATGTGAGGGCTGCATGTATGCTTCAGGTGCGTGAGCAGCCCTAAAGGTTCCAAGGATGGTGATTGGCCGTGTTTCTTGGGCATGTGCAGCGGCAGAGGACGATGTATAAGTCTTTGGCGCCGGTTTGTCCCTGGTGCATGGCGCCCACACCTGGCGCAGTGACCACATAGCTGGAAGTTGCGCTGTCCTCGTAATCCTGTGGTGTGTGCACGGGGCTTCTGTGTGCAGAAAGTCTGCTGTCGGGAGGTGAGTCAGGGTTGGGGAGCTTGATGGAAATCAATGCAGATGGTGCCGATGATCTTCCCCGTTCAGGCTGTTTCTGTGTGTTGCTCGTGTCGCTGATCCTCGTGCGTCTCTGTCCCAGCGCTGTGCTCTCCGTCCGGCCCTGGAGGTCGCCATCATGGAGAGAGGATAAGGCATGCATGCTCCAGTGTGGATGCGAAGGATGTAGGCAATCCCCGGTCTCTGGAATCCACAGCGCGATGAAAGGGAGCAGATAGTCATCTCACATCAGGTCACCATGTGGTGTGCAGCGTAAGGGAGAGACAGTTTATCTCCGTCAGGTCACCAATGTGGAGAAAAAGGAATCCTCAGCATGGCGAAAGGGAGAGATAGTCCATTTCACGTCAGGTCACCAATGTAGAGGGTGTAAGGGAAGGATGTGGAGGTGAGGCACGAGCGTAGGTCGACACAGGTTCTTTATTGACCCTCTAACATAAATACAGCCGGTGGACCCCAGCGTTGCCCGCTGGGGCCAAGTGTCTGGTAGGAGAGT
The DNA here is from genome assembly GCA_020510985.1 of Pholidichthys leucotaenia. Taxonomy (NCBI): domain Eukaryota; kingdom Metazoa; phylum Chordata; class Actinopteri; order Cichliformes; family Pholidichthyidae; genus Pholidichthys; species Pholidichthys leucotaenia. The sequence goes on from CM035837.1 coordinate 72,670,401, forward strand.
TTCTTAACTCTCTCTTCATTCTGCTTATATAGCTTTAATGGTATGCATAAAGAGCTGTGCTAGTGCATTATGCTTGCAAAGAGAATGTGTGACACATTAACATAACACTTGCTACCTTCCTGACCATACATACACCCCCCTGCCCTCACTGTCTGTCAAGTTACTCCTTGGGGGGCTACCCCCTTCAGTCCATTGTTCTGCCCCTCTTCCTGCTTCTGGGTGTGAGAGGAATGTCCACCCACTGTGTCTAGTGTCCCTACAGTATAGTTGTAAACGTAAAAGAAAAAATGTTGAAATTTTGTGATGGGAAAAAGGTGCAAATTCATTAGAAAAAGTTTGCGTGGGAAAAAAGGGCTGGGACAGGGGCATGTTTATCACTGTGTTGCATCACCTTTCCTCTTAACAACACTCAGTTTAAGAACTGAGGACATTAACTTTTGAAACTTCATGGATTAAATTCTTTCCTTTTCTTGCTTTGTATACAACTTCAGTTGCTCAGCAGTCTAGGGTCTCCGCTGTTGTAGTTTGTGTTTCATAACTTGACACACATTTTCAGTGGGAGACAGGTCTTGACTGCAGTGATCCAATCGAGTACCCACACTCTTTTACTATAAAAACATGCTGTTGTGACACGTGCAGAATGTGGCTTGACATTGTCTTGCTAAAATAAGCAGACGTCCCTGAAAAAGAAAATGCCGATTGCAGCATTTGTTTCTCCGAAACCTGTGTGTACTGTTCAACATTAATGGTGCCTTCACAGATGTACAATTTACCCATGCCATGGGCACTAACACATCCCCACACCGTCACAGATGCTGGCTTTTGAATTTAATACTGGTAACAATCTGGATGGTCCTTTTCCTCTTCAGCCTGGAGGACGCAACATTAGGGCTATCACAGTGGGGGAAGTTCCCCTTCGGTGACAGTGAATAGCTCAACACCGCGATATGTGGCATTATTGCAAATGTTTTTAGGACAATGTGGTCTTGTAATTTAAACAGGGTTCATAACTTATGTGGCAAACAATGGAAGCTGTGAGAAACTTGCTGCAGCTCTGTTCTCAACTTTTGTGTGTGTGTGTGTGTGTGTGTGTGTGTGTGTGTGTGTGTGTGTGTGTGTGTGTGTGTGTGACAACTGTGCAGAGCTTCAGTCTTCCTACAGGCATGAACTCCTGATTCTGTTAAAAAAAATCAATAAGTTGCATAAAGCAGTGGCGGTAACTCCAGTATTTCAACTACAGGGTGTGTGGACTGGTTGGAGACTGCAGTGACATTCAGCTTATTTAAACAGGACAGCCTCTGTACAGGACTCTGCATGGCTCTTGTCTCTATGATTTTTGGATTTTTGCCACTGTCCAAAAAAATCACATTCAAACAAGCAATGCACTACGGAGTAGTTGTTTCAGTCTTGGAGCTCAATTGTCAGGATCATAAACACTCCGCTCAGAAGGAAATAACACGCTTTGTGCCCTTTTAGTGCTCACTATCACGGCTGTATTTAGCAATTCGTCCAAACGCTTCCGCCACTAACTGCCTCCTCAAGTCTGCCTGGAGAGTGACCCAAATGGTGCTGGCAAAACCCAGCGCTGTGGAAGCTTCCACAGTACTGGGTGCAAACATGCTGCTGGCAGTAAAAATACATTTAACATTTAACAATTTATTTAATAATCAATAGGAGCACATAAGTGAACAACGAGATTTAGCCACACACACAAAAAAAGTGAACACTGTGTGTACAGATCCTCGTACTATGTAATGGCAATGGTCTTGACTGCTGGTGAAGTTTACAGTTTTATTTTCTTATTTTAGCACACTACACATTAAGTAAGTAAGAGCTTGTGCCTCATTATGGGTCCATAAACGATTAACATTAGTGTTCGTAGCCCAACTGTCTCTGCTAAGCGCTGTAGCCTTACTGACAATTCCACAGGCAGGCACAGGAAGCAAAAACAAAACCACCGTTATCAAAATAAAAACAGGCTTTTTTACTTTAGTGCATAGGATGGCATAAGGCCTCTGTACTTTGTAAAAATAGCTACAAATAGGAAAACATTTATGCAAAGATCAAAAACTACATATCTCAGAATTATTGATAAGGTAATTAACCTAAAATAATAAACCTTTCAGAGAGTTATACACCGAAGTTGTTGTGGTAGCTCGTTATCCTCTATGGTGGGCTTGTCCATAGCACGGTACTACATAATTGCGGTTATCGTGACAGCCCTACACAACCGTTCATGATTTCCAAAAACAATTTGAAATGTGGACTTTTCAGACCATAGCACACTTTTCACGTTGTCTCAGTCCATCTCAGATGAGCTTGGGCCCAGTGCAACCATCAGCATTTCTGTGTGTTGTTGATATGGCTTTCACTTGGCATGGTAGAGTTTTAACTTGCACTTGTAGATGTTGTGACAAACTGTGTTAATTGACAATGGTTTTCCAAAATGTTCCTCAGCCCATGTGGTAATATTCTTTACAGAATGATGTCAGTTTTTAATGCAGTGCTGCCTAGGGGATCAAAGGTCATCATCATCATCATCATCATCATCATCATAGCAGTCTGTCGGGGGCAACAATGACTGTTTCACCTAGGTCTGATCAGATTCCTCCATGCAGCTCTGTAATTCGCCTTCCGCTGCCAGGAACTCCTGACCTTGTTAACCCGGGTGACGTCCGAGCCGGTATGAGTTGCTCCAGGCACTCAATATTGGTTTTTGACCTTGTGACTTATGTGCAGAAATTTCTCCAGATTCTCTGAATCTTTTGATGATATTATGGACTGTACAAGGGTGTAACTTTGTTTCATACATTGTGTGTGTAGCACCCCACCACTTTTCATGGAATGAAAAACCCTTAAACAAACAGGCTTTATCCAGATTAAGATGGAGTGCTGGGTTCTTTGTTTTTTAAAGGTAGCTACCACAAAGGTTTGCCTAAATGAGTGGAATAAATATAAAAGTAAGAACAGTACAGTTTAACATGGGGGTGTTGGTATTTATGCACTACATTTAAAATAAGTGGCCCAAACAACCTTTTAACAAACAAGAACAAATATTTAATAAAGATTTTTTAGAAGTAGAAAATTAGCAAATGTTACTGTATTAACTAGAGTTATGTTTAGACTTGTTTTTTGTTCCCACTCAAATACTTCACACAACAAAAATAATCTCTGAAACAAAAAAAACCCCAGTACCCTTTGAAATATCATTTAACTCAAAACTCTCAGTTTAGCAAATGAATAAATAATAAAAAAAAAAGCTGCACAAATTAAATCCTCTCAATGGAATACTATATCATAAAAAATAAAGCAATAATTTCAAATGTTTAAAACATATCAGCACAATAAACTTATTGTAAACTATTACCTAAGAGTCTGTAATCGGTGTAGACTAACTATAATTTAATTGTGGGCCCACTCACACACATCCACACTCACACCAAAAAAAACCCCAAAACGTTGCAGGCCTGTTGTTGCTCCGCTGCAGCAGACGAGTCCTCTCCTCCCTCTCTGGCAAGGAAAGTCAGCAAGCTCTGGCTCAGGGCTGGATGTCCTCAGCTCCCAGTCCCAGGAAAACTTTCACAGTATCTGCCCTCCACCTGAAGACGGGACATACCTTCTCCTCCTCGGCAACACGTGGCTCCTCTAGTCGGCACAAGCAGGCCTCACCAGTGGATAACAGCTAACTCCTCCACACCAGTCCTCCTTGCAGGGTCAGTGGATTTCAATGGTATCGTCGGAGACACACAGGCACAACTCTTTAGGTGGACTTGAGCCAAGTTATCAACTGCTGTTTGGTTAAGTTTATCGAACTTAACGGACACTGCTGCCTCTCTCTGCTGCCACTGTCCCCGTGCTTCGGTCCTCCTCTCTCTCTCTCTCTCTCTCTCGCTCTCTCTCTCTCTCTTCCGGTCCTCGGGTCCCTCTTCTTCCGTCCGTCTGTTATTTTCCTCCCCACAACACCCTCCAATTACCACAAGTTAATTAGCAGACATTTTTTTCTGAAACGTAAATGCATTTACAAATAAATAATAAATTTAGCATGTGAACTACATTGACACTGTCACATTTTGTTTTTTCCTCTGCTTTTGCTTAACCATAAAATACAGTGTTTTATGTTCTCAAAGCATGTCAAAACATTCTTTTATTTAATCCATAAAAGAAATTCACTCCATGTTTTACTCATTATTTCATATATTTTGTCCATTACCAGAGTTATTTATTCCCCACATGTTCAGCAGGGCTACACCTGTGTGTGTGTAAAAGAAAAGGATTTCGGGGCGGCAGTGGCTCAGGAGGTAGAGCAGGTCGTCTAATAACCCAATGGTTGGCGGTTCGAATCCTGCTCTCCCCAGATATCCTGCCGTTGTGTCCCTGGGCAAGACACTTCACCCGCATTGCTTCCAGTGCCCATAACACTGGGTATGAATGAGTATAAATGTATAAAATGTTCGGTGGTGGCCGGAAAGGCCGTTGGCGCAGATTGGCTGCCACGTTTCCGTCAGCCTGCCCCAGGGCAGCTGTGGCTGCAGAAGTAGCTTGCCACTACCATTGTCTGTCTGGAGTGAATGAATAATGTACCTATTTGTAAAGCGTCTTTGAGTATATATGATAAAGCGCTATATAAAACCGATGCATTATTATTTAAGCAAAAAAATGACAGTATACAGTGCATCCGTAAAATATTCACAGCACTTCACTTTTCCACGTTTTGTTATGTTACAGCCTTATTCCAAAAGGGATTAAATTCATTTTTTCTTCAAAATTCTACACGCAATACCCCATAATGACGACGTGAAAAAAGGTTGGTTTTTTTTAGATTTTTGCAAATTTATTAAAAATAAAAAACTAGGAAATCACATGTACATAAGTATTCACAGCCTTTGCTATGAAGCTCAAAATTGTGCTCAGGTGCATCTGGTTTCCAATGGTCATCCTTGAGATGTTTCTACATCTTAATTGGAGTCCACCTGTGGTAAATTCAGTTGACTGGACATGATCTGGAAAGGCACACACCTGTCTATATAAGGTCCCACAGTTGACAGCGCATCTCAGAGCGCAAACCAAGCATGAAGTCAAAGGAATTGTTTGCAGACCTCCGAGACAGGATTGTCTTGAGGCACAAATCTGGGGAAAGGTACAGACAAATTTCTGCTGCTTTGAAGGTCCCAATGAGCACAGTGGCCTCCATCATCCATAAATGGAAGAAGTTCAGAACCACCAGGACTCTTTCTAGAGCTGGCAGGCCATCTAAACTGAGCGATCGGGGGAGAAGGGACTTAGGGAGGTGACCAAGAACCCGATGGTCACTCTGTCAGAGTTCCAGCATTCCTCTGTGGGGAGAGGAGAACCTTCCAGAAGGGCAACCATCTCTGCAGCAATCCACCAATCAGGCCTATATGGTAGAGTGGCCAGATGGAAGCCTCTTCTTAGTAAAAGGCGCATGGCAGCCCTTCTGGAGTTTGCCAAAAGGCACCTGAAGAACTCTCAGACCATGAGAAACTAAATTCTCTGGTCTGATGAGACAAAGAATGAACTCTGCATGAATGTCAGGCGTCATGTTAGGAGGAAATCAGGTACCGCTCATAACCATGCTAATGGTGGTGGCAGCATCATGCTGTGGGGATGTTTTTCAGCCGCAGGAACTGGGAGACTAGTCAGGACAGAGGAAAGATGAATGCAGCAATGTACAGAGACATCCTGGATGAAAACCTGGTCCAGAGCGCTCTTGACCTCAGACTGGGGTGACGGTTCATCTTTCAGCAGGACAACAACCCTAAGCACATAGCCAAGATATCAAAGGAGTGGCTTCAGGACAACCCTTGGAATGTCCTTGAGTGGCCCAGCCAGAGCGCAGACTTGAATCCAATTGAACATGCCTGGAGAGATCTAAAAATGGCTGTGCAGCCACGCTTCCCATCCAACCTAATGGAGGTTGAGAGGTACTGCAAAGAGGAATGGGCCAAACTGCCCAAAGATAGGTGTGCCAAGCTTGTGGCATCATATTCAAAAAGACTTTAGATAGATAGATAGATAGATAGATAGATAGATAGATAGATAGATAGATAGATAGATAGATAGATACTTTATTTCGAACAAAAAAAGTGTAAAAAACAAAACAAATGACAAATGCAATAAAGTAACAGTATACAGTGTTCGAAAGGGAGAAGGAAGAAGTGAACACTTATTAATTCCATCTCCTCCTTTCCATAAATACACCCATGTGAATTATATACAAATTACCACCTTTAAGACCCCAAGTAAACAATTTACTGTATTTTTTACATATCAACATTAACACCCATCCATCCTAACATACATTGATGTCCATACATCAAAACCAGCCTCAAACAACACAGATATACACAGTGCTGTCCCACCCACCATTCCATAGTGTCCCATAATGTCCCAGAGTGAGCATAGTGAATCCTACATATAAATACTACCCTTCTAACATATATCCTTTCAGCAAATAATGTTTATACCTCTTTTTGAATTGATTTCTGTTTGTACATAGTTTCAGTTCCGGCTCCAGACTGTTCCACAAATCCACCCCACAGACAGGTATGCACATACTTTTCTTGGTTGTTCGTATCTTGGGTTTTGTAAAGTTTAAGTCTCCTCTCAAATTATGATCATTGTCTCTTTTTTAAAATATTTTTTGTATATTAGTTGGGAGTTGATTATTAATTGCCCTGTACATTACTTGTGCTTGTCACGCCGCGCCGCTCATCAGCGGCGCCACCTGCTCGCACACCTGTTCATCATCAGCGGCGAGGGATATAAGCCGCCTCGCCCTGAGCTTTCGGCCTGAAGCCGTCAGACTTCATCCCCCCTTCAACGAGAAGCAACCTACTCTTCAGCACGACGCTGTGTGGTAAGAAATCCTTACCTCATCTTTTCCAGTCTGCTCCCCTGTGCACAGGTGGATTCCTCGGCGGCGGACAACCCCGTTCCCTCGTCGTTCCTCGCTGCTGCACCGAGCCCTGCAGGTGGCTGTCTCCCGGGTTCCGTCCTTGTTGTGCCAGTCATCTGTCCCTAGCAAGTAAGCTTCTCCCTCGCCTATTCTCCTCCTGTGTTGGTGTGTGCCCGTCACCCTGTGTCTCTGTGTTCTCTCCCATAGGGTTGCCAGCTGTACGGTCTCCTGCCTCTGTGCCTGAAGCAGACGCCGCCACCAACACATTAACATTCCGCAGACACACATCCATTCACCCCTGTTGCCAATAAACTATTTGAACTATTCTGAGCCTGTGTGTGTGCGTCTCCTGAGCCGAACATTATGTCAGTACGGCTTCAGCAGAGCGGCTCGGCAGACGGCGGGCTCGCACACCGGTTTTCCACTCTCGAGGCTCGAGTGGATCAATTAGCCTATCAGCAACAGGTGATTTTCAATCAATTATTAAATTTGACTAACCGGTTGGGCCGCTTGGACCCCCAGCAGGCGTTCCCCCCGGCTCGTCAGGGTGGCGCAGCTCCTGCTGCTCCAGTGGCCGTCCAGCAGGCTCCAAGCGCACCAGTTTGGCTCACACCCATTCCAACCCCCGCCCGCTTTAGCGGTAAGCTCGGCGGAGCGCGGGGGTTTATTATGCAGTGTGAGTCCGTTTTCCACCGTGTGCCCGGAGACTTTCCCTCAGATCATAGCCGAATTGGTTATATCGGGAATCTCCTGGAGGGGCGAGCTTTAACGTGGACCTACGCCGTAATGGCGAGGCCCAGTTATGCCGCCCTCACATATGACCAATTCGTGAGGCGCTTCCTGGAGGTCTTTGACCATACTCCAACCGAGATGGTCCAGGTCGATCGGCTTCTCGCCCTCCAGCAGGGAAGCCGGTTGGCAGCGGACTACGCGGTCGACTTCCGGGTAGCGGCGGAGGAAGTAGGCTGGGAGGAATGCTCCCTCTGCGGCCTTTTTCTCCGAAGCCTCAATGATGATCTGAGGGATGAACTGGCTGGGCGGGATATTCCTGAGACGCTAGCGGAGCTGACATCCTTAGCGATTAGTTTGGATAACAGGCTGCGCGAGCGCTCCTCAGGGCGGAAGTCGTCTTCTTCTCGCCCTCGTGGAGCCTCGCCGCGCCTGTTCCAAGCTCGCCCCCTGGCGGCGCCGCCACCATCGTGCCCCGAGGAGTCGGAGCCGATGGTGACGGGCTGGACAAAGCTTTCACCTGCGGAGAGACAACGCCGCCGTGAGTTGGATCTCTGCATGTATTGCGGAGATGACCAACACACAGTGAAGCTTTGCCCACGGAAAGCCAGTCGGCGGGGTCCGCGAGTCACTGTAGGGGGCCTTGCGGATCTCAATTGGTTAAACTCACACACTCAATTAATGCTGCCCATCCGTTTCTGCCACAACTCCACTGGGCACCTCACCCACGCACTGGTGGATTCGGGCGCAGAAGGCAGCTTCATTTCACAAAGCCTGGCAACTCGATTGGGCATCCGCTGCCAGGCGCTCAAAGACCCCATCTCCCTGGTCAACCTCTCCCGTGCTTCCCTTGGGAGAGTCACACACCAGACCGTCCCGGTCCCGGTGATCATCTCTGGTAACCACCGGGAGGAGATAACCTTTCTCATCCTGCCCAACTCTGTGTCGCCCGTCATCCTGGGGTATCCCTGGCTACGCCTCCACAACCCTGTCCTGGATTGGAAGTCAGCTGGGGTCTCGGCATGGAGCACGTTCTGCATGGGCACCTGCCTTCAGTCCGCTGCCTGCTCTCCGTCCGCTTCTCCCCCTGCTATGGACGCTGCACCCCCGGACCTGTCTCTGGTGCCTCCGGAATTTCACGACCTGGGTATGGTGTTTAGCAAAACTAAAGCTACGTCTCTCCCCCCTCATCGGCCCTATGACTGCGCCATCAACCTCCGCCAGGGGGCTCCCTTACCTTCTGGTCGGCTCTACAGCCTGTCAGCGCCGGAGAAGGAGACGATGAACGCCTACCTAAAAGAATCACTGAGCGCTGGGATAATTCGCCCATCGTCATCACCCGTGGGAGCAGGATTCTTCTTCGTTGGAAAGAAGGACGGATCTCTCCGCCCGTGCATTGATTACCAGGCTCTGAACGACATCACGGAGAAGGATCGTTACACCCTGCCCCTCATGGACACCGCTTTCCACTCCCTCCAGGGGGCGACCTGGTTCACCAAGCTGGATTTACGCAGCGCATACCACCTCGTCCGGATCCGGGAGGGAGATGAGTGGAAAACAGCCTTCCGTACCCCGAACGGCCACTTTGAATACCTGGTAATGCTGTTCGGGTTGACCAACGCTCCTGCCGTCTTTCAGCGCCTCATCAATGACGTCCTCCGGGACTTCATCGGCCTCTTTGTGTTCGTCTACCTGGACAATATTCTCATCTTCTCCAAGTCCAGGGACGAGCACCAGGTCCATGTGAGGCGGGTCCTCCAAAGACTGCTGGAGAACCGGCTATACGTGAAGGCTGAAAAATGTGAATTTTACGCCAGAACGACATCCTTCCTGGGTTTCATCATCTCTCATGACCAGGTGCTCCCAGACCCAGAGAAGGTGAAGGCGGTGGTGGAATGGCCTACACCTGCATCACGGAAGCAGGTGCAACAGTTCATTGGATTTGCAAATTTCTACCGCCGCTTTGTCCCCAATTTCAGCTCTATCGTCGGACCACTGACCCGCCTCACGTCCCCTAAGGTCCCGTTCCGGTGGACCGAAGAGGTCGCTGCTGCCTTTCAGGCGCTGAAGGCGGAGTTCTCCTCCTCCCGGGTCCTTCGCCAGGTCGACCCCGCGCTGCAGTGCATCGTGGAGGTGGATGCCTCGGACACGGGAGTGGGGGCAGTGCTATCTCAGCAGTCGCCTGACAACGGTGCCAAACGGCCCTGCGCCTTCTTCTCCCGGCGCTTGTCCCCGGCGGAGAGGAACTACGATGTGGGGGACAGAGAGCTCCTGGCCATCAAACTCGCTCTGCAAGAGTGGCGCCACTGGCTAGAGGGGGCGGACCTGCCGTTCGTGGTCCTGACGGACCACAAGAACTTGGAATACCTACGATCTGCCAAGCGCCTGAACGCCCGCCAGGCGCGCTGGTCCTTGTTCTTCGCCAGGTTCCAATTCTCCATCACCTTCAGGCCTGGCTCCAAGAACAGGCCTGCCTGACGCCCTCTCTAGGCAGTTCACCCCTGTGGAGTCGGAGGAGACGCCCCACACCATCCTGCCCAGGTCGTGCGTCGTGGGAGCCATCTCCTGGGACATAGAGAGCAAGATCCGGAAGGCGCAGGAAGTGGAACCTGACCCTGGCGGCGGACCGGAGGGGAGGCTGTTCGTGCCATCCGCGGTCCGAGGAGAAGTCATCCACTGGCTGCACACCTCCAAGCTCACCTGTCACCCTGGCACCTCCCGGATGATAGACCTCCTCCAACGGTCCTTTTGGTGGCCAGGCCTGCGGAGGGATGCAGCCCACTACGTCCGGGCTTGCCCAATCTGTGCCACCAGCAAGTCGGGAAATGCCCCTCCAGCAGGTCTGCTCCAGCCCCTGCCCATCCCTGGCAGGCCCTGGTCGCACATCGCGTTGGATTTCGTCACTGGACTCCCCGTCTCCAACTCCTACGACACCATCCTGACCATCGTGGACCGTTTCTCCAAGGCTGTGCACTTTGTCCCCCTGCGAGGTCTCCCTACTGCCCTGGAGACGGCGGATCTCCTTGTCCAACACGTGGTCAGGCTGCACGGGATTCCGGTGGACGTGGTCTCGGACCAGGGCCCCCAATTTTCCTCTGAGGTTTGGAGGTCATTTTGTAACGTCATCGGAGCCAAGGTGAGCCTCTCCTCCGGCCATCACCCCCAATCCAATGGGCAGTGTGAGCGGACCAACCAGGAGCTGGAGGCTGCGCTCCGCTGTGTGACCGCATCCAAACCCACGTCCTGGAGCAACCATCTTGCCTGGGTTGAATACGCCCACAACACCGCTCGCTCTTCTGCTACAGGGATGTCCCCCTTCAAGGCGTCCCTGGGTTATGACCCCCCGTTGTTCCCGGTGCAGGAGAGTGAGGTAACTGTCCCTTCAGTTAGGGCGCATCTCAGGCAGTTCCGCTCCATCTGGGCTGCCGCGCACAATGCGCTTTTACGCACAGCGGAGCGCAACAGAACTGTGGCGGACCGGCACAGAAGACCTGCCCCGGCGTACAGAGTTGGGCAACATGTCTATGTGTCGACCCAGGACGTCATTTTAAAAGGCGAGAGGAGGAAGCTGGCACAGCGATTCATGGGTCCCTACCCCATCACCCGGATCATCAACCCAGTGGCTGTGCGCGTGGCTATTCCCCCCTCCCTCCGCATCCATCCCACCTTCCACGTGTCTAAGGTGAAGCTGGCAGTCACCGACCCCCTTTGCCCTCCTCCTGCTGCGCAACCCGCGCCCCGGATGATTGGTGGCCATCCGGCCTGGCCCGTTGCCTCCATCCTGGACTCCCGGCGCCGGGGTCGTGGGTTGCAGTACTTGGTGGACTGGGAGGGCTATGGGCCCGAACATCGACAGTGGGTACCCTCGTCGTTCGTGTTGGACCCATCGCTCATCGCTGACTTCCACCGAGCGCACCCAGAGAAGCCATCGCCAGGAGGCGCTGCTAGAGGGGGGAGTACTGTCACGCTGCGCCACTCATTAGCGGCGCCACCTGCTCGCACACCTGTTCATCATCAGCGGCGAGGGATATAAGCCGCCTCGCCCTGAGCTTCGGCCTGAAGCCGTCAGACTTCATCCCCCCTTCAACGAGAAGCAACCTACTCTTCAGCACGACACTGTGTGGTAAGAAATCCTTACCTCATCTTTTCCAGTCTGCTCCCCTGTGCACAGGTGGATTCCTCGGCGGCGGACAACCCCATTCCCTCGTTGTTCCTCGCTGCTGCACCGAGCCCTGCAGGTGGCTGTCTCCCGGGTTCCGTCCTTGTTGTGCCAGTCATCTGTCCCTAGCAAGTAAGCTTCTCCCTCGCCTATTCTCCTCCTGTGTTGGTGTGTGCCCATCACCCTGTGTCTCTGTGTTCTCTCCCATAGGGTTGCCGGCTGTACGGTCTCCTGCCTCTGTGCCTGAAGCAGACGCCGCCACCAACACATTAACATTCCGCAGACACACATTCATTCACCCCTGTTGCCAATAAACTATTTGAACTATTCTGAGCCTGTGTGTGTGCGTCTCCTGAGCCGAACGTTATGTCAGTGCTGTCTTAAATTTAACTAAATCGATTAACTTTATGACATGTGACTTTAAAAACAACGAATTGGTATGGTCTCTATATCCTACATTATTTATTATCATTATCGCTCTTTTTTGTAATGTGCATATTGACTGTAGGTTGGTCTTGTAGGTGTTTCCCCAGACTTCTACACAGTAGTTAAGATAAGGTAAAAACAGTGAATTGTACAGTAAGACCAATGATTTATAGTCCAAGATGTGTCTAGTCTTCCCCAGTATGCCTATACATTTTGCTAACTTGGGCCGGATGTGACTGATGTGAGGTTTCCAGCAGATTTTATTGTCTAGCGTCGCCCCCAGAAACTTATTTTCCTGTACTGTTTCTATTCTGGTATCATCTATCGTTACCATTATTTCATGATTTATTTTATAGTTTCCAAACAACATAATCTTTTTTTTTTTAGATTTAGAGATAATTTATTTTTGTTGAACCACTGCATTAACTTTTTCATTTCAGTTGTGACCACCTCTAAAACCTGCTGCAAATTCTCACCAGTGCAAAGGATATTTGTGTCATCCGCAAACAAAATAAATTTCAAAATTTTTGATACTTGGCATATGTCATTTACGTATATACAAAATAAAGAGTTTGGGTCCCAAAACTGACCCCTGGGGCACACCACAAGTGATGTCCATGAAGGGTGATTTGTGCTCACCAATTTGTACAAATTGTTGTCTGTTACTTAAATAACTTTCCACCCAACTCAGTCCTACCCCTCTTATCCCATACCTTTCCAGTTTCCTTAGTAGTATTCTGTGGTCAATGGTGTCAAAAGCTTTCTTTATATCTATAAATACTCCTACAGCAACCTTTTTTTTATCTATACAACTAGTAATTTCTTCTATAAGTTCGATCAGTGCCAAAGATGTAGATTTATCTGCTCTAAAACCATACTGGCTATCTGTAATGAGGTTGTGTTTTTCAATGAAATCATCCAGTCTCTTAGTGAAGATTTTTTCAAGTATTTTGGAGAATTGTGAGAGTAAAGAGATTGGCCTGTAATTTGTGAAGCAATGACTGTCTCCTGTTTTGTATAGAGGTATTACTTTTGCTATTTTCATTTTGTCTGGAAATTTACCAGTTTGAAATGACAGGTTACAGATGTGGGTGAGTGGCTTAACAATTCCTTCAATTACTTTTTTCACTATTGTCATGTCAATTTCATTCCAGTCCGTTGGTTTTTTGTTCTTAAATTTACTCACAGTCTCGATAATTTCCTTTTCAGTAACTGCAATCAAAAAGATTGTGTTTGGATTTCTATCTTCTATTTCATTTACAGAACCACTGTTGTTTGTTTCTGTTGTCACTATTGATTTGGTAATTCAGGACCAACATTTACAAAAAATTTATTGAAACCACTGACCACATCCTCCATATTATTTATCAAATTGCCATTTTCAATAAAATATTCTGGATAATTAGCATTCTTAGGTCGATTACTAATAATCCCATTGAGTACTTGCCATATTCCTCTTAAGTTATTTTTGTTATCCTCTAATATTCTGTTGTAATATTCTTTCTTACAGGTCCTCATTATATTAGTAAGCTTATTTTTATATCTTTTATATTTGATCTCAGCTTCCGCTGTTCTGCATTTAATGAATTGTTTATATAATGTATTCTTCTTTTTACATGCATTTATTAACCCCTTGGTGACCCAAGGAATATATTTTTTTGTTGTCTGTCACTGTATTGTTTTATAGGACAGTTTTTATTGTACAATGATTGAAATATTTGTAAAAATTTATCATATGCTTTATTTATGTCATTTTCATCATAAACTATCTTCCAATCTTGTATTAATAATTCCTTTGTCAGTAAATACATTGATTCTTCGGTTCTCATTCTTTTATATTTAATATTTTTGGTATACTTTTTCTTCCTATAATCACATTGATAGACAACAAAAATCAGCAGGTGGTCACTGATATCATTCAATAAAAGCCCACTCCTGATATTATTTTCCATAATGTTTGTGAATATGTTATCTATTAGTGTGGCACTGTGTGACGTGATTCTGCTAGGTCGGGTAATTGTTGGATATAAGCCCATACTGTACATTGTGTTGATAAGTTCTTCTGTCAAACTATGTTGTTTTGAGTTCATCAGATCTATATTGAAATCCCCACAGATGAACATAACTTTATGAGTTAGTTTTGCATACAATTACAGCCTCATACTTGAGGCTGTAATTGCTGCCATAGGTGCATCAACAAAGTATGGCACAAAGGCTGTGAATATTTATGCACATGTGATTTCCTGTTTTTATTTTTAATAAATTTGCAAAAGTCCCCCCCAAAATTTTTTAATGTTGTCATTATGGGGTATTGTGTGTAGAAATTTGAGGGGAAAAAAAGTGAATTTAATCCATTTTGGAATAATGCTGTAATATAACAAAATGTGGAAAAAGTGAATCGTTGTGAATACTTTCCGGATGCACTGTATACAGTATGTATCCTAGTGTAGAGGAAGAGAGCAAAATCATTAACTTTGATAGAAGGACAAGGCTAATTTACTTCTTTATTTTGGCATTCCCATATTAGTAACAGTTGTTAAAAAAAAAGTATTTCCCTGATATACCAAATATATATTCAGCCTTGCAATAGTCTATGCCACTATGAAGCAGCAGGCTTACATAATACCCATTATGCATTAAGTATTTCAGCACTAGCAGAAATCAAGTTTTGACTATTGTTATCTGGTCATGTGTGCCTCCTGTGCCTCCTCTCTCCAATCATCAGTGCTGTCTCTTTCTCCCTCTGGACACCTGTGCTGATTCTCTGGTTACTTTTACCTCCTCTCTCCTCTCCTTCTTGGTTCACCCTGCCGTGGCCACATTCTTGCTCCTCATATATATATAAAAAAAAAAGCTCAATTAACCCATAAGAACCCATGGTCCCATAATTTTCCTTGAAGGAGAAAGGAGTCTGGGTTCTTATGGGTTGATGTTCAAATGGTTTAAAAGAGGTACTTCAAGGACAATTTTGGAGAATGTAATTCATGCTAGATTTTTCAATGCCAAAAACTTGGGAAGATGTGAAATTTTCTTTACCCCATTTTGCCTCTTAATAGCATCTTATCAGTGCAATCGGTATTAACTGAGGTTAAGGTAGATGCTGAATGAGGCTTATTCACCATTATTCTTAACTCATTTTATTTTGTTATTAATCAGTTGTGGTGATTAACACATTTATTCAGACAGGACTAATGTTTTTTCATTAATTAATGATGTCACCACTTGTCACCATGTAGCTATTTCTTACCAAGCAGATGAACTAAGGACACTACTGTGATTTAGTCAGCTCGACTATGACAAGGATAACAGTAAATCTGCGAGTAGATTTGTGACTAAATCATCCTGGTATTAAAAAGTTATGCTGGATTTGTTATCTAGACATTCATTATCTAGACATTTTAATTTTTTACAATTTACTGTTACCAAATTTACCAGAAAAAAAACATGCAAAGTTAGGACAAAATAGTATAAATTCACAAGAAAAAGTAGCAACTTAATAATAGTAAAAAAATAAATAAATAAAAAATCAGAAATTTAAATGATTTTACAAATATGTAAGGAAAAAATGTTTATTTTCCATGACAAATTTGAGAAAAACGGTACATTTTTGTCAGAAAACAACATGGGGAAATACCACATATTTATACAAAAAGTAGACAAATTTAAAAGGAAAAAAGTGTCTATTTATAAGAAAAACTGTAAAACTATGACAAAAAAGTTGCACACACACAAAAAAGTGACATTAGAAATGTCACAGTGCTACAAAAAAAAAAAAAAGCACAGATGAAGTTTATTAAGGGAGAAAAAAGACTGGACAGAATAATTGGAGCTCCAAAAGTTGGTAGTGAGGACAGCTCTAACTTTAGATGGGTTTATAATGTGCTTTTACTGTATATATGTATATACACACACACACATATATTCAGTACTGAAGTGACATTACAGGAAAAGCAACAGGCTGGAGATGGTGACAAATGCTGCAAGAAAAAAATGCTGGAAGAAGCATATTTATCAAATTATATTTTTTTTGTGGTCCCTTTATTGCAAATGGACCCTTAAACACCAACAAACTCAAAAGGTAAAACGTTAAGGTAATGAATCTTGTTATACTAGGTGCTAACTCACTATATACAGTGATAATAAGCCATCAATATCTCAGCCTTTGGTCACTGACTAATTTGTGTAATGCTATCTCGTGATTAAATAAAATGGGAATTGAAAACTGAAAATGTGATTTTAAGCTCAATAATTAATATAATAATTATATATACTCTTGCATACCCGTGCATAGAAACTCGTAGAAACTCGTTCATGCCCATAGAGGGGATGCATTGGAACAGAATTCTTGCCAGTTACAGGGCAGTTGGTATATCAACACAGCACTAAATGGCAATCACATGTGACGGCTTTTGTATGCAGCAAAACATAAAAATCACACAAAATATGCCCTGCCATCTGGGGCTATTTGCCCCTGCCTGTCACTGTTCTGTGTTATGTTGCTTACCTGTGTCTATATACTGTATACAGTATGTCTTGTAGGGAGTCATGTGCTCTGTCTATGTGCCGTCATATAGAAATCATCTGATGGGTCTTGATGGCTGTGTTGTTCACAGTCAATCCTGCGGTGTACTGCTGGAACCTGAGGTGCTTCATGTTCACGGCATCTTTTCTGATGTGCAGCAGTTCTCCTCATTCTATTGCTCTCCATCTGGTGGGTCTTCTTCTTTGTTCAGACCACTGGTTGAGGGATAGGTGCGTCGTAATTCCAGTTCATGGGCACAATGCTGAAAAAGTGGCTAAGGCCCGTGCATGCCCATAGAAACCAAAAAACCGGAGCACCCGGAGAAAATCAACGCTTTGCTTGGCATTTTACACATTTGTAGTGTAGACTGGCATTCGTCAAGGTTACACATTTGCCATCATGTAGGCATGGCGAGTCGTCCTATGATGTTACACATTTGTCGTCATGTAGGCATGGCGAGTCATCCTATGATGCCTAAGTTCATAGGATGCACTATGATGATGAGGCAGAGATCATAGGCCATCCTGTGATGTCCTAGAAATGTGCTTTAAAGTCTGTCGTAACCTGTGCTGGTGAAGGGTGTCTTCCTGTCTCAGACGGGTGTGATGTACTCCTGGAACCTCAGGTGTTTCATCTTCATGGCATCGTTTCTGACGTGCAGCAGTTGTCGTCATTCTGGTCTTCTTCTTCTTCTTCTTCCTCATTGAGACCACTGGTTGAGGGATAGGTGCATCGTAATTTTAGTTCATGGACAGGATCATGAAAATCATAAAGACACATGGTATAGGACATCCTATGATGTTCAGGCAGTGATCATATGACATCACAAAGACACATGTCCTATGCACATAGACACATAGACAAATCTTTGTGTGACATCATAAAGACAAATCGTCCTATGATCTCTGTGGTTTCCAAGACACATGGTCTATGTGACATCATAAAGACATGTTTGTCTATGTGTCCTGTGATGCCTGAGATCATAGGCTGTCCTATGATGTTCAGGCAGAGATCATAGGCCATCTTATGATGTCCTATGAAGCGTGACACACACACACACACAGATTTCTTGCTTTTATAGAGTGAAGTGATGAAAGAGTGATAGAGTGACATACCGGTATATAGTCATGAACCTGGGTTTAGCGTTCTGACTTATGATTATTTGCCCTATTTTCCGTCGGGTGCATCAGGGAGCTGTTTGGGTTCTTCGCTCCCTGACAGCTTGGGCACCCCTCCTCCTCTTGTCAGTGCCATCAGCTGTTTCTCATTACGGGTGCTTTCACACATACACACACACACTCCATTCATTCCCATTCACACGCTCATACACTCACTCATGCACACCAGGGATCAGTTATGTTCAGCCCACGCATTCACTCACCGGCGGTCTCTTCCCTCGTTAGTTTCATTATTATAAAAACGCTGCGTTGGCAGGAAGGGACCGTCGGAGCATTCACCTTCGTACGTGGTAGTGTGTTTCTCCACATATGTGTCTCACTACTTACATGTATTCAGCCTGACATTTCAAGATGGAGGATTCCTTGATGTTAGCGTCTGACCCCGCTTCACTCCCTCATCCATCAGACTGCACGGACAGCCCTGGATCGCTCCAGTTCCGTAAGTTTCATGTTTACCTTTCTCCCTGTGTCTTCTTCTTCTTCTTCTTTTAGATTTGATTGGTGGTTGGCATCCAGCTTACAGGTGCATTACCACCACATACTTCACTGTTCTTCTTGTTTTAGATTTGAACTCACTCTTCTTCTTCTTTTTCTTCTAGATTTGATTGGCAGTTGGCAACCAGCTTACAGGTGCATTACGCCATTGACTTGATTATCATCACTCTATATCTTTGTATAAAGAGTTCCGAACAACTCCTCCTCTTCTTCTTCTTCTTCTTTTAGATTTGATTGGCGGTTGGCAACCAGCTTACAGGTGCATTACTGCCACTTACTTCACTCTATATCATTACTGTATATCTTTGTTTCAGGAGTTCTTATAAGGAGTTCTGAACAACTCCTTATGTGTGAAAAAAATTATCCATCTTGTCTGTGTCACTCTATATATAATTTCCACTCTCGGATTCATGCTGCACCTCTGCTGTCCGCGTACAGCAGCTCTGCGGCACTAGGCATTCCCTTCGCTGGGCTGTAGAGCATCCGGATGGCATCCTGTATGTCTGGTGGCCTTTATTCATCATTGCATCTCTTTGTATTTGTGTGGTCAACTGGACTGGTTATTCTGTTGTGGTTTAAGTTAATAAATGGCACGTTCTACTCCTGCTATTGGGTTTTTCACTCCCTCCCTTGTGTGCCGCGTATCATGACATATCTATATATATCTATATATACAGTATATATACAGTATATATATACAGTATATATATATATATATATATATATATATATATAAGAACTCATTTTAACACATGTAAAAAAGTTTATTAAACGTTTAGGAATATGAAATACATATATTCTTTCATTCATCTATTTGGTGTTTATGTCATATATTCATTTAGATACTCTTGTGTGCAGCTGTGGTATTTCAACAGTGGATAGAAGATCTGAAAATAATCTGCAGGGAAAGCCCCCCTGCGACCCGAAAAGGATTAAGCGGAAGAAGATGAATGAATGAATGAAAATAATCTTTTTTTTTTTTTTTTAAAGTGGCTATCTAAGAATGGCAGTGTGGTGGCAGAGTGGTTAGCACTGCGGCAGCACAGAAACTCATCCTTGGCCGAGGGATCCTGGGCTCGATCCCAGCCCCCGACCAACAGTGATCTGTGTGGAGTTTGCATGTTCTCCCCGTGTCGGCATGGGTTTACTCCGGGATTTCTCCAGTTTCCTCCCACATGCCAAAAATATACAAGTTAGGTTAATTGACATCAAACTTGGGATTCTAAATTGTCCTTAGGTATGAATGTGAGAGTGAATGGTTGTCTGTATCTCTGTGTTGGCCCTGCAATGGACTGGAGATCTGTCCAGGGTGTACCCTGCCTCTCGCCCAAAGATGCTGGGATAGGCTCCAGCCCCCCCCCCCCCCCAACCGGCAACCCGAAAAGGATTAAGCAGAAGAAGATGGATGGATGGATGGTGGCTATCTAAGAATAACTGTCAGAACAGTGTCATATTTAGATCTCGATATGAAGCAGGAGTGAGAGTGATAGGAGATCTGTTTGATGATAATAATGCACTTATGTCCTTTACACAAGCTCAAAATACCTTTAATTTATCAAAAACAGACTTTTGCCTTTCTCCAAGCTCGTCACTTTATCACAACAAATAATAAACCCTTACAGAATGCACCCTAGTTAGGGCCAGTTGAGAGATTTATAATAAACTTTAAATTAAATGAAGGCCACATACAGTCATGTGAAAAAATTAGGACACCCTGTATAAGCCTGTGTTTTTTTAACATATTTGAATATATGGATATTTAATATCACATGTAATACAACTAAACAATTAAAAATCAATTAAAGATTTTTTTTTCAAATTTTCTGTAAAATGTAATTCTAAACAAATAGAGAGGAATAAATTAGGACACCCCCCCATCTTTTTTAGAACACCACCACATTCATTCCCACTTAAAATGGCTAAAATAAATGTTAAAAAATGTAAATTAAAAACAAAAACAAGGTTAGACGTAGATATGTCAATGTTTCTTAATAAAGAACTGAATATTTAATGGGGTGTCCTAATTTTTCACATGATTCTATCATACTTTTATAAATGCCTGCAGAGCTATAAAGAATATGATATGGGGAAATTAGTTAAGATGGGAGGAAGACCTTCAAAGTAGCTTTGACGAAGAGGTATGGGAAAAGTGTATTCAAACTATCCATTCAATATTTATCCGTAATAAATTCAAAGACATGCAGTATAAAATACTACATAGACAACAGAGGACACCTCATATACTGAATAAAATAGACCCTAGTAAATCACCACTATGACTTAAATGTAAACTGACAACGGGGCCATATATACACTGTTTTTGGACTTGTCCAAAAATATCTAAGTTCTGGTTGTATGTATCTAAAGAGATCAGTTAATCTCTTATTAAAGCATAAGATATGTAAATATCCAGGCCAGTTTCTTTTGGGGCTGCTGACTAAAGAAAGAAGCATGAATGTTAAACAATATAAATTACTAAATAAACTCTTAGGTTTAGCTAGAAAAAGTATACTGTTTAATTGGATTCACGAGAAACCACCTACTGTAACTCAATGGTACAAAGAAATATATAGAGTGTTGCCAATGGAAAGGCTCAGTGCCAAACTAAAAGGACACAACAACATTTTTATGCGTATTTGGCGGACTGTAATAGAATACTTGCCCTCAGAGCTATGAGAAATTATCATGAAGGGGAAGGGCACACTGGATTTGAAGACCTCATGCTGACCTTAGATTGTACAGATGGAATTGTACAGATAAGATAAGCCTTTATTAGTCCCACAATGGGGAAATTCCAGGATTGCAACAGCACAGGGATAGCAACACTCAGAGCAATAATTTAGAAGATAAGAAAATAAGAGCAGTGAATATACATATGTACACATAAACATATAAATATATATACACAGTGTGGAGCATTGTAGCTAGATAGAATAAACAGCATAACAGTCTATTTAGTTACCCTACATATTATAGTAATATGTACCCATACATATTGTCACCCTCTGTAGCGATTTATATTGTCCTAGTTGTATACTGGAGGGGGACCATTTTGTGTAAGTCTGTTGCGTCTTTTGCATTCAGTACTATTAGGTCATCGTGTTTTTTTTGCTATCTCTGCGAGCAGCCCTGCTTAGGTTATAAAGTCTGACAGCCGTAGGTAGGAAGGACCTGTGAAACCTCTCGGTCGCGCACCTAGGATGATGTAGACTACTGCTAAATGAGCTCCTCAGTGCGTTCAGTATGTCCTGCATAGGGTGGGACTCGGACTTTCAACTTTCATCAGTATGTCTCCTGCCCAACCAGGCGAAAAAAGACATTGGACCTGTGCTATGGATCCATAGAGAGGGCCTATAAATCACTCCCCCTTCCTCCTTTAGGATCATCAGATCACAACTGTGTTCATTTGCTGCCCACATATAAAACTGCTCTCAGAAGAGGCAAGGTGGAGATGAGAGACATTGATGTGTGGACAGAAGATTCAGAGCACAGCCTCCAGGAATGCTTTGACTGTACAGACTGGAAGATGTTCATAATGGCCTGCGGGGATGATTTGGACTCTCTGGCTGAGCTCACATGCTCATACATGGCTTACTGTCAAAATAAGTTTGTTCCACGTAAACGTGTCAAAATATATCCCAACAACAAACCATGGGTTACTAAATCAGTTAAATCCTGCTTACAGAGGAAAGCACTTGCCTTTAAACAGGGGTCTGTTTCTGCGCTACAGGTTGCCACTAAGGAGCTAAAGGCCGAAATTTTAAGAGCAAAACAGAATTATAAATCAGAATTGGAAAGCAAGATGGCAGCAAATAAACTTGGTTCGGCCTGGGTCAGTATGAAAAAAATTGCAGGCCTTCAGAGCACAGAGCGCAGTAATCGTGTGTTTTTAGATGGTTTTAGTTCAGACACAGAGCTGGCTAATGCTCTTAATTGTTTTTATGGTCGTTTTGACTCCTTTGATTTTAGCACAGAAATCCAAGATTTGAAACAGAAACTCAAAGACAATCAGCACTTTAATATTGAGATGCAGGATGTTGAAAGGGAGTTCCGCGCTGTAAAAGTGAACAAAAGTCAGGGCCCTGATAATATATGTGGACGCCTGGTAAAGTCCTGTGCACATGAACTGAGTCCTATATTTCACTACATTTTCAATAAGTCCTTACAGACAAAACATGTGCCTAAGATCTGGAAAGATGCCGTGGTTGTTCCCGTTCCAAAATCCAGCTGTCCTAAAACGGTAAATGACTTTAGACCAGTTGCTTTGACTTCAATTTTAATGAAAATTTTTGAAAAACTGGTCAGATGTGAGGTCCTAAAGCAGACTGAACATGCATTGGATCCTCTGCAGTTTGCCTATAGGCCTCACAGAGGAGTGGAGGATGCCACTGTCACTCTGTTTAACATGCTTTTTAAACATCTGGATTTTAATGGGACACACGCCAGGCTTTTATTTGTGGACTTTTCTTCTGCCTTTAATACAATCCAACCTCATATTTTAGTTGAAAGGCTCCTGCAACAATTTTATTTAAGCAATAATCTGGTGGGTTGGATTCTGGATTTCTTAACCAACAGGACGCAGAGAGTAAGGGTCAATGGCACATTGTCTGACCTAAAGTGCTCTTCTACTGGCTCTCCTCAGGGGTGTGTGTTGTCACCACTACTCTTCATCCTGTACACAAACATGTGTCGGAGCAGACATGACAACAGACACATTATAAAGTATGCTGATGACTCAGTCATTGTCAGTCTCCTCCAGGATGGTGAGAGTGGCCACGGCCCAGTAGTTGATGACTTTGTTCACTGGTGTGAGGATTCCTACCTGCAGCTGAATACAACAAAAACGAAAGATATGATTATTGACTTTAGGAGGAAAACTCCCAGGCACAAAGTCACCATACTAAAAGGCCAGACCACCGAATGTGTACAATCGTACAAATATCTTGGGACGATTATTGATAGTGGATTGAACTTTGAGGTGAACTGTGAAAGGGTGTGCAAAAAGGGTCAGCAAAATTTGCATTGTTTGAGGAAACTTGCACGCTTCCAAATTGACCGAACCATAATGACTATGTTCTATCGGGCTTTTATTGAATCTGTTTTATCCTTTTCTTTAATGTCATGGTTTGGTCAGATAAAACTGAAACAGAGGAAATCCTTGGATCAGGTAGTCAGATGGTCCAGTCGTTTGCTTGGTGAGTCACAGCTGAGCCTGACATCCCTGTACACCAGACAAGTACAGAGGATGGCCGACTCGATTTTAAATGATGACTCCCACCCTTTGCACTGCAACTTTCAGCTTCTTCCCTCCAGACGGAGGTTTGCTGTCCCAAAAAGTAGAACCCAGCGCTACAAAAACAGCTTTGTCCCTGCTGCTGTCAAAGAGTTGAACAAGCTATAAAAATTATATTGTACATATTTTATATTTACCTATTTTGTAAGATGTGTGCCTGTGTTTGTGCCTATGTTGAATGTAATTGTGGCTTGTAAATATGGATGTCACCAACTGCAAAACAAATCTACCTACGGGTACAAATAAAGTAACCTGAACCTGAACCTGAACCTGACTCCAGCAGAGATGACAGCTTAGCCACCATCCTTCTCTCTCCTATCTCCTCCACTGGGTCAAGGTGCTGACCCAGGACAGAGCTAGCTTTCTTGATCAGTTTGTTCAGTCTCTTCCTATCAGCTGCTGTGATGCCACTGCCCCAGCAGACCACTCCAAAAGTGATGGCTGATGCCACCACTGTGTCGTAGAATATCTTCAGGAGCACCCCTTGTACACCAAAAGACCTGAGCCTCCTCAGTAGGAACAGCCTGCGCTGTCCCTTCTTGTAGAGTGCGTCGGTATTGTGTGACCAGTCTATTTTATTGTTCAGATGAACACCCAGGTACTTGTAGGATGTCGCCATCTCCATGTCTATTCCCTGGATGTTTGCTGGTGCTGTGGGGGGTTGTACTTGCCTGTGGCAGTCCACCACCAGCTCCTTAGTTTTTCTTGCGTTGATCTGGAGGCAGTTCCGATGGCAGCAGTCCATGAAATCCTGGATAAATCCTCTATACTCAGCTTCATCTCCGTTGGAGATGAGGCCGACGATCACAGAGCTGTCAGAGAACTTCTGTAGATGGCAGTGTATTGTGTTGTGTGAGAAGTCTGCAGTATTAAGGGTGAACAGGAAGGGAGCCAAAACCGTTCCCTGGGGCGCCCCCGTGCTGCTGATGATCGTGTCGGACACACAATCCCGGGTTCTCACAAACTGTGGCCGGTTTGTGAGGTAGTCCAGGATCCACGATGACAGGCGCTGGTCCACCCCTGTACACAGCAGCTTGTCCCTCAGGATCATCGGTTGGATGGTGTTAAAAGCACTGGAGAAGTCAAAGAACATGATCCTCACTGCGTTCCCAGGCTTCTCCAGGTGGAACAGGGAACGGTGAAGAAGGAAGATCACTGCATCCTCCACCCCGATGCCATGCTGGTAGGCAAACTGGACTGGATCCATCGCTGGTCCCACCAGGGGGCGGAGGTGAGCAAGGAGCAGTCTCTCCAGGGTCTTCATCAGGTGAGACGTCAGGGCCACTGGTCTGTAGCTGTTCAGGTCTCTGGGGTGGGAAGTCTTTGGTACGGGTACCACACAAGATGTTTTCCACAACTGTGGTACCCTCCCCAGCTTCAGGCTCAAGTTGAAGATGTGCTCCACAATCCCACACAGCTGGTCTGCGCAGGACTTGAGGAGCTTCGTGCTGATGCAGTCCGGACCCGAGGCCTTCCTCGCCTTGATCTTCCTCAGCTCCGCCCTCACCTGGGTCTTAGTGAGGGTCAGGTTGGGGGGCTGTGAGCTGGGAGTGGGGGGGTGTTGGTGGTGGTGGGGGGGAGGTCGGAGGCAGCAGTGGATGTGCAGGCGGAGGGGAGGGCGGTTGGTCAAACCTATTAAAAAACAGGTTCAGATTGTTCGCCCACTCCCTGCCCCCCATGGCCTGGGAGGAGGTATTCTGGAGCCCAGAGATGGTTTTGAGGTTTCTCCAGGTCCCACCGATGTCACTCTGTTGCAGCTTGTCCTCCATCTTCTTCCTAAAGCTGTCCTTGCCTTCTCTGATCTTCCTCCTTAGCTCCCTCTTTACGGACTTCAGCATCTCCCTGTTCCCCGACCTGAAGATCCTCTTCTTCTCTCTCAGTAGTGATTTTATCTCAGGGTTGATCCAGGGTTTGTTGTTTGAGCAACACCGCATGATCTTGGTGGGTACGGTGTTGTCCACACAGAAGTTGATGTAGTCCATGATGGTGTGAGTGAGGCCATCGATGTCCTCACCATGTGGATCGCAGAGCTGCTCCCAGGCAGTGATTTCAAAACAGTCTTTTAGAGCGTCCATTGCCTCCTCAGACCATATCTTCACTGTGCGCATAACCAGGGGTTGTCTGTGTACTAGGATTTTGTACACCGGCAGGAGATGAACCAAGTTGTGATCCGATCTCCCGAGTGGGGGGAGTGGTGATGAGGTGTATGCCTCTTTAGTGTTTGCGTAGAATAAGTCCAGTGTTTTATTGTCTCTGGTGTGGCATGTGACATACTGGGTGAACATGGGCAGAACGGGGGACAGTGAGATATTGTTAAAATCACCGGAGATGAGGAGGAGAGCATCTGGGTGTTCTGTCAATAAAATACCATATATACTATATACCCTCAGTGACCCTGATATACATACCCTCAGTATATGCATATTTATAGTATGAAAGGATGTTTAGCGAGCAAATGCATTTGTGATAATAATTTGTCTTTTTTCTGAATTAATTATTATTATTTTATTTAGTTTATCCTATTTTAGTTTTTCATTTTTACACTTATTAGCAATTTCATTGTTTGTATTATCATTTTCTGGTACTCTCTTTCTTTGTATAATTTTGTGTTTGTAACATTAATCTTATTACCAATTATGCTAACTCGGGCTTGTGTGTTGTGTTGAATAAGAAAGCAAAATAAAATGTGTTTAATAAAGAATAACCTTCAGAGTGACTAACCCAGTCACGGGGGTGAACAAGCCAGTGTTGTCATGCTTCCTCGTGTGCCATAACACTGCGCACGAGGAAAGGAATGGGAAACCCATTAGCGAGAATAGAAAGGGTCATTTTATTAATTTAAACCATGAAAATAACAAATCCAGCTAGACCACACGAATACAGGAAGTTGTGCAGATGAGATTAGGCCATCAGACATACAGGGCGCCTCCCGGATGCTCAACAGTCCGGCGACGGGAATGCCTAGTGCCCCAGGGCAGCTGTCGACACAGGAAGAAAGGCAAATATAACTTACAGAACTGGAGTGATCCGGGGCTAATCTGAGCAGTCTGGTGGATGAAGGAATAAAGCAGAATCCACCGTAAACATCCAGGGATTAACCATCTGAATATGTCAGGCTGAATACGTGAAGGGAATAGTACAACATTCATGAAGAAACACGCTGCCACGATTGAGGGTGAATGCTCCGACGATCTCTCCCTACTAACCCCTTTCTTAAATAATAATAATCTTCACGAGGGAAGAGATCACCGTTGTGAGAATGCGTGGGCTGGACAAAATGAACCCCAGGTGTGCATGAGTGAGTGTCTGCGTGTGTGAATGAGAATGAATGGAGTGTGTGTGTTTGTGTGTGTGTGTGTGTGAAACACCCAATAGCAGAGCACAGCTGATGGCACTTGACAGGAGAAGGGGGTGTGCCCGAGCTGTCAGGAAGCAAAGGCCAAAAGCTCCCTGATGCACCTGATGGAAAATAGGGCAAATAAATAATAAGGCAGAACTGGGTTTGGAACAGCCAAACCCAGATTCATAACAAGTGTACTCCTAGTACCAGTCCCAAGCCCAGGTAAATGGGGAAGGTTGTGTCAGGAATGGCATCCGACATAAAACCTTTGCCAAATCAAACATGTGGCTCGTGACAAATGAAATTTTCATACCGGATCGCTCGAGGCCCGAGTTAACAATGACCCCCACCGGTGCTGTTAACCAACAGGGTGCCGTGGAAATTGGGCTACTGGTGGTCGAAGATCGAGGAGAAGGAGAGGGGGAAGGTGTGTTAGGAGGGAGAGAGAGAAAAGGAACCTGGACCCGCTGCAGTTTGCCTACCGAGCCAACAGGTCTGTGGACGACGCAGTCAACCTGGCCCTCCACTCCATCCTGCAGCACCTGGACTCCCCGGGAACCTATGCCAGGATCCTGTTTGTGGACTTCAGCTCTGCATTCAACACCATCCGCCCCGCTCTGCTCCAGGACAAGCTGTCCCTGCTCAACATGCCTGACTCCCTCTGCAGGTAGATCACCGACTTCCTGACGGACCGGAGGCAGCATGTGCGGCTGGGAAAGACTGTCTCAGACTCTGTTAGCATCAGCACCGGATCACCCCAGGGCTGTGTACTTTCCCCCCTACTCTTCTCCCTTTATACCAACTCCTGCACCTCCAGCCACCAGTCTGTCAAGCTGATCAAGTTTGCGGACGACACCACCCTCATCGGGCTCATCTCCAACGGCGACAAGTCCATCTACAGGAGAGAGTTGGCCCAGCTGGCGTCCTGGTGCAGCCACAACAACCTGCAGCTGAACGCTCTGAAGACAGTGGAGATGATCGTGGACTTCAGGAAAGTCACAACCCCTCTGCCCCCCCTCACCCTCACAGGCTCTCCCATCACCACTGCAGATTCCTTCCACTTCCTGGGCACCACCATCACCCGGGACCTCAAGTGGGAGCCGACCATCAGCTCCCTCATCAAAAAGGCCCAGCAGAGGATGTTCTTCCTGCGGCAGCTGAGGAAGCTCAAGCTACCCACCAAGATGTTGGTGCAGTTCTACACGGCCATCATCGAGTCCATCCTCACCACCTCCATAACCGTGTGGTACGCAGGAGCCACTGCCAGGGACAGACTAAGGCTGCAGCACGTCGTGCGCGCTGCTGAGAAGGTGATCGGCTGCAAGCTCCCATCCCTCCAGGATCTGTACATCTCCAGGACCCGGAGGCGTACAGGCCGGATCATAGCCGATCCTTCACACCCTGGTCACGTACTGTTTGCCCCCCTCCCCTCAGGTAGAAGACTTCGGTCCATTCAGACTAAAACCTCCCGTCACATGAACAGCTTCTTCCCCTCTGCCATCAGACTGCTGAACACTATGTGACTTATTAGACTCTCGTGCACTACGTACAGCAGCTCAACCAGACTCATGTCAATCATCATTGTTTTCTTTTTGCATTACCGACTGCACTATGTGGTACTCCACAATATCTGCTGCTCGCTAATATATTTAAAAATTGCTTGACTAGTATTACTCATTCATATTCTACATTTTATTGTATGTATAGTTTTTTATTTCTGTCTTTTATTTTTATCATGTTTAATGTTGCAGCATTGCACCGAGACAAATTCCTAGTTTGTGTACTACATGAACAATGGCAATAAATCTGATTCGGATTCTGATTCTGAAGTGAGAGTCAGGATGTTAAACATAGGGAATATGACTGGTAAAGGCAGAGTTGGCTGATATGATGGAGAGAAGAAAGGTAGATATACTGTGTGTTCAAGAAACCAAATGGAAGGTAGGCAAGGCTAGGAGCATTGGTGGTGGATTTAAACTGTTCTACCATGGTGTAGATAGGAAGAGAAATGGGAGTAGGAGTAATCTTGAAGGAAGCGTATGTGAAGAGTGTTCAGGAGGTGAAAACGGAGTCAGACAGAATTTGAAGCTAGAAGTCAAAGGTGTAATGTTGAATGATGTCAGTGTGTATGCCCCACAAGTTGGATGTTAAGTAGAAGAGAAAGAGGAATTCTGGACTAAGTTGGATGAAGCGGGAGAGAATGCTCCCAGAGGGGAGAGAGTGGTGATTGGAGAAGACTTTAATGGGCATGTAGGTGAA
Organism: Pholidichthys leucotaenia; assembly: GCA_020510985.1. Taxonomy (NCBI): domain Eukaryota; kingdom Metazoa; phylum Chordata; class Actinopteri; order Cichliformes; family Pholidichthyidae; genus Pholidichthys; species Pholidichthys leucotaenia. The sequence continues at coordinate 72,699,718 of CM035837.1, forward strand.
GGGAACAGAGGTGATGAGGAGGTTCTGGGTAGGTATGGTCTTAAGGAGAGAAATGTGGAAGGACAGGTGCTTGTGGATTTTGCTAAAAGGATGGAAATGGCTGTGGTGAACACATACTTTTAAGAAGAGAGAGGATTGTGATTTACAAGCATGGAGCAAGGTGCACACAGAGGGACTACATTTTATGCAGAAGGACAATTCTGAAAGAGATAGGAGACTGCAGGGTGGTGGCAGGGGAGAATGTAGTTAGATGTGGTTTATATTAATCATATATCCCATACCTACATATGTATGGACATATTAGAATGTTTAGTGATTACATATGTGGAGTGACCTCACGCCTCAGAACAGGACGAGAGGTCTCGACCGCCAGCGAAGATCAAAGAGCACACGGAGTCGCAGCGGTGGAGACCAGATCGATCTCCCTGACCACCCAGGGTCAGGTGGAGGAGACGGAGGACAATGGAGGGGGGATTAAGTTAATGCGGGATGTCAGCTTTGATATGCAATGTCTTTTGTTGTGTGTAGGTATAAGTATGAAGGTCTGACTGTGTTCGATCTCTTATTCTACTTCTGCTTCTGCACCAGATGAGACTTGTTAGAGGAGCAAAGCTGATATTAAACTTTGGTTTATAAATCACATCGCCTCGTTATTTCAAGCTCTTCTACACTGGTGACCCTGACGCGAGGATGGAACAGAGACGTTCTCCCGCGATTGACTCATTAGAGGCGACCCAGGCAAGCGCCGGCGCCCATGCAGACAGAGGAACAGATGGATGATGTTCCCCCACGGCAGAAGCTACAGAGAGGGCTCAACCGAGCACCAGCCCCGCCGTGAGACCTGAAGAAAGGCGCTCTCACCCGGCGGACACATCAGGGACGGCCCACACAAGCGCCGTCACCGTCAAGCTGCCAGACTTCTGGCAAGAAGACCCGGGCTCGTGGCTCCAGCAAGCTGAGGCTCAGTTTGCACTGGCGGGCATAACGGCAGACGACACAAAATTTTATCACATCATCGCCAAACTCGACGCTGCCACGTCGAGATGTGCGCGGAGCATAATCCAACGGCCGCCTGCCTATGACAAATATAGAGAACTTAAGGCGACCATCGTCGAGAACTTCGTCCCCTCAGCCGAAGAGAGAGCAGAGAAGATCCTGGCGATCTACGGCCACAGAGGATGCAGACCCAAGGCCCTCATGGAGGACATGCTGCAGTTCAAAGAAGAGGACAACGACAACTTCCTCTTCCAAAATATCTTCCTCAGCACCCTGCCGCCACACATGAGAGGGACACTGGTCAACATGCGGTGCAGCACCCAGCAGGATTTCCGCACGCTGGCCCGAGAAGCGCAGCGACTCGTCAACGCCTGCGGCGAACAGATGGCCACAGCAGCATCCGCAGATCTCAGCGCGGATGCCCAGAGCAGCGGAGAACCACAGACAACCGAGCAGAGCCCGCCCACCATGGTGGCAACACGACCAAGACGCAGCAGGCGGAACGACATCTGCTATTACCACCACCGTTTCGCCGAGAGGGCGTACAAATGCGTTCCCCCCTGCAAGTTCAAAAGTTCGGGAAACGCCAAAGCCGAGAACCGTTAACGGCTGCGGTTCTCGGCGAAAAAAATAAGCTACTCTATGTGACTGACGGACACACCGGGAGACAGTTCCTGATAGACACCGGAGCTCAACTGAGTTTTATCACCCCTTCCCACGCAGATCGGGCCATGGGCCCCAGGGGTAATGGAGCGATGGCAGCCAACGGCTCGATCATCGACACTTACGGTGAAAGGAGCCTGCCTCTTTGCATCCACGGCCGCAACTATAGATGGACATTTATTGTAGCGGAGGTGAGTTTTAACTTGTTGGGCGCTGATTTTTTGTGTGCACATGGGTTGTTAGTCGATCTAGCAAATAGACGCTTGGTTATTGCATTCATTCATTTTCTTCTATTCCCTGCTCAGCTCGAGTTTCTCCACCACCCGTGCAGGCCAACGTCACAACAGCAGGAGGTAAGTTTGGCCAACTCCTCACCCAATTTCCAGCATTCACAGTTCCCAAATTTTCAGCAACAGTAGCGAAACACGGGGTTGAACACTTCATTCCCACAAAAGGCCCACCCGTGTTCGCCAAAGCTCGGTGCTTAGATGCGATCAAGCTCGCCATAGCATGGGACGAGTTTACCACTCTTGAAAAATTAGGCATTATTAGACGCTCGAAAAGCCCCTGGGCATCGCCACTCCACATGGTCCCGAAAACCGACGGTTCTTGGAGACTGTGCGGCGATTACCGCAGATTAAACAATGTGACAGCGCATGACCACTACCCAATTCCTCACATCCAAGATTTTTCACTGCATCTGGCGGGTGCGCGCATTTTTTCTAAAATAGACCTGGTCCGCGGCTATCACCAAGTCCCCGTTCGAGCGGAGGACATTCCTAAAACGGCTGTAATAACCCCTTTCGGTCTTTTTGAATTCTTGCGGATGCCATTCGGCCTCAAAGGCGCTGCTCAAACCTTTCAGCGGATGATGGACGTGGTATTACGCGACCTCCCCTTCATGTTCGTCTACCTCGACGACATGCTGATAGCCAGCCCGTCAGAGGAAGAACACGAACAACACCTCACTACAGTTTTTCAGAGACTAGAAGAGCACGGGTTAATAATCAATCCAGCCAAATGCAAATTCGGCGTGTCACAAATTGATTTTTTGGGACACAGAGTTTCACCGAAAGGGGCAGTCCCATTGCCAGACAAAGTCCGTGCGGTAAAAAATTTTCCACGACCACAAACGGTCAAATCGCTGCAAGAATTTTTGGGAATGGTTAATTTTTACAACCGTTTCCTCCCCCATGCAGCTCAACTCATGCAGCCCCTGTATGCCGCACTCAGAAAACAAAAGCCTTCCAACGCGGTCGAATGGACCCCGGAGCGCGAACGTGCCTTCGCGGAAGTAAAAAGTGCTCTAGCGAACTCCACATTGTTGGTTCACCCCGATCCCTTGGCCCGCATAGTGCTAACCACAGACGCTTCAGACCTGGCCATAGGGGCAGTTGTGGAACAACACGTTGGCGGAACCTGGCAACCTTTAGCATTTTTTAGCAAATCTTTAAACCAAACCGAGCGTAAATACAGCACTTTTGACAGGGAGCTGCTAGCGCTTCATTTATCCATCCGCCACTTCCAGTTCTGGTTAGAAGGGCGGCGTTTCACGGCTTTTGTAGACCATAAACTGCTCACTTTTGCGATGGCTAAAATTTCAGAACCATGGTCAGGCTTTTGTTTTCTGAGTGCGGCATACAGGGGCTGCATGAGTTGAGCTGCATGGGGGAGGAAACGGTTGTAAAAATTTCAGAACCATGGTCAGGCAGGCCCCCCTCATGGATCGTCACCTTATCGTGGTGGGGGGGTTTGCGTGCCCCAGTGATCCCAGGAGCTATGTTGTCCGGGGCAATTTGCCTCTGATAGGGTCTCCCAAGACAAACTGGTCCTGGGTGAAGGGCCAGACTAAGAACGATCCAACAGACTCTCATGATAAATTGTATATCAAGGATTCAGTGTACCCCGCCCGGTATGGGGTTACCGGGGCCCCACCCTGGAGCCAGGCCTGGGGGAGGGGCTCGAAGGCTAGCGTCTGGTGGCCAGGTTTCCACCCATGGGACCCGGCCGGGCTCAGCCCGAAGGAGTTACATGGGTCCGCCCTCCAGTAGGTTCACCACCTGCAGGAGGGATCATGGAAGTCCGGTGCTATGTGGATTAGGTAGCAGTCAAAGGCGGAGACCTTGGCGGACTGATCCCAAGCTTTCTAAACTGGCTTTTGGTACGTGGAATGTCACCTCTCTGGTGGGGAAGGAGCCTGAGCTGGTGTACGAGATTGAGCGATACCGGCTAGATATAGTCGGCCTCACCTCAACACACAGCTCCGGTTCCGGAACCAGTCTCCTGGAGAGGGGCTGGAGCTTGGCCTTTTCTGGAGTTGCCCCGGGCGAGAGGCGACGAGCAGGGGTAGGTATTCTTGTATCGCCCCACCTTGCTGCCTCTATATTGGAGTTTTCCCCGGTGGACGAAAGGGTTGCTTCCCTGCGCCTTCGGGTTGGGAAACGGGTCCTGACCATCATTTGTGCCTATGCACCAAATGATGTTTCAGAGTACCCACCCTTTTTGGAGTCTGTGACTGGGGTGCTGGAGGGTGCTCCTCCTGGAGACTCCATTGTCCTACTGGGGGACTTCAATGCGCACGTGGGCAACGACAGTGAAACCTGGAGGGGGGTGATTGGGAGGAACGGCCTGCCCGATCTGAACCCGAGTGGTGTTCAGTTATTGGACTTCTGTGCTAACCACAGTCTGTCCATAACGAACACCATGTTCAAGCATAAGGGTGTCCATATGTGCACCTGGCACCAGGACACCCTAGGCCGCAGGTCGATGATCGATTTTGTTATCGTATCATCAGACCTGCGACCGTATGTCTTGGACACCCGAGTAAAGAGAGGTGCAGAGCTGTCAACTGATCACCACCTGGTGGTGAGTTGGATCCGATGGCAGGGGAGGAAGCCATTCAGACCTGGTAACCCAAACGTATAGTGAGGGTGTGCTGGGAGCGTCTGGCTGAGGCCCCTGTCCGGGAGGTCTTCAACTCCCACCTCCGGAAGAACTTCAACCACATTCCGAGGGAGTCTGGAGACATGGAGTCTGAAGGGGCCATGTTCTCCACCTCTGTTGTTGAAGCGGCGGCCCAGAGCTGCGGCCGCAAGGTGGTCGGTGCATCTCGTGGTGGCAACCCCCGAACCAAGTGGTGGACACCAGTGGTGAGGGGGGCCATTAAGCTGAAGAAGGAGTCCTATCAAGCTTGGTTGGCTTGTGGGACTCCCGAAGCAGCTGAGGTGTACCGGCAGGCCAAGCGGAGTGCAGCTCGGGTGGTTGCTGAAGCAAAAACCCGGGTATGGGAGGAGTTCGGTGAGGCCATGGAACAAGACTTTCGGTCGGCTTCAAAGAGATTCTGGCAAACTGTTCGGCGGCTCAGGAGGGGAAAGCAGCTCCCCGTCCACACTGTGTATGGTGCGGATGGGACACTGTTGACTTCAACTGGGGATATCGTCGGGCGGTGGAAGGAATACTTCGAGGATCTCCTCAATCCCACTGATACGCCTTCCACAGAGGAAGCAGGGTTTGGGGACAAGGGGGATGACTCGCCTATCACAGGGGCTGAGGTCGCCAAGGTGGTTAAAAATCTCCTTGGTGGCCGGGCCCCGGGGGTGGACGAGATTCGCCCCGAGTACCTCAAGGCCCTGGATGTTGTTGGGCTGTCATGGTTGACACGCCTCTGCAACATTGCGTGGAGGTCGGGGGCAGTGCCTTTGGCATGGCAAACCGGGGTGGTGGTTCCTCTCTTCAAAAAAGGGGACCGGAGGGTGTGCTCCAACTTTAGAGGGATCACACTCCTCAGCCTCCCTGGGAAGGTCTATGCCAAGGTACTGGAGAGGAGAGTCCGGCCGTTGGTCGAACCTCGGATTCAGGAGGAGCAATGTGGTTTTCGTCCTGGCCGTGGCACATCGGACCAGCTCTTTACCCTCTCGAGAATTCTTGAGGGTTCGTGGGAGTTTGCCCAACCAGTTTACATGTGTTTTGTGGACTTGGAGAAGGCATTTGACCGCGTCCCTCGTGGATTTTTGTGGGGGGTGCTTCGGGAGTATGGGGTATCGGGCTTGTTGTTACGAGCTATTCGGTCTCTGTACGACCGTTGTGAGAGTTTAGTTCGTATTGCCAACACTCGGTCGGAGTCATTCCCAGTGAGAGTTGGACTCCGCCAGGGCTGCCCTTTGTCACCGGTCCTGTTCATAATTTTTATGGACAGGATTTCTAGGCGCAGCCAGGGAATGGAGGGTGTCATACTTGGTGACCACAGGATCTCATCTCTGTTGTTTGCAGATGATGTTGTCCTGTTGGCTTCATCCAGCAATGACCTACAGCTCTTGCTGGGACGGTTTGCCGCTGAGTGTGAAGCGGCTGGGATGAGAATCAGCACCTCCAAGTCCGAGTCCATGGTCCTCAGCCGGAAAAAGGTGGATTGTCCTCTCCGGGTTGGGGACAGGCTCCTGCCCCAAGTGGAGGAGTTTAAGTATCTTGGGGTCTTGTTCACGAGTGAGGGGAAAATGGAGCAAGAGATCGACAGACGGATTGGAGCAGCATCTGCAGTGATGCGGACGTTGTACCGGTCTGTTGTGGTGAAGAGGGAGCTTAGTTCTAAGGCAAAGCTGTCGATTTACCAGTCAATCTACGTTCCTACTCTCACCTATGGTCACGAGCTTTGGGTAATGACCGAAAGAACGAGATCGCGGATACAAGCGGCTGAAATGAGCTTTCTCCGTAGGATTGCTGGACTCACCCTCAGAGATAGGGTGAGGAGCTCAGTCATCCGGGAGAGGCTCAGAGTAGAACCGCTGCTCCTCCACATTGAAAGGAGTCAGTTGAGGTGGTATGGGCATCTGATTAGGATGCCTCCTGGACGTCTCCCACTTGAGGTGTTTCAGGCACGTCCCACTGGGAGGAGACCCCGGGGCAGACCCAGGACTCGGTGGAGAGACTATGTCTCCCAGCTAGTCTGGGAACGCCTTGGTATCCCCTCTGAAGAGCTGGAGCAGGTGGCTGGGGAGAGGGAAGTCTGGGCTTCTCTGCTTGAACTGCTGCCTCCGCGACCCGGACCTCCGGAAAAGCGGTAGAAGATGGATGGATGGATGGATGGATGGTCAGGCAGGCAACAAAGACAGCTAGCTGCAATTTCAGAGTTCACCACAGACATTCGACATGTGGTAGGCAAACTTAACGTGGTAGCAGACTGCCTCTCTCGCGCTGTGACATCACCAGAGCACGAGGAGACAGATTATACTACCTCAGCCACAGAACTCTTCGCCAACGCGGACACGTATGCAGTCCCAATTCACGTAGGGATAGATTACGCAGCCATGGCAGAGGAGCAAAGCGGTGACGCGGACGTGCGCGCGCTCCTGTCTGGACCAACAGGGTTAAGGCTGGAGGAAAGGGGTTTACGTGGCGGTGTACCCCCCCTAATATGCGACATCTCAACCGGCCGACCTCGCCCGGTAGTCCCAGCTGCATGGCGCCGCCGTATTTTCGACTCAATTCACTCCCTCGCGCACCCAGGTGTGCGCGCCTCGGTTAAAATGGTCGCCGAAAAGTTTGTGTGGCCTGGCCTGCGCAAAAATGTAAAGGAATGGGCAAAAACTTGCATGTCTTGTCAGCGCGCCAAAATACACAAACACACAAAAGCCCCTCTAGAGCCTTTTCGAATCCCAGCTAGAAGGTTTGACCACGTTCATGTCGACCTCGTGGGACCACTACCTTCGTCTCAAGGCTTCACACACCTGCTAACAATGATAGACCGTACTACGTGCTGGCCTAAGGCGGTCCCTCTGGCGTCAACCACAGCGGCGGAAGTCGCTCGCGTTTTTTTGACAAACTGGGTGGCGCGTTTCGGCGTCCCATCGGACATCACGTCCGATAGGGGGCCTCAATTTGTCTCAGAGCTTTGGTCAGCCATGGCCAGCAGCTTAGGGGCGACAATTCACCGCACCACCGCTTATCACCCTCAGGCTAATGGGTTATGCAAGCGTTTTCACAGATCTTTAAAGGCCGCCCTCAGGGCCTCGCTAACGGATACAAATTGGGTAAATAAACTTCCCTGGGTTTTATTGGGGTTGCGTGCTGCGCCTAAAGAGGACCTAGACGCCTCCCCAGCAGAACTAATTTTTGCACAACCTCTCAGACTCCCAGGTGAGTTTTTACCAGAGAATCCAGAGCCTGGGCATCTTCCAACCCTGAGGCCTTTAGGCAGCAACGGACCGGACACTCTCCCCGGACCGGCACATCATTCTTTTCCACGGGTTTTTGTCCCTCAAGCTTTAAAAAATGCCGAGTTTGTTTTTGTTAGGCATGAAGCTTTAAAATCAACCCTCCGTCCACCATACGACGGACCATTCAGAGTGCTGGAACCTGGTGATAAGCATTTTGTGCTTGATTTAGGGGACAGAAAAGAAACAGTCAGCATTGACAGACTTAAACCTGCTTTCTTGTTGAGAGACGAACCTGCACGGGTGGTGAGGGCACCTCGGCGGGGTAGACCCCCCAAGAAAAAAGACTCAACCTCCCTGCAGGGAACAAATAACCACTCTCCTCCCCAAGCTGCAGATTCCTTACAGGAGAGTCCCACCAGGACGCCAAAGCGGACCTACAGCAGATTCAGGAGAAGATTAAAACCCAGACGGCACAGGGACTGATGCAAATTAACCAAGAGTTGTTAACTATGTTATCAGATTGTGCCGTGACAGTTTTAAGGCTGATTTGTGATATTACTATACTGTTATGGTTACCACTGCATTCTCTGCAGGAACAAGACTGCTGGAAAGATTTTCCCTTGTTTCCCCTGTCAAGAGGTTTAACAGTATAATATGTCATAGAGATTATCTTAAACTGTAAATTTATTTTGATTGTCCTTTTCTTAGTCGTTTGGGGGGGACTGTGGTTTATATTAATCATATATCCCATACCTACATATGTATGGACATATTAGAATGTTTAGTGATTACAAATGAGTAGTGACCTCACGCCTCAGAACAGGACGAGAGGTCTCGACCGCCAGCGAAGATCAAAGAGCACATGGAGTCGCAGCAGTGGAGACCAGATCGATCTCCCTGACCACCCAGGGTCAGGTGGAGGAGACGGAGGACAATGGAGGGGGAATTAAGTTAATGCGGGATGTCAGCTTTGATATGCAATGTCTTTTGTTGTGTGTTCGATCTCTTATTCTACTTCTGCTTCTGCACCAGATGAGACTTGTTAGAGGAGCGAAGCTGATATTAAACTTTGGTTTATAAATCACATCGCCTTGTTATTTCAAGCTCTTCTACACTAGACAGCATTGGGTGGTAGTCTGTAGGATGACTTTGGAAAGCAAGAAGAGAAAGAGAGTCAAGGCAGAGCCAAAGATTTGGGGGGCGGGGGGTAACAGAAGGAAGAAGGTCGCACAGAGTTCAGGAAGGAGTTGATACAGGCTCTAGGTGGTAGGGAAGAATTACCAGATGACTGCTAAAGGACAGCAAAAGTATTGAGGGAAATGGATAGAAAGGTATGTGGTGTATCCAGTGGACGGAGGAAGACAAGGAGACTTGATGGTGCAATGAGGAGGTACAGGAAAGTGAAGAGTTCTTTTGTAAAAACAGATACGTCCAAGTGGTTTAATATTGAGGAAAAACAACATTTTCATCTGTTGGTTTATAGGTGTTAGTATTTCCAATTCAGCTTCTCAGACATGGTCAGTTGAAATATGAGTATCTCAGACATAATAAAGCAAAAAAAAAATCGAACATCAACTCATAGTTACTTTTTGGCAGTTTATTAGTACTTTTTTTCACAAAAACAGATAAGTCCACAAGACATTCTGTCATGGGCAGCAAGAGCGCGCCCCCCTCCGTCCCATTCATCTCTCCTCAGCTCATCATCACACCTGAGTGAGAGGACACACCTGTGCCCTCTCATCAGCCAGCGTACTTAAGGAAGCATCCTTCAGTGATTCAATGCTGGCTTGGCTGGGTATACTGCCATAAAGACAGCAAGTCATTCACACTGGTGAAAAGAAATTATTAACCTGTGTGCTTTCTCTCCTTTGTTCAGGTTGCTGCCATCATGCGGGTGTGTCACTGGTACTGCACGCGCTCTCCTGCCACTTCACCACTGCCTACAGTAACCTCCACCCATTCAGCCTCCACCATCTCATTCCACCACCCTGCTGGTTTGTCTATTCCCCGCTGGAGTCCTGCCGTGCTCCCTTGGAGCCCACGTCAGTGGTAATTTGGCTAGCCCATTTTCCCCCCTTACTCCATTCCTCCTCTCACTGCTCTCGTCTTCTCTCCACAGGCTCCTTCCTCTGGCGAGTGACTGTTTCAGTAGCTATGCGAGGGCTTTTGCTATTTAATAAAGTAACTGAAATGTGTATTATTGTCTCTTTTGTTGCTGCATCTCGCACATGGGCTGAATTATTGTATCATGACACATTCTTTTGCAAAAACAGACATGTCCCGAAAACCATGCTAGTTTGTGTGGTGGTCTGAGCGCTGATCCCGTCTGCGCTCAGGTCGCTCAGTACTTCCCCTTTTCCATCATGTTACTCCGGGGTTGTCATTAGGACCGCTCAGGGGTTTTTATTATGACAGCGTCATGGCCGTGCTTCCGGCTGTCAAAGTCAAGCCGGTGCCGTGACGGCTGTTTGTCGTTTCTGTTTATTACGTGACCTCTTTTCTGATTAGTCTATGCTCTGTATTTAAGGAAGCAGCTGAGGCTCACTCCTCGCTGTGACCTACACAATGGTACATCTCATACCTTTGGATTGGAGCCCCTATTCCCGACTCTGGTCTTTCCCCTGTGTTTTGGACTTTTGGCTAATTGTCATAGTAAGTGTTTTTGTACAGCGCAGGCTCCGTCCTCGCTGCCTCTCCTAGTTTATTCTTCAGAGTCATTTATCGTGTATCTCAGTTTATGTTCGTGTTTGTCCCACGTGGCTGTTTATTGTTTTCTTGTAAATAAACGAGCAAACTTATTGTCTGGCATCTGGCGTCTCATTAATGCCCGCAAGGGGCATTCATAACAGTAGGTCGCAGCCAAACAAGACGCCAGCCACAGTAAGTTTGTTTTAGGCTTGAGTTTTTTCCCCTTTTTTCGTGTGCCAGTGAACTTCGGGAAATGGCGCCGCCAAGGACTGGTTATTCTTTGGACTTGGGCTACGAGCTGATCGTGGCTCTGATAGAGGTAGATGACCTCCTCTTCCACACTCGTGGGCACATCACCCCCGAAGAACTACGTTGGTACCTGGACCTCGCAGAGGCGCCAATTAAGCGAAACCCTCGCCTTGCTGATCACATTGAGGGCAGGGGGAGGATGGCCGAAGTTGCGGCACTTTGGAGGAGGTTCCGTGGGCTGGAGAAAAATTGCAGCAGGAAGCCAAAGCCAGAGCCAACGGTGAGGCATCTCCACTCTTCGCCTCGGGACCGGGTTCCTGCCACCCAGCCAACCCAAGGTTCTGCATCACCGAAGGGCCGCCTCTGTTCACAGCAGTGGAAACCCCCCGTGAGGAGACACAGTGGGAAGCTGAGCTCATCAGGGGCCACGTGGCTGAAGCACGCTCTTCCTCTCATCCTAGCAACATTCTAAAGAATGTGGTGGTGGCAGTTAGACTGGTGGATGTCAATCCCGAACTTCATAGCTATCCTGAGTACGCCAAGCTGCTGGCCTCTGTCTCTGCGCAGCAGCAGCACTTTCCAGATTTAAATCTAGCTTCACCCTCTGCCGGGAGACATCGTCACCCTGCCAGCGATCAGCCCCTGCGAGATTCCCGTCCGGACCCTGTCCCGGGCCGCCGCCAGAACTCTGCCTCCCAACCAGCTGCTTCCCCCGTGCCACGTCGGATGGTTGAGACAGCAGCTTTAGCCTCCGGGGCGCCTCCCCCTGCTGTTCCGTCAGCTGCTCATCCCCGGACTGCCTCGGTTGCTCCTCCCTCCTCTTCAGCGCGCTTTTCAGTGGCGGTGGGTTCAGTGAGTCCTGCTTTGGCTATGCCCGTCACTAGTCCCATGAGAGCAGCTCGTCCTTGTCTTCCTGGGGGGCCCTCAGTCACCATCCTTAGGGGAAAGGGGAGAACCAAGCCCGCTGCAGCAGCCATCATCGTCCCTCAGGAGGTCAGGCAAGTGTTTCATTTTCACTCTCAGTATAATGAATTACCTTGTCTGACTCCTGGGGGTGGAGATCGGGGTTCACAGTCCTCTGAGCTTCCACCACCTGCTGCAGCCACTAACATTGAACCTGCTACCTCTGTGTCTCCTTCCCCTCTCTCTGAGCATCCCCCGGTGCCTGGAGTTGACCTTCAGGCGAGGGAGGAGCCTGCGGCCCTAGAGAGCCTGGTTCCAGCCCCGCAGGCACGTCGTGGGCAGAGGAGGAGACCGGACTGCCGTTTGGAGCCTGAGCCGACGAGTAAGCATCCCCAGGTCTCCATGGAGGAGCAGTCGGGCCCAGCAGGTTATGGATCCCCTACCTCCACGCCATGCGGGCCTTCGGCGTGGGCTCCAGCGCCTGGGGGGTTCCAGACTGTGGTGACCATCACACCGGCTGCAGAGCCCGCCGCAGTCGAGCCGGAACCCGGGATGGACCTCTGGATCATTGAGCCTGGATCATCGGAGTCCTGAACGGCGGTGGAGACCAAGATCAGGCAAGTGCTCTATTTTGTCTTCTTACTTTCCATTCTCTAGCATTCTTGCCTGTCTCTTGGAAAGGCGAGCTTGGTCCAGCCGTCTGCTGCATTTGAGCTCATCTCGCCAGGCTCTGCTGCTGCCGGTGATCCTGATCCCAGTTCTCTCTGTTTTTCTGAGCCTTCTCCCAGGGTCACTGGAGACGAATCAGCTCTGGTTATTGTCATCGAGGCTCCAGGGTCGTGTTCGGAGGTCATTGAGGATGCTGCGCCGGTCCAATCGGGGCCCATTGAGGGTGCTGCGCCGGTCCAATCAGGTCTCATCAAGGGTGCAGCACTGGTCCAATCGGGGCCCATCGAGGGTGCAGTGCATGGATATTGAAGAATTCTCTGTTCCCTCTCCGGAATGTCGTGTGCATCATGCAGATTCTCCTTTCGCCAGAAGGGTACTCATGTAGACTGGTGTTAACTTTTGATGCAAATTACCCAATTACACGCAAGAGGAAACCCCAAAGGGTTACTTGAATATGAGGGGTTACTGGTCTGGTAAAAGAGTTGCTTGAATATTAAGTAGCAACTTTACTCTTGGTTATATATATATTTCTTCTAAATTTGAGGGGGTTTTTTATCGGGTTACATCGTTTCATTGGTATTTGGGACCTTACTCTTGTCGGTCTGGGAGTCTGTTCTTTTCTTTCCCCTCTAAATCTGTGACTTTTCTGAATCTGCGAGTGTATTTCCCACATTTTTGCTGAATTTCGTAATCTTTTTTCTTTTCAACTATTTCAGTATAAGAAGATTGTATATTCACTAAACTGACTATAGATGCATTACTTATACAATTCAAATGTGGACATTTCTAACCAGTTTTCTGATCGGGGAAATCAAAAGCAACACTTGATTTGAAATACATTGTTTTGTAAGTGAGGAGGGGTGCTGTGTGTTAAAACTATTCTAAGTGCAATTTTGTGACGTTAAATGGAATAAGTGTGACTAGTTACTGCCTTCTTCTGCCCATGTGATTTGTCACCCACCTTGCCTTTGATGCTACTGGACCACAGGGTTATGTCCACGTCTTCAAAGTTTGGTGTTGAGCCCACTAGCTTTTCAGTAATCCACAACTTCTCACAGGCAGATTTTTTTTTCCTTTTTTTTTTTTTTTTTACAGACTGTCACCACATTTTTTCTCTTGCTTATTTTTTGGGACTTGGAGGTTGTATTGCTTTCAGAGACCTTGGTATATCAGTTACCAAATTAGACACTCACCTTTACCTCGTGAGCATATTTTTTGTTAGTTGAAGTCATATTTTGTATTACCGTGTGCACCTTGCAGATGCTTTTTGTTTTTTCTTCCCCTTGCTTGTTCTGTGGTCCTTCATGTTTTTTTTTTCCGTGTCTTGTCTAGTTGTAGTGTTATTGGGTTCTGGGGTATTTTTGAAATATACCTGTATTTTGGTTTCCTCTCGTTTGTTTTATCGGGCTGTACCTTACTTTTCTTTGTTTTCGTTCGTTCTGCTACACGTTATGGTAGTTTGTGTGTTACTTTTCTGCTGCTCACAGACAGAAGAATAAAAAGCGATGGCGAGAACCAAGCAGACCGCCCGTAAATCTACTGGAGGAAAAGCCCCCAGGAAGCAGCTGGCCACCAAGGCTGCTCGGAAAAGTGCTCCGGCCACCGGCGGAGTGAAGAAGCCTCACCGTTACAGGCCCGGTACCGTGGCTCTGAGAGAGATCCGTCGCTACCAGAAATCCACGGAGCTGCTCATCCGTAAGCTGCCCTTCCAGCGCCTGGTCAGGGAGATCGCTCAGGACTTCAAGACGGACCTGCGCTTCCAGAGCTCCGCCGTCATGGCTCTGCAGGAGGCCAGCGAGGCCTACCTGGTGGGTCTCTTCGAGGACACCAACCTGTGCGCCATCCACGCCAAGAGGGTCACCATCATGCCCAAAGACATCCAGCTGGCCCGCCGCATCCGCGGAGAGAGAGCTTAGACTTTCTGCTGCACATCCACCAACCACAGCTGCACGGTGGCGCAGTGGTTAGCACTGCGGCAGCACAGTTTACCCTTGGCCGGGGGATTGTGGGGATCGTGGGATCGTGGGTTCGATCCCAGCCCCCGACCAACAGTGATCTGTGTGGAGTTTGCATGTTCTCCCCGTGTTGCGTGGGTTTACTCCGGGATTTCTCCGGTTTCCTCCCACATGCCAAAAACATGCATGTTAGGTTAATTGGCTGTTCTAAATTGTCCCTAGATATCTGTTTCCTATAGGCCCTTAGAATAGAGGGTTAGCATTAATGAAAGCGCTTTGAGTGGTCTTTGTGACTAGAAAAGCGCTATATAAGTGCAGGTTAGTTAGTTAGTAGTAGTTAGTTACATGGTCCTTATGTAGGTTGAAGGGGTACCTGTATCTTGGGTTGTCATCCTGTTGCTATTGATTGGGTTTTTGGTCATTTGAGTTAAGCCACGCAATTCTATATGGTCCATATTTCACCCGTTCATTATGGGTTGGTTTTTTTTCTCTCTTCCTCTGGGTGTCGCTATTGCTTTGTGTTTTTTGGTTCTCTCCCTCCTGGCCTGTTTTCCCCCTCCGCCCTCCCTGGGCTGGTCCTGTTAACCTCCTGGTTGGGGGGACCCTTGGATGTCACATCTGGCGCCTAGAATGCGCCCTTTGAACGGGGGGGTACTGTGGTGGTGTGAGGGCTGATCCCGTCTGCACTCAGGTCACTCAGTATTTCCCCTTTTCTATCATGTTACTCCGGGGTTGTTATTAGGACCGCTCAAGGGCTTTTATTATGACAGCGTCATGGCTGCGCTTCCGGCTGTCAAAGTCAAGCCGGTGCTGTGACGGCTGTTTGTCATTTCTGTTAATTATGTGACCTCTTTTCTGATTAGTCTACGCTCTGTATTTAAGGAAGCAGCTGAGGCTCACTCCTCGCTGTGACCTACACAACTGTACACCTCGTACCTTTGGATTGGAGCCCCTATTCTCGACTCCGGTCTTTCCTCTGTGTTTTGGACTTTTGGCTACTTGTCATAGTAAGTGTTTTTGTACAGCGCAGTCTCCGTCCTCGCTGCCTCTCCTAGTTTATTCTTCAGAGTCATTTATCGTGTATCTCAGTTTATGTTCGTGTTTGCCCCCCATGGCTGTTTATTTTGTCATTATGTCTTATTGTAACTAAACAAGCAAACTTATTGTCTGGCATCTGACGTTTCATTAATGCCCTGCAAGGGGCATTCATAACAGTTTGTCTGGAACATACTTGAATGTCTATAAGCATCAATGTAGTATGACTGACACACTGATTTAGGCATATCCACTCAGTAAAATGGTATAATATAGCTATAATAAAGCTATAATTCAAGATTCAAGATTCAAAGATTTTATTGTCAATACTACTGCACGTACAGGACATACAGGAGAATTGAAATGGTGTTTCTCTCTCTCGTCATTGGTGTGCACAGTATAAAAACAAAAGGAATAAGGCTGGAAAAAAGAAAACAACAACAGCGGTCTAATATACAATATGTACAGTAATGCAACCTGTGGTGCAAATGGCGACAGGAAAGACCCAGACCTCCAACTGTGCAAAATTGAGATAACGATTAACGATGATAAAACCCAGCAATCTATATACAGACAACTACAGATGTAATACCTGTAGTTGCAGTTCAATGTGGTAGTGTAGGTGCAAATAATAACAGATAGGACTGCACATGATCAGTATTGCAGTGACAAACACACAGACGGCAGCAGATATGGCTTTTGTGCAAATGGTTGCAGTTAATGTTAACGTGCAGACATACAGCAGCAAAGTAACGTGCAGACATACAGCAGCCACCGCCGGAGTGGTGGCTCAGTTGGTAGAGCATCCGCCCCACACCCGGGAGGCAGGGGTTCAAATCCCGGCCGGGTCATGCCGAAGACCATATAAAAGTGGAACTTCCTGCCGTCCAGCTTGGTGCTCAGCAATAATGGAATGGAGGAGGGAAATCTGTGGCGGCGCCTTGCATGGCAGCGGCCCTCTGATTCTGCACTGGGGTGTGTGTGATTGACACTGTAGATAAGTAAAGCACAATCTCGTTCTACTGTACATGATTGGTTGTACGGTTAAATGACAATAAGGGTGATTTAATTTAATTTAATTTGATTTAATTAAAGTAGCAAGAATTCTGATAATAGAAGATAATAGTAGCAAGAATTCTGAATATTGTTCACTGTTCCGACCTTGTTTGCGCCCTACTGGTGGACACATCACTGGTTCATCTGCTTCATCAAAATTATCCATATTTGACACAAAATGCAAAAAAAATGGGGAAAAAAAACTGGCAGGGAAATCACTCACAGCAAGCAGGTGCTATGTTCAAAATGCTCACTCCTTCCCCATATAGTGTGCTATATAGTGAATGCGCAGCCAACAGAGCAGTGAGACATGAGCGTCACATCACAATATAAACTACCTTAAGGTATTTATATTTAATAATTCAGCAAAAACAATTTGATTTAATGCATATTTACTACAAATTACATGCAGGTGTTCATTTTTTTTACGACCGTCATTAGTCTGTCATGTTTTAATGTCTTGCGTGATGACGTCATTAACCATGCAGCAAAAACAAGCCCAGTGGTGTCCAAAAGCGGTTAATTTTATTGTTATATTGAGTTTACTGTAGAGTCCACTATATCTAAATTCAGTATATAGCGAGTAGGGAGTGAGTGAGTGAGTGAGTGAACATTCCGAACACAGTCAGGGAAATCAGTCAAAGCGAGCAGACCGGGAAGGCAGCCATGATGAGTCACGTGACCCAAATACCAAGCACTATTTTGCTGTATGGAGTTATCTGCTTTTGTTTAAAAAAAAAAAAATGCTCCCGGCGTTTATTGGCTTGTGGAAAAAACAAAACAAAACATGAATTTGTAGTGTCTATAACACAGGACATATCGGATTTTGAGAAAAAAATTTGAACTTCTATAAGTAGGTATTATTAACAGTTGTTTGATGTAAAGAGAGAAATTTTCCTGGAAGTGGCGCTTATCGGTTTTGAAAACAAACTCTTCAAGTATTCAAAGGAAGAGGTTATCAATGAAAAAGTGGGATAGTCAGGGAGATGAAGAAAGTAGACAGGAGTATTTGGAATCTAGGTGCATGGCAAAGAGAGGTGACAAAGGCAAAGGAAAAAAGCATATAGTGTGGCGATGTTAAAATAAGACACGGCGTCTGGAGTTTTAATGAAGTTTATTGATCAAATCATCGCCATCACGGAGCTCACCCCAGCTGCTGTATAAGCATGCTGGGGATCGCTCTCAGGCTCTCATGAGCTGTAGTCAGAAGCAGTCAGAAGAAGAACAGAGGGTGAACATATGAATTCAGCCACTTAAATACCCAGCAATGGACAATACATCAAAGGCATTTTATCATCAAAGGAAATGCATTCAGACATGTGACATTTGTACCACAATGCGAGCAGGAAGCATGAATGTTTGCATTTGCGTCATACATATCCACAGGATGCTGGTGCCTGAACTAAGCACAGGAAGGCTGCCTATTGATCTCAACACACACATCTCACTGTCCTGTTAATTGCTCTAGTCGAGCGCTGTGTTTGTCCGTGGCTGCTGTGGGGGGGTACCCCATACACTCCCCCCCCAGAGGGCTTAGCGGGGAGCTGAGACCTCGGTAGTCCCGCTTTGGTGGCGAGCTGCGCGGAAAGTCTGTGCCGGGGAAGGGAGGAGGGTGGGGGTAGCAAGTGGCGGGGGATGTCCATGGCTGTGGGAAGAAAAGTTAGTCTCTGATTCCTCTCGCGATTCAGTCCGGCAATGAAGAAAAACAGGAGCTGAAGCTATGTGAGGGACTTGACGTTTAGGCTTTAGGTGCGTTCGCGGCCCTAAAGCCCTCGGGGACAGCTGACGGCTGGATTCCCGTCGTGCGCAGTGGCTGAGACTTACACCAAATCCTGTGTGCGGGCTGCGTGTGTGCTTCAGGTGTGTGAGCAGTCCTGAAGAGCCGTGTGCAGCGGCGGAGGATGATGTATACGTCTGTAGAGCCAGCTTGTCTCTGGTGCGTGGCACGCGCTGCGGCCACGTGCCTTCCAGCTGCGCTGTTCTGATGCGAGGCTTCTGTGCATGGCCGGTCCGCTGTCGCGAGGCAAATCAGGGTCAGGGGGCTTGATGGAGATCTGCGCAGTCGGCGCCGATTGTCTCCCCTGTTCGGGCTGTTGGTCGTCGCTCGTGCCGGGTCATGGTGCGTTCAGGTCCACGCGTTCTCCGTCGGCCATGGGCCGCCGTCGTGGAGAGAGGGCAAGGTGTGTGCGCTCTCGTATGGAGACACAGAATCGTGTGTCAGGAGCCGTGAGAGCGGCCGGTCCAGCGTGGATGTGCCGATCTAGGCGTGCAGACCTCACCATGAAATTTCCTCAGCTTTCCCGGTCGTGGGTGGTCTCCGAAGAGCGTCAAAGTCTCCCTGAAGCAGAAAGGAAGGGCAGATCAGTCGGGCTGCCGCGTTCGCTCGTCGTCGGAGAATCACTGCCGGGTGCTGCGTTTGCTGGCAGCGTGTTCTTTTCAGCGTCGGGTCGCCAGCGTGGTTGTCCAGACCAGAAGGTTGCGTCGCACAAAGCGTGTGCGTCTGCGGGGTCACCAGTGTGGCGATGTTAAAATAAGACACGGCGTCTGGAGTTTTAATGAAGTTTATTGATCAAATCATCGCCATCACGGAGCTCACCCCAGCTGCTGTATAAGCATGCTGGGGATCGCTCTCAGGCTCTCATGAGCTGTAGTCAGAAGCAGTCAGAAGAAGAACAGAGGGTGAACATATGAATTCAGCCACTTAAATACCCAGCAATGGACAATACATCAAAGGCATTTTATCATCAAAGGAAATGCATTCAGACATGTGACATTTGTACCACAATGCGAGCAGGAAGCATGAATGTTTGCATTTGCGTCATACATATCCACAGGATGCTGGTGCCTGAACTAAGCACAGGAAGGCTGCCTATTGATCTCAACACACACATCTCACTGTCCTGTTAATTGCTCTAGTCGAGCGCTGTGTTTGTCCGTGGCTGCTGTGGGGGGGTACCCCATAATAGTGAGTTGTATGAGAGGCTAAACACTAAGGAAGGAGAAAAGGACTTGTATCGATAGGCTAGACAGAGAGATCAAGCTGGAAAAGATGTACAGCAGATTAGGTTGAGTAAGGACAGAAATGGTAATGTACTAACAAATGAGGAGAGTGTGTTGAGAAGGTGGAAGCAGTACTTTGAAGAGATGATGAATAAAGTAAATGAGAGAGAGAGGAGGATGGATGGATGAAAGAAAGATAGTCAACAAGGAAGTCCCGAGGATTAGCAAGGCAGAAGTGAGGGCAGCTTTGAAGAGGATGAAGAATGGAAAGGTGGTTGGTCCAGATGACGTACCAGTGGAAGTATGGAGATGTTTAGGAGAGACGGCAGTGGACTTTTTAACCAGATTTTTTAACACAGTCTTGGAGAGTGAGAGGATGCCTCAGGAGTGGAGAAGAAGATGAAGAGAAGAAGACCAAGATGGCGGCGCGTGCACAACGCGAGGCTCAGCGTCTTCTCAGATTTTGTGGATTAGAATCAGAATCAGAATCAGAATCAGGTTTATTGCCATTGTTCATGTAGTACACAAACTAGGAATTTGTCTCGGTACAATGCTGCAACATTAAACATGATAAGATAAGAGAAATAAACTATACATGTAATAAAGTGTAGGATAAGATTAAGTGATACTGGTCAACAGTTAAAATATATATATATATTAGCCAGCAGCAGATACTGTGGAGAACTATATAGTGCAGTCGGTAATGCAGGAAGAAAACAGTGATGATTGACATGAGTCTGGTTGAGCTGCTGTACATGGTGCACGAGAGTCACTTAGTGTTCAGCAGTCTAATGGCAGAGGGGAAGAAGCTGTTCATGTGACGGGAGGTTTTAGTCTGGATGGACCGAAGTCTTCTACCAGAGGGGAGGGGGGCAAACAGTACATGACCAGGGTGTGAGGGATCGGCTATGATCCGGCCAGCACGCCTCCGGGTCCTGGAGATGTACAGATCCTGGAGAGATGGGAGCTTGCAGCCGATCACCTTCTCAGCAGTGCGCACGACGCGCTGCAGCCTTAGTCTGTCCCTGGCAGTGGCTCCTGCGTACCACACGGTTATGGAGGTGGTGAGGATGGACTCGATGATGGCTGTGTAGAACTGCACTAACATCTTGGTGGGTAGCTTGAGCTTCCTCAGCTGCCACAGGAAGAACATCCTCTGCTGGGCTTTTTTGATGAGTGAGCTGATGGTCAGCTCCCATTTGAGGTCCCTGGTGATGGTAGTGCCTAGGAAGCGGAAGGAATCAGCAGTGGTGATGGGAGAGCCTGAGAGGGTGAGGGGGGGCAGAGGAGTAGTGACTTTCCTGAAGTCTACAATCATCTCCACTGTCTTCAGAGCGTTCAGCTGCAGGTTGTTATTGCTGCACCAGGACGCCAGCTGGGCCACCTCTCTCCTGTAGGCGGACTCGTCGCCGTTGGAGATGAGCCCGATGAGGGTGGTGTCGTCCGCAAACTTGATCAACTTGACAGACTGGTGGCTGGAGGTGCAGGAGTTGGTGTAAAGGGAGAAGAGTAGGGGGGAAAGTACACAGCCCTGGGGTGATCCGGTGCTGATGCTAGTATAGTCTGAGACAGTCTTTCCCAGCCGCACATGCTGCCTCCGGTCCGTCAGGAAGTCGATGATCCACCTGCAGAGGGAGTCAGGCACGTTGAGCAGGGACAGCTTGTCCCGGAGCAGAGCGGGGCGGATGGTGTTGAATGCGGAGCTGAAGTCCACAAACAGGATCCTGGCGTAGGTTCCCGGGGAGTCCAGGTGCTGCAGGATGGAGTGGAGGGCCAGGTTGACTGCATCGTCTACAGACCTGTTGGCTCGGTAGGCAAACTGCAGCGGGTCCAGGAGAGGGGTGGTGATGGACTTGAGGTGGGACAGGACCAGGCGCTCAAAGGACTTCATGACTACAGAGGTGAGCGCTACAGGTCTGTAGTCATTAAGTCCAGTGATCCGTGGCTTCTTGGGGACAGGGATGATGGTGGAGGATTTGAGGCAGGACGGCACGTGGCATAACTTAAGGGAGGTGTTAAAAATGTCTGTGAATACAGGAGCCAGCTGTTTCGCACAGAGTCTCAGGGTGGAGGGAGACACGCCGTCTGGGCCGGGGGCCTTGCGCGGGTTCAGTCTGGAGAACTGTTTGAGCACATCCTGCTCACTGATGATAAGGGGAGGGGGGGAGGTGGGGGGGGGTGCCTTAAATGAAGTAGGGAATGTGGAGGCTGTGGAGCTGGAGGGAGGGGGGGAGTTGGACACAGATGACGAGGTGTCAAAACGGGCATAGTGTTGGGACAGTCTCTGACAAAGGGCTTTGTCATCCTGACCTTTAGGAGCCTGAGGCCGATAGTTGGTGATCTGCCTCAGTCCTCTCCACACGGAAGCCGAATCATTAGCAGTGAACTGCTGCTGGAGTCTCTCTGAGTACACAGATTTAGCCCTCTTCAGCTCTCTGTTAAACCGGTATTTAACCTCCCTGTAGCAGTCCCTATCTCCACTTTTCAGCGCTGCTTCCTTCTCCTTCCTGATCTGTCTGAGCTTAGCTGTGAACCAGGGTTTGTCATTAGAGTAACTCACCCTGGTGCGTGATGGAAGAATGTTCTCTTCACAAAAGTGGATATATGAGTTCACAGTGTCCGTGTACTCATCCAGATCATGCGTGGCTCCTTTAAGCATGCCCCAGTCAGATATTTCCATGCACGTTTCCAGCTTCTCCTCAGCATCACTGGTCCGTATCTTCGTAGTGCTCACAACAGGTTTAGTGAGCTTCAATCTCTGTCTGTATGTGGGAATGAGGTGAACCATCACGTGATCAGATAATCCCAGCGCAGCTCGAGGGACAGCGTGATATGCGTCTTTCACTGTGGTGTAACAGTGATCCAGTGTGTTTAATCCTCTGGTGGGGCATTTAATAAACTGTTTGTAGCGGGGGAGATCGTGGCTCAGATTGCACTGATTAAAGTCGCCAGCCACAATAATCAGCGAGTCTGGAAAACTCCGCTCTGTGTGTTGAATGTGATCCGCGAGCACGCGCTGAGCTTCGCGCGTGTCCGCGTCGGGAGGGGCGTACACAGCGATCAGTATAAAAGAAGCAAACTCCCGTGGGGAATAAAAAGGCTTGCAGTTGATAACAAGAAATTCCAAGGCAGGAGAACAGTGTTTGGAAATTTCCGTTACATCAGAGCACCAGCTACAGTTGATGTAGAAGCAGACACCGCCTCCTGTGGTCTTGCCGGAAAGCTCTGTGTCACGATCAGCACGGAAGAGCTGGAAGCCGTCGAGGCGCAGCGCGCTGTCCGGTATATTTTCCCGGAGCCAGGTCTCAGTAAAGCAGAGGACAGCTGAGGAGGCGAGGTCCTTAAAACGCATCAGCAGTCTCAGTTCATCCACCTTGTTAGAGAGAGAGTTGGTATTGGACAGAAATATGCCAGGCAGCGCCGTTCGCGAGCCTCTCCTGCGAAGTCGCACGAGAGCGCCCGCTCGTCTTCCTCTCTTCCGCCGTCTCACTTTCCGAGCCAAACAACAAACCAGATCGGCGGCAGGGGCTAGAAAAACTGGGAGGAGGTCCGTGGGGGTCAAAGTCCTGATATTTAAAAGTTCTTCACGGGTATAAGTGCAAGCAGACACACAATTGACAAACAAAAACAAACAAAGAGCGCAGCGAAGCACCATGTCGACCGCTGTGGGCGCCATCTTGTCTTCCCATTAGCAGTGTTATTTCTGCTCATTTCGGGTATGTTCGTTCAGAACAGCTTCGCTTTCACATCTTACACCCGAAATGAGCTTTTGGACATTGGATTACAAAATAACGATAACGATCTTTTTATCAGCAACCTACGTCTCATCCCTGAGCTCCGGAGAACACCCGACGCTCAGCAGGCTTCCCAGCCGACCGGAAGTGCTCGCAGGCGGCGTAGAGACCGTAAACAAAGGCGGGGGAAGCGCGGTGGGCTAAGAGATAAGCTAAAGCTAACACCGTACCGGCTTTCTCTACCCAGTATTTTCCTTGCTAATGTACGGTCACTGGCGAACAAAATGAATGAACTACGGCTTCGGATCACCAACAATAAGAGACTTATGAACTGCAATATCATGATTTTCACGGAAACATGGCTACACAGTGGAATACGCGACAATGCTATTGAGCTAGCCGGCCTACACACGCTCCGGGCAGACAGAGCAGCAGATGACTCCGGTAAGACCAGAGGTGGGGGAGTGTGCATTTATATTAACAAGGCTTGGTGCACGAACTCTGTCACTGTTGAGAGACACTGCTCAGCTAACCTGGAGTTTCTCATGGTTAAATGTAGACCTTTCTATCTGCCACGCGAGTTCACTTGTACCATCATAACAGCCGCTTACATTTCTCCGGATGCTAATGCTAATCTTGCTATGAAAGAACTGCATGCAGCTATTAGCAAACAGCAAACTGCACACCCAGAGGCAGCATTTATTGTGGCGGGTGATTTTAACCACTCTAACCTCAAGACAGTGCTTCCTAAATTCTACCAGCATGTCTCCTGTCACACAAGAGGGGACAAAACATTGGACCATGTTTACACCAATATTGTGGGAGCCTACACAGCAACTCCCCTCCCCCACCTAGGTCAGTCTGATCACTTATCCTTGTTCCTTACCCCCAAGTATGTACCGCTCATCAACCGGGTGAAGCCATCAATGAGGACCATCAAAGTGTGGCCAGAGGGGGTTGACTCTGTACTCCAGGAGAAGTTTAGGAACACAGACTGGAGTATGTTCACCTCTCAGGCTCCCTGTGGCTCCCACATAAACATCGACTCTTACACCCACTCAGTCCTGGACCATATCAACACCACTATTGACAGTGTCACCACGGACAGACAGATCACCACGTACCAAAATCAGAAGCCGTGGATGAACAGAGAAGTGCGGCTTCTGCTAAAGGCACGTAACAATGCCTTTAGATCTGGTGATGCACAGGCCTACAGTTCATCCAGGGCAGATCTGAAGAGGGGCATCAAGAAGGCCAAGCACAGCTACAAGCTGAAGGTGGAGGAACATTTTGGGGACTCTGACCCCCGACGCATGTGGCAGGGCATTCAAGCTATCTCTGATTATAAGCCCAGCAACTCCATACCTATAGCCATGACTGTGCCCTTTCTCAATGAGCTAAATGACTTCTATGCTCATTTTGACAAGGACAATAACGAAAAGAACATCAATTTCCCACCCTCTGACGACCTCCACCACCTCACACTCACCCACACCGACGTCTGTAACGCACTGAGTCATGTCAACGTACGTAAGGCTGCTGGCCCTGACGGCATTCCTGGGCATGTGCTGAGGGCATGCGCTGAGCAGCTGGCAGGGGTCTTCACAGACATCTTCAACCTGTCCCTGGCCCAGGCCGTGGTACCAGCGTGCTTCAAGACCACTTCAATAGTACCAGTGCCGAAATATTCAACACCATCGTGCCTAAATGACTATCGCCCTGTGGCACTGACGCCCATAGTCATGAAGTGCTTTGAGCGACTGGTCTTGGCACAGCTCAAAAAATGCCTGCCCCCTACACTGGACCCTCACCAGTTTGCCTACCGGAGCAACAGGAGTACAGAGGATACGGTTTCTACAGTGCTGCACTATGCACTCTCACACCTGGATGACAAGAACACCTACGCAAGAATGCTGTTTGTTGACTTCAGCTCAGCATTCAACACAGTTATCCCCTCCAAGTTGATCACTAAACTTGGGGACCTGGGAATCAGTACCTCCACCTGCAACTGGATCATGGATTTTCTGACCAACAGACCCCAGCATGTTAGGTCAGGCCCCAACCGTTCTTCCGTCATCACACTCAACACTGGTGTACCACAGGGCTGTGTGCTCAGCCCATTCCTCTACTCCCTCTTCACCCATGACTGCAGGCCTATGTATGGATCCAATTCCATCATAAAGTTCGCAGATGACATCACGGTGATTGGACTCATCAGGGACAACGATGAGTCAGATTACAGGGCAGAGGTTGAGCACTTGGCTACTTGGTGCGCTAACAATAACCTGCTCCTTAACACCAGCAAAACCAAGGAGCTCATAGTGGACTACAGGAAGGAGAGGGGAGAGACACATGACCCCATCCATATCAATGGCATAGCTGTTGAACGTGCCCCCAGCTTCAAATTCCTGGGGACCCACATCTCGGAGGACCTGTCCTGGTTAGTTAACACCACCAGCCTGATCAAGAAGGCCCATCAGCGCCTCTTCTTCTTGAGGACACTGAAGAAGAACCATCTGTCAACTGACATCCTGGGCAACTTCTACCGCTGCGTGATAGAGAGTACCCTGACCAACTGTGTCACAGTCTGGTATAGGAGCTGCTCTGTCGCTGACCGTAAGGCGCTGCAGCGGGTAGCGAAAACCTTTTGCCCAACGCATCACAGGGACTCCACTTCCAGTTATAGAGGACGTCTACAGGAAAAGATGTCTGCGCCGGGCACGCAGCATTCTTAGGGACTCCAACCATCCTGCTCATGGACTGTTCCCGCTTCTCCCCTCCAGAAGGCTTTCAGAAGCCTTCGGACTAGAACCAGCAGGTTTAGGAACAGTTTCTTTCCAACAGCTGTCACGTTATTGAACTTAGTTCCCCGCTGACTCTCTTACCATCATCTCTTATCATCCTCACCTGTACATAACTGCCCATCTAACTTATTGTACATTATTTGCACATAACAGTACTCTTAACTTTCTGCACTGCTGCATATATTTGCATATATTTGCTTAAATTGCACATACTGTTAATTACCGTATATACTGCACTGCTGTCCTTTGCACTTCTGATTGGATGCTAAACTGTGTTTCGTTACCTTGTATTCATACATGTGTAATGACAATAAAGTTGAATCTAATCTAATCTAATCTAATCTAAGAAGTGTTTTGGTACCAATTTTCAAGAGCAAAGGTGATGCTCATAGCTATAGTAACTACAGAGGCATAAAATTGATCAGTCACACTATGAAGATATGGGAAAGAGTTGTTGAAGCCAGGTTAAGAGGAGGTCACAATCAGTGAGCAGTAGTACAGTTTCATGTCAAGAAAGAGTACTACAGATGCAATGTTTGCGTTAAGAGTGTTGATGGAGAAGTATAGAGAAGGTCAGAAAGAGTTGCACTGTGTCTTTGTAGATCTGAAGAAAACATATGATAGGGTGCCAAGAGAGGAAGTGTGGTACTGTATGAGGAATTAAGGAGTGGTATGTGTGTATGTGAGGGTAGTGCAGAACATTTATGAGGACAGCGAGACGGTGGTGAGGTGTTCTGTAGGAGTGACAGATGGGTTCAAGGTGGGGGTGGGGTTACATCAGGGATTGGCTCTTAGCCCCTTCTTGTTTGCCATGATGATGGAAAGGCTGACAGACAAGGTCAGGTAGGAGTCTCCGTGGACCACGATCTTTGCAGACGACATTGTGATCTGTAGTGAGAATAGGGAGCAGGTGGAAGAGAACCTAGAGAGGTGGAGGTATGCTCTAGAGAGAAGAGGAATGAAAGTCAGTAGAAGCAAGACAGAATACATGAGTGTGAATGAGAGGGAGGCAGGTACAGTGGTGAAGATGGGAGGAGTAGAGGTAGTGAAAGTAGATGAGTTTAAATACCTGGGGTCAACCACCCAAAGCAATGGAAAATGCACAAGAGAGGGGAAGAAGAGAGCGCAGGCAGGATGGAGTGGGTGGAGACGAGTATCAGGAGTAATTTGTGACAGAAGGGTAGCGGCAAGAGTGAAAGAGGAGGTTTACAAGACGGTAGTGAGACCTGCTATGATGTATGGTTTGGAGAAAGTGGTGCTGACAAACAGACAGGAGGTGGAGCGGGAGGTGGCAGAGATGAAGATGCTAAGGTTTTCATTGGGAGTGACGAGGAGGAACAAGATTAGAAATGAGTATGTCAGAGGATTGGGCATGTGCAGAGGAGGGATAGTGGATATATTGGACAAAGGATGTTGAAGAATGAGCTGCCAGGCAGGAGGAAAAGAGGAAGACCACAAAGAAGATTCATGGATGTAGTGAAGGAGGACATGGAGAGGGTTGGTGTTACAGAGGAAGATAAAAGGGATAGGGTGATTTAGAGGAAGATGATCCGCTGTGGCAACCCCTGGGGGAGGAGGAGGAGGAAGAGGAAGAGGAGGAAGAAGAAGAAGAAGAAGAAGAAGAAGAAGAAGAAGAAGAAGAAGAAGAAGAAGAAGAAGAAGAAGAAGAACAAGAAGAAGAACAAGAACAAGAACAAGAACAAGAACAAGAACAAGAACAAGAACAAGAAGAACCTTCAGAGTGACTTGAGACCACAGAGTGGTCCAACTACTACTCCCACTTCCTATAGGCTGGCTCCAACAACCCCAAAACAGTCTTTTCTACAATCAACAAAATTTTCAAACCCATCAACAACACCTCCCCAGCATTCACTGCTGAAAAGTGCAACTCATTCCTGTCTTTTTTCCAAACAAAGATCACCACCATCCACAGCAACCTGATTACCTCCCCTCTGATCCTAACTCCTTCCATTAACTCCTCCCCCGCCTCTATTCAGCTGCTGTCTCATTTCCCCACACTGACCCCTCTAGAACTCACTAACTACAGGCATGAGAAGCCCCACACCCATACTGGACCCCATTCCCTCCACACTTATCAAATCCTGCCTCCCATCCCTCTCCCCACTCATCTGTGCTATCATCAACACCTCCATCAGCTCCGGCTCAGTTCCTCACCCCCTGAAACTCGCCACTGTCACCCCAATCCTCAAAAAACCTGGACTAAACCCCAACATCGTGAACAACTTCCATTGCATCTCCAACTTGCCCTTCCTATCAAAAATCCTACGTGTTGTTGCCACCCATCTCAAAACCCACCTTACCTCCAATGACCTCTTTGAGACATTCCAGTCCGGATTGTGCTTACAACATAGCACCGAAACAGCCCTTCTCAAAGTGACAAACGACCTCCTCCTCTCAGCCAACTCTGGACTCCTGAACATCCTGATCATGCTCGACCTCACAGCTGCCTTTGATACTGTCAATCACTCCATTGTCCTCTCCCGTCTGGAAACCTTCCTTAGAATCACTGGCACAGCTCTCTTCTGGTTCCACTCATATCTCACCAGCAGACAACAATTCATCCATGTCAACAACTGCATCTCCTTCACAGCCCCCCTTTCCCATGGTGTTCCCCAGGGCTCTGTGCTTGGCCAGCTCCATTTCATCATCTATATACTCCCACTTGGTAACATCATCTGATGACATGGCTTTAACTTCCACTGTTATGCCGACGATGTTCAGATCTACATTTCTACTAACTGCATAACCACAGGGACCTGCTCCATAGTGGAAAACTGTCTCTCTGAAATAAAATCCTGGATGCAAAAGAACTTTCTACAACTTAACTCTTTGAGTGTGAGAATTTGCGTGGCCCTAGTGGCAGAGTGCGGCACTGCACCTGCCTTCTCACTCTGACTTTGTCAAAAGTAAGTGAGAAATTTCTGGGTTTTTTTAAATGTACTGATTTCTTGTTCATGTACTTTGAAGATAAGATGAGGTACCTCTGTACAAAAAACGGTGTCAAAAGACTGAATCATTTTTTGTGTAAATATGTCCAAAGTCCAGTTTTGACTGAGTTATGGAATGTAAAGAGGTGCCGCGGCATTATGCAAATTAGATGCGTAAATTTATTCCTATCTGAAACTTTGGATCATATTTTACATCTTTCTGATTGACAGTAAGCCATTATCTCTTACCACTTTCAAGTTATAGCCTTGGAAATCTGAACTATTTTATTGACAAAAAATATTTACCACTCTTGACCACTAGGGGTTATGTCACAGTTTGGCAACATACAGACTCATAGGGTTAACTATAATAAGTCTGACATGATGATCATCAGGCAGGAATCTCTCATCAATACCACCCACAACTTCAACCTCACTGCTGCCAACTCCACACTTTCCCCATCCCCACAGATACAAAACCTTGGAGTCATCTTTGACAGCCACCTCACTTTTGAACAGCACATCAATCATGTCACCAAAACTGCCTTCTTCCACCTAAAAAACATAGCCCGACTCTGTCCCTCACTCACCTTCTCCATGGCAGAAACCCTCATACACGCATTTATCACATTCAGACTCAACTACTGCAATAGCATTCTTTACAGCTCATCATCCAAAGTCCTCCAGAAACTTCAATCCATTCAGAACTCAGCCACCCATCTCCTCACACAGTCCCGCTCCCGCGACCACATCACCCCTGTCCTCCAGAACCTCCACTGGCTCCCAATCTCACAATGCATGCAGTTCAAAGTCCTTCTCCTCACCTTTAAAGCCCTTCACTACCAGGCCCCTTCCAATTTCACCGACCTGTTGCACCGGAACCCCCCCCCCCCCCCCCCACCGCCCCGCCAACCGCTGCCTCCGTTTCTCTGATCCAAACCTCCTCTTTCCACCACACAGAACCAAACACAGAACCTGGGGGGACAAAGTGTTTTCCATCGCAGCCCCCTCCCTCTGGAACTTCCTCCTCCTACAGATCACACAGGCTTAAACTACTTCAAATCATTACTCAAAACCCACCTGTTCAGACTTGCTTTTAACCTTTAAGTTTAACTTTTTTTTTCGTTTATTAATGTAAAGCATCTATGAGTGCTTTGGAAAGTGCTATACAAATAAAATGTATTATTATTATTACTTAGTCTATAATCAAAAGTGGTAAAACTTGCCTTTTAACTGAATTTTATAATTATCAGAATCATGACATTTTAAAATACAGAACAGTTTAAGGTTTACTTGAATTTTGTGGGGATGACGAGCAATATTTAAACACATTTATATTTAAGGACCAGTGGTCGGAGTAGATTTTGTTTGTACTTGATAAATGTTCAGAGTTGGTAACATTTTGATGAATGCTGAAACATACATAAATTTCACTCTAACAGTTGACAAGCAAATCTATTCTGATCACATTTCATGAATGATTAATACAAAGAAAGACCACATTTGCATAAGAAAAGCTAATCATTTCTCAGATCAGCTAAATCCTACCAGGCAGCACATTTATTCTGTGGTGTACCCCCATAACATTAACTCACATTAGCAAATTAGCAACCAGCTAACTTCAGACAACAATTCACCTGCTAAATCAATAATATGATATGTACCTCTTTTGGATTGAGGGGTTTGTCCTTTTATTTGACAACCAATTTAAAATGTTTTGCTGCCCTTGTGGAGCGCTTACATTCCAGAGGAGCGTCCCCACTTGCCGCCCTTACAACTGACTGACTCAGAGAAGGTGCAAGGACCAGCTGGGCAATGCCAACTCTACAGCAGGGGCGAGGGGGGGATACATTGTCTGATTATTAGAAATGTTAAATTTTCATTGCTTGCAAATGAAAAAATGACAACTTCTTCATACTCACTTGTAGATTTTTTTTTTATTAATTATAATTATATGATTATTGGGGCATTATATTAGCTGGATTTGATTTTGGGGGGTTACAACCCTTCATCCCCCCAACCTCCCCATAAATTACGCCTATGGGACTGTAGATGATGAAATCCCTAAATTTCTTGCAATTGTACATTGAGAAATGCTGTTCTTAAACTGTTACTGTTTGCATGCAGTTGTTCACAAATTGGTGAACCTTACCCCATCCTTGCTTGTGAATGACTGTGCCTTTTGGGAGTGCTCCTTTTATAACCAGTCATGACACTCACCTGTTTCCAATTAACTGTTCATCTGTGGAATGTTCCAAAAAGGTGTTTTTTGAGCATTCCTTAACTTTCCCAGTCTTGTCTTTCTCCTGCCCCAACGTTTTTGGAACATGTTGCATGCAGGCATCAAATTCAAAATGAATGTATATTTACAAAAAAAAAATCAAATGTATCAGTTTGCACATTAAATATCTTGTCTTTGTAGTGTATTCAGCTGAGTATAGGTTGAAAAGGATTTTTAAACCATTGTGTTATGTATGAAAAAAGCGAGCGGTGAGCCATCTTATGCCAAACAACCAATTGGACTTTGATGTCTGACGGCCGACGCCAGCTACAGTAAGCCTCAGGGTCCAAACCCTCCCAAAGTCACACATTAAATCCCCCCCCATTCAGAAAAATGTAGAACAATGTATAACTTAGCAAATCAACCACCTTATTACATCTTGAACACTTTTTAGATTGTTTGTTGTATTTTTGAACTTACAACTTGGGTCTGCGGGTGGACCGCCACTAGACCTGGTGGGCTAAGTGGATTATTCTGCCAGGGTTTTTTCTTTTTTTTAGCCGTGCTCCTGACTAAACAGCCATTCATTTTTTTTCTTACAGTCTTCCATGGGAGGAACAGTTCTGCCTGAGGGGTTCTGTGGCGGGCCCGTGACGGCCTCATCTCTGGAGCTGTCGGACCCCCAGGGCCAATCTTCATGACACTGGAGCCCAGGTCCCACACTGCGGTAGCTGACTCCTGTGGAGCCTCGCCGTCTGGAGCAGCCACCCGGACACGCTGTAGTTGGTTCGTGTGCCAAACCAAACCGTCTGTCAGCTGAAAGCACGCTGTTCCTAGCTTCGCCACGATCCTCAGCGGCGCCCGTTGTTTCACTGGCTGTGGCCCAATCAGTCACCATCTCAGTCTCTCGCAGGTGCGAACCCAAACCCAGTCCATGACTTGGATTGGCGCTTTACTTGGTTTTATGCGTTGTTGTTGTGCTCCTGGTGGCTCTGCGTGCTCGTTCGGCTTTGGCTTGGGATCTCCATCATGCTGCGGCAGTTCCGTAATCACCGTGTTCATTGCGGGTCCTTCACCCGTTGTCTCCGTTGTCGGTTGAGGCTCGTCATGGGTACGGAAAGTGTCTGGTGCCTTTCCAGTGTCGCTCGTTGAGGCGGACTCTTCACCCATCAGCTCGGTCATAGCCTCTGTAGCTTGTTGAGAGAGGGTACGGGAGCAGTCCGGTTCCTCCTCTCTGCCGTCTGAAGTGCTCTGCTGTGCCGCATCATGCGTTGTGTCTGTGCCTGGCTGTTGCTGCGCTTCAAAGTTCTCTGCATGCTTGGGCTTCCCCTCCAGCGGCTCTGATTCTGGCTGAGGGGGGAACGGAGGCGAGTCTGGTCGCTGCTCTCTCTCTCTGTCAGCTTTGTTCTCCGTGCCATGTTCACCCACCGTGCTGTGGTAACTCTCAGTACTGAATTGTCCCTCTTCGCTCCGCTCACTGTCTGTGCTGTGCTCTTCAGCTGGCTTGTCATGGATTAACTCATTGTCGCTCTCAATGGGCACAGGCTCCCTCTCCTCCAGCTAAGCGAGGAACGGAGGAAAGTCCGGCCGCTGCCCCCTTCCCGGGCAGCTCTCCTTCTGAGCACACGGGGTGGATGGGAGTGCTGTCGATGCTGTCCTTAATTACCTCATCCCACACCACGGCATCGTCATCTAGGTCCGCTGTGCCCCAACTGCCTCATCTGGACCATTCAAACCCAGCGTTGTCTCTGATAGCAAAGCCCAGTCTGTAGAAAAGGTCACATCCCTTAAAGTTGTCACCGTGCACAGTCACCTGGAATGTGAAGTCGTACACAATTTTGAATCAGTTTGACCCAACACGATGCATGCATTTCACCTGGACATGTGTTTCATGTATATTAAGGATGATGCCTGGATACAGATAATCACCGTATCTGAAAATACACCACTGCCCAATCAGCTCTGGACTTTCCCACTTGATTCCCTCCACTGGCTGTCTGTTGCACAGCAGTTGGCATCTTCTGGCTAAATCTGAAACTCTGTGTGTTGAAGCACTTGCAGTTGAACTGCTTCCGTGTTGTGCACATGCAGCTGACATCACAAAGTATCAGTTCTCCTGGAGCCAGAGTGATCACCTGGTAGATTCTCCATATTCCAGTTACTGCTGGAATCGGCTTTGGCATTTTTTTTCCATTGTTGTCTCCACATCTTTGCTCTTCACAAAGAACAGTTTCACTGTTGTGTTCATCTCCATCAAACACCCTTCTTTAACTCAATCCCTCCTCTCCTTGCTTCTTTTGTAAGCTGCCCTCCACTTCTTACATTTCTGCCACTGTTCTCTTTCACTTAAGTCCTTGATTCCTTTCTTTTTCCCTGCCTCTACATTCCTTCTCCATCTCTGACGTTCACTCTGCAGGTGTTTCTCCCTTCTATCAGGATCAGCCTTTAGGCGTACTCTATACTTCCTCTGCCTTTCTGCTGCTGATGTTGGTGCTGTCTCAGAGCTTTAATATGGAACATAGATTATATTCAGCATGCATATGGTACAATGTTGATCAAATATAATGATTCATTTAAATAAGTGGATATATTAACAACCAAAGTGTTAAAATCACAACCCCGTCACAATCTCACAACCCTGTTACAATCAAACATGTAACAGGGTTGAGTGCGACGGAGTTGTGATTTTTCCACAAAATAATAATAAGAAGAAGCCAGCTTTTTGTCATTTAGTCCATCATGTACAGTAGAACAAAATTACATTTCTCCTATCTACAATATTAATCACATCTAGAATCAGAGGGGCTGCTGCCATGCAAGGCACCACCACAAACAACTTCTCCTTCCCCCATTCTATTATGCTGAGCACCAAGCTAGAAGGCAGGAAGTTCCATTTTTTATATGGTGTCTGGCATGACCCGGCCGGGGCTTGAACCCACGACCTCCTGGCTGTGGGACAGAGGATCCACCATTAGGCTACCACTCTGGTGGTTGCTGCTGCTCTCCATAGTGCACAGCAGAGACAGCGCACATGGCATACATGAGATTCAGAATTAGTGTATATTCTTGAAATAGCAAAAACATCTATCATAAGTAATAGTTTTCTTTTTTAATGTGATGGGGTTGAGCCATTGAGGTTGGTGACCACAATATCACAAGATAAATGACCAAAAAAAATAGCAAAAGAAGGAAGCCAATTGCCCTTGTGTGCCTCCTGTCCAAAAGACTTCAGTGATGTCACTTCCTAATGTACATGCTCATATGAATCACACCATTGCTTTTAATGGGGGGAGGTATCGTTTGTATATTGGGGTTGAAGGACGCAACTAAATAATTTGATTTGAATTATCAATTAATGATATATTTCAAAAAAATCATTGCCATTAAAAAAGGACAAAGTGATGTATACTATGCTGATATCAAAATATACTAGTGCATGCCCCTAGAAAGCAAGTATTCCTGTCTGAAACAGGCAGCCCAATCAGGCTTTACAGGCCCACTGTAAGCGGTGTTTGAAAGTGGAATACAGAGGTGTAACCTATATGTAGGCAATCACACGTTAGACTCTGACAAATATGAAAGGGATTGAACTGAGATTTATTTGATTGTGTGAATATTAATTACAGAATAATTGAAAATGAATGGGACATCCAATATTAGCCACTGTTTAAGAACCGCTTATTTATTTTTTTTTGTCAGAGCACTTATTTGTGTGATCTTTTATGAGTTATATTCATAATAGTGTAGCTTGCACTTTGGGGAATGGGAGTTGTTCAGTCACCATTATAATTTAGTTTATATGTGTAGTTTATAGTCTATCATCAATAAACTCATGCAGTGCTATAACAGGACACGTTTATAAATATTTGTGGCCCATTGTAGTGCATCCTTTTATATTTTAGCAATATTACAAGTACAAAACACCGAACATTATTTTTTTGTATCTGTATTTTGCATACTTTATTGATCCCCAGAGGGAAATTCAGGGCAACCACCTGGATGGATGAGGCAGCCACGGTACGGTGCCTATCCCTTCACCATTCACACCTAGGGTCATTTTAGAGTCTCCAATTAACCTAACTTGCATGTTTTTTATACACAGCAGAATGACCCGTT
Source organism: Pholidichthys leucotaenia (assembly GCA_020510985.1). Taxonomy (NCBI): domain Eukaryota; kingdom Metazoa; phylum Chordata; class Actinopteri; order Cichliformes; family Pholidichthyidae; genus Pholidichthys; species Pholidichthys leucotaenia. Next base: position 72,734,907 of record CM035837.1, read on the forward strand.
TGGCTGCAACTGTTGCATCAGTGTTGCCCATTTGTCTGTAAATATTTAAATAAAAATGATTTATTTTGTTATTTGGGCATTTTTGTGTCTTGTTGTCTTGTTGTTGCATATGTGTCTGCATATGATATGCAGTTGATCTGACCATTCCACTCCACAATGAAGCAACAGTCAGAACTGCCATCTGCCACTGACCGGGCGGGCTGGGCGTGCCTCCCCGTGAATGACTGTGGAGAGCCCGGTTGGACACCAGTGTTGGAGAAGCAGCAGCTGAACTGGCAGATCACAGTCCTTCGCAGGGAGCCAAGTCCAGCCTACCTGGTTAACGGGAGTCCGGCTGCTGCTTTACCCATCTGCCAGTGATGCCCTTTGTGGCACCATGGGTCCCCGCCAGCCCCCCTCCCAGCGCACCCATGCACCTCGTGTTCTCCATGCCAAATTATCCATTAGACCTACGCAATCACAGCAATTTTATGGTATAATTTTTTAAGCATTAAATCTTAGGTATTATCTTTTTCTAGTCACTTTTTTGCTTCCTTGGTTTGCTCACGGAGCACTGTGGTTACTGATGCCATAATGCCACATATTATCCAATCAGTATGGTGTCAATCTGAAACTCCGCCCGCACTTCTAGAAGCCTGGGCATGAGACAGAGTGGTGGCTTAACTTTTATTGATAAGAATTACATATTTTGACTGAACAACTCCATACTTGGGGATGCACACCCTCGTAACCTCAGCAAAACACGTATAGAATCTTTGTTTGCGAAGCGCTGTGGTGATGCCACAAATGCTCCAGTCAGCATGGTCATGATGCCCTGTGTTATTCAATCAGCATGGCCGTGATGCCGTGCATTATCCAATCAGCACGGAGTCAATCCGAAACCCCGCCCACACTTCCTGAAGCCAGGGCATGAAGAGACAGAATGGTGACAGAGTGGTGGCAAAACTTTAATTGATATAAATTACATAGTTTGACTGAGCAACTCCATACTCTGGGATGCACACCCTCGTAACCTCGGCAAAACATGTATAAAATCTGAGACCAGTCTGACAAATGATTCAAGAGATATGCATGGAACAGACAGACAGAGATTTTGTGCATTTATAGACAGATGGACTTTTTTATAATTTTATTTGTTGTATGGCATGTACACTTTCATTGAAGGCCATCGGGCACATGGCAAAATAGGAGGTGTCACCTGAAAAAACATAATAATTTCCCTTAAAATGATAAAACTTAATGTGCTTTATATTGGATTAAAGGGGCAATTTTAATGTGTATTTAAAGCTGTGAAAATATAGATTTTGATAACCCAATAGATAAAATACACATTAAAACCTCAGAGTGGCTCAAATTGTACCATTGCCATGGAATGACTCATATTTGTTAATAATATACAGCACACATCAATTATTCTTAAACATCTACTACATGTAAAATATGCAACCCGGTCTCAGTAAAAAACATATCTAATAAACATTTTCCCACCCTTCTAAAAATGTACATTTGCACGTTAAAGCCAAAAACATCCCTCGGTACATTTTTACAAGTGAAGAGTTTGTTTGCAAAAACCGATAAACGCCACTTCCAGGAAAATTTCCCTCTTTACATCAAGCAGCTGTTAACATTACCTACTTATAGAAGTTCATATCGTTTTGTCTCAAAAGCGGATATGTCCTATGTTATAGACACTACAAATTCATGGTTTTTTTTTTTTGTTTTGTTTTTTTCAAAAGCCAATAAACGGCAGGAGTGTTTTTTACAGAAGCAGATAACTACACAGGGCAAATCAGTGCTTGGTATTTGGATCACGTGACTCATCTTAGCTGCCTTCCCAGTCTCTTCGCTCTGACTGATTTCTCTGGATGTGTTTGGAATGTTTACTCACTCCCTCCCTGCTTGCTATATGGTGAATTTAGATATAGTGGACTATACAGTAAACTCAATATAACAATAAAATTAACCACTTTTGGACACTACTGGGTTGTTTTTGTGACATGGTTAATGGCGTCATCACGTGAAACAGTAAAATATAACAGACTAACGGTGGTTAAAAAAAAAATAAAAATGAATACCTGGTTGTAATTGTAGTAAATAAATCAAATTATTTTTGCTGAATTATTAAATATAAAAACATTAAGGTAGTTTATGTTGTGATGTGAAGGTCTTCTCTCACTGCTCCGTTGGCTTCACATTCATTATATAGTACACTATATGGGGAAGGAGTTTCTTTTTTATTTCCAGCCTTATTCCTTTTCTTTTTATACTATGCACACCAATGAAGAGAGAGAGAAACACCATTTCAGTTCTCCTGTATGTCCTGTATGTATAGTAGTACTGACAATAAAATCTTTGAATCTTGAATTTTGAATTATAGCTTTATTATAGCTATATTATACCATTTTACTGAGTGGATATGCCTAAATCAGTGTGTCAATCATACTACATTGATGCTTATAGACATTCAAGTATGTTCCAGACAAAACAGCATGGTTTTCGGGACTTAGCTGTTTTTGCAAAAAAAAAGTACTAATAAATTGCCAAAAAGTAACAATGAGTTGATGTTTGATTTTTTGCTTTATTATATCTGAGAGACTCATATTTCAAGTGACCATGTCTAAGAAGCTGATTTGGAAATACTAACACCTATAAACCTGCAGATGAAAAAGTGGTTTTTCTCATTTTGAACACACCTGGACTTATCTGTTTTTGCAAAAGAATTCTTCAAGTTCAGTCACTGCTCGTAAAGTCCTCACCGTGCACTTGCAGAACAACGCATCTTTTACTTTGGTTTCCCAACATTCGTTTGGTTAGTGGGAGGGGGATGGCAGATGGTTAACTACTACACAGCCGTTCAGGCAACAGACACAAAAACACTCCAATTCGACTCCCACTCTCATCTATCATTTTTTTCTTCTTTTTTTTCCCCTTACTTTATTTTTCACCCCACTAATGAAAGGTTTCTGTGAGGTTAGGGATTAAAGTATGGGGTAGTTGTTTGATGCTGAAAGACAATAAAAGTGACAGGAACACAAATTGCCAAATGTTAAGCTGCTGTTAGACACCTTTCTTAAAGCTGTAAGCACCACGTACCCACTGCATGTCAAAAATGTTTTTTTACGTGTCTGTGTACAAATTTCTCTGAGTGACAAAATGTGCAAATGAATGTTTTTTTGCTGAGACTTGGCTCAAAATATGACATAAAAAACAAAGTTATAAAATTATGTTAGACTGTCCATGTCATGAATCGTCCCTTGGGGCAGAGAGGAAGACCCAGACGCTGGACTGCTAGTTTGTGATATTTAATGGAAAAAAAAAACACAAGTTCAAACAGTGCATGAGAACAAAACTTACAATAAGGCAAAACAGGAGTAGGTAGGTTGGGTGTCAGAACAGGAAGTGGTTCTGACGGGGAATGAACTTGAGAGTCCAGCAATGAATGAGAGAAATAACAGTCCCTAAATAGGGCCAGAAATAAATTGACACAAATGATAGCAGGTGTGGATATCATGAGCAGGCAGGAGGAAACAATGATCACGGATTAGGGTCAGCTGGGAGCAATGAGAGGGGAGAAGATGGGACTGACAGCTGACAGGGACACCACCCAAAATGGAGCAAAAACCCGGAAGTGCCACTGACAGCTGTCAACATGGAGAGAGAGCACAACAGTATGATAAAAAGAATTAAATATCAATCAATAAGGACTGAGTAAATAAATACAAACTAATACAAAATAAAAGAGTAACAAAACTATGATGACATAAACAAGGAGATGAGAAAAATAAGAAACAAAACAAGATACGCAGAAACCAAAAAGCACAAAATACAACAAATATACAAATATACAGAAAGGCCATGAGACTGAGCACAGCGGAAACCTCCAGTGCTCAGCTCATGACAGTCCAATGGCAGGGACAAGGGGTGATCGCTGGGAGGGCCCAAGTGGTGGCAGGGGAGGGCATGGCCCCTTGCCCCCCCCCCCCGGGGGGGGCTGCATCATTTGTCTACTTTCCTGCTATTTTGCATGACATTAGCTCTACTGCTGTCATCAGCGGAAGGCATGGGGAGAGGACTCAAGATGCAGGTCCAATGATTTAATTGTTGCTATTTGAGATTGAGATTGAGATTGAGATTCAACTTTATTGTCATTACACATGTATGAATACAAGGTAACGAAACGTGACTTGGCATTTGGGCACGCTCTGCAGAGCGCATCCAAGGCCGGGGCAGCCGCTAGGCGCCAGCCCTTCGCCAGTCCTATTTGTCCTTCGTAATTGAAGATGACCATGACATCATCAGATTTTGGAAGGTCTGGTTTAATGCATCCAAAAGTGGCTGATGAAGCCAACCCAGGCATGGAATCCTCTCTCACAACTGTGATACATGTGGGTTGGGGGGAGTGCTGAGTGCTTGCAGCTCTGGCCTTGCGTGTCTCACGTTTCTTCTCTGCAGAATTAGTTCTATTGTCTTCAGCTGAATGAGCTCCACTGTGAATAAGGCTGCATCATGTGAGTCAGTCTGCAGCGATGTTCTCTCAGACCAGTGCATCTATAGAGAAGTCTCTCAGGGAAATCTTCGGGCAGGCTGTCCTTGTTTCGTTTGCCCTCCCCTCCAACAGAGCGTTTGCCTCTTTTGAGTTTCGACCACTGTATGGGATCCCACCAGCCAAGGTTTGTTGGCCGGGGTGATGTGAAGCAGGCTATGGTTAGGGCACCTTTTCTAGCCCCGTCCTCAGGCTAAGGAGGCAAGCAGAGTGATCCTTAAGAGGGCTGCTCGGTTGCTTAGTGGGCTGCCGAACCCCACTGCTGCTTCGGTCCAGTGGGGAGCAACCTTATGGCCTGAACTGCCTGCGTGCAGGTTTGTGACTACAGCTTCCAGTGACTCCACACCTGCTACTATACCACTTCCCTATCGCCACAGGACTTTTGCGATGGTAAAGATGGTGTCATGACTTGCGCGTAACTTGGGATTAAAATGAGGGTGACTTGCGCAGCATTAGTCTCACTCTCTTGTCCTGGTGCACCTGGTCGAATGGCCAGACAAACATCAAGACGGTTGGGGGTGAGCCAGGATACAGGAGCTGCTAGAAAGCAACAATTTATCTGCTAACTGCCTACGGGGTACCACTCTGGATGTTCTGTTAGGGTTTTCTCCCTTAGCCCTGACAGGTACTACCACTCCGGGCCGGAGTGGACCTGGGAGCAGTGACAATTAAGGGGTAGTTCCACATTCCCCATAATTTCTGTTCTCCTGGACAGAAGCCTTGCCACTGGATGCAGTTTAATGTCGTACCCAGTAATGAGTAAACTTAAGCACTTATTAAATGAAAAGTAAACGACAGCATGGGAGCTGCAAAACACCAATGACAAGCCACAGAAAACCAAGGAGCCAGGAGCACAGAAGCACATGGAAATAAACTGATCCATAACATCCATAGAAGGAATTATGTTGCCACAAGGTGCAGAAAAACAAGACTGAACTTAAAGAGAACCTGATGATTGTAAATGGGGAACAAACATGAACACAGGTGCCAGGAATCAAACAAGGAGGTTACATAACCCAAAAGGTAAAAAGTAAATCATAACCATGGATAAGAGGAAATGGTCTTTCACACAAAAACAGGAAATAAAGTTGCATAAGAGAAACCAAAACATGGAGTGCTTTCAAAATAAACCTAAGACGCAAAAGAACTAGGCTAGATAAGAGCACTACAAATACTTTTAACATAACCCAGAAACTAGACGGAATAACTCATGATAAAAATAAATCTAAAATAGTAAGATAACTCAAATGGTGGGACATGATCACAATCATGCCCCCCATGACATTACCACCTCCCCCTCCTTTAACCACTTGCACTCCGGGCAATTTTCCTAAAAATGCCAAAAAATAATGTGCCCAAAGTAAATCGAAAGCTGTTATTCAACCCTTTGCAGCATCTTCATGGGGTTGGTCTCATTTAAAAGAAAACACTTTGAATTTTTTGGCAAAAAAAACATAATCTCTCTACGTGCTCCGGCCACTGAGTTACAGTCATTTAAACATACTGAACTTGAAGAAAAAAAAATTGGACACAGTGTTTTTTTGGATACAAATGCTTGTAAATAACACACGGCTGTCCGATCCGGCTGGAAAATGCAACAGAAATGTAGAACCAAGTGTTATCCAGCTGAGATCCAAATTTGGTAACAATACCACAAAAAATGAATATTTTACACAGCTTTGTTCTCAGGCTGTTCCCAGGTGTTTTGGAACTGTGCCAAATTGTGCCAAATGGCACAGTTTGGAAAAACGTCTGTAACTTTTGAATAATTCAATGTAGAATCTTCATTTTAGGCTCTAATGAAAGGTCACACTCAGGGCTGTGTCTGTGTGTGTGTGTGTGTGGGCGGGGGGTCGTCCCCCCCCCCCCGCTACCAAGGACCGAGTTCGGCCCTCGCTACATGACGGATTACACTCCTTGCATGTTTTCACAGCGGCTCCCCCCCCCCTCGCTACTGTGTGTGTGTGGGGGGGGGGACCGTGAACGGACCGTGAACGCCCCCCCCCCCCTCGCTACAGAAGAGGGCCATCGCTACATGATGGAATAGACTCATATGCTTCCCCCCGCGGACCGGGGGGCGTTCGGACCGTGAACGCCCCCCCGCTCCTCTTCTGCAGCGGGGGGGGGGGGGGCCTTCACGGTCCGAACACAGCAAATGAACCATTTATCGCGGCGCACGCACTTCGTACTTCGTGCGCAGTACAGTTGTAATTTACCGATCGGTCAAAAGTCATTTTTGGATTACAGTTTTCAGGGATAAATAATAATTTAGCTTATAACACCTTACCTCTTCAAAGCAGCAGAGTCGTGGCGAACATCTCTTCCCCCATTGTCAGACGAACGCGACGCTGCTCCGCTCGTGGATCCCGATCAAAACATAATTCCATTATTGCCGTTTTGGCGAATGATTTACGACTTTTGTCGTCGTCCTCCGTCTATTCTGCTGGAATGAGTGCAGGTCCCACTTGTGGGTGTTCTCCATGTTGCTGGGTGAGCCTGGGTCTGTAGTAGATTCGTCCAGCGTCCTTTGTTTTCATCTGTTGCAACAGTAAATCTCTCTTCACCCAGCCTGAATTTCTGTGCTTCAATTGGCTCCTGCGTTCACAGTAGGCGGGTCCTCCTTCCTAGATTTTCATTCATTGGCTCTTCAAGGTTTCAGAAACCCAATTCAAGGCTCTTATTAGTCGAATGAGAGGTCAATCAGATGAACTAATCTGTTCGCGGCTGTCTCTGCAGTTTTTTTTTTAGTGGCGCTTGGACGCCACTACATCACCATCACCACCATCATGCGTCATGCGTCCAAGCGCGCATGAGGGCGCTCTCGTGCGCCCTCGTGCGCCCTAGAACGCAGAGACTTGCCCGCCCGCGGAACAACGGAGTGCAAGTGGTTAATGGCAGATTCCAGACACCCCAAACTAGAAAAAAAGAAACAGGAAACCGGGTGGGAGGAGGGATCTGGAAGGAGGGTTAGAAAAGGTCAAAACACAGGGCTGGCAAAATCTGAGAAAGAAAGGGGATCAAATTAGTGACACCCAAAATCCACTAGAAAATTTTTCCCTTCAAAGAGAAATACTCCTATTTGCCAGAAAAAAAAGTCCAAAATTTGCCTGGAGAAAATAAAGCCTATAATTAAATGAGAAAATGGTCCAAATGTCATCAGAGAGAGAAACAAAACCCTCCACCTTTACTAGGGGAAAAAACAGTCTCAGAAGTACAAAAAAAAACCAAAAAAAAAACCCCAACAAACTTACAAGAGAGAGTTCCTAAAGCTGTCAAGGGAAAAATTCACCCTACCAAAAATGGCCAGAATCAAAAAGGACTAGATAAGCAACAGGAACACAATAATAGGCAAGGAAGAGTACCTTATTTACCTAGACCCACTAATAAAATTAACACTACAACAAAATACCTAGTCAAGGTAAGCATTTGATCACAGAAATGTTAACTTAAAAGCTTTAATCCCATAAATAAAACAAAATTCATTGTCTTTACGTAAGTCAAACAGAAACCAAAATAATGTTGAACATGTACATATCAAGATAAATGGCAGAGCTCTTCAGAGGGTAGAATTCATTAAATTTGGGGGGATTTATGTTGATGAATTTGTGAATTTTAAAAAGCACAGAAGAAACTATCGAAACATGTTGGCTTATTTTTCAGAGTGAGGCATTTCCTCCCTCTAGAAGCTCTTCTAACTTTGTACCAGTCTCTATTTGAGCCTCACTTAAATTGTTGGAATATTATATGGTGTAATGCATATCAGAATCAGAATCAGAATCAGAAAAAGATTTATTGCCAAGTACATTAACAGATCACTGATAACATACGAGAGAATTTGACTTGACACAGAAAATGAACCTGCATTTCCAGTGACACGGCTGCATCGGGGACGCGCCTGCCAATAGGATGGTACAGATAAGAAATCATACAATAGGAAGGAGCAAAAAAATCATTGAATTCAGAATATTGACCATAAGTAATCAATATTATGATTACAAAGACAAAAAAAGCCCACGATGCACATTCAAGACCAGAGTCCACAGGACACAAGGAGAGCAGTGAATGTTATCTTGTTGTCAGTTTCTGGGTCAGTGTGGATGTAGTGTTGAAGCAATGTTGTATCAATATGAGCACAAGGACACTTTGGCAGAAGATGTTTTGTCTGGCTGCAGCAATTGTCCTTGGCAATTGTCCCAAGCAGCTACTGTCCAGAGGCCGTGTGCTCAGTGTTTTGAAAAACAAAGACTGGGGATTATCAGGAGGGATTTTTGTAAGGGAAATTGAGCCAAATAGACTGAACACAGAGAAAGAACTTTATTTCTTCTGCAGATTCAGTGCTTAATCCTTCATTGCGAGGGCTTTGAGTCCGTCGTGGATAGACTTAAGCGTAGATGTAATCCACCTTCCGAGACAGTTCTCCATTTGTCGCTATCAAAGTCTCCTCCATTTTTCCAATTTGATGGATGCACCTCGCGTGGCCAGCATTTTGATAGGTTGTATCCATCTTCAGCAATTTGCGGTACACCAGGACAATCCCAGTTCCAATCAGAACGATCCCAGTCACCATTATTACGAAGATATACAAATCTTCAATATCTTCGATAGAGAGATTACTCAGGCACAAGATCCTCCAAACACTTGTCACCCGTAAATAGCCCGCTGGAGCCGTCCCTGCGGGGCAAACAGCTTCCCCCGGAGCACTGTTCCTTGTTGAAAAAATAGTGTCAATTGCGTTCAAAGCCCAGCTTATCAATTCCATAATTTCTTTTCGATAATCAGCAGTAGACGCAGACAGACAACAGCAAGCTGGGATCCAGTTAGTTAGGGAAGTGGGGAGCTAGAGCAGAGAGAAAAGAGAGAAGCGTCTACTCTCCTTGAAGAGCGGAAGTGAAGATCCTAGTTATCTTGAAAAATTACAGATTCTACAAAAGAAAGTTAATATGAGCTATTTCATGGAGTGAGGTAAATGCCCCTTCTGATCCTCTTTTTTAACGGTTACCAACTTCTGAAGCTCACTGAGTGCAACACTTTTCACAATGCTTGTGTAATATATAATGTAGTATTTAGACTCAATAACAGACTCTGTGAATTCATTCCAATTTATTTTCCCACCCATAGACATGACACAAGGGGAAAACAAATCCTAAGGGGCAAGAAACACAAACTTAAATGTACATGTTTCAGTGTAACTTGCAAACGTCCACAGAATTGGAATGAAATTGACTGTACTATAAAAGTGTCCGCATCACTGTCTGTTTTTAAAAAGAAGTTAAACAGCTTCTATCTAATTATGTTTAATTTTAAACCCCTTTTGGCTGAGGACAAAAATCATGATAACTGCACTTGTATGTTTGCTTTAAGTTCTTGGGTTTTATTTTTATATACCAATGTCTGATGTTTTGTATTGATATTACTGTACTTTTTTTATGAGGTAATCCTAGGTTTTTTATGATAAAATTAGGGAATGATAGGACTTGCTTTTTAAAATTGCTGTGTTATTTTGATGACTGGGCCCCTGTTTACAAGCTATGGATAGCTTCTGGGGAGTCCCATTTCACAAAGATTTTATTTTGCATGAGAATGTGAATTGTATTTGTACTTTAAATAATTTGTGAATAAACTTGAACTTGAATCGTTCTATAAATGGACACTTCTCACTCAAAGGATGCAATAGTGGCATTGGACCTCACAACCCCTCAACACAAAGATTTAAACTGAAATGCTGTTGAAACCTAAATTCATGGCTTCACAAGGAGAAAAGTTTTCTTTTTTTCCTCAAATTGAGCTAAACCAGAGAGTTCAAGGCCACAGAGAACAGGGGAGAAAAGGCTTTTCCTACTCCTTTTCTTGGAGGGAAATAACACTAAAAGCACCCCTTTCCTTTTTTTCTCTTATTCTTACTCTTTAAACACAAAAGGGACACAAACTGAGTCCAGAGAGCAAAGGTGGGCAAGAGGAAATGCATCGGGTGGACGGCCAGAGTGCATGGACCCCCAGACGGATGAACACGGTGCCGTGAGAGCATAGAGAGCAGGAGCTTTTTAATATGGGAGCGTAATACGAATATTTGCTCTAAATATGGGCAGCACGGTGGCAAAGTGGTTAGCACTGCGGCAGCACAGCAACTCACCCTTGGCCGGAGGATCCTGGGTTCGATCCCAGATCCAACCAACAGTGATCTGTGTGGAGTTTGCATGCTCTCCCCATGTCTGCGTGGGTTTATTCCGGGATTTCTCCGGTTTCCTCCCACATGCCAAAAACATGCAGGTTAGGTTAATTGGCATCAAAACTGGGGATTCTAAATTGTCCTTAGGTATGACTGTGAGAGTGAATGGTTGTCTGTCTCTCTGTGTTGGCCCTGCGATGGACTGGCGATCTGTCCAGGGTGTACCCTGCCTCTTGCCCTAAGATGCTGGGATAGGCTCCAGCCCCCCCGCGACCCGAAAAGGATTAAGAGGAAGAAGAAGGATGGATGGATGGATGCTCTGAATAAAACAAAGGAAGAGCCTCTTGCTTGGAAGAAAACAAAGTAGGAGCCCTTTGTTCTCAGGATAATAACATAGAGGCTCTAAACTCAGGAGATGACCTGGAAGCTCTTTGCTCTGAGGAAAACAATATAGGAATCATAAACTCTGGAGAAAGCAACAAAGGAGATTTTTGTTCAGAAGAAAACAATATGGGGGTTCCAAACTCAGAAGATAACATTGGAGTCTCTTGCTCAGGAGCTAATAACACAGGCATTTCTAACTCTGGAGCTACCAACATAGGAGTTTGTAGTTCTGGAGGCAACAACATAAGAGTATCTAGCTCCAGAGATATCAATCTAGGAGCTTTTTGCTCTGGGGATAGTACCTGAGGGGCCTTTGGCGCAGGGGCCAACAGCATCTGAGAACCGGCAATCCTAGGTGGCGAAGGTGGAACGGACTGCTCGGACGGCCACGGTGGAGCAGACTGCTCGACCTCTTGGACGACGAGTGGAGCGGACTGCTCAACCTCTGGAACAATGACGGGTGGCGATCCACTGACCTCTGGAATCACGGATGGAGATCCCTTGACCTCTGGAACATCGGCTGGAGGTCACATGACCTCTGGAATGATGGGTGGAGGTCCCGTGACCTCTGGAATGATGGGTGGAACGTGCACCTAAGGTGATGGAGTTTGCAGCTCGGATGGTGGTGGAGCTGTGGCATGCACTTCAGAGACAGCCGGCGCTGTGGCGTGAAGCACCATCCCTGATGCAGACACCTTGGACGTGAAGGAAGAGATGTATGGTGGGTCAGTAAAGGAACAGGCAGTGAAGCCCGGTGGAGGAAGGCCAGAAGCAGATGAGAGCTGCAACTGGGTTCTCCCATCAGAAGTTAGGCAAGACATTTTAAGTATAGATGTTAAGAATACAAAATAAGGTACTTGCCTTAACTTCTGCTCCACTGCCTGTGAGGACCCCTGTAACTCTGCTGCTGGAAAGGTGATGACAATGTCAGGAGATGCTGGAGGAACAGCAGATGAGGTAGTCTGAGGTGCAGCAGCGGGCATGGACACCAGCATAGATGACGTGGAAGCCGACACTGCATGCGTGGTGACAAATGAAGCTGCCGGCGTAATGACAGGCAGAACAGGTGGAGCACTGATGTGTGCACCATGGAGAGAGCTGGAGCTGTGATGTGCTCCTCAGTGACAGCAGAAGCTGTTGTGTGCACCTTGGGGACAACGGGAGCTGTTGTATACACCCCGGGGACAGCGGGAGCTGTCGTGCGCACCTCGGGGACAGCTGAAGCTGTTGTGAACACCTCGGGGATGGCTGGAGTTGTTGTGTGCACCTTGGGGATGGCTGGAGCTGTGACACACACTTCGCAAACAGCTACAGCTATCTGGAGAGAAGCCGGAGCAGGTGGTGGTACGTGGCATCGAGAAAAGTAGCGTCTCCCGTAGCCTTCCTTCCATCCGGGACCACCAAACGCCAGTCTCGATTCCCAAAACTGTTCTCTCTCAATGGTGGAGATCTCCCAAGGTGCCCGTGGAACAGCAGGCTGCTGCTTGGGAGGTAAAGATGGGGGGAGCTAGTGAAAGGCAAAGAGCAGGGGGTGCCGAAGCCAGGGAACACTTCTTTCTCAGCGCTGGCTTTGACTTTGTCTGCGACCACCCCACCATTCCATGGTACTCTTGCTGCAGGGCAGCCACTGAGGAAATCAGCTCTTTCCCCTCAGCATGCTCTGCGAGTTGCAGATGATGACGGACAGCTGCCTCTGCGAGCCCCAAGTACCACAGTGCTGAGTGTGGGGTCAGAGCTATGCAAGCCCCTAAAATGAGCTGATCAGTTTCAATCGCCGCACAGTACAGCTCCCACCCCATGCTCATGCTACAGTGATGTGAAAAAATTAGGACACCCTGTACAAGCCAGTGTGTTTTTTTTACCTCCGCCAAGGAGGTTATGTTTTCATCGGCGTTGGTTTGTCTGTCTGTCTGTCTGTCTGTCTGTCTGTCTGTCTGTCTGTCTGTTTGTTTGTTAGCAAGATAACTCAAAAAGTTATGGATGGATTTTCATGAAATTTTCACAGATTGTCAGAAATGGGGTATCCTACAGATGATAGGATTTTGGTGGTGATCCAGATCACCGTCCACAAGAAAACCGCCATTACGCAAAATGCCATTTTCGTGAATAACTACTAAACCACTAATCCTATCATTGTCAATCCAATTGCTTGTCATATGTTTTCATGGTCAAGGAATCTGAAAACGTACACACAAACACTGTATGGGGGGAACTGTGGCGCTAAACCGCCATTACGGGAAATGCCATTTTCGTCAATAACTACTGAACCACTAATCCTATCATTGTGAATCCAATTGCTAGTCATATGTTTTCATGGTCAAGGAAGCTGAAAACGTACACACAAACACTGTATGGGGGGAACTGTGGCGCTTGGCGGAGGTCTGCTCTCTTTGAGTGCTTTTCTAGTTTAACATATTTGGACATATGGATATTTAATATCAATGTTAAAAATACTGGGAGATGCACATAATACAACTAAAAAATTAAAAATGACAGACTTTTTTCAAATTTTCTGTAAAATGCAATTCTAAACAGCTAGTGAGGAATAAATTAGGACACCCCCCATCTTTATTAGGACACCCCCACATTCATTCCCACTCACAATGGCTAAATAAATGTTAAAAAATGCAAATAAAAACTAGAAAAGCACTCGGAGAGCGCAGACCTCCGCCAAGCGCCACAGTTCCCCCCATACAGTGTTTGTGTGTACGTTTTCAGATTCCTTGACCATGAAAACATATGACTAGCAATTGGATTCACAATGATAGGATTAGTGGTTGAGTAGTTATTGACGAAAATCGCATTTTCTGTAATGGCGGTTTTCTTCTGGACGGTGATCTGGATCACCACCAAAATCTAATCATCTGTAGGATACCCCATTTCTGACAATCTGTGAAAATTTCATTAAAATCTGTCCATAACTTTTTGAGTTATGTTGCTAACAAACAAACAAACAAACAGACAGACAGACAGACAAACCAACGCCGATGAAAACATAACCTCCTTGGCGGAGGTAACAAAAACAAGGTTAGACATAGATACGTGACCATTTCTTAATAAAGAACTGAATATTTAAAGGGGTGTCCTAATTTTTTTCACATGACCGTAAATGAGTGTCTGCCTGCTTAGTCCTTTGTTTGTGGCAACATAATGTCATGATCAGAGGAAGGTATGGAGAGAAGACTCAAGATGCAGGCAGAGAACAGTCCAATGATTTAATATTTAATTAATAAGGGCACAAATGCCAACAAATGAGCAAGCTTCAACACTGATTAAATGAAAAGTAAACAACAGCATGGGAGCTGCAAAACACCAATGACAAGCCACAGAAAACCAAGGAACCAGGAGCACAGAAGCACATGGAAATAAACTGATCCATACTATCCATGGAAGGAATTATGTTGCCACAAGACGCAAAGAAACAAGACTGAGCTTAAAGAGAACCTGATGTTTGCAAATGGGAAACAGACATGGACACAGGTGCCAGGAATCAAACAAGGAGGTTACATAACCCAGAAGGTAAAAAGTAAATCACAACCATGGATAACAAGAAATGGCCTTTCAAACAAAAACAGGAGATAAAAGTTGCATAAGAGAAACCAAAACAGGGAGTGCTTTCAAAATAAACCTAAGTGCGGCGGATGATAAAATAAGGCAGCGAAGTGAAGGTTTTAAATAGGTTTATTATCATACCGCCGTCACGGAGCTCGCCCCATGGGCGAGCCCGGAGGCTCTCCAGCAAAGTGTGCAGATGAGCAGTAGCAGAGAATGAGAGAGAGATTTACAGAATAATGCAGCTTATATACCCAACTACAGACAATACATGAAAGGCATTCACAGCAGTAGGTATGGGCATTTGCATTTGAGAGACACACATAACAATAAGGAGATTGCTAGCCAGGATTCGCCTCTGCTCCAGAACTGCAAGACAAAAGAGGTTACAAGGCACATCTACATATTGTCATCAGTGTATAGACACAGTAAGGACAGGAAGCATGAACACAATGCATGAATGGCACATTAACATCACAGTAGTGAGCCGGAAAAAGCCAGAAGAAGCGGGCTGTCTGTAGACATTAATACACACACTGCTGTGCCTGTCCCAGCTGTTGTGAGGATTACGCCACACTAAGACCCAAAGAAACTAGACTAGATAGCAGCGCTTCAAATACTTTTAACATAACTCAGGAACTAGACAGAATAACTCATGATAAATATAAATCTAATATAAGAGCGAGGCATGATCACCAATCATGCCCCCCCCCCGTGACAATTGTATATACAGTGCATTTTTTGAAAGTGTCTTTAGTGTAACTGGAAAACTGGATAAAAAGTTTAAAATGAAAATATGACATACAATTTTGTGTTACAGCATTTGTAATAACAACATGAACAAGTTATATAACATGCTTAAGTCACTATCTGCACTCGTACATTATGCTATCAGACAAACACAGAGGGACTTCAGTGCTATCAGATAGCACCATTGGTCGATGTGTGGTCATTGGTAGTTATCCATGATTTTTAATCAAATTGTGACAACAGCCGTTTCATGTCCAGTGGATGGCTTCCATCGCTATTTATATGATAATGATGATCCTCATTATAAAAATATGTTTTACTGCAAGATGTTTTTAGAACTACTTTTCAGACTGTCTTAAATTTGCATAATTTGAACTCTGTTCCAACAAATGCCTTCTCCTTATTTTCTCCTATTAATCTCAGCTGAGGATGCCCGGGTCAATTTGTTGCAAAAGGCAGCTGCAGCTGACCGTAGAATGTCAAGCTATATATACCGTAAGTCAGACAAGTTCACAGTAGCATCAAAAACCAAGAGAGAGAGAGAGAGAGAGAGAGAGAAAATAGAAGCCCTAACCTTTATAGGGAGTAAATCATGCTGTTTCTTAAAATGTGACTTATTAGCCCTGAGCAGAAAAGGTTGTTGTTGTAAGTGAAAGCCAAGAAACATGAGTTGTCAGTGTTTGTTCTTGGCTGAAAGCTAAGGCCACTAATACGATGAACACCCCACATGTGGTGTGGTGGAGGTACAAGTATAATTCAACTGCACCTGAGAAGAGCAGACCAACAAGACCAACAAGCTGACCAGCAGACCAACAAGATGATATATATTCACAAGTCTTATTCTAGCAAAAATCAATTCATAATGAAAGCTGCTTTTTGCACAATGATTTCCTTTTTTCAATTCAAGAAGAAAATAGATGAAAAGGCAAAAATAAATAAATAAATAAAAAATAGGAAGATGTAAGTGCACGTGAGACTGATTAATAATCTTGCCAGTGGCATTTGTGATTTTATGTGTGTGTGTGTGTGTGTGTGTGTGTGTGTGTGTGTGTGTGTGTGTGTGTGTGTGTGTGTGTAAAAGTATTGAACACATCAACATTTTTCTCATTAAATATATTATATTTCTGATGGAGCCACTGACCTGCGATTTTCACCAGATCTCAGTAACAACCCAAGTAATCCATACATACAAAGAAATCAAGGCAACTGTGTTCACAAAACAAATTATATTTAATAAAGTGAAATGACACAGGGAATAAGTATTGAACACAGGAAGAGAAAGAGGAGCAAAAAGGTATAGAAAGCCAAGAAACCAACTGAAATCCATCAGAATTTAGGAAGCCATCCCATCCCACATCAGTGCAAATTAATTTCAGCTGGTTAAGTCCTGACTGATAGCCTTTAAAAAGGTCTGTGAATATCAGATTGTCACACCACAAATAACTCATGATGGGTAGAAGCAAAGAGCTCTCTCTAGACCTTTGTAACCTTATTGTTGCAAAATTTAATGATGGCATTGGTTACAGATGCATTTCTAAACTGCTGAATGTTCCAGTGAGCATTGTTGGAGCCATCATTTAGAAGTGGAAAGAAAATCATTTTGCCATAAACCGGCCAAGACCAGGAGCTGCTCGCAAGATTTCTGAAAGAGGATTCAAAACAATTATCAGAAGAGTTATCCAAGAGTCAAAGACTACTCATGGAGAGCTTCAGAAAGACCTGGAGTTAGCAGGTACTGCTGTTTTAAAGAAAGCAATAAGTAATGCACTCAACTGACATGGGCTCTATGCCTGGTCACACCTCACAAGACTCCACTGCTGAAGAAAAAGTATGTTGAAGCTCATTCAAAGCTTGCTACACAACATTTGGGCAAGCCAGTAAAATACTGGGACAATATAGTCTGGTCAGATAAGACCAAAATTGAACTTTTTGGATGCCACAACATACAGCATGTTTGGAGGAGAAATGGCACTGCACATCAGCCCCAAAACACCATACCAACAGTGAAGTTTGGAGATGGGAGCATCATGGTGTGGGGTGTGGGGGTGTTTTTCAGCACATGGTACAGGCAGACTTCATATAACTGAAGGAAAGCTGAATGGACAAAATGTACAGAGATATCCTTGATAAGAACCTGTTGCCATCTGCCATCTGAAGATGAAACGAGGGTGGACATTTCAGCAAGATAATGACCCTAAACACACAGCCAAGGAAACTCTCAACTGGCTCCAGAGAAGGAAAATAACGCTGCTAGAATGGTCCAGTCAGTCACCTTACCTGAATCCAAGTGAAAATCTATGGAACAAACTGAAGATCAGAGTTCATTAAAGACACCCACGGAACCCTCAAGATTTGGAGACAGTTTGTGGGGAAGAATGGGCAAAAATCACTCCTGAGCAATGCCTGCGCCTAATTTCTCCACACAGGAGGCGTCTAGAAGCTGTTCTTCTTCTTCTCTCAGTTACTGGCGGATAGCAAACAACTGAAAGGTGCATACCGCCACCTACTGTACAAGAGTGTGTAACATTATGTCATCTGAGCCCGACCCCTAAATTCTTTAACTTAATCCTGTGTTATTTAAAAAAGAGAAAAGAGCCCCTCTCGTGATTCTTATTGCCTCTCCATCTCCATCTGTTCCCAGAATCCCAGTTAAATCCCGTTCCATACCGGCCTCTCAAACTTCATTTTGGGCAGCGCGGTGGCGGAGTGGTTAGCACTGCGGCAGCACAGCAACTCAGTCTTGGCCGGGGATCCTGGGTTCAATCCCAGCCCCTGACCAACAGTGATCTGTGTGGAGTTTGCATGTTCTCCCCGTGCCTGCGTGGGTTTACTCCGGGATTTCTCCGGTTTCCTCCCACATGCCAAAAACATGCAGGTTAGGTTAATTGGCATCAAAACTGGGGATTCTAAATTGTCCTTAGGTATGACTGTGAGAGTGAATGGTTGTCTGTCTCTCTGTGTTGGCCCTGCGATGGACTGGCAATCTGTCCAGGGTGTACCCTGCCTCTTGCCCAAAAGATGCTGGGATAGGCTCCAGTCCCCCCGCAACCCGAAAAGGATTAAGAGGAAGAAGATGGATGTCTTTCATTTTCGTATTTGTGACAGTGTAATAAGATGTGCTCAAGATTTTCTTTTACTCCACATTCTCTACATTTGTCACTTTCACTTTTCCCCATGGTGAATAAAGTGCCGTTTAAACCTGTGTGATCCAGTCTGAGTCTTGCCATAATGATGTCTTCCCTCCTTTTGGTTGTCATGTAATTCTTTATTGCAACAGACTTTTGTATTCTGTAATACGATCTGCCTTTATGATCTTTATCCCATCTTTTTTGCCATAGCTCAGTTCCTTTTTTCTCGATTACTGCTTTCCCTTCACCTTTTCCAAGAGACAATGGTATAGTTATCTCGTTTCCAAGAGCACTTTTTGCTAATTTGTCTGCACAGTCATTCCCTTTCAACCCTTCGTGTGCAGGCACCCAACAAAACTGAACTTCTCCACCACCCACCCCTGTGTACCCTAAATGAACTGTGATATTGTTCAGTCACCAAGTCTTCCCTTGTAGATTTTAGTGTCTGTATGATTTTTAACGCTGCAAGTGAATCCGTGCACACCACCACCCGGTCCGGTCTGACCTCCTCCACCCACTGCAAAGCAATAATTATTGCCACCATCTCTGCTGTAAACATGGATGTATTGTTGGAGTCTTTTTGCGATGGTCACGTTAAACTCTGGAGTGTATACTCCAACTCCAACAGAGCCCTCTTTGCTCTTTGAACCGTCAGTATAGAGCTGTAAGAAGTTATAGTAATTGTTCCTGAGGTAAATGCTTGTTTTAACACCAACTTCACTCATATGCCAATCCTTTTTCCTCATTAGCAGACTAGCATCTACTTCTATTCCCGGAAACAGCCAAGGGGGAGCATTACTCACTGGACTGGTGTTAGCTATATCAATAGTGTGTAGCCCATACATTCTGGCTTTTCTTTCAATTGTCCACCCAAACCCATGTCCCTGGAAATCAGCAGTCTTTTTGTGTTGTTTTTGAAATATTCGCTTCGTCACTTCCTTTCAGCTTGACCCAGTATGATAATACGAGTTTATCTCTTCTCAAATCCACTGGCATTTCTCCTGCTTCTATTAAAACTGCATTGTTTGGTGTTGTTTTCACGGCCCCAATGCACAGGCGAAGCACTCTATGCTGCATTCTATTTTTTCCAGAGTCGTCTTTGCAGCGGCTCCATAAATCATGCATCCGTAGTCTATTGTCGATCACATTAGTGCTCTGTAAACATCAATTAATGCCTGTTTATCTGCACCCCATTCATGTCCAACTATGGCTTTTGTGAGATTAATGACTTTTTTGCACTTTGTCTCCAGATTTTCAACATGAACTCTCCATGTGTATGCACTATCAAACCGCAGTCCTAGATATCTGAACTCACTGACTTTCTCTATTGGTTGATTATGTAATGTTAATGGTTCTGTACCATTTCTGCATTTTTTGTGAAAGTCATATAGCAGGTTTTACTGTTTGAAAATTTAAATCCCCTGTCATATGACTGACAACTGACTCAGGTCTTTTGGTGTACAAGGGGCGCTGCTGAAGTCATTCTATGACACGGTGGTGGCATCAGCCATCACTTTTGGAGTGGTCTGCTGGGGCAGTGGCATTACTGCAGCCGATAGGAAGAGACTGAACAAACTGATTAAGAAAGCTAGCTCTGTCCTGGGGCAGCGCCTTGATCCGATGGAGGAGATAGGAGAGAGAAGGACGGTGGCTAAACTGTCATCTCTGCTGGAGTCCGAGTTCCACCCTATGCAGGACATACTGGATGCACTGAGGAGCTCATTTAGCAGCAGACTACATCATCCCAGGTGCACAACCGAGAGGTTTCGTAGGTCCTTCCTACCAACGGCTGTCAGACTGTACAACCTAAGCAGGGCTGCTCGCAGAGATAGCAAAAAGACGTAACAAACTAATAGTTTTTTTGAATGCAAAGATGCAATAGACTTACACTATGGTCCTCTCCGGCATACAACTAGGAACATACCGGTCGCTATGGAGGGTGAGAATATGTATGGGCACATAATCATACCATGTAGGATAACTAAATAGACGTTATGCTGTTTCATCCCACCTAGCAACAATGCTCTGCACTGTGTGTGTTTATATATTTACATATTTATTCCATCTAGCTACAATGCTCAGCACTGGGTGTGTTTATATTTATATATCTATATATTTATTCCATCTAGCTACAATGCTCCGCACTGTGTTTTTATATATCTACATATTATTCCATCTAGCTACATTGCTCCGCACTGTGTGTGTTTTTATACTTGCATATTTATTCCACCTAGCTGCAATGCTCCGTACTGTGGGTGTTTATATATTTACATATTTATTCCATCTAGCTACAATGCTCTGCACTGTGTGTTCATATATTCATATATTTATTCCATCCAGCTGCAATGCTCTGCACTGTGTGTGTGTGTGTGTGTGTGTGTGTATATATATTTTATAGTAATATGTACATATGTATATTAGCTGCTCTTGCTTGCTTGTTTTTTTTCTTGCCTTCTGATTGTTGCTCTGAGTGTTGTTATCCCTGTGCTGTTGCAATCCTGGAATTTCCCCGTTGTGGGACTAATAAAGGCTTATCTTATCTCTTATCTTATCATATGACCACTTTTCCATTTTCTCCATTGCTTTCCTGATGTTTTTGAACACAAATTTCTCATTTCTTCCCCTCATCCATATGGCTCCATCATCTGCATATAGTGCTGTTTTGATTGATCTCTCTTGATCCGCAAACATGTCATTAATCATTATATTGAATAAAACTGGGCTTATCACACTCCCCTGAGGTACACCATTTTCTATTTCAGTCATTAGAAACTTCTGATCCTACTTTAACCCTAATTGTCCTGTGTGTTAAAAAAAAATCCATTATCCAATTATACATCTTACCACCAATGCCCATTTTATTCAGTTTGATAAGAAGTCCATCCCTCCACAGTGAGTCATAAGCCTTTTCAATATCCAGATAAACTATAACCATTACTTCTTTCATTTTGAGAGTCTTTTCAATATCATTACTTACCCTAACTAGAGCATCCACCGTGGATCTTCCTCTTCTAAAACCATTCTGATAGTCGTTCTTCTTCCTCTTCTTCTTCTTCTTTTACAGTAGATTTGATAGGCGGTTGGCAACCAGCCTACAGGTGCATTACCACCACTGACTTGATTATCATCACTCTATATCTTTGTATAAGGAGTTCTGATCAACTCATCATGTGTGAAAAAATTATCCGTCCTTGGATGTGTCCTAGGAGCAGCTGAAGAGCTCCCAGTCCTCCTGCCTCTCTTCTTCTTCTCTGATAGTCATTTATTACCAACAAAAGCTTTTCTACAAAATATTAATGAATTTCATCATCACCATGTCTATATGATGGCACATACACAAATGTGTCTTTATGATGTCATATAGACCATCACTCACAATGCCTAGACTAATGTGTCTTTATGATGTCTTATGGTTCAAAATTGGCAAGGTGAATAAGTCCCAGGGCCAGTCTTTACACTGTGTTTGTGTTTTCTGCACAACAGATTTCTGCAGCCATTGCCAATTCTACGTTGCCGCGAGCAGAGTTGCCAGATCAGGCAGTCTTCGTATTGTGGCTCAAGATGAAGAAACTAAGCCAAAGCGTCGCTTTCCAAGCAATCCATCCATCCATCCATCCATCTTCTACTGCTTTTCCGGAGGTCCGGGTTGCGGAGGCAGCAGTTCAAGCAGAGAAGCCCAGACTTCCCTCTCCCCAGCCACCTGCTCCAGTTCTTCAGAGAGGATACCAAGGCGTTCCCAGGCCAGCTGGGAGATGTAGTCTCTCCAGTGAGTCCTGGGTCTGCCCCTGGGTCTCCTCCCAGTGAGACGTGCCCGAAACACCTCAAGAGAGAGGCGTCCAGGAGGCATCCTGATCAGATGCCCATACCAACTCAACTGGCTCCTTTCAATGTGGAGGAGCAGCGGTTCTACTCTGAGCCTCTCCCGGATGACTGAGCTCCTCACCCTATCGCCGCGGGTGAGTCTAGCAATCCTACGAAGAAAGCTCATTTCAACCGCTTGTATCCGCAATCTCGTTCTTTCGATCATTACCCAAAGCTCGTGGCCATAGGTAAGGGTAGGAACATAGATTGACTGGTAAATCGACACCTTTAGCTTAGAGCTCAGCTCCCTCTTCACCACAACAGACCGGTACAATGTCTGCATCACTGCAGATGCTGTTCCGATCCATCTGTCAATCTCTCACTCCATTCTCCCCTCACTCATGAGTAAGACCCCGAGATACTTAAACTCCTCCACTTGGGGCAGGAGCTCTCTCAGCAATGTCGTTTTTAAAGAGGTGCTGACACAGTAAAAATGTGTAACCTTGAAGAATGCCAGTCTACACTACAAATGTGTAAAATGCCAAGCAAAGCACTGATTTTCTCCGGGTGCTCCAGTTTCTTGGTTTCTACGGGCATGCACGGGTCTTCCTGATTAGGATTGAAAGCCACTTTTTGCTCAGATCTATTTTCATGATCCTGCCCATGAACTGGAATTACGATGCACCTATCCCTCAACCAGTGGTCTGAACGAAGAAGAAGAAGAAGACCCACCAGATGGAGAGCAATAGAATGAGGAGAGCTGCTCCACGTCAAAAAGATGCTGTGAACATGAAACACCTCAGGTTTCAGCAGTTCGCCACAGGCATGATTGTGAACAACACAACCGTCTGAGACAGGAGGAGAACCTTCAGCAACGGGCACGCAGAAATTCTTGCTTATACTTGGTTTCTACGGGCATGGACGGGTATGCACAGGTATGTACTAGAAATTGAAGGAAAGATGAATGGACAAAGTGTACAGAGACATCCTTGATAAGAACCTGTTGCCATCTGCCATCTGAAGATGAAACGAGGGTGGACATTTCAGCAAGACAATGATCCTAAACACACAGCCAAGGAAACTCTCAACTGGCTCCAGAGAAGGAAAATAAAGCTGCTAGGATGGTCCAGTCAGTCACCTGACCTGAATCCAAGTGAAAAACTATGGAACAAACTGAAGATCAGAGTTCATTAAAGACACCCACGGAACCCTCAAGATTTGGAGACAGTTTGTGGGGAAGAATAGGCAAAAATCACTCCTGAGCAATGCCTGCGCCTAGTTTCTCCATACTGGAGGCATCTGGAAGCTGTTATTACCAACAAAAGCTTTTCTACAAAATATTAAATGAATTTCATCAAGCATGTTTAATATTTATTTGCAGTGTCATTCAACTTTCTTAAACATAGTTTGTTTTGTGGACACAGTTGCCTTGATTTCTTTGTACTAGTACATACCCGTACATACCCGTCCATGCCCGTCGAAACCAAGTATAAGCAAGTATTTCTGCATGCCAGTTGCTGAAGGGTCTGCTCCTGTCTCAAACGGCTATGTTGTTCACAGTCATGCCTGCGGCGTACTGCTGGAACCTGAGGTGTTTCATGTTCACGGCATCTTTTCTGATGTGCAGCGGTTCTCCTCATTCTATTGCTCTTCATCTGGTGGGTCTTCTTCTTCTTCGTTCATACCACTGGTTGAGGGATAGGTGCGTCGTAATTCCAGTTCATGGGCAGGATCATGAAAATAGATCTGAGCAAAAAGTGGCTTTCGACCCTGTTCAGAAAGGCCCGTGCATGCCCGTAGAAACCAAGAAACTGGAGCACCCAGAGAAAATCAGCACTTTTCTTGGCATTTTACACATTTGTAGTGTAGACTGGCATTCTTCAAGGTTACGCCATTTTTACTGTGTCAGCATCTCTTTAAAAACGACATTGCTGAGAAAGCGACACTTTGGCTGTTTCTTTATCTTGAGCAACAATATGAAGACTGCTTGATCTGGCAACTTTGCTCGCGGCAATGTAGAATTGGCCATGGCTGCAGAAATCTGTTGAGCAGAAAATATGAATACAGTAAAGACTGGCCCTGTGACTTATTCACCTTCCCAATTTTGAGCCATATGACATCATAAAGACACATTAGTCTAGGCATTGTGAGTGATTGCCTATATGACATCATAAAGACACATTTGTCTATGTGCCGTCATATAGACATGTGACGTCAAATAGACATCATATCGTTATGACAGCATTGCGAGTCCTATGATGCTTAAGTTCATAGGACGTCCTATGATGTTCAGGCAAAGATCATAGGCCGTCCTATGATGTCCTACAAATGTGACAGATGGACACACACACAGATTTCTTGCTTTAATAGTGATGATGATGTATGGGTTACTTGGGTTGTTACTGATATCTGGCGAAAATCTCAGGTCAATGGCTCCATCAGAAATAAGTTTGATGAGAAAAATGTTGATGTGTTCAATGCTTATTTTCACCGCTCTGTGTGTGTGTGTGTGTGTGTGTGTGTGTGTGTGTGTGTGTGTGTGTGTGTGTGTGTGTGTGTGTGTGTGAAATGTTTGCCCCTTCCTGATTTCTCATTTTTTGTATTGTAACGTCGGGGCCATGTTAAGGGGGGCAGGGATTTCCCAGCATGCTTTGCCAGTTGAAAACGTTACTGTGTGTGTGTATTAAATGTGTTATTACTGAGTTATACTGCTGTGTCATTATAACTGCGTTATAATGACCCAGCAGTGTTTAGCAGGATTAGGGCAAGATGTATCATGTGTGTGTAACCATGATTGAAACGGAGGTCTGGGAGAATGACCTCCCCTCCTCTCTGTGCTCAGAGGGGTTGGGGTCGGTGGTGTGTAAATAAAGCCTGTTCGTCACAACCATCTTGCTCCTCTTTCTTTGTGTGAATCCCGCAAACGTCACACTGGTGTCAGGAGTGGGAATGGAGCAAGATGAGGATCCAGGCGGAGGTCCAGCGGCCGGAGCGGTTCATCGCTCGGCTGGGAACGGAGTGTAGAGCTGAGACGCCGGCCCCCGGAGAGGTTCGCCGCGATGGACGGAGCAGCGGACCCGATGGGCCGAGCAGAGCAAACCAGCCCCGTTTCCCGCCCTTTTCAGGGCAGGAAGGGCTGGCGATTCCAAAGCGATTAGGAGGGGCAATCGACCGGGACGTGACCGTCCCATTCATCCGGCAGTGGGCCAAGATTCCCCGCTACAACGGCGAGAACCTGTTGGATGACCACCTGTCCCAGGTCGAGTTGGCTGCCGCGCTGAACGACTGGTCATCTGAGGAAACCGCCGTGCTGAGAGCGAGTGGGAGGAGGAGCTACGGCAGCGCATGCACGAAGGAGATAGCGGCGGCGACGCGAGGAAGGGGGGCTTCCGCTGCGCAGAGCCAGGGTACATCGCATGGTACTGCTCCGCACACAGCGCACGACAAACTGGCCCCTCGCCGAAGTTAAATTAGGGCGAGGTGGCATGGACGGAGAAAAAGCCGCCTCCTGCAGATGCTCCCCCCAGCGGTGACGTCACAGAGGCCTTTGGAGCACAGCAGCAGCAGAGCGAGCAGGACAGATCCGGTCTTTTCCCAGGCTCAGCAGGGGCTGGACGCATGGACGCGGGCCAGCGGCCGCCTGGGAGACCTGGCAGCGGTGGGAGTCGGCCGGAGCGGGCATGGGACTCCCGCTGCCAGAGGAGGAACTGTGTGTAGTCCTACCGCCACCCACAGATGCTTCCCCTTTCGGTGACGTCACGGAGGCCCTCGGCGCAGCAGCGACGCAGCGGAGCAAGCAGGACGAAGATCCGGCCATTTTTCCAGGCACGGCAAGGGCTGGACGCATGAACGCGGGCCAGCGGCCGCCTGGGAGACCTGGCAGCGGTGGGAGTCGGCCGGAGCGGGCTTGGGACTCCCGCTGCCAGGGAAGGGACTGTGCGTGGTCCTACAGAGGCTGTCAGATGTGTCCATTCCGCCGGCTGGTGGCCAAACCAGAACCCTACCCCAACCAGATACTCTGACCGAGACTCAGATGGTCACTGGATGGCCCGTGCATGCCGCCCCGGCACCGGGCTGACTCGCGTTGGATTTCTGAAAGTGGACTTTGAATTTTCTGGGGACAGAAACCAGTCCAGGGGAGGGCAGTGTAACGTTGGGGCCATGTTAAGGGGGGCAGGGATTTCCCAGCATGCTTTGCCAGTTGAAAACGTTACTGTGTGTGTGTATTAAATGTGTTATTACTGAGTTATACTGCTGTGTCATTATAACTGCGTTATAATGACCCAGCAGTGTTTAGCAGGATTAGGGCAAGATGTATCATGTGTGTGTAACCATGATTGAAACGGAGGTCTGGGAGAATGACCTCCCCTCCTCTCTGTGCTCAGAGGGGTTGGGGTCGGTGGTGTGTAAATAAAGCCTGTTCGTCACAACCATCTTGCTCCTCTTTCTTTGTGTGAATCCCGCAAACGTCACAGTATGTTTGTCACTCTTAAATGTTTTGGACCATCAAACAAATTTAAATATTTGACAAAGATAACACAAGTAAACACAAAATGTAGTTTTTAAATGAAGGTGTTTATTATTAAGGGAAAAAAAATCCAAACGTACATGGATGGCCCTGTATGGAAAAAGTGATTGCCCCCTAAACCTAATAACTGGCTGGGCCACCCTTAGTAGCAACAACTGCAATCAGGTGTTTGTTATAACTGGCAATGAGTCTTTTACAGCGCTGTGGAGGAATTTTGGCCCTCTTATCTTTGCAGAATTGTTGTAATTCAGCCACATTGGGGGGTTTTCAAGCATGAACCGCCTTTTAAAGGTCATGCCACAGCATCTCAATCGGATTCAGGTCAGGACTTTGACTAGGCCACTTCAAAGTTTTCATTTTGTTTTTCTTAAGCCATTCAGAGGTGGACTTGCTGGTGTGTTTTGGATCATTGTCCTGCTGCAGAACCCAAGTGCGCTTCAGCTTGAGGTCACGAACAGATGGCTGGACATTCTCCTTCAGGATTTTTGGATAGACAGAAGAATTCATGGTTCCATTTACCACAGTAAGTCTTCCAGGTCCTGAAGCAGCAAAACGGCCCCAGACCATCACACTACCACCACCATATTTTACAGTTGGTACGTATGATGTTCCTTTTCTGAAATGCTATGTTACTTTTATGTCGGATGTAATGGGACACACACCTTCCAAAAAGTTCAACTTTTGACTTATCAATCCACAGAGTATTTTCCCCCAAAGTCTTGAGGATCATCAAAGTGTTTTCTGGCAAAACTGACACAAGCCTTTATGTTCTTTTTGCTCAGCAGTGGTTTTCATCTTGGAACTCTGCCATGCAAGCTATTTTCACCCAGTCTCTTTCTTATGGTGAAGTCATGAACACTGACCTTAACTGAGGCAAGTGAGGTCTGCAGTTCTTTGGATGTTGTTGTGGGGTCTTTTGTGACCTCTTGGATGAGTCATCGCTGCGGTCTTGGGGTAATTTTGGTCAGCTAGCCACTCCTGGGAAGTTTCACCACTGTTCCGTGTTTTTGCTATTTGTGAATAATAGCTCTCAGTGTGGTTCACTGGATTCCCAAAGCTTTAGAAATGGCTTTATAACCTTTTCCAGACTGATAGATCTCAATTACTTTGTTTCTCATTTGTTCCTGAATTTCTTTGGATCGCAGCTTGATGTCTAGCTTTTGAGGATCTTTTTGTCTACTTCACTTTGTCAGGCAGGTCCTATTTAAGTGAAAGTGATTTCTTGATTGAGAACAGGTGTGGCAGTAATCAGGCCTGGGTGTGGCTTGAGAAATTGAACTCAGCTTTCGAAAGGTGTGATAAACCACAGTTAATTTGTTTTAACGGGGGGGGGGTCACTTTTTCACACAGGGCCATGTAGGTTTGGATTTTTTCTTAACCCTTAATAAAAAAAACACCTTTATTTAAAAACTGTGTTTTCTGTTTACTAATGTTATCTTTGTTGAATATTTAAATTTGTCTGATGATCTGAAACACTTAAGTGTGACAAACATACAAAAAAATGAGAAATCAAAAGGGGGCACACACTTTTTTACACCACTCTGTGTGTGTGTGTGTGTGAGAGAGAGAGAGAGAGAGAGAGAGAGAGAGAGAGAGAGAGAGAGAGAGAGAGAGAGAGAGAGAGAGAGAGAGAGAGAGAGAGAGACAGTGTGTGTGTGTGTTTTATTTTACTTTTTTGTGGTGCATTCTGAAGCAGCCAGTGGCAGTAACTTCGCTGGTTCTGACAGCTTGTACACATTCTAGCATCTGTTTGGCCCCCATGCAGACAACTTAACACACGCCTGCATCAAAGCATGTACACACTGATGGGATGGTTCCACTTGGAGAGGAACTGAAACCTTCTCACCCTGCAGTCCGGCCTTTTACTTTGGCAGCGCTTAGCAAAGTGCCTAACTCTGAACTCTTGTATATTGTAAATGACAAGGGAGGGAAAAAGACAGCACTATAACAGCGATAAGTTTTATAGTGGTAAACATGTCAGACTGAGGGAGTTTTAACTACATTAAATAAACATCAAAGCAAATTCAAAAAAAGACAAATTTATCTTTAAATGCACCAAATATGCAAAAGGATAAAGTATATTAGCAGAAGCATCACATTTGAAATAAAA
Source organism: Pholidichthys leucotaenia (assembly GCA_020510985.1). Classification (NCBI taxonomy): domain Eukaryota; kingdom Metazoa; phylum Chordata; class Actinopteri; order Cichliformes; family Pholidichthyidae; genus Pholidichthys; species Pholidichthys leucotaenia. The sequence goes on from CM035837.1 coordinate 72,763,869, forward strand.
AAAAGTTGAAAAATATGTTTCATCTTTGTGTCACTAAACATCTCTTGTTACAAAATGTTGTGTTAAGTTATGCTTTAACTATTTTCATATGACAATTTCAGAGCAGCACTCCCACTATATGCTGTAAATATTGCATGAGCCAGGTCAGTGAAAAAAGTAATTGGGTTTTGGAGTTGGCTGATAACACTCTACTCTCTCTGCTTAGATTTATAATGTTGACTTACTGTACGACACAGAGAGGGCAATCTCTGAGACAGTTTGTCCTAAAGCTCCATCTGTTTCTCACCTCCTGACACTGGGCAAGGAGCACAAGTGTTTGAGAGCAAACCACGCGTCAGCCTAAATCAACTCGGAATGCTTCATGGATCAAAATGGCAAATTGGGGGAATTGCTTTAATCTATTAAAATGAGATCCAGGGAAAATCTAATACTTTATTCTAAATGCATTTTGTTGTATTTCCTTTTCATCTTTTTCTAATTCATCTTCCTTGCATGCAAAGTCTCCCCCACTCCCAAGTTTTAGCTGAAATTAAATTGATTTGCATAATGAAAGGAGATCAAATTTGCTGTACAGAAGTAAAATAGAAATAAAAAGGGACTTTCCTCTGAGGGCGAATGGGGTATGAGCCACATGAGAAAGGGAGACGTGAAAGAAAGAAACAATAAAATGCAATTATACAGCTTCAATAAACCCATAATTCCAGCACCTTCCAAAATACCCAGATAGGCGGTTCACATTATTTCATTCGACAAAGCTATAAAGGCTCATTCAAAGCTGCAGAGAGCCTTACAACACCACAAATTGTCTAATCACTGGTTTAAAATAATTTGGGGGGGAAAAGAGAAAGAGATTAAAATGTTGCCTGCCCTTGTGACAGCCTCCACTTTCTAGGTGTTGTTACTAATTACATTTCGATTATCATGCTAATGCTTGGCAACCTTCTACAAATAATCTTATCTAATTATTCTGTTAGTTGTTATATCTGTGTTTAGGGGTACTATTATGAGCTGTGGGACTGCTTTTGATTCATTTATTTGAAATATTGGCCTAATATCCACCACATGTTGTCATAAACATTACACAAACGAGGGAAAGGGGATGTGAACAAATATTCCTTTTATAACTTCAAGGGAGTTTGGTGTATTTTTCTTTCAAAATTAAGGGAAATTTTTGTGCTTGTCTTTGTGTTTCGCTCTCTGGTGAAATTCACGTCAACTTGCGTCAATGAGAGACAGCACAAAAGCATCTGGGAGGGCTGATATTAATAGGTTTGCTGCAATTTCTCTCTGCCAGGGCCTCTCCTCTCTGCTGCCCTGCAGTTAATAATGTATGAAGGCTAAGTCTTCATGTCTCCTTCCTTCCTTCATAGCTGAAATGTCAGGTTAGCAGAGAGGTGCTGTGAACAATAAACTCCCTCATCATGCAGGACACCACCTAAAGCAGCAATGTCATCTCCTTAGCTACATTTAAACATATACTTTTTGTTTCTAGAGACACTGATCCAGTGGATATAAATCCCCATATAAAAACAAATCTATACTGTCTAAAATTGGTACCCTTATGCCCTTTTTTCCAAACCCTTTCATTATCTTATAGTTTTATGTCAAAAAACCTGTCACTTTTCCTCCTCCTTCGAATTGCCAGGTTCTGTGAACACTCCCATGCACATTCCACAAGGCTAATAGTGGCTAGCGCTACATTAAACAGAATAAATCCTGTGATAAAAAAAAAAAAAAACTTTCCGGTTGGAGGACATGGCCAGTTGTATGCATGGTGGCCCAGGATAATGACTGAAACTGCATCACTCCTTAAAAGCAGTTTTAGGCTGCGTGTCCACCAAACGTGTTTTTTCCCACTGAGGACAACTATTTTCTCTTCATTTTCTATGTAGTCTGGTGTTTAATGCGCTCAGCAGTCTCGGCGCTAAAACAGTCTCAGCGGTCAGTGTATTTTGTTGCAGTGTCCACAGTGCTGAAAGTTGAAAAAAGTCCAACTTTCGTAACGCCACAGTGCTCACCAGCTGCACACCCCTCTCAGCAGCTGGTCAGAATGTACACCATGATCAATATTTAGCAGCAAAAGCTTGGAGGGATGTGTAGTTTCTTACCAGTTTGATGTGGTTTAGTCAAGTGAGTGGAGCGTTTCAGAGCAAAATGTGTGAAATCCCCTCAAGCTTTGAGTGACAGGTCCAGCAGTTGCTAGGATACCGGGTGGAACACTTTTTTTTTTAAATGAGCGCATGTAAAGCACTCAGGAAAACAGGTTGAGAGCGTTTTTACGTTCCCTGTGGACCCACAGCCTAATGATAAAACCCATCTTAATTTGGGTAAAGTTTTCAAAGCAGCTGTCCAAAAATGCTAACTGGCCCCTGAGGCTAACTTCAGTTAGGAAAGAGAGTCCTGACTGGTTCAACACCACTGACCTGCTGTAGTTACGTCACCAAAAACATTCTGTCTAAACTTGCCTTTTATCAGAGGGTGGGGCTAAACTGAACTTTAAAGCAAAAAAAAAAAAAAAAAAACCAGAGACATGACACATTTGAATGATTTTGTCCTTGATAAGTCTTGTACTGTAAGTCGTAAAAATTATGTTGCAGACATGTTAACAAAAAAAAACCTTGATTTTTGGTAGAGTGTCACTTTCAATAATTTTTTTTCTGGGCTTTCTTTGTGAGCTTTGATCAAATTTGACTGATAGTATATGTCACGCCGCGCCGCTCATCAGCGGCGCCACCTGCTCGCACACCTGTCCATCATCAGCGGCGAGGAATATAAGCCGCCTCGCCCTGAGCTTCAGCCTGAAGCCGTCAGACTTCATTCCCCGTCTACGAGACGCAACTCTTTCTTCAGCACGACGCTGTGCGGTAAGAACCACTTACCTCATATTCTCCAGTCTGCTCCCCTGTGCACAGGTGGATTCCTCGGCGGCGGACAACTCCGTCCCTCGTCCTTCCTCGCTGCTGCACCGAGTCCTGCAGGTGGCTGTCTCCCGGGGTCCCGTCCTTGTTGTGCCAGTCATCTGTCCCAAGCAAGTAAGCTTCTCCCTCGCCTATTCTCCTCCTGTGTTGGTGTGTGCCCATCACCCTGTGTCTCTGTTCTCTCCCATAGGGTTGCCGGCTGTACGGTCTCCTGCCTCTGTGCCTGAAGCAGACGCCGCCACCAACACATTAACATTCCGCAGACACACACTCATACACCCCTGTTGTTAATAAACAGTTTGAACTACTCTGAGCCTGTGTGTGTGCGTCTCCTGAGCCGAACGTTATGTCAGTATGGCTTCAGCAGAGCGGCTCGGCAGACGGCGGGCTCGCACACCGGTTTTCCACTCTCGAGGCTCGAGTGGATCAGATTGTCTATCAGCAACAGGTGATTTTTAATCAGTTGATTACTATAACTAACCGGTTGGACCGCTTGGACCCCCAACAGCCGTTCCCCCCGGCTCGTCAGGGTGGCGCAGCTCCTGCTGTTCCAGTGGCCGTCCAGCAGGCTCCGGGTGCACCGGTTCGGCTCACGCCCATCCCGACCCCCCGCCCGCTTTAGCGGTAAGCTCGGCGGAGCGCGGGGGTTTATTATGCAGTGTGAGTCCGTTTTCCACCGGGTGCCCGGGGACTTTCCCTCAGATCATAGCCGAATTGGTTATATCGGGAATCTCCTGGAGGGGCGAGCATTAACATGGGCCTACGCCGTAATGGCGAGGCCCAGTTATGCCACCCTCACATATGACCAGTTCGTGAGATGCTTCCTGGAGGTCTTTGACCATGCTCTTACCGAGACGGTCCAGGTCGATCGGCTTCTCGCCCTCCAGCAGGGAAGCCGGTTGGCAGCGGACTACGCGGTCGACTTCCGGGTAGCGGCGGAGGAGTTAGGCTGGGAGGAACGCTCCCTCTGCGGCCTTTTCCTCCGCAGTCTCAATGATGATCTGAGGGATGAACTAGCTTGGCAGGATATCCCTGAGATGCTAGCGGAGCTAACATCTCTTGCAATCAGTTTGGATAACAGGCTGCGCGAGCGCTCCTCGGGGCGGAAGTCGTCTTCTTCTCGCCCTCGCAAAGCCTCGCTGCGCCTGTTCCAAGCTCGCCCCCTGGCGGCGCCGCCACCATCGTGCCCCGAGGAGTCGGAGCCGATGGTGACGGGCTGGACAAAGCTTTCCCCTGCGGAGAGACAACGCCGCCGTGAGTTGGATCTCTGCATGTATTGCGGAGATGACCAACACACAGTGAAGCTTTGTCCACGGAAAGCCAGTCGGCGGGGTCCGCGAGTCACTGTAGGGGGCCTCGCGGACGTCAACCGGTTAAATCCACTCACCCAATTGAAGCTGCCCATCCGTTTCTGCCACAACCCCACTGGGCTTCTCACCCACGCACTCGTGGATTCGGGCGCAGAAGGCAGCTTCATTTCACAAAGCCTGGCAACCCGTTTGGGCATCCGCTGTCAGGCACTCAAGAATCCCATCTCCCTTGTCAACCTCTCCCGTGCCTCCCTTGGGAGAGTCTCACACCAGACCATCCCCGTCCCGGTCATCATCTCAGGAAACCACCGGGAGGAGATGAGCTTTTATGTCCTACCCAACTCTGTGTCGCCCATCATCCTGGGGTATCCCTGGCTACGCCTTCACAACCCTGTCCTGGATTGGAAGTCAGCTGGGGTATCGGCATGGAGCACGTTCTGCATGGGCACCTGCCTTCAGTCCGCTGCCTGCTCTCCGTCCGCTTCTCCCCCTGCTACGGACGCTGCACCCCCGGACCTGTCTCTGGTGCCCCCGGAATTTCACGACCTGGGTATGGTGTTCAGTAAGACTAAAGCTATGTCTCTCCCCCCTCATCGGCCCTATGACTGCGCCATCAACCTCCGCCAGGGGGCTCCCTTACCTTCTGGTCGGCTCTATAGCCTGTCAGCGCCGGAGAAGGAGACAATGAACGCCTACCTGAAAGAATCATTGAGCGCTGGGATAATCCGCCCATCATCGTCACCCGTGGGGGCAGGGTTTTTCTTCGTGGGGAAAAAGGATGGGTCCCTCCGCCCTTGCATAGACTACCGGGCCCTCAATGACATCACTGAGAAGGACCGTTACACCCTGCCCCTCATGGACACTGCCTTCCACTCCCTCCAGGGGGCGACCTGGTTCACCAAGCTGGATCTACGCAGCGCATACCACCTCGTCCGGATCCGGGAGGGAGATGAGTGGAAGACAGCCTTCCGTACCCCGAACGGCCACTTTGAATACCTGGTAATGCCGTTCGGGTTGACCAACGCTCCTGCCGTCTTTCAGCGCCTCATTAATGACATCCTCCGGGACTTCATTGGCCTTTTCGTGTTCGTCTACCTGGACGATATTCTCATCTTCTCCAAGTCCAGGGACGAGCACCAGGTCCATGTGAGGCGGGTCCTCCAAAGACTGCTGGAGAATCGACTTTACGTGAAGGCTGAGAAATGCGAATTTTACGCCAGAACTACATCCTTCCTGGGGTTCATCATCGCCCACGATAAGGTGCTCCCAGACCCAGAGAAGGTGAAGGCGGTGGTGGAATGGCCTACACCTGCGTCACGGAAGCAGGTGCAACAGTTCGTTGGCTTCGCCAATTTCTACCGCCGCTTTGTCCCCAACTTCAGCTCCATCGTCGGACCACTGACCCGCCTCACGTCCCCTAAGGTCCCGTTCCGGTGGACCGAAGAGGTCGCTGCTGCCTTTCAGGCGCTGAAGGCGGAGTTCTCCTCCTCCCGGGTCCTTCGCCAGGTCGACCCCGCGCTGCAGTGCATCGTGGAGGTAGACGCCTCGGACACGGGAGTGGGGGCAGTGCTATCCCAGCGGTCGCCGGACGATGGCGCCAAACGGCCCTGCGCCTTCTTCTCCCGGCGCTTGTCCCCGGCGGAGAGGAACTACGATGTGGGGGACAGAGAGCTCTTGGCCATCAAACTCGCCCTGCAGGAGTGGCGCCACTGGCTAGAGGGGGCGAACCTGCCGTTCGTGGTCCTGACGGACCACAAGAACTTGGAATACCTACGATCTGCCAAGCGCCTGAACGCCCGCCAGGCGCGCTGGTCCTTGTTCTTCGCCAGGTTCCAGTTCTCCATCACCTTCAGGCCTGGCTCTAAGAACAGCCTGCCTGACGCCCTCTCTAGGCAGTTCACCCCCTTGGAGTCGGAGGAGACGCCCCACACTATCCTGCCCAGGTCGTGCGTCGTGAGAGCCATCTCGTGGGACATTGAGAGCAAGATCCGGAAGGCGCAGGAAGTGGAACCTGACCCTGGCGGCGGACCAGAGGGGAGGCTGTTCGTGCCATCCGCGGTCCGAGGAGAGGTCATCCACTGGCTACACACCTCCAAGCTCACCTGTCACCCTGGCACCTCCCGGATGATAGACCTCCTCCAACGGTCCTTTTGGTGGCCAGGCCTGCGGAGGGATGCAGCCCGCTACGCCCGGGCCTGCCCAATCTGTGCCACCTGCAAGTCGGGAAATGCCCCTCCAGCGGGTCTGCTCCAGCCCCTGCCCGTCCCTGGCAGGCCCTGGTCGCACATCGCGTTGGATTTCGTCACCGGACTCCCCGTCTCCAACTCCTATGACACCATCCTGACCATTGTGGACCGTTTCTCCAAGGCTGTGCACTTCGTCCCCCTGCGAGGTCTCCCTACTGCCCTGGAGACGGCGGATCTCCTCGTCCAACACGTGGTCAGGCTGCACGGGATTCCGGTGGACGTGGTCTCGGACCGGGGCCCCCAATTTTCATCTGAGGTTTGGAGGTCGTTTTGTAACGCCATCGGAGCCAAGGTGAGCCTCTCCTCCGGCCATCACCCCCAATCCAACGGGCAGTGTGAACGGACCAACCAGGAGCTGGAAGCTGCGCTCCGCTGTGTGACCTCATCCAAACCCACGTCCTGGAGCAACCATCTTGCCTGGGTTGAATACGCCCACAATACCGCTCGCTCTTCTGCTACAGGGATGTCCCCCTTCAAGGCGTCCCTGGGTTATGACCCCCCGCTGTTCCCAGTGCAGGAGAGTGAGGTAACTGTTCCCTCGGTTAGGGCACATCTTAGGCAGTTCCGCTCCATTTGGGCTGCCGCGCACAATGCGCTTTTACGCACAGCGGAACGCAACAGGACTGTGGCGGACCGGCATAGAAGACCTGCCCCGGCGTACAGAGTTGGGCAACATGTCTACATTTCTACCCTGGACGTAACTCTAAAAGGCGAGAGGAGGAAGCTGGCACAGCGATTCATGGGTCCCTATCCCATCACCCGGATCATCAACCCGGTGGCTGTGCGCGTGGCTATTCCCCCCTCCCTCCACATCCATCCCACCTTCCACGTGTCAAAGGTGAAGCTGGCAGTCTCCGACCCCCTTTGCCCTCCTCCTGCTGCGCAACCCGCGCCCCGGATGATTGGTGGCCATCCGGCCTGGTCCGTCTCCTCCATCCTAGACTCCCGGCGCCGGGGTCGTGGGTTGCAGTACTTGGTGGACTGGGAGGGCTATGGGCCCGAGCATCGACAGTGGGTGCTCCCGTCGTTCGTGTTGGACCCATCGCTCATCGCTGACTTCCACCGAGCGCACCCAGAGAAGCCATCGCCAGGAGGCGCTGCTAGAGGGGGGAGTACTGTCACGCCGCGCCGTTCATCAGCGGCGCCACCTGCTCGCACACCTGTCCATCATCAGCGGCGAGGAATATAAGCCGCCTCGCCCTGAGCTTCAGCCTGAAGCCGTCAGACTTCATTCCCCGTCTACGAGACGCAACTCTTTCTTCAGCACGACGCTGTGCGGTAAGAACCACTTACCTCATATTCTCCAGTCTGCTCCCCTGTGCACAGGTGGATTCCTCGGCGGCGGACAACTCCGTCCCTCGTCCTTCCTCGCTGCTGCACCGAGTCCTGCAGGTGGCTGTCTCCCGGGGTCCCATCCTTGTTGTGCCAGTCATCTGTCCCAAGCAAGTAAGCTTCTCCCTCGCCTATTCTCCTCCTGTGTTGGTGTGTGCCCATCACCCTGTGTCTCTGTTCTCTCCCATAGGGTTGCCGGCTGTACGGTCTCCTGCCTCTGTGTCTGAAGCAGACGCCGCCACAAACACATTAACATTCCGCAGACACACACTCATACACCCCTGTTGTTAATAAACAGTTTGAACTACTCTGAGCCTGTGTGTGTGCGTCTCCTGAGCCGAACGTTATGTCAGTATACAACTAATTAGCAATATGTTCTTCTTTAAATTTTTTCCCTTGTATTACTTCCCCTTCTTTTTATTTTTGCGTTTAGCAGTGTCAAAGCTCCTCGGGCACTTTTACACAGCACACCAAGGAGAGAGGTGAAGGAATGGCTTTACACGCCAGGTTACACCACAACACATTTATTAACACCAAAGGCACAGTTCCAAAAGTGACGATAGACAAAGACACAAAAATACACTTACAGTTGGTGTCGTGGGACTGACATCACCCAGCAGATTCATGAGGGAGAACAAGTTTACCACGCTGGCTTCCCAGAACCGGTATCGCTCAGCGGAGGCAGAGAATCCACGGCCAGACATGGAAGTGGCAAACACGTTGTTGCAGTTCAGACAGCACAGAAGACAATGCAATGGTCCAGCAATGTTTGACTGGTAACAGGCTGTTGAAGCACAAGCATTGCTGGCCGGAACAATTAGGTACAGTGGGGCAAAAAAGTATTTAGTCAGCCACTAATTGTGCAAGTTCTCCCACTTAAAAGATGAGAGAGGTCTCCAGTTTTCATCATAGGTATACCTCAACTATGAGAGACAAAATGAGAAAAAAAAATCCAGAAAATCACATTGTCTGATTTTTAAAGAATTTATTTGCAAATTATGGTGGAAAATAAGTATTTGGTCACCTACAAACAAGCAAGATTTCTGGCTCTCACAGACCTGTAACAACTTCTTTAAGAGGCTCCTCTGTCCTCCACTCGTTACCTGTATTAATGGCACCTGTTTGAACTCGTTATCAGTATAAAAGACACCTGTCCACAACTTCAAACAGTCAGACTCCAAACTCTACTATGGCCAAGACCAAAGGGCTGTCAAAGGACACCAGAAACAAAATTGTAGACCTGCACCAGGCTGGGAAGACTGGATCTGCAATAGGTAAGCAGCTTGGTGTGAAGAAATCAACTGTGGGAGCAATTATTAGAAAATGGAAGACATACAAGACCACTGATAATCTCCCTCGATCTGGGGCTCCACGCAAGATCTCACCCCGTGGGGTCAAAATGATCACGAGAACAGTGAGCAAAAATCCCAGAACCACACGGGGGGACCTAGTGAATGACCTGCAGAGAGCTGGAACCAAAGTAACAAAGGCTACCATCAGTAACACACTATGCCGCCAGAGACTCAAATCCTGCGGTGCCAGACATGTCCCCCTGCTTAAGCCAGTACATGTCCAGGCCCGTCTAAAGTTTGCTAGAGAGCATTTGGATGATCCAGAAGAGGACTGGGAGAATGTCATATGGTCAGATGAAACCAAAATAGAACTTTTTGGTAAAAACTCAACTTGTCGTGTTTGGAGGAGAAAGAATGCTGAGTTGCATCCAAAGAACACCATACCTACTGTGAAGCATGGGGGTGGAAACATTATGCTTTGGGGCTGTTTTTCTGCAAAGGGACCAGGACGACTGATCCGTGTAAAGGAAAGAATGAATGGGGCCATGTATCGTGAGATTTTGAGTGAAAACCTCCTATCAGCAACGGCATTGAAGATGAAACTGCACGGTGGAGCAGTGGTTAGCACTGCGGCAGCACAGTTTACCCTTGGCCGGGGGATTGTGGGGATCATGGGATCGTGGGTTCGATCCCAGCCCCCGACCAACAGTGATCTGTGTGGAGTTTGCATGTTCTCCCCGTGTTGCGTGGGTTTACTCCGGGATTTCTCCGGTTTCCTCCCACATGCCAAAAACATGCATGTTAGGTTAATTGGCTGTTCTAAATTGTCCCTAGATATCTGTTTCCTATAGGCCCTTAGAATAGAGGGTTAGTATTAATGAAAGCGCTTTGAGTGGTCTTTGTGACTAGAAAAGCGCTATATAAGTGCAGGTTAGTTAGTTAGTTAGTAGAAACATGGCTGGGTCCTTCAGCATGACAATGATCCCAAACACACCGCCCAGGCAATGAAGGAGTGGCTTTGTAAGAAGCATTTCAAGGTCCTGGAGTGGCCTAGCCAGTCTCCAGATCTCAACCCCATAGAAAATCTTTGGAGGGAGTTGAAAGTCCGTGTTGCCCAGTGACAGCCCCAAAACATCACTGCTCTAGAGGAGATCTGCATGGAGGAATGGGCCAAAATACCAGCAACAGTGTGTGAAAACCTTGTGAAGACTTACAGAAAACGTTTGACCTCTGTCATTGCCAACAAAGGGTATATAACAAAGTATTGAGACGAACTTTTGTTATTGACCAAATACTTATTTTCCACCATAATCTGCAAGTAAATTCTTTAAAAATCAGACAATGTGATTTTCTGGATTTTTTTTTTCTCATTTTGTCTCTCATAGTTGAGGTATCCCTATGATGAAAATTGGAGACCTCTCTCATCTTTTAAGTGGGAGAACTTGCACAATTGGTGGCTGACTAAATACTTTTTTGCTCCACTGTACACCTGAACGAGCATAACAAGGTAATCGGTACCAGCTGACTGTCAGAAAAGAGAGGGGGTGTGGCCGGATCAACAAGCTGTCAGAGCATGCTGCCTGAAAGTAGGTCAAGAGGCTGTCTGGCAGCTACCAACCAGAGCAGTGGCTGCAGGCACAGCAAAACAACTAAAAGAACATAAACACTATCAAAAGACAAAGGATGACATAATACACAAGCAACCTGAGCCACTGCAAGTCGGAACCAAGCTCGGTTCATGACAGAGCCCCCTCTCTAGGGGTGGATACCAGACAGCCACAGTAACATCACTTGCAAGCCCCCCCCCCCCCCCAACAGGAACAACAACCCACGAACCTGGGTGGGAGGTAGGTGGGACAGGAATGGTGGGAACATACAACCCCGCCCAGGGCCCATAACCGAACCCCCCCCCCCCCAAGTCCAGAGGCATGGCGGCTTAGGAGGGCGCCCCGAGTCCCAGGCCCAGCCAACAGTCCAGAAGATAGAGTCCAGCGGCCGCCCAGGAAATATGGGCCACCTGACCCCAAAAATCAGTACCTCCGGTGGCCGCCCAGCGCTGAAGAACTGCCAGTTCCAAAGGAGTGAGGCAGGTGGTGGCCTGCCCACCGAGAGGCTTATAGGTGGGTAGCTGGATAGCAAGACGGGAACCCCCATAGGACCTGGTGGGGAGGTGAAGGGGACCACAACTCGCACCAGGCTGAGGAGTGAAAAGCTTGGTGTCCTCAGGCTGGCCAGCAGCTCCCTCGGTGGTCCCAGCTTAGGACACAGCCACACCCATGGTGGACCCCAACCGGGCCAACGCCGCACCCTCGATGGACCTCAATCGGGCCAACACAGCACCCATGATAGCTCCAGGCTGGAGCTCTGCAGCACCCGTGGTGGGCTCCGGCTGGAGCTCTGCAGCACCTGTGGTGGGCTCCGGCTGGAGCTCTGCAGCCGTCGCGATGGACTCCAGCTAAGCCAATGCTGCACCTTCGATGGACCCTGACCGGGCCAATGCTGTACCCTCGGTGGACCCCGATGGCCAGTGCTGCACCCTCGGTGGACCCTGATGGACCCAGGCCAGGACATCGCCCCCACGGAGACCCAGTCTGCGGCGGGACCCACACGACGGCCTCATGCAGAAGGGGAGCTGGTTCCAGGCTGACATCAGCAGGGAGAGCTGGACCCGCGGCATCATCCGGTGAAGAGACTGAATCCATGGAGGCCCCTGGTGATGATAGAACCTCCCCGGCAACCCTAAAAGAAGGCTCAGGACCAGAGGAGAGACACTGGTTAAGGTCGAGCTCCACCGCCCTCCAGGACTCCGTCGATCCTGGCAATGTCATCTCGAGCCTGGCCTCCAAGAGGTCCAGCTCAGGCTCCCACTCTGCTGTGATGGCCTCTGCAGCTGGCATGATGGTGGTGGCAGTCCCGATACCCTCAGGCGAAAGCTCCAACACAGGTCCCTGGTCAGGAGAGGAGGCTGAGAGTTGACTCCGTGCAGGCTCAGGAGCAGGATCCTCCGGGGCCCCGAGCTCCTCCATCATCCGGCGGCAAGGTTCTGGGGCCGGCGGACACTCAGGGGAAAAGGAGGAGACACAGAGAGTATAGGAATTAAGTCAGCATTGCCAGCTGGAGGAGAGGACTCAGTGGACTGCTGGAACTGAGCCTCTCCCTCGGGAGACAGACAAGGTTCAATATAATTAGGTGAAATAAGATAAAAAAAAAAAAACCTTGCCTGTCATCCCGGTGTGTGAAGATTGCAGCTGCAGCTGGCTGGCAGTCACCCCTCTCCATGTCCATGACCATACCGGCCCCTTCCAAAGGTGACAAAGAAGCCAGTTCCGACGCAGATAACTCTTCCGGCATGACTTCGGGGGATCAGCTCTGTGCTGGCTCCAGAGCGAAATCCTCCGGGGTCCCCAGCTCCTCCATCGTCTGGTGACTTTGCTCACACTCGGGGATTGATGGGGAAGACATGGAAAGGACAAGAGAAGAGTTAACCTCCGCAGCTGGAGGAGAGAGCCCAGCGGATTGCTGAAACTGAGCCTCTCTTCCAAGAGACAGACAATGTTTATCATCATTACATTGAATTGAATGAAAAAACACTTGCCTGTTCTCCCAGTGCTCGATGTTGACAGCTGCAGGCAGTTGGCCATCATCACCCCCCCCCCCCCCCCCCCGTGTCACTGGCCGCTTTGGCCCCTTCAAAGAATAGTAGAGGAGCCGACTCCAATGATGTGGAGGTGGGCGTAGCCAGGACAACCCTGGCGGACCTCTCGACGGCTGAAGAGATGACGGCGGCCGAGGATGAGGAGGGCTTCTCCCGGTGTTTCCTAGCGGGATGACACTGCCTCTGGGTGGCCGGCGCTGATGGCGAAGCGGGTGTGGCAATGGAGGCAGGCTGTGGAGTGCATCCCCGCTTGTGCTCCACGAGGAATGCCATTCTCCCTACACCTGGAAACATGCGCTGGAGCGTGCAGACCAAAGCGATCAAGTCCGCATACTGAGGGTAATTCCAGAGTCCCAGATACGCTTCCAGAATTACCTCAGCTGCGACCAGGCTGCTCAACTTCGCCTTGGATCTAAAGGCTTCATGGGCCTCGTCCAGGAAGGCTTGGATATCCGCCCACTACTCCTCCACCGTGGGTTGCCTCGCCACTAATCTCCTCCGGCCGATGTGGGAGTGACGCGCCAAATGCATGGTCAGGCAAAACAGGCGGGTGAGGAAAAATTACAAAAGAAGGAAAAAGTAATGTTAGGGTGTACCCACTAAATCCACTGTTGGCTGGACCATTCTGTCAAAGCTCCTCGGGCGCTTTTACACAGCGCACCAAGGAGAGAGGTGAAGGAATGGATTTACGCGCCACCACAAAACATTTATTAACACCAAAGGCACAGTTCCAAAAGTGATGATAGACAAAGACACAAAAATACACTTACAGTTGGCGTCGCTGGACCGACATCGTCCAGCGGACGCATGAGGGAGAACGAGTTTACCCCGCTGGCTTCCCAGAGCTGGTATCGCTCAGCAGAGGCAGAGAATCCACAGCCAGACGTGGAAGTGGCAAACACATTGCAGTTCAGACAGCACAGAAGACAATGCAATGGTCCAGCAATGCTTGACTGATAACAGGCCGCTTAAGTACAAGCATTGCTGGCCGGAGCAATTAGGTACACCTGGGCGAGCATAACAAGGTAATCTGCACCATCTGACTGTCAGGAGAGAGGGGGGCGTGGCCGGATCAACAAGCTGTCAGAGCATGCTGCCCAAAAGTAGGTCAAGAGGCTGTCTGGCAACTGTTGACCAGAGCAGTGGCTGCAGGCACAGCAAAATAACTAAAAGAACATAAACACCATCAAAACACAAAGGATGACATAATACACAAGTAACCTGAGCGGTTCTGACCTAAGCAAGTCAGAACCAAGCCCGAAAAACCCGTCTCGGTTCATGACAAGCAGGTCTCATTGAAGAACTTATTTTAATTTTTTTACTGTACTACTTATCCTATTGCCTAAAATTATCTGAAGAATTCAACTCAGTTTTGTTTTTCTTCCTTCTATGCCCCCCCACCCCCGCCTTGCATATGTGTTTGAATTTGGTGGGCTATGTAAGTGATTATGAATATACTGTACATGAACACATAAACATGTACACACTTTTGTTATTGTACTCTATAGCCGTATAGTTGTTTGTTTCTACAAGAATGAATTTACAAGGTTATCTTTTCACACTTCTTTGTTCATTGTGAATGCAGGCAGTTATTGGGTTGTGTTAATTTGATGTTTATATGAACAAAATATATCAAATCAAAGACATAATCCATGTCAAAACCACACAGAAGTGATGAAGCAAGTCTTTTATAAGGTGGCCTGGTAATGCTAGGCAGCCTTCTTGTCTCTGTTTCTCTTGGTCAGCTGCAGGATCATACCTTCATTAGATTGTCTCTTATTAATGCAAGAATTTGTATTCTAATCAGAGTGATGCTATAATGGAGAAATAGCTACTTTAATTCTCATGTTAAAGTACCCTCTTTGGATTCTCTTTTTATTGAGCTGACCCTTTATCTTCTGCTCATGAATAGAAATTAATCATAACAACATTAATGATACTCCTGTTTATAAAGAAATATTAATGTTTAGATCACGTGAGACAGAAGAGTGACCCATATTCACTAGACACAAGTTCTTCCTTTATTCTCACAGCATATGTTGTGCCAAATGCCATTTTATGTTCAATTTTAACCTAAGTGTGAAAACAATGCAGTGGTGAGCATATCAAACTGACAGCAAAAGTCATTTTTATTATTATTCAGTACTATTTACTGGAGTTTATTAACGTTGTATTCACTATCAAATGCTGTTTCAAGTGATTGGTCATTGTTTGCTAGTTCTAGTCTGCAGGGGCCTTATAAATGTATGAATTCTCAATCAAGAGGGAGAGAATGAAAATGCATTTCACATTCAAACATTAAAAATAAATCATACCCGAAAAACTGGGTCCAAAACAACAAAAACAAGATGATTTACAGAGCAATCCAGTGAAGAGCGCAGACATGGAAGATGCAGTTTTAGAACCACTCTAGGGCGGCTCCAGCCTTGCCCTTGACAAGTTTGGTACTTTGTCAACCCTGGACTGAATTATTACCTCTATTTAGAGGACAACTGATTTAACCAGGGCAAGAAATTGTCGAAGATTGTGGGAGAACACTTCTGCATGCTATGATATATGCTCTCTCTGCGTCTTCCTACTATTACAGAGAGGCTAATACAGTATGGCTGGAGGCATGATAGAGTCACCCGTCATCCTCGCCGGAAAAGAAACTCTGAAATACATCCCCAAAGAAAGATCAACTGCTGTGCCACCAATTAATTTCTAGATAAATCTTAGATGTGAACACCGTTGAAGAAAAGAAACACACATTCAGCGAGACAACTTTTGACAGGTGGGTATGGGCGCCTTCGGTATGTCTCCTTGGATAAGGCTTTGCAAGGTGGTGGTTAAACAGTTGGATTAAACACTAATATTAGTATGCACCCTGTGTTGCAGGCACTGGATCAGAATCTACAGGACCCCTGCTGCACGGAGCTTGAAGGGCAAACAAAAGTTGCTTTCTGTTGTGGGGCATATGATGACATCAAACATGACTGTCTCCTTTTTCAGCGTGGCATTTTATTTCATTTCATTTCATTTTTAAAGGTTAATGCCTTGAGGGGGCCCCTATTAAGTGACAAGATATTTTTTTATGTTAGACGTGATGATGGTTGATGTCAGCTCCAGTGTAGTGATGGTCTTGGAGAATTAGGGAACACACAGCCAGAGAAATGAGGCCTCAAGAGTATCCTCAAATGCACCAGAGTTTTTGGGGGAGTTTACAAGAACTCAGAAATAAAATGAAATTCTTTTTTTTTTAATTCTGGGATAATTCATAATTTCTAAACAAATCAACCACTCATTTTGAACTTTATACGTGAAGTCAATGATATCCATCACAATAAGTGAGATGAAATAAATTTAATTGTCATCACCATTGTCATAACAGCCTGAAACGTTCTCCTTGAATGTGCAAAAGTTACATGGTTGAATAAAAAAAAATAAGGGTTATAAATTACAAAAACAACAGTACAGAAACCTATGTCTGTGTTGTTGTCCTTCAGCTGCTTTTCTACTTTTTGACTTTTTATCCAGTTGCCAGTAACGACGAACAGAAGCTCCAAAGTCAAATGACAAGAAAAAACGTTTTACAAAAGCATAGATTTATAGTAAGTCTGGTGAATAAAGACAAGCTCACATACCCCACACATCCCTGTATCAGAGTTATCACTGAACAATATAATGCATGTCCTCATCTGATGTGAATTTAAACCTGACATGTAGCCAAAGGAATAAGTGTCTTTTTCAATAGAAAAAAGCTCATATTCAAGTCCTTTTGCTGTTGATTAATCTAAGGTGCCTTCACACCAAATGCAAACGGATGGCACTGTCATGAATCTGGCTTTGGTGGTTCCAAACCCAGTTCTGACTTATTATTGATTTGCCCTATTTTCCATCAGGCGCATCAGGCAGCTGTTTGGGTCCTTCGCTCCCTGACAGCTTGAGCACGCCTCCTCCTCTTGTCAGTGCCATCAGCTGTTTCTCATTACGGTTGTTCACACACATACACACACTCACTCCATTCATTCCTATTCACACGCTCATACACTCACTCATGCACACCAGGGATCAAGGATCATCTTCCCTTGTTAGTTTCATTATTATAAAAACGCTGCATTGGCAGGAAGAGACCGTTGGAGCATTCACCTCTGTACGCGGCAGCAAGTTTCTCCACGTATGTGCATTCATCTCCTTCGTGTTGTTCAGCCAGTCGTGTCAAGTTTGGTTAATCCCTTGATGTTAATGGCGGACTCTGTTTACTCCTTCATCCTCCAGGCTGCACGGACAGCCCCAGATCGCTCCAGTCCCGTAAGTTTCATGTTTGCCTTTCTCCCTGCGCCAACAGCAGTCCTGTGGCACTAGACAATTTCTCCGCCGGGCTGTAGAGCATCTGGGTGGCGTTCCTGCATGTCTGGTGGCCTAATCCCACCATTTCAACCCTCTGTATTTGTGTGGTTACTGGACTTGTTAATTTGTTGCAGTTTATGTTAATAAATGGCACGTTCTACTCCAGCACTTGAGTCTTTCATTCCCTCCCTCGTGCGCCATAACGAATCATGACAGGCGCGAATCCATACAAAGTCAATGGAAAGAGGCGAGCACATGCGAAGCTGCGCATTCGCGCATTCACATCTGAGCGATAGCGCTAGCTTTGAGATTTTGCCATCACCGGAGTAAAAGTATCAACACTGGAGAGTAAACTAGTTTGAAAATGAGACTGCATTCACCTGGAGACAGAAGGACCGGGAGCTCATTAGCTGAATCAGGATGTCGGAGTTATTTACCCACAGATTCCTGCCACTGACGTGCTAACAAGGCTAACAAGCTAGCAACGGAAACACCCATCATTTTGTAAAGTTTTGGAAACAGGGACAACTTTTTCAGATGAGTCCCCCGTCGGATAATGTAAACCTAAGCATGATATTATTTTGGGGATTTTCACAGTAGGTTGAGCACTGATGCAGAAGTTTTAAAGGCAACTTCGCCTGTCTGCATCTCACTCAGACGGTGAATTCATTTGTGTGTTTACATAGAGTTATAATGCAATTGTTAGTTAATTCCCTTCCACAGCATGTGGGACACCATGTGATGTGTAGGGGCGGCCCCTGTTATGGCGGCACTTACTGTGAAGTGCAGTGTGGTGATACCGACTTCCTGTCACATCACCACACAGGCCTATATAGCGGGGTAACCGCCATAAGCACTTCCTCTTGTGCTGGATGACTCCACTAGGTTTTTGCCGTATACTGTTCCATACCATCTATAATAAAGCTGTGTTCAACACTACAGCTCTGTCAACCTCATTCATCACCAGGTTTGTGGACATAACATTTGGCAACTGAGGATTAACGTATGGAGGCGTGGGTTACACCACTCCGTCCCTTCCTTGAGCTCCCGGGCGAGCCACTGGTGCCATGTCGGCATTGGTTCGAGGCCTTTCAAACCTACATCATGGCGCTGGACCTCGGAAAGCTCAGAAAGGTGAGGGCACGTACGCTTCTTGTCCACAACCTGGGTATCGAAGGCCAGCGAGTCCTACCAACGTTCGGCACGTTGGACTCGTTCAAGGACATTGTGGAGCTGCTAAGCTAACCATTTCACCACTCCAGACAGCGTGACTGTCTGGAGAATTCGGTTTCACCAGAGACGTCAACATATTGGTGAGCCTATCCACCAGTATATCGCTGACTTAAGGCAGCTAGCTAACAAGTGCTGTTTTGGTCCACTTGAAGACGAGATGGTACGTGACCAGCTAGCAGAGCACACGTACAATGCTGGACTGCAAGCTAGGCTACTAATGGTGCCAAATGACTTAACGCTAGCTAGAGCTGTTGAGCTAGCTCTAGCTGTTGAGCTAGCTCTCCAATTGGAGGCTGCAGATAAGCTAGCTTTAGAGCCAAACTGGTGTCAGTCTCAGAAGCTGCCGGAGCTGCACACCTCAGCTAATGTTGCAGACCTGGATAGCGAGGATAGCTTGGGTGAAGATTGTTCAGAAACCAATGCTGCCAGCCGAAAGTCTGCCCCGGGAAAACCCCCTTGTAGGGGTTGTGGGTCCATGACACACCGCCATGAAGTGAGAGAGTGCCCAGCAAGAGGAAAACATTGTAGCAGATGTGGATGCTTGAATCACTATGCCAGGGTGTGCCGCTTATCTGACCCGGAGAGCCCATGGAAGAAATCACTCCGCCCGCCCGGACAACCATCCACTCAGTCCCAGTACCAACAGGTATACATATTGTGTAGTGGAGTTAGACGGCATGGAGGTGCCACTGTTACTCGACACGGCGGCAGTGCGGGCGATGCTGAATTGGGCAACGGTGAAGAAGTTTTTCCCCCACCACAGGATAAGAAGTAACCCTGTGCACTGTTGGGACCGTGGAGCTATCCATTCATTACAAGTCTGAGATGATGATTGACTTCACTTTGCAACTGGTGGCATGCAGCGATAACATCATGGGGTGTGTGACCTGTTCCACAGACTGGGTTTCGCCATAAAGGACAGCGCCGGGAACGAATGGTCTGACTGTGGCCGCTGGGGCTCACGGGCTCCAGAGGTCAAAGAGGACGTGGTTTGGGATGAAGGACTAATGGACACCCTCACTTTCGAGCCAGACCACCTTCGTTCAGAGTCAGTGCAAGAAAGTCTCAGTGCCTGTGCTCGGGATGGAGTAGGTGGGGGGACTGAGCATGATGGTGGGGCACCAGTGCCGGTGAGCAACACCATGCTAGCCCCAGATGCCTCCGGTACTTGGCCGTAGTCGGATGGGGGGTCTGCAGCTACGACGGTGACCACTACAACGTTTGTAGAAGAGGGCGGGGCAAGACCGACGAGCATGGAGTTACTGCATGCTCAGCAGGAGCACATTAAGCCGAGTAAGGTTCCACTTCAGGTTATGTACTTGGTTCGGGTTCGGGGTGATGAATGACTACGGCAAAGATGGGCCAGACAACAGCTGACAAAACATCATGCACGCCTACAGATTGTGGCGAAGTTGGGTGTGGTGTGCTTCCAGTTGTCCGACAGCTCGATGAGGCATGCCAACCAGCTACGGCATGTCCATGAGGACGCTCCAGGAGGCGAGGCTGGACGGGAGTCAGTGATGGTGGTTTGGGATCCAGGCTCTGGTGTCCAGAAAATCAGCTTTCACTCCGAGGGCATGTTGCCTCCAGGGGTGCGCTTGCTGCGAGGCTGCCCAGGGCCCCCCCATGCCAGTTCCACCTCTTTTGCCCAAGTGACTGTGCTGTGACAGTTTTGTTTATAGTTCATTGTGTGTTTATTATGTTTAGTATAGGAGCACGGCAGATTTTTTTGTTCAAATAAAGACTTTTAGTTAATCTCAGTGGCAGAATAATCCACTGCGCCATGTGGGCCGTGTGGTAATCCACCCACTGGCAATATTTTACGTTGTTTTGTGTGAATGTGTTAGGCCTTTTAGTACCTCAGTTTACATTTTTTTAGTGTGTTTCGGGTTCCACACTGGGGTGGGTTTGAATTGTATGAGTGGTTTTTGGACTTTGTAAAGGGGGGAGGTTGTTATGGCAGCACTTACTGTGAAGTGCAGTGTGGTGACGCCGACTTTCTGTCATGTCACCACACAGGCCTATATAATGGGGTAGCCGCCATAAGCACTTCTCTTGTGCTGGATGACTCCGCTAGGTGCTTGCCGTATACTGTTCCAAACCATCTATAACAAAGCTGTGTTCAACACTACATCTCTATCGACCTCATTCATCACCAGGTTTGTGGATATAACAGTGCCTATCTCCATTTTTCTGACCCTAGGCCACACAGCTACAGTAAGGAGTGAACGCTACAGTGGGGGGTCAGTCCTCTGGTAGCTCTGCGCATTATAATGTAATTGTGCTGCACGAAAAATGTGCCCGATTGCATTTGGTGTGAAGGCACCTTTACAGGTTAACCCCTCATTGGATGGATGTCAAAATCAAACTCATCCAAGGTATTGATGAGTTAAAGCGTCTGTATAAATTTGAAGTCAGTCTGAACAGAAATGTAGAAGTTACACTGGTGACAACACAAAATGGACTGAAAAATGTACAAGCACCCCCTAGAAAAATGGAAACATGAGTGCAGTGACAAAAAACACTGACGATGAAACCATTTTTGCACAGACAGCATTAACCATGTTAAAAGCTGGACTACATAGGAAATTAACAGAAAACAGACGCTCCAAGCAGGGGGGAAAAAAAATCATTCTATGTGGCCATGCAGCCTCAATGTGAATGCATCATAACATGGTTTTACAGCAGGGGTGCCCAATCATGTGCCATAGAGGGCCAAGACTGCAGGTTTTCTTTCAAACTTTTCTCTTCACCAGGTGATTTCAGTGGACTCTTTCCCATTAATTGCAGATCAGTGAAAACACCAACTTTAGCGATTGTCTGTACAGAAAAATTGAAGGGTCTTTACCCTCCATGACACAGGATTGAACATGAATGTTGTACAGTATGTTGCACTGAAAAGAAGGTAGGTAATGTGAAAACTGTAATCTTTATTTTCCTATTACACTAGGTGGCACGTGAACACACAGTGGCCTCCCTTCTCTCTTCGTGTTTTGTGCCGTTTAGTGTTGTTTAATTACGCCTAAGTGCATATTCATGTGTTTAATGTCCACATATGATGTTGCGCACAAGCTACAGTCATCACAGCCTTCTGGAGAAAAGGAATATGACTAAACATTACGCCCTGGACCAGAGC
Source organism: Pholidichthys leucotaenia (assembly GCA_020510985.1). Taxonomy (NCBI): domain Eukaryota; kingdom Metazoa; phylum Chordata; class Actinopteri; order Cichliformes; family Pholidichthyidae; genus Pholidichthys; species Pholidichthys leucotaenia. Next base: position 72,785,320 of record CM035837.1, read on the forward strand.
ATTACAGAGGAGCTCTGTGGCCTAGGACATCTCCGCCAGACCTCCACACCCCCGGCCCCGACCACTGTGTCCCATCCCAAATGGAGATGCCACAGACGGTGTGAGAGAAGACGAAAGAGAGGTAAACGTGGAGGTATCCAAATGAAGCTAGCTGCTAGCCCACACAAACTACCGATTCCTTCCCTCATTCTGGCCAACATACACTCACTAGACAACAAAACAGACCACATACAGCTCCTGAGATGTACTCAACGTGATGCACAGAATTGCTGTGTTTTTATCTTTATGGAAACATGGCTAAATGACAATATCCCAGACTCTGTTATTCAGTTAGCAGGTCTAGCATGCTATCATGTCAATTGAGTGGTCACAGAAGTAGGGAAGACCCGCGAAGGAGGGGTGTGCGTTTACATCAGTGACGCTTGGTGCCGAGATGTGACATTTGTACACAAACACTGATCTCTGTTGGTGGAATTTATTTTTTATTTAACCTTTATTTATACAGGGTAGTTCCATTGAGAAGCAACCTCTCTTTTTCAAGGACACCCTGTTCACACTCTCACAGTTAGACATTCACACCAGGAAGCTGCCTTGTACAACCACAGACGGACCTGTGGCTACTGAGAAGCTCCATTGGAGCAGTTGGGGTTAAGGGCCTTGCTCAAGGGCACCACAGTGGGGTTAAGGAGGGTGAGGCACTTGATTTATGATCATGTACGGGACATATCATATGATCAGACCGGGACATATCACTGTTAAACAACAACACTGCAGCAAAGACATTGAGTTGCTAGCTGTTAGCATGCGGCCTACATATCTCCCAAGGGAACACTCACACGTGATCTGCATTGTTGTTTATGCAAATCCGACGGCGAACGCTGGGACAGCGCGTGACGTCATCCATTCAGTAACTGGCAGGCTGCAGACAGAACACCCAGATGCTCTTCTCCTCATCTCAGGCGATTTCAACCATGTTTCACTGTCTCCCATTCTACCCACGTTTACCCAGTATGTCACATGCCACACTAGAGACAATAAAACACTGGACTTATTCTACGCAAACACTAAGGAGGCATACACCTCATCACAACTCCCCCCCACGCGGGAGATCGGATCACAACTTGGTTCATCTCCGGCCGGTGTACAAACCCAGAGTGCACAGACAACCTCCGGCCATGCGCACAGTGAAGTTATGGTCTGAGGAGGCGATGGACACTCTAAAGGGCTGTTTTGAAACCACCGCCTGGGAGCAGCTCTGCGATCCACATGGTGAGGACATTGATGGCCTCACTCACACCATCACGGATTACATCAGCTTCTGTGTGGACAACACCGTACCCACCAAGACCATACGGTGTTGCTCAAACAACAAACCCTGGATCAACCCTGAGATAAAAACACTTCTGAGAGAGAAGAAGAGGATCTTCAGGTCGGGGAACAGGGAGATGCTGAAGTCCGTACAGAGGGAGCTGAGGAGAAAGATCAGAGAAGGCAAGGACAGCTTCAGGAAGAAGATGGAGGACAAGCTGCAACAGAGCGACATCAGCGGGGTCTGGAGAAACCTTAAAACCATCTCTGGGCTCCAGAATACCTCCCCCCCAGGCCACGGGGGGGCAGGGAGTGGGCGAACAATCTGAATCTGTTTTTCAATAGGTTTGACCAACCACCCTCCCCCCTGACTGCACAACAACCACTGCTGCCTCTAAAGACATCAAGTCCTGCTGCCCACTCCCCACTCCACCAACACCCCCCCACTCCCAACACACAGCCCCCCAACCTGACCCTCACTAAGACCCTGGTGAGGACGGAGCTGAGGAAGATCAAGGCGAGGAAGGCGTCGGGACCGGACGGCATCAGCGCAAAGCTCCTCAAGTCCTGTGCAGACCAGCTGTGTGGGATTGTGGAGTACATCTTCACTCTGAGCCTGAAGCTGGGGAGGGTACCACAGCTGTGGAAAACATCTTGTGTGGTACCTGTACCAAAGACTTCCCACCCCAAAGATCTGAACAGCTACAGACCAGTGGCCTTGACGTCCCACATGATGAAGACCCTGGAGAGACTGCTCCTTGCTCACCTCCGCCCCCTGGTGGGACCAGCGATGGATCCACTCCAGTTCGCCTACCAGCACGGCATTGGGGTGGAGGATGCGGTGATCTTCCTCCTTCACCGTTCTCTGGCCCACCTGGAGAAGCCCAGGAATGCGGTGAGGATCATGTTCTTTGACTTCTCCAGTGCTTTCAACACCATTCAACCGATGATCTTGAAGGACAAGCTGCTGTGCGCAGGGGTGGATCAGCACCTGTCATCATGGATCCTGGACTACCTCACAAACCGGCCTCAGCTTGTGAGAACCCGGGACTGTGTGTCCGACACGATCATCGGTAGCACGGGGGCCCCCCAGGGAACGGTTTTGGCTCCCTTCCTGTTCACCCTTTATACTGCGGACTTCTCACACAACACAGCACACTGCCATCTACAGAAGTTCTCTGATGACTCTGCGATCGTTGGCCTCATCTCCAACGGAGATGAAGCTAAGTACAGAGGGCTTATCCAGGACTTCGTGGACTGGTGCCATCGGAACTGCCTCCAGATCAACGCGAGGAAAACTAAGGAGCTGGTGGTGGACTGCCGCAGGCAAGGACAACCCCTCACAGCACCAGTAAATATACAGGGAACAGACATCGAGATGGTGACATCCTACAAGTACCTGGGTGTTCACCTGAACAATAAACTAGACTGGTCACACAATACCGACGCACTCTACAAGAAGGGACAGCGCAGGCTGTTCCTACTGAGGAGACTTAGGTCTTTTGGTGTACAAGGGGCGCTGCTGAAGACATTCTATGACACGGTGGTGGCATCAGCCATCACTTTTGGAGTGGTCTGCTGGGGCAGTGGCATTACAGCAGCCGAGAGTAAGAGACTGAACAAACTGATCAAGAAAGCTAGCTCTGTCCTGGGGCAGCACCTTGACCCAGTGGAGGAGATAGGAGAGAGAAGGATGGTGGCTAAACTGTCATCTCTGCTGGAGTCTGAGTTCCACCCTATGCAGGACATACTGAATGCACTGAGGAGCTCATTTAGCAGCAGACTACATCATCCTAGGTGCACAACCGAGAGGTTTCGCAGGTCCTTCCTACTTACGGCTGTCAGACTGTACAACCTAAGCAGGGCTGCTCACAGAGATAGCAAAAAGATGTGACAACCTAATAGTTTTGAATGCAAAAAGACGCAATAGACTTACACAATGGTCCCCTCCGGTATACAACTAGGAAAATACTGGTCGCTATGGAGGGTGAGAATATGTATGGGTACATAATCATACCATGTAGGATAACTAAGTAGACGGTTGTGCTGTTTCATTCCATCTAGCTACAATGCTCCACACGGTGTGTGTTTATATATTTACATATTTATTTCATCTAGCTACAATACTCCGCACTGTGTGTTTATATACTCATATATTTATTCCATCCAGCTACAATGCTCTGCACTGTGTTTATATATTTATATATCTATCCCATCTAGCTACAATGCTCCGCATTGTGTGTGTCTATATATATATATATATATATATACAGTATATATGTACATATGTATACTTGCTGCTCTTGTTTTTTCTCTTGCCTTCTGATTGTTGCTCTGAGTGTTGCTATCCCTGTGCTGTTGCAATCCTGGAATTTCCCCATTGTGGGACTAATAAAGGCTTATCTTATCTTATCTTATCTTATGTAGTGCTGACCCTTCTACTTACCAAGAGAAATTACATCTATCCTGCTAGTCGCCATGTATGTCCCGCCCACCGCCATCGGCAAGAGGAGTAAAGCACTAAATGAACTCTATCAGGCCATCAGTGAGACACAAACAGCACACCCAGACAGATTCCTCATCACAGCAGGAGACTTCAACCATGCAGATTATAGGCCCTCCTACCAAAACTACACCAAAATGTGGACTTTCCAACAAGAGAGAGGAAGTCACTGGCCCTGGAGTTCATTCAGTCTGCCTACCCTAAAGAGCAGTGGACTCACGTCTACACAGACGGCTCTGCCATGGAAGTAACCAGGAATGGCGGAGGCGGCGTGTACATCAGGTACACTGACGAGGAGACCCATATTCCCATTGCGACTGGAAAGTACGCCACCAATTTCAGGGCTGAGGCAGAGGCCCTGAGAACAGCAGCGGTCCACGTCAGGGAACATCAAGACAAGGCACACAAGCGGGTCGTCATCTTCACTGATGCCTTCTCTGTCTTGGATGCACTTCAGGACCCCCGACGCAAAGAACTGAATGAACTCGCCCTCACTCTGTCTCAACTAGCAACACAGGTGAACGTATCACTCCAATGGATTCCTGCCCACTGTGGAATCTATGGAAATGAGACGGCTGACAGACTTGCTAAGGAGGGTGGGCAGCAAGACCAGGAAGACAGGCAGGTCTCTTACAGTGAGGAGAAAACCATTATTAAAGCCCTGTCTCACAAGAAGTGGCAGCAGCAACACCCAAACTTCTGCAAGGATGACAACTACTATAGTCTGAGCAGGGCTGACCAAGTCGTTCTGTTCAGACTCCGAACTGGACATAACAGAATGCATGCTCACATGCACCAGAAACTTAAAGTTGTACAATCGGACAGATACCCATGTGGTACTGCCCAAATGACCAGCGAACACCTCCTCCAAGACTGCCCAGACCACGCTGCACTCAGACGAGCTACGTGGCCTGACCCCACATCGCTGAACCAAAAGCTGCACGGGGACCTCGGGGGCCTCCGCAGGACGGCAGCATTCGTCAGGGCAGCTGGTGTGACCATCTAGTGATCGACGAAGAAGAAGAAGAAGAAGAGATAGCTTGATGGACCTGGTGTACACAACTCACAAGAGCACATACAGAGCCTCCCCCCTTTCCCACCTGGGTCTCTTTGATCACATCACAATCTTACTAAGGCCTGCATACAGACCCAGAGTGAATGCCATCAGACCAACAAAAAAGCAGGTACTGTACGTATGTGGCCAGAGGGGTCCTCCTATGGTCTGAAAGGCTGCTTCAGCACTACAGACTGGAACACTCTCAAGCATGCAGCCACTCACAATGGACACGCAAACCTAGAGGAGTACAATGAGATTGTTGTAGCATACATAGCTAAATGCATTGATGATGTCATTCACTGCAAAGCCATCACTGTTCGTGCCAACCAAAAGCCATGGATGACAGCAGAAGTTCACAGGCTCCTGAGGGCTCGGGACAGAGCTTTCAGGGCTGGCGACACTGCAGGACTAACAACAGTGCAGTACAGTACAGCAAGAAAATATCCAGCCACTTCAGCAACACCAGAGATGCACGTTCTCTGTGGCGCGGCATACAGACCCTCACCAACTACAAACCTCCACCTCAGACCTGTGTGAGGGACATCACACTGCTTAACAACTTAAATTACTTCTTCGGCCACTTTGAGGTACAAAACAACACATCAGCACAGAAGACCACTCCTCCTCCAGATAAGCAGGCCATAAGTCTGGATCCGGCTAGCGTGAAGAGGACCCTCTCCAGGATCAGCCCATGCAAGGCAGCTGGTCCAGACAACATACTGGGTCGCGTTCTGAAGGACTGTGCAGAGGAGCTCAAGAATGTCCTGGCCGACATCTTCAACATCTCCCGGACTCAAGCTGTTGTCCCCACGTTTCAAAAATGCCACCATAATACCAGTCCCAAAGAAGCCCGTCCCATCGAGCTAAAACATTTACCGGCCATCAAGTCCACCCTCCTTCCTTCCCTCCCTCCCATGACCCATCTCAGTTCGCATACAGGTCAAACAGATCCACAGAAGATGCCATCGCTGCTGCTCTCCATCCAGCCCTCACCCACTTGGACTCAAAGAACTCCTACATGTGAATGCTGTTCTTGAACTTCAGTTCAGCATTCAACACAATCATCCCCCAGCACCTAGTACAAAAACACAGACACTTCAGAATCAGAATCAGAATCAGAAAAAGATTTATTGCCAAGTACATTCACAGTAAATAACTGATAAATATACGAGGGATTTGACTTGACACTGAGAACGACATTGTTGACATTTTCAGTGACGCGGCAGCGTCAGTGACGCGCCTGTCAGCAGAATGGGAACAGGAAGCAATGGGGGAGAAAGAGGATAAACACAATAGGAGAGAGAAAAAAGCATTGTTTGTCAGAATACAGTTCATATATATGATCAATATTATGATTACAAGAAAAAAACTCTCAATGCACAAATAGCAGACAATAGAATCCATACAATGACACAAAGAGAGCAGTGAATGAGTAATTTTCACGTCAGTATAGTGAGTCAGTGTGAGTGAGGGTGTTGAGTGAGGGTGTTGATATCAGTTAAGGACAACAAAGTCTCTTCAGCAGCAGATGTTATGTCTACCGTCTGGGCAAAGGCGCGTGTCCTTGGCACGGCAGATGGAATAGTTTGCCAGACAGCTGGCTGTCCTTGAGAGTCAAATGCTGCCCGCCATGTTATGAAAACAAGTAAACTGAAGATAATCTGGAGGACTGTGTGCTGAGGGCGTCAAAACAGGTCGAATAGCACTGACTTCAGAGAAAAAACTTTATATTCTCTTACAGATTCAGTGCTCAAATCCTTCATGGCTGGACGTTGAAATTATCATGGACGGCTCTCAGCGTGATCGTGATGTAATCCATTTTCCTAGACAGTTCTCCATTAGCCGCTGTCAGAGTCCTGCCCAGTTGGTCAATTTGATGGGTAAGCCTCGCCGGGTCCGCTTTTTGATAGGCTCCATCCATCTTCTTCAATTTGCGGTACACCAGAACAATCCCAGATCCAATCAGTAGAATTCCGATGACCATTGCTACGAAGAGGTATAAATCTTCAACATCTTCGATAGAGAGATCATACAGGCACAAGAGTTTCCAATTACTTGTGTCCTTCAAATAACCCGCGGCAGCTGTTCCTGGGGGGCAAATCAGCTCCCCCGGGCCACTTTTTCTCGTTGAAAAAACAGTGTCAATTGCGTTCAAAGCCCAGCTTATTAAACCCATAATTTCGTTTGATAATCAGCAGTAAAGACACGCAGACAGACAATAGCAAGCTGGGATCCAGTCAGTTAGGGAGGAGAGAGATAAGAAGCCGGAGCTGGGAGAAAAAGTGTCTGCTCTCTTTGGAGGGCGGAAGTGAATACTTGGGACACACACAGCATCCCCCTCTGATCACCAATGGAGCAGCTGTAGAGAGGGTGAGCAGTACCAAGTTCCTGGGGATGCACATCTCTGAGGACCTCTCCTGGTCCTCCTGGTCCAACAACACCACATCACTGGCCAAGAAGGCTCAAACTCACCTCTATTTCCTCTGCAAACTGAGGAGAGCACGAGTCTCACCCCCCCCCCCCCCACCCCCCCATCATGTGCTCATTCTATCGCGGGACCATTGAGAGCATCCTCACCAGCTGCATCATGGTGTGGTTTGGAAGCTGCCCCACCTCCTGCCGGTAGACACTACAACACACAGTGAACGCAGCCAGCACAAAAATACTGCCCCTGATCGGTCAACACAGCTAGCCACGGACAGTCTTTCGGCAGACAATGTGGTGGATCACAAAAATGCTTAAAAATATACATAAAATATACATAAAATTTAAAAAAAATCTAAATTTATTTTTTTTATTTATTTTGGGGAGGAGGATGTGAACAACTGTAAGATTGCATAAGACCAGTGCAAAATTCAAGATGGTTGACCGCTAGAAGAATATAGTTAGCATTCATCCTGGATGATCTTGAAGACTGCATTGACAAGTATTTCAATCAATTTTGCACCATGGATGATGCAACACCCACCGATAAGGACAACTTCACTTCCAGTACAGCAACACCATCTAGCCCAGCCAGCAGTCCTACCGCACCAAGGTCAGTGACATTTTGGTCTCAATTAACAGCAAAACTCTCTGGACTTGATGCAAGGATAGCGGTTGTTGAAATGCTGCAGAAGGAGCTCAAAGCTACGATTAAAACTACCACCAATCCACTGAAGGCCAAGGTATAAAATACACAGCTCACCACTGCCTTTACCCACTATAAAGCAGAGCTGAGTTCAGTTGAATTTCAGTGGATTAAATACTGATCTGGTCCACAAGAGCATCACTGCTCTACTCTGTATAAAGGAACAAATAGCATGTAGTAAATCAGTATAATAAAGTATGCATAATAGGGTGCTAGAATATTATTAATAATCGGGTGCAACAACAGCAGGCATAATTAAAATAAGTATATTTTAGCAAATAGAATTTGAAATCTTGTCATTACATTAGTTAATTACTTTTACTGTGAGGGTTTATGATGCAGCAATATATTAGCCAAAGGGGAAGTTGTTTGAGGCAGCACAGAGCAGGACATTGAGCTACACCACACTGAGTCCAGTCACGTAGAGGGAGGAGAACCACGGGACTGACCCAAAGATAACCACCCACTAAGATAGTGCATTTTGCTGTGTGAAAGAGCATTCTCCACGCCACATTAATATGCAAAGCTAGAATCTGCACTATGTGTTTTTATTACCTCCGCCAGGCCGCAGGCCAGGAGGAGGTTATGTTTTTGCTAGCGTTTGTCTGTTTGTCTGTTTGTCTGTCTGTTGGTTAGCAAGATAACTCAAAAAGTTTTGGACGGATTTTGATGAAACTTTCAGGCGTTGTTGGAAATGGTACAAGGAAGAACTGATTAAATTTTGGGGATGATCCGGATCACCATCTGGATACAGGAATTTTTTAAAGGATTCTTTAACATTGTGAGATACGGCCATTTTCAACATGTGTGCAGGCGCAATGGAGGGCGCTGGTCGTCATGTCTGACGAACACAAACTCCGCGTTCTTCAAAGTTTTAGGCACAAAAGCACGCGGAAAACAGTGGTGGGCCGGGCCCGACAGCGTGCCTGTGTTTGCGCTACGCTGCAAAAGCTGAGACGGGCAGCTGTCCGGCGCCGGATTATTTGGCAGAAATTCCCCGCCCAGCCATAGGGGCTGCACAAAAACAAGCTCTCTGCCGGGGAAGCTTCCAAATTCTCTTTTGCCGCGGAGCGCAACCCCAATATAAAACCCACGGCAACCTGAATTTGAATTGAATTGAATTTATTTATTTCGGATAGTACAGTACAGGTTAAAAGAAACTGTATAATATAACAACAAGGTCAAATTAGACAAAGACTCCTTCTTCTATACAATTCCACGTGAGTTATCCGAAATGGGTGATGGCTGAAGCCGCAGCTTATATTGCCCACCCATATTCCATCCAAGAATTCAAAAGAGAAAAAAAGAGAAAACAAGACAAGAGCGATTACAATTTAAAACAAAGCTAAGACAAATGTGACTGAGAGAAAAAAAAAAAGAAAACTAAGCTAAGCTAAGTTAAGCGGTTACTATTCAAAACAAATCTAAGACAAAATGTCACAGAGAAAAAAAGAAAAAAAAAACTAAGCTACAACACAACACGCACGGTGGCGCAGTGGTTTAGCACTGTGGCAGCACAGTTTTACCCTCGGCCGGGGGACCGCGGGGATCATGAGATCGTGGGTTCGATCCCAGCCCCCGACCAACAGTGAGCTGTGTGGAGTTTGCATGTTCTCCCCGTGTTGCGCGGGTTTACTCCGGGATTTCTCTGGTTTCCTCCCGCACACCAAAAACATGTAGGTTTAGGGCGCTCGCGCACGCAGCGACCAACAGCCGGTGGCTTGTCACCAGACTGCAAACCAAGTCTACCTACGGGTACAAATAAGTAACAAAAAAAAAAAAAAAAAAAAGGCTGGATATGTCAATCCTTATGTGAGTTTACATGTCGTCTTGTAAATACGTTAGGAGTATTTCTTCCTTTAGTTTTTGTTTAAATTGTCCAAGCGTTGTACATGATTTTAATTCAGGTCCAAAATCGTTCCATAATCTGACTCCTTGCACTGAAATACAGTGTTGCTTGGTGGTTGTTCTCACTGTAGGCTTTTGAAATATACATGTTCCTCTGAAGTGATATCGTTTCTCCCTTGTTTGGAACAACTTTTGGATATTTGCGGGCAGTGATAAATTCTTCACTTTGAACATTATTATTGTGGTTTTAAAGTCAACCAGATCTTTCAACTTGAGAGTTTTTTGTTTGAGAAAATGTGGGTTTGTTGGTTCCCTGTAAGCTGCTTTGTTTATTATTCTAATAGCTCTCTTTTGAAGCATAAAGAGTGGATATATGTTTGTTTTATATGTATTTCCCCATACTTCATTACAATATGTCATGTATGGGAGTATTAATGAATGATACAAGGTGTATAGTGTGGGTTGATTCAGCAACTATTTCACTCTGTGTAATATTGCAATTGATTTGGATACTTTACCTTTAATATAATTAATATGTGACTTCCAACACAGTTTGTTATCGATTATTACTCCAAGGAATTTAGTTTCAGATACCCTTTCAATCTCTACACCATTTACATTGAGTTTGGGTACTGGGTTGTTGTGATGGTTGTTAAAGACTATAAATTTTGTCTTACTTAAATTGAGCGTTAATTTGTTTGAATGAAACCACAGTTTAAGCTTTCCTAATTCCTTTCCGAGTGTATCCAGAAGTTGTTCCAAATTGTTTCCACTGCATAGCAGATTAGTGTCATCGGCAAACAATATTAAGTCCATTTTTTCTGAAACTTTACATATATCGTTTATATACATATTGAATAATAATGGTCCCAAAACTGAACCCTGTGGGACTCCACAGGTGACCTTCAGCAACTCTGAGTTTTTGTTGCTAACACATACATACTGATATCTATTCTTTAAGTAACTACTTAACCAGGATAGTGCTACCCCTCTAATACCACAATTTTGTAGTTTCTTTAATAATAAATTATGATCTACTGTATCAAATGCTTTTTTAAGATCTAGGAATACTCCAACTGAATACTCTTTATTTTCAATGGCTGTTGATATTTTTTCTGTAAATTCCATTAGGGCATATGCAGTTGTCCTCTTGTGTCTGAACCCATATTGCTGCTCACATAATAAATCATTTTTCAGTATGAAGTTGTCAATTCTCTCATAGAATATTTTTTCAAGTATCTTGGAAAATTGCGGTAATAGTGAAATTGGTCTATAGTTTGAGAGTTCCCCTCTGTCGCCCGTCTTGTATATCGGAATTACTTTAGCTATTTTCATTGCATTGGGAAATATACCTGATTGGAGAGACAGGTTACAGATATACGTCAGTGGTTTTACTATGCATTCGATAACAGTTTTGACTAGTAGCATGTCAATACCATCACAGTCAGTAGATGTTTTACTTTTGAACGATTTAACAATTTCAATGACCTCTCTTTCGTCTGTGTTCTTTATGAAGATGGAGTCTTTTACAGCAGTGTTATTGCATATTGTATTACCTGTAGGCACCGTAGTGGGTATTCTCGGGCCAGTTTAGGTCCAATGTTAACAAAAAAATTATTAAATTCATCTGCAGGTGAAGCTATATTCAGACTCTGAGTCGTTTTATTATTTTTTGGAATATTAGTTGGGTAGCTTGTATTTCTGCTTTTATTTCCAAGGATACTGTTGAGTATTGTCCATGTATTTTTAATATTGTCTTTGTTTTTCGCCAGTTCTTTACTGTAATAGTCTCTTTTACTACATCTTATTATATATGTTAACTTATTTTTGTATGTTTTATACCGCTGCTCTGCTTCTTTTGTTCTTTTCTTTAGGAAAGCTTTATATAATAAATTTTTCTTTTTACACGCCTTTTGTAGTCCTTTGGTTAACCATGGCTTATCAGCAAATTTGTGTTTAAGCTTTTTTTTTACTAATGGGCAGTTTTTTTTCATAAAGAGTGGTTACAATGTTTATAAATGTGTCATAGGCTTCATTTACATCTGATACATAGACTTCTGTCCAGTCTTGCTTCAGCAAGTCCTCTTTAAGAGAACTGATTGCATTTGGTGATTTGTGTCCTGAACGATTTTGAATTTTTTCTGTGTTGGGCCCCGTGTGGCCATGGATAAGTGCAAAGGTTGGCAAGTGGTCACTTATTTCATTTATCAATAATCCACTTCTATTTTCTTATCGAAAACATTGACAAACAGGTTGTCAATAAGTGTAGCAGAGTGAACTGTGATTCTACTGGGATGTGTTATTGTGGGATATAGACTCATGCTGTACATAGAGTTCATGAACTCTGTAACTACATTTTGTTGATGTGGATTCAGTAAATCAATATTGAAATCTCCACAAATTGCTACCATTTTCTTACTAGTAATATTATTGTACAGCTCGACTAATTTATCTCTGAATGTCTCAATGCAAGTTCCCGGCGTTCTATATATGCAGCTTATGATTAGATTTTTTGTTTTGTCTAGGTCAGTCTCAACAGTAACACATTCCAAAATCCCTGGTAGTGCTAAGGACATTTCATTTACAAGCTTACACCTGTACAGGTCATCAATATATAGTGCAACACCACCCCCTTTTTTTGAGATCTGTTAATATAAAACATCTGATATCCCTCTATTGCCATCAGGGGAGCCAGTTCTTCATTAAGCCAGGTTTCAGAGACTGCAATAGCTGTGAATTTTCTGTCTAGCTGTCTAGCTGTTTTAAATAGTCCTGAATCTGTGGAAACCTGTCTACCCAATTTGCATCCGTCAGTGAAGCCCTGAGTGCTGCTTTCAGTGATCTATGAAAACGCTCGCATAACCCATTGGCCTGTGGGTTGTACGCGGTTGTGCGATGAATTGCAACGCCCGCAGCCTGGGAGTTTGCAGATGGAGGAGATGGACACAACACCAACACTTCAGTTTATTACCTCCGCCAAGGAGGTAATGCTTTTACTACTGAACCACTAATCCTATCATTGTGAATCCAATTGCTAGTCATATGTTTTCATGGTCAAGGAATCTGAAAACGTACACACAAACACTGTATGGGGGGGAACTGTGGCGCTTGGCGGAGGTCTGCGCTCTCCGAGTGCTTTTCTAGTTGAGTGTATTCTGATCCAAACTGACTCAAACTTTTTAAAGTGCATTTAAAACAACTATGAACAACCACTCCTCTAAGGATCACCACCTTATTGTGGTGGAGGGGTTTGAGTGCCTAAATGATGCCAGCATCTATGTTGTTGACGACAACTTGCTCACGGTAGGGTCTCCCAAGGCAAACTGGTCCTGGGTGAAGGGCAGACTAAGAGGAGTCCCAGTGGATCTCCATGAAAAAAGTTACATCAAGGATGCAGTGTTCCCAAAGGAGGCACATAGGTTCATCCTCCAGTGGACTCACCACCTGCAGGGGGGATCATGGGGATCATGGTGCTACGTGAACCAGCGAAAATCTGGGCTGCCGTGCCTAGACTGATGCCCCTGTGACCTGGAACTCCGGATAAGTGGTAGAAGATGGATGGATGGATGGATGGATGGATGGATGGATGGATGGATATTTACAAACCCCAATTCCAGTGAAGTTGGGATGTTATGTAAAATTTGAATAAAATGATTTGCAAATACTTTTCAATCTATATTCAACTGAATACACTACAAAGACAAGATATTTAACATTCAAACCGATGAACTTTATTGTTTGTTTTTTAATTTTCACTCATTTTGAATCTGATGATTCAAACACATTCTAAAAAAATTGGGACGGGGCATGTTTACCACTGTGTTACATTTCCTTTTAACAACACTCAATAAGTGTTTATGAACTGAGGACACAAATTGTTGAAGCTTTGTGAGTGGAATTCTTTCCCATTCTTGCTCTTTGTACTTCAGTTGCTCAACGGTCCAAGGTCTCCATTTGCGTATGTTGCACTTCTTAATGTACCACACATTTTCAGTGGGAGACAGGACTGGACTGCAGGCAGGCCAGTCTAGTACCCGTACTCTTACTATGAAGCCACACTGTTGTAACACCTGCAGAATATGGCTTGGCATTGTCTTGCTGAAATAAGCAGGGATGTCCCTGAAAAAGATGATGCTTGGATGGCAGCATATGTTGCTCCAAAACCTGTATGTACTGTTCAGTATTAATGGTGGCTTCACAGACGTGCAAGTTACCCATGCCATGGGCACTAACACATTCTTATACTATCACAGATGCTGGCTTTTGAACTTTGCACTGATACCAATCTGGATGGTTCTTTTCCTCTTTAGGCCCCTTTTGAAACGTGGACTTGTCAAACCACAACACACTTTTCCACTTTGTGTCAGACCATCTCTGATGAGCTCAGGACCAGAGCAACCATCTGTATTTCTGGGTGTTGTTGATATGGCTTTTGATTTGCATGATACTTACCTTGTATTTGTAGATGTAGAGACAACTGTTAACTGTGTTAACTGACAGTGATTTCCGAAGTGTTCCTGAGCCCACATTGCAATAACCTTTACAGAATGATGTTGGATCAAAGGTCACGGGCAGTCATTGCTGTTTTTTTGCCTTGCCACTTAGATTCAGAAATTTCCCCAGATTCTCTGAATCTCTTGATTATGGACTGTAGATGATGATATCCCTAAATTCCTTGCAATTGTACATTGATGGCGCATTCACACAGTCAGAATCAGAATCAGAATCAGAATCAGCTTTATTGGTCAAGTATGCACAACACATACAAGGAACTTGACTTTGGCTAAAAACTTGCTCTCGTTGTTCAGGTGGAGGATTTAAATAAGGATTCAATGACACCAGAGTATGTACAGTAAATTACAGTCTGTCCACGTTACTATAAAAGGATGCAAATATATACAGGAATATATGCAGTTATTTACTCAGACTAACCACACTTTGCAGAAATATATGAAAAAATATACAGTCACACAGTATTTCAATGTGAACTCAGATTCAGTGATATAATGTGAATGAAGTAAAAAGCAGTGTGAGAGTTATGTGCAATGTAATAATGGATGAAAAGTCATGAGTACAGCAACAGGTAGGACTAGGTGAATGTTAGGAGTTCATCAGAGTGATGGCTTGAGGAAAGAAACTGTTCCTGTGACGGGTGGTTTTGACCTTCAGTGATCTGTAACGACGACCAGAAGATAGAAGTTCAAACAGTTTGTGGCCGGGGTGTGATGGGTCAGCACAGATGTTTCCCGCCCGTTTCCTGGTTATGGACCGATATAAGTTCTCAATGGAGGGTAGGTCGGTACCAATGATCCTCTCCGCAGACTTAACGATCCGCTGCAGTCTGGTCTTGTCCTGTTTAGTGGCAGATCCAAACCAGACAGTGATGGAAAAGCAGAGGACAGATTGGATGATGGCGGTGTAGAAGACAACCACCAGCTCCTGAGGCAAATCAAATTTCTTGAGCTGACGCAGAAAAAACAACCTCTGCTGGGCCTTTTTCCGGACAGTGTCTATATGGGAGGACCACTTCAGGTTCCGGGAGATTGTGGTACCCAGAAACTTGAAGGAGTCCACAGTGGACACTGTGCTGTTGAGGATGGTGAGTGGGGGGAATGAAGGGGGGTGTCGCCTGAAATCCACAGTCATCTCCACCGTTTTGGCTGGGTTAAGTTCAAGATGGTTCTGGCTGCACCAGAGGATCAGCTGCTCCACCTCCCGCCTGTATGCAGACTCATCATCATCCCGGATCAAACCGATGACTGTGGTGTCGTCCGCAAACTTCAGGAGCTTCACCGAAGGGTCCTCTGAGGTGCAGTCATTGGAGTAGAGGGAGAAGAGCAGTGGGGAAAGGACACATCCTTGGGGGGCGCCAGTACTAATTTTTCGGGACTGTTTGGTCACTGTTTGGTGACCAAACAGTCATTGTTTGGTCCGGACCAAAGGAACTCTGGTCCGCTTCTGTGAATAGTTCAGCTCGTTTGGTGCAGTCTGAAGACGCATTGAAACTCTGGTGCGCACCAAACAAGCAAACTCTGGTCCCCCTGAAAATGGGGGTCTCGGTTCACTTGCAAATGAACCCTGGTGTACTTCGCTTGCAGTGTGAATGCAAATGGACTATCCAGCGGACCAAAGGGCGGAAGTGCCCCTCACTGTTTGTGTAACCATAGCAACACATAGCCTAAGAAGAGGGAGTGGTGTTTGCCGTAGTGCATTTTGGGTAGAAAATAACAATAAAGACAACCGCACAAATCCGAGAAATACTTTTACTGGAGAAAGCTGAGGAGAAAAGTTAAAAAATGTCACGTTTGTGGAAGACAAACAACCCAGCTAAAGGGAATGGATTTCTGTTTTCAGTCCTGGCCAATCGATGAGCTGTATTTTTCTTCTTTGCCAAGATTTTTTTCTTCCTGGCCAGTGGTGGTTTCGGCTACAGCTCCCTAAATGAGCAGCTGTTGTAACTGCATGATGTTGTCCAGGCAGTTTGGTCCGCTGCAGTGTGAATGCAAACCAAACCAAACGAAGGTGTTAAAATTCTTTGCATTCCCCCCCCTCCAATCGAACCGAGACCCCGGACTATCCTGGGGGCGATAGTTTGCCCACGCAGTTGTTCACAAAATGATGAACCTCACCCCATCCTTGCTTGTGAATGGCTGAGCCTTTCAGGGATGCTCCTTTTACACTCATTACACTCACCTGTTTCCAATTAATCTGTTCACCTGTGGAATGTTCCAAAAAGGTGTTTTCTGAGCATTCCTCAACTTTACCACAATTTTTTTTTCTTTCCTCCTGTCCCAGTGTTTTGGAATGTGGTGCAGGAGTCAAAATCAAAATGAGAATATTTGAGGAAAAAACCCAGTAAAGTTTATTATTTTGAACATTACACAATGTCCACATTTCATTGGAATTGGGGTTTGTATTTCTGCATTGGATGTGATTTTGCCTACAACCTAATGGCCCAAACTGTTATGAACTGGGGTGGACTTCCAGCCCAGTTCCATGGCATGGTGGCTGCCTTGTCTTTAAGTATATTTTGATTTCCTATTTTGCTGTCAGGCACCTCCTTGGGAGCCTTGAGGTCTTCTCGGCTCCTTGACAGCTCGCAGCCATGCCCCCCCCCTCACCTGCCAGTTACGCCAGCTGTGTGTCATTATTATTTGTGATTACTCTTCTGTTCATTCACGCAAACACACACACATACGCCCTCTCACATTCACTCCCGTCATTATGTGTGGCATTATTTAGGGTTTGTGGCCGCTGGAGTGAATTGCCGGATCATTATTGGACCTGTGTGTTCTTCACAGTGTTAATCCTGTTGTGTTGGATGCATGCATGACTAGACACCCTGCCTGTTTTCGGTACTGCTTCCCTCTGCATGCCATCTGTTTTTTCTTCTTCTGTTTTTGCAGGTTGACTCTGGGATTCCATCCATGGACATCTCTGTTCCCGGCCCCAGTGAGTATTCCTGTGCCCGCCGCTTCCAGTCCCATCTTGGAAGTGCGCCGGTGTCCAGGCTGCCTTCCTCCCGCTGTCAATTCCACCTGAGGCACTTCGGGTTCCCTGGGCTTACTCACTGGCGAGCTGTGGAGCGTCTCGTGAGCTTCCCAGAGCCTCCTCGTCATTTTGGAATTTTCTATTGTTGTTGGACTGTTTGCTTTCTTGTTTTTGCACAATAAATTGCACACAATGTCTCCAGCCTGTGGTTTTGCCTCTTTCCTCCGTGCACGGCGTAAAAGCATACGGGGAATCACAACAGAATGATCCAGCCAGTTTAAAATCCAGCGGAGGTGTTGTGTGTGTGTGGTTTTTTACCTTTTTGTGTTTTCCCTTTCTCGTTCATTAGCCAGTCAGCATGGATTTTTCTGTTTTTGGACTGAACTCGGAGGAGTGCGCAGCGGCCGAGCGAGCAGTGAACTTTGCTTCCTGGACTCGTGCCACCCACTCTCCAGAGATAAATTTTTATTTGCTGGACATTGCTGTCGGGGTGATGCAGAAGTGCCCCAGCCTTTGAAAGTATCCGGGGCTGGTGCTGCTGCTTACCCAAATTTGTGAAGGACAGCGCTTCAAGGAAGCAGTAAGAGGGTCCTCCACAGCACCACCAAGGCAGCCTAAGAAGCGCTCCTGGAGGCCAAATGCCCAGCACACGCTTCCCAGGCCGGTGTCCTCTTCTGCCCATCAGCCTCGCTATCCTACTCCCGGGGAGACGGAGCAAGACGTCGAGACAGTGGCTGACGTCATCACCAGCCAGGAATTCAGGCAAGTACTACTACAATCACTCGCCCTATCACCTGATGTAGTATGCCAGAGTCCTGTGGAGGAGTTCCAGATTTTGCAATCCACTGGGGCTCTCCCGTCAGCTGCTGTCACTGCTCCTCAATCTTTTGTCTCTGTTTCCCCTGATTCCTTGCTGGTCCCGGGAGGGAGTAGCTGGATGCCGTAGGAGCCTATGGAGTGGGAGGAGCCAGCTTCACGGCATAGGAACCATCCTTCATTGAAACGTCGGAAGAAACCCTCCTTTTCATCGATGGCCATGGTTCAGATGCCATCTTCGACAATTTCTGCGGCACAGCCTACCCCCATGCCAGCTGTTCCGCCAGCCTGTGCCCTCTCAGCCCTGAACACAGCCCAGGTCACCGAGACATCTCCTCCTGCTGCCGTGAAATCTACTGAGGATTCCCTAAATGTTCCCACTGCTGCATCACCTGAGCCGGTTCCTCCTCCGTCCTCCAAGGGTCCCGTTACAGTCATTGACGCAGAGGAAGATGGCAGCTCATTGCCGGCAGCCGATAACATCCAGGCCCGGGAGGTCAGGCAAGTGATTTTTCATTCCATTTCCTATTATAATGATGAACCTTGTCTGTCTCCCGGGAGAGAGCCTCAGGGTAGGCAGTCACCTGAGTGCTCTCCCCTGCTGCTGTTGCCAAAGACTTATCAATCCCCTCCGTGTCTCCTCCCTATCTTCCCAAGTGCCCGCTGGAACCAAGCCACAGGACAGTGGAGTAGCTCATGGCCCTGGGAGATCCTAGACCAGAGCCAGCATGGAGTGGACCCCCAGCCGTCACGTAGGAGAAACTGCCTGCGTGGGGGGATTCGCCTGGGGGCACCAGGACTGCCATCACCATCATGCCTGCTGCGGAAGCTGCTGCAGCAGAGTAAGCACCTGAGAGGGACCTCCAGCAGACCGGGTCCAAAACTTCGTCATCCAGATTGGCAGAGTCCTGGACGGCGGTGGAGCTCAAGTGCAGACAAGTGCTCTCTTTTGGGGGGTTTTTCTGCCCGTTCTAGTGCAATCTTGCCTGGCTCTTGGTGAGGAGAGCCAGGTGCAGCCAGCCGCTGCACCTGAGCTCACCTTGCTAGGCTCCGCCACTGCCGGCAACCCTAACCCTCTTTCCTTTCCAATCTCTCCTGAGCCTTCACCTAGGGTCACCGGAGAGGATCCGCCACTGCCAGGAGTCTCCATGAAGCCGGTCCAACCTACCAGTGATGACAGAGGTCTAGCTTCCCCGGCGGAGGTGGACACGCGGGGTCCACTCAACCCAAGACCTCCATGGGTGCTGTGCCTCCCCAGCCTGAAGAGCCGCCATGACCTGGATCGTCGGAGTCCTGGACGGCAGTAGAGCCCAAGTGCACTCTTTATTTTCTCTCCCACCACTTTCTGAGCAAT
This sequence comes from Pholidichthys leucotaenia, assembly GCA_020510985.1. Lineage (NCBI taxonomy): Eukaryota > Metazoa > Chordata > Actinopteri > Cichliformes > Pholidichthyidae > Pholidichthys > Pholidichthys leucotaenia. Next base: position 72,804,827 of record CM035837.1, read on the forward strand.
CTTGTCTGACTTTTGGTGAGGAGAACCAGGGGCAGCTAGCCGCTGCACCCCGGCTGACCTCGCCGGGCTCTGCCGCTGCCGGTGACCCTGACTCTATATCTATCTCCACTGTGTCTGAGCTTCCTCCTAGGGTTGCTGGAGAGCGGTAAACACCATCTGAGGCCACCGAAGACCCAGGTTCGTCGCCCAAGGTCGCGGAGAGCCCTGCTTCCCTTGCTGGGGAGGTCAACGCAGGAGCAATGAGGTCCCTGACGGGGACCACGGCAGGTGCAACAATGCTCCAACCAGAGTTCACTGCAGGTGCAATGATGGTCCAGCCGGAGCCCACCGTGGGTGCTACAGAGCTCTAGCCGGAGCCCACCATGGGTGCTACAGAGCTCCAGCCAGAGCCCACCGTGAGTGCTACAGAGCTCCAGCCGGAGCCCATCGCAGATGCAACAATGGCCCAGTCGGGGTCCACCGCGGGTGCAATGCTGTCCCAGATCGGGACCCCCACGGGTGCTACTAAGCTCCAGCCTGGAGCCACTGCGGGTGCAGCCATGTCCCAGGCCAGGACCTCCATGGGTACAGCTGTCCCCTAGCTCAAAGCCATGGGGCTATTCAATACGTAGCTGAGTAGAGATGCTGATGACAAGGTACACAGTCTGAAACCAAAAAGCATTAATCACTAAAAACACACCTGGGAAGTTTAGATGACTGATATTTTTAAACAAAAAAAAAAATAGCCAAATGTCAAGAGGACAAGAGGGAGGTTTGTTTACCATCTTATTTTGGTCTGGCAGAAAAAATTTTCACCAACTGCTGACTATGAATTGGAGATGTGAAAAGATAAAGGAGATGGCACTGGTTCAGACATCTTTGACACAAGGAAACAAAAAAACAAAATCATTTTATTCCACAGAAAAATAACTCTGCAGGTGAGCAAATAAAATTAGCCAAGCAGACACCTCTGATACCGTGAACCATGATGTTGTTAGTTAATAACACTGAAAACAGATGGAAATCACTGAGTTGGGTGGTTTCAGGAGAGGTGATTACCACTGTAATAAAATCAAAAGAAGAAAGAAACTGCAGCAGAAACCATCCATCCACCCATCTTACACTGATTATCCGGAGGTCCCAGTTGTGTGTGGGGGGGTAGTCCAAGCACAGAAGCCTGGTCTGTTGCCCGATCCACAAAGCACACATGACCCCAAGGATCCCTCCAGTGGACACTGCACCCATTAGAAGGCAGACCCATGTGGCTTGTTCAGGCTGAGCCCGGCCGAGTCCCATGGGCAGAAACCCATCTACCAGGCACTTAGCAGCGAGCCCCACCCCAACTTGGCTCAAGGGTGGGGCCCCAGTACCCCCATACTGGGTGTAGTACACTAGATCCTTGTTGGAAGTTTTCATGTTGATCCACTGGACCGCGCTTGGTGTGGCCCTTGACCAGTTTGTCCTGGGAGATCCTACCAGAGGAAAGTTCCCCCAACAACATAACTTGGATCATGAGGGCACACACACCCCTCCACCTACCGCAGGGGTGTCCAATCATGTGCCATGGAGGGCCAAGACCCTGCAGGCTTTACCTCCAACCAGTGTTTTCAACAGCAGATTTCACTGAATTTCTTCCCGCTGATTGCTGATCCGTGAAAAGACCTGCTGAAGAAACTGGGTAGAAGAGAAAACCTGCAGGGTCTTGGCCCTCAATGGCACATGATTGGACACCCCGATCTACCAGAAACATTGTGTAGTGTCTCAGGTCTGTGCATGCATTCACACTGCTAATTATCTGATGTTCCTCACCTGCTTTGATTTGCCACCTGCTTCTCATTACTTCCACCTTTAAAGGGGATGAAAAGACTTCACTGCTCCACAAGAATGTCAGACTTCACTGGCCAGCTGAGCAGTGTGGGGCTCCTCTCACATGTGCAGCCTGTGTGGCTCATGCTCTCCTCCTCACCTTCCATAGCTGCTCTTCCCTGTAAGCGAGCAACATTCTATATTCATCATCTACCCCTTCTTTTCCTTAGGACTCCTTGTCTGGAAGATTGCACCCAACTGGTGGACTGGTTCTTATCTGGCATACCGACAACCCTGAAACCACCATTATGACCCGTAAGCACACATGTAATATCCCTCCAGCTCCCCTAACAAAGACCTCAGTATCGGGGCACCCTTTTCCCCTTCATCACAGAAGTTCACCAACCTCACCAGAAGATTCTGGCACCTGGGTCGTCTCCTCCACTGCTCTCAACCCACACACAATCTGTATGGAAAGAATATCAATTATCATTGTCATTAATGTGCAGCTCACTCACCCCCTCCCCTTTTTCTCTCCACAGGGGTTGCCAGGTCTTCATTCATGTTCTCACATTTATTGTTAATAAATTTATTAAAACTTTTGTCTCTGGTCTGTGTCTGTGCTTGGGTCCATACCAGTCAAACATGTCACATTGTCTAATTTTAGGCTTTTAACACAAGACTATGGGAATCATATTATGCCAATTGTATTAGCAATCATACATAAAAAGTGATTTTTTTTTTAAAAATATCCTAACTTTACATTATTCGATCAGTCCCACATCCTTTTACAAAACAAACTGAACCAATTTTCTGATACAAACTGCTGTGTCTGTATTTTTTAATAATCAATCTTGTCTAACATTTATTACATGCATTTCTGTATTAAACAAGATTCTTTTAAGCCTTCAGTTGTTTTATATGAAAGAACTCACATCACTCACATGCTGTGTTCAAGAAGATCATATAGCAATGACTTCTTTCTGCACTAGTATACCCTCAGTGGCATATTCTTTAGAGTGGAAGGTCAGTCAAGTTCAAAGTTGGAAATGGTCATATTTTAACCAACCATATCCTAGACCAAGTAGTGTCTGTGTGGAAACCTGCAAAAGGATGAGCAGAAAAGGGAAACTGTCATCAATCAATAAGCAAACATTAAGCCAATCCAACCATAAAACAAGCTCCATGTGGTGATCCGAGCGCTGATCCCATCCACGCTCGGGTTACTCAGTATTTTCCCTTTTCTCCCATTTTATTTCGGGTTTTGTTATTAGTGCCTTCCAGGGCTTTTATTGTGACAGCGTCACGGCTGAACTTCCAGCTGTCAAAGCCAAGCCGGCGCCGTGACAGCTGTTAGTGATTTTGTTAATTACATTCCCCTTTTCTGTTTGTCTCGTATTCAGTATTTAAGGAAGCAGCTGAGGCTTACTCCTCGCTGCGATCTACATTCGTGTTCCTGGACTGGAGTCCCTAACCCTGGCTCCAGTTTTCCCTTTGTTTGGATTCATCTTTGCTTCAGCGCTAGTAAGTGTATGTTCTATAGCGTTAGGTTCTGTCCTCGCTACACTTTCACTTTCGATGTCAGTGTTTATTATTTCGTGTTCTAGTGTTATGTATGTGTTTTGCCTCACGTGGCTCTTTACTTTATTCTTTTGTTAAATAAACAGACAAACTTACTGCTGGCCTCTGGTGCCTCATTAATGCCCTGAAAGGGGCATTCATGACACTCCATACTCAGAAAAAAAAAAGTTTGCAGTCTGACAAAGCTGTGTCCAGTGTTGCTGCTGTCCAACTGTTGTGGGGTCAAAAGTCAAGGAACCAAAAAGAAACTTTGTGCATATCTCTGTGGCACCACTGGTTTCCAGCAAAACTGACAACTAATCAGTACTGCAATAGTCAAAAATGTATTACTTAGAGTTTATGACCGTTGATAGACTGCTAAATTCTCTGTACATACAGAGCAGTAATCCACTCCTCTGACTCACATATCACACAGCTGCATTTATCAATAATTATATGCCAGACCTTGTTATCTGCTGTCACTGTTTATTTTGCTTCATTCACAACATGGAACATGAATTCTGCGTAGGAGGTCTGCTGCTCCCAGCCAATTACATGTGTTAAGGACGTACATGTATGTGGTTATTGTGTATATTTTTTATCTTGATTCTTTTTTCTAAAGCCCATCCAGGGACAAGAGGTCAAATAAACTAATCTACTACTACTACTACAAATGTGATAATAAAGTTAGAGACCAGATTTCAATGCTGTGTAATGTGTCTTTCAACATTTATTATGAGATGAACTTGCACAGTTTAAGTTCATGTTTGTCTGTACCTCCTTTACACAGGAATGGAGATCACTGAGATATTGCTGAGTAATGACAAAATGGCCAGATCTCCAAACAATCTTGGATTGATCTCTCAATGAGTCAAGGTTTTGACTCACTCCAAAACAATCTTGCAACGATCTCCAATAGGATGCAATCTCTTGACAATGTTTCAATGATCTCTCAATGATCTCAGTGATCTCCCAAAGATCCCTTACTGATCTCTCAGCCATCTCTACCTTTGGGGTGGAAGAATTTGGCGTTCATTGAAAGATCATCAAGAGCTCATTGAAAACCCCCTGGAGTTGAAGGTGGTGGCAGAATAGATATATGAAAGTGTGTCCTGCACAAGTCTGATGTGCTGCAGGTGGGAAGAAGGAGGAGGAGAAGGAAGGAAGAGTGAGAATCTTCCTGAAAAGCAGAATGATGAGTTACAAAGAATTTAATAAGCTGGTAGGATCTTACTGTGTGAGCGGATAGATTATTGTGTAAGAATAGTGAGATTGAAACTTAGACTTAAAGAGAATCCCAGCCAGCATGTCCATGTGGGCCCCACCATAGGTTAAATCTGGGTTGTCTTATGGGTTCCATGTGGGTTTGTCCACATGGACTTTACCTGTTTACCTATTTTCAACCTATTTTCACCTAAAAGTGCTATTTTCTTGTAAATTTGTGACTTTTTCCACTTAAATTTGATACATTTTCTAGAAAAACTGAAACTTTCTCATAAATTTGCAACTTTTTTCTCATAAATTTGTTAGTTTTTCTTGTAAAATTGTGACTTTTTCTTGCAAATTTGCTAACTTTTTCTTGTAATTTTGGAACTTTCTCCTAAATTTTACACTTTTTTTTATTGTAATCTTGCAACTTTTTCTCATAAATTTCTTACTTTTTTCCTTCCCTTCCCTTCTTTGCTATCTTCTTGTAAATTTATGACTTTTCCCCATTAGTCTGTGGCATTTTTCTTGTAAATTTGGTACTTTCTAAAAAAAATTCAATTTTTTCTTCTGGAAACTTGCAGCTTTTCCTCATAAATTTGTAACTTTTTCTTGTAAATTTTCAATTAATTTACTCATATATTTGCAAGTTCCAAGGTTGTCATAGCCAAGAGTGGTGCTGGGGATAAGCTCCCAGCACTCAAAAAATGCTCCTTATGGCGTGCGTCTCAAATAGCCTCTGAAAACCAAGTCTAACTCCTGGCCTGCTCGTGTAGCTTAGCTTCTAAGGCCGGCGGAACTGTTTCTATTGACAGGAGAAGGGGCATGCTTCGGGTAGATGGGGCTCGACAACCTGGGAGGGCAGTCCATCTAGGGGAAGGAAAACCCTGATTTCAAATCTCTGCTGCCTTGCGGCATACCCAGTCATAGGAAAGGCTTCGGGAGTAAACCCTGAAGTAAAATCCGGAGTCGGAGCCCCTAAGGCAGTCTGTTGTTGATTTAAACTTTGTTCTGGGAGCTCCTGCGGCGGCATTGGTGCCAAACTGTAACAAGCCTTGCTGTTCCTTTGGATCCATCAGCGACGTGGGGAAGTGGGACATGCTACATGGGCAACAGCCTGTCCTCCATATCACATTGCCCAGGCTAGCATTCAGCAACACTCACCAACACAAACTCACACCCTACACCCTGGAGAGATCATTCCAGCTTCGCTTGCGGCGTTAACACAACACAGGGAACAACAGTTACCGGTTATAAGTCATTGCTTAATTGGCATAGAGCTTGGCGCCAGGGCTTGTTCCCAACGGTGGGAGGGATCCTTGGATCTCACTGGACAACTACCGCCCACCTCAAGTTGGCCAGCCCCCAGCCAGTAAGGTGTTGTCCCGCCACAGTCTGCCATCCTCATTGGGTGCATGGGGATTAGGAAACATCCAAACAGCAAACTGCAATTGTCGCACCAGGAAACAGAACAAAACAACGGAAGAGACCAGCTTTAAAACTGAGATGTTAGAACGTTCGGACAATGATTACCGGTCTTTCTGAAAACCTTCAAGACATCAGTGACTCCAGGAAAACAGCTGTCATAAATGACAAGCTCAGGAGGCTGCATGTGGAGGCTTCACTTCCGCTTCTGAGAGAGAGCAGACGCTTTTCTTCCCTCTCCCTCCTAATCCTCTCCCTTCTGATCCCAGCTTGCAATGTCACTCTTCTCCTGGCTGAATCTTAATCCAAATGGAAATTATGGATCTGGAAAGCGGCTTATATGCGATTGTCACCACTTTAAAAAGAAGAAGATCGGGTCAGGGGGAACCCAAGGGAGACTCATGGCATTGGAATTCATGTGTCTGTGTGATTCGACTGAGATTGAACTGATCACAGGATCTTCTGTTTGGCCCCTAGAGTTTTCCTAGTGTATCGAAATTATCTGGGTGAGCTAATCAAATGCGGACCCCGGCGTAGCTCCCTTAACAAATTCAACAATTCGTCCAGCTGGGGGGAGCACTGACTGTCAGCGGCAGGATTAACATGGAATTTACTATCTGGCATGCATTGAAGAGAGAACGAACTCTCTGGACATGTTTTACCTATGTTTCGGTAGGTGGATAACATCTGTGGATCGCTGAGTGCTCTCCAGAGAATGATCTAAAGTATGATTCAAGCCTGTATGAAATTGAAGCACAGAATCGAAGAGAGAGAAATTTTTTATTCTCTGAGTGCACTGTGCAGATTTGACCTTGTGTTTTGGTGCCTTTGTTTACATTCCTCCTCGATGAAGATAACGCCGGAGAAGTGGCTTATGTCTACCCATACATCAACAATCAGTTGTTGTCGTCAGCGGATTGGTCTCTCAAGGACATTGCCCATGTGCCTTCTGCAAGGAAGAGGAAAAGAGAGACAGACTCTGATCTCTGGACTTGTTTATAAGTCACATGATTATAACATCTATCCACTGCCTGGAGGCGCCCTCTGCTGCTCACTAACAACTGTTACACTCACACTACACAATGACATGCAAATATACACACACTGCTCTCCCTCCCTCTGCTGTGTGATTGTATCTATTGTCTGCTAATGTGCATAGAGGGTTTTTTTCTGTGTAATCAAAATTTGGCTCATGAGCTTATATGAGCTTATACGAGCGTGATTCTGATAACTATGTTTTTTCTCTCTGCCTATTGTGTTTCCCCCCCCCCTCCCCCCTTTACCCCCACTGCAGACAGGCGCCTTTATGGCTGCCGTGTCATTGGATGCGCCTAATGTGCGCGCCCAATGTCAAGTCAAATTCCTTGTGTGTTTACTTGTAAATATACTTGGCAATAAAGCTGATTCTGATTCTGATTCTGATTCTGATTCTGGACATTACCACCCTTAGGGAAACACGTCTTGCTGACTCAGGCACGCTGAAGGAGAAGGACTACATATTCTACTGGCAGGGGAAAGGCTCTGACGAGCCAAGGGAGCATGGAGTCGGCTTTGCAGTGAGGAACAACCTGCTGAATATGGTAGGGCCAGGCAGCAACAGCACAGAGCATCTCCTCACTCTTCACCTCAACACCACTGAAGGCCCAGTCACCCTTGTTAGCATGTATGCCCCAACACTGTCTTCCACACCGGACACAAAGGATGAGTTCTACAAGACGCTCGCATCCATCGTCACAAGCATCCCCAGCAAGAAGCAACTTGTTCTCCTGGGTGACTTCAATGCCAGAGTGGGTGCAGATCCTGACTTGTGGCCCTCTTGCCTTGGACAGTTTGGTGTGGGCAAAACGAACAAGAATGGCCAGCGACTGCTTGAGCTTTGCAGTTACCACAAATTGTTCATCGCCAACTCCTACTTCAGGACCAAGCCTCAGCACAAGGTCTCTTGGAGACACCCATGCTCAAAGCACTGGCATCAGCTAGATCTTATCCTGGTCAGGCGTGCCGCCATCAAGAACGTCCTCCACACATGCTCTTACCACAGTGTGGACTGCAACACAGATCACTCCCTGGTCTGTTACAGCCAAAGAGGATCCACTGCTCAAAGAAACAAGGGAACCCCCGCATTGATGTCAGCAAGATGTCTCAACCAGATCTTGTGGAAAAGTTTGCAGAGACCTTCGAGAAGGAAATGCAAATCTCACAGCCCAGAGATTCTGCCACAGAGAAGTGGGGAGTATTGCGGGAAACCATGCACCGCACCGCCTTGGCTACCTTTGGAAAGAAGTCCTCCAAGTCTTACGACTGGTTTGAGGCCAAGTCCACAGAAATGACTCCCGTCATCAAAGCCAAGTGTGCCGCCCTCACCGAGTATAAGCGGTCACCCAGTGAGAAGAGCCTGCAGATTGTCAGGGCTGCCAGGATCAAGGCTCAGCAGACCGTGAGGAATTGTGCCAACGAATACTGGACAGAGTTCAGTGAAGACATCCAGACAGCTGCTGCTACAGGCAACATTAGAGGGACGTATGATGGCATCAAGAAGGCACTTGGACCAGTTCAGAGCAAGACAGCTCCCCTCAAATCTTCTACTGGGGTAGTAATTACAGACAAGGGCCAACAGATGAAGAGATGGGTGGAACACTACTCCGACCTCTACTCCAGACAGAATACAGTGTCCCCCACAGCTCTTGACACCATCGAGTGTATGCCAATCATAGAGGAGCTGGATGTAGAGCCAACCATAGAGGAACTCAGGAAGACTATTGACAGCTTGGCCTTAGGCAAAGCCCCAGGCAGCAATAGGATTCCCCCGGACCTGATCAAACACTGCAAGACACCCCTCCAGCTCCCATTACATGAAGTCCTCTGTCAGTGCTGGCAAGAAGGGGCTGTACCATAGGACATGAGGGGACGCCAAGATCATTACCCTCTATAAGAACAAGGGTGAAAGAAGTGACTGCAACAACTACAGAGACATCTCTCTACTTAGCATCATTGGCAAAGTCTTTGCTCAGGTCATTTTGATCCACCTGCAGAAGCTGGCAGAACGCGTCTACCCAGAGTTGCAGTGTGGCTTCCGTGCCAAGAGATCAATGGTAGACATGGTCTTCTCCCTCCGCCAGCTCCAGGAGAAGTGCAGAGAACAGCAGATGCTCCTGTATGTTGCCTTCATAGATCTCACCAAGGCATTCAACCTCTTCAGCAGAGATGGCTTGTTCAAGATTATCCCAAAGATAGGCTGCCCACCAAAGCTGCAGAGCATGATTGAGTCTTTTTACTCAGACATGAAGGGGACTGTGCAGTTCAACGGGAGTTCCTCCAACTCCTTCAGCATCTGCAGTGGTGTCAAACAAGGCTGAGTCCTTGCTCCCACACTCTTTGGAATATTCTTCGCCATTCTCCTACAGCATGCCTTTGGCACTGCAACTGAAGGAATTTACCTACGCACCAGGTCAGATGGCAGGCTGTTCAACCTTGCCCACCTCAGAGCCAAGACGAAGGACGAAGGTTTGTGAAACACTCTTCAGATACGTGCTGTTTGCTGACGACGCAGCAATTGCAACACACACCCAACAAGAGCTGCAGACACTGATGGACCACTTCTCACAGGCCTGCAAGGATTTTGGACTTACCATTATCCTGAAAAAGACCAATGTCCTGGGACAAGACATTGACTCACCACCTGCCATCACCATTGATGACTATGAACTCGACGTTGTCCACCACTTCATCTACCTTGGCTCTACCATAACTGACAACCTCTCCCTTGACACAGAAATAGACAGGAGGATCTGGAAGGCAGCTACAACACTTACTCGCCTCATAACCAGTGTGGACAAACCCCACACTATTGGTGAAGACTAAGATAGCAGTGTATAACGCCTGTGTCATCAGCACACTGCTGTATGGCAGTGAGTCATGGACAACATATGCCAGAAAGGAGAAGCGACTCAACACCTTCCATCTGCAAAGCATGCACCGCATCCTGGGCATATCCTGGCAGGACAGGGTAACCAATGCAGATGTCTTGAATCGAGCAGGACTTCCCAGCACATTTACTCTCCTCAGACAGCGCAGGCTGCGCTGGCTAAGCCATGTCCATCGCATGGACGATGGGCACATCCCAAAGGACATCCTCTATGGAGAACTGGCATCTGGGAGGAGATCCAATGGTCGCCCCAGCTCCGGTACAAAGATGTCATTAAGAGAGACATAAAGGACACCGACATCAACACAGAGACCTGGAGAGCCTAGCAGGTGACTGTGCAAAGTGGAAAGGGACCCTGAAGCAACACCTGAAATCAGGGGAGGAGAAAATGATGACCGCTGCTGCAGAAAAACAAGCACGCGGGAAGGAAAGCAGCAGCTCCAACAGACCAGAGACTACACACAGGTGTGACCTTTGCGATAGAGACTGCCACTCCCGCATCGGTCTATTTAGCCAAAAACGATGCTGCTCCAGGAGAGCAGACAACCAGAACTAGGATGCTTCACCCAAGAAGACCTAAGAAGGAGATATTTGCAACTTTTTTGTTAAGTTGCAACTTTTTCAAAATTTTTCCTCATAAATTCATTCCTTCATTCACATATAAAATTTGTTTCTAAGACTGCCTTCTATCATTTGTGCAACATTGCCAAGATTAGGAGCATCTTGTCTCAGAGTGATGCTGAGAAACTGATCCATGCTTTTGTTAGCTCTAGATTAGATTATTGTAACTCTTTATTATCAGGTTGTCTTAAAACATCTTTAAAAAAAATCTTCAGGTGATCCAAAATGCTGCAGCAAGAGTTTTAACAGGTATTAAAAAGAGAGATCATATCTCTCCGGTTCTGGCCTCCCTTCATTGACTTCCCATAGAGTTTAGAATTAAGTTTAAAATCCTTCTTCTCACTTACAAAGCTCTAAATAATCAGGCCCCTTTTTATTTAAAAGATCTGATACTACCCTATCATCCTAACAGAGCACTACGTTCCCAAAATGCAGGATTACTTGTAATACCTAGAATCTCCAAAAATACAATGGGAGGCAGAGCGTTCAGTTATCAAGCTCCTCTCCTGTGGAATCAGCTGCCAATCTGGATTCAGGCGTCAGACTCTATCTCTGTTTGTAAGAATAGGGTTAAAACCTTCCTTTTTGATATAGCCTATAATTAGGGAGGGATCATGTGTCTCTGAACCCTCCCTTAGTTATGCTGCTAATAGGTTTAGTCAGCCGGGGGACCTCCAATAACGCACTGGGCTTCACTCCTTTCTTCACTCTCAATGAAATATTTTTGCTGGTCATTAACATCTGTTTGTTCTCTCCTATAGATTGAGTCCCCATCGTGCTGTTTGCTCTCTACATGTCTGTTCTTTTCATCTTCTCTATCCCCTCACCCCCCAGCCAGTCACAGCAAATGACTGCCCCTCCCTGAGCCTGGTTCTGCTGGAGGTTTCTTCCTGTTAAAAGGGAGTTTTTCCTCTTCACTGTCACCAAGCGCTTGCTCACAGGGGATCGCCTGATTGTTGGGGTCTTTGTGTAATTGTGGGGTTTTCCCCTACAGTTGAAAGTACTATGAGATGACTGTTGTTGTGAAATGGCGCTATATACTGTAAATAAAGTTGAATTGAATTGAATAAATCTGTGACTTTTTCTTGTAAATTTGATAATTTTTTCTTATGTTTCTATTTTTTTCATGTCATTTAACTGTTTTTTTTTCTTGTAATTCTCAGACATTTTTCTGCTAAAGTTTCCCATTTTTTCCTCATAAATTTATGATTTTTTTCTCCAGTTGTCATGGTTTTTATAAGCTGACAGCTCACATGCACGGTGCAACAGCAACAGGAGAACAACCACACGAAGGGGCATGGTTGAGAGTTTATTAAATTTCAAGATAAACGCACAGCTATGGAAACAGTCACTCACCAGAGGAATCAATCTGCAGAGAGAAGACGAGAGCTGTGAGAGGAGGAACGGAGTAAGGGGAAATGGGCGAGCCAAATTACCACTTACTTGGTTTCCAAGGGAGAACCGGCAGAGCCCCAGCGGGAAATAGGCAAACCAGTAGGGTGAAGGGGAAGGGCTGGTGGTGCCTGACCGGGTGGAGGTTGGAAGCTGCGGGATGGTGGAGATGTGGCAGGGGAGTGTGTGCAGTCCCAGAGACACACCTACATGGTGGCAGCAACCTGAGGAAGAGAGAAGAACAAAGTTAGACGACATGTCTAAGTTTGTCAAACTATACTTGCTTGTCCTTAAACGGGGAAGTATACCCAGATGAGCCAGCGTTGAATGCGTGGAGAGAGCCTCCTTAAGAACGCTGGCTGATGAGTGGGAGCAGGTGCTTCTTCTGCCTCAGTTGTAATGATGAGTTGGCGAAGGTGAGACGGGACAGGATGAGAGCGCTCTCGCTGCCCATGACAGGGCCCCCCCCCTTCTAGGACCGCCTCCAGGCAGTCCAGAGAGCCTCTCCGGGTGAGCTTGGTGGAAGGCCCAGAGCATTTCTTTGTCCAGGACCCGTGCAGAAGGGACCCAGGAGCGTTCCTCCGGACCGTAGCCCTCCCAGTCTACCAGGTACTGACGGCCCCGGCCATGACGGCGAACATCCAAGATCAGGCTGACCATGTGGGCGAGGTGACCATCGATGATCCGGGGAGGAGGAGGAGGCGGCTTCGGGGGGGAAGGGGGCAGAGAGGACTGCACAAGAGGGGCTTGATGTCTGAAACCTGGAAAGTCGGGTTCACCCGCAGGGTCGGCGGCAATTTAAGCTGAACCAACGCATTGTTAACCACACAGGAGATGGAGAAAGGGCCCATGAAGTGGGAGGAAAAACTTCTTGGACCTCTCCTTGAGAGGGATCTGGCTCACTGCTAGCCAGACCTGCTGCCAAACGACGTACTTGGGGGTGGGCATCCGCCTCCTGTCTGCTGCAGCCCAGGTGCGTTCAGTGGAGCAGGCGAGGGCAGCCCAGGTGGCTCTCCAGATGTGCCGGCAGAGACAGGCATGGACCCCCACGGATGGAACTGCGACCTCCCTCTCGGCCATGGGTAGGAGTGGCGGCGTGTACCCCAGGGATTCCTCAAATGGGGTGAGTCTGGTGGCGGTGGAGACAGCTGAGTTCATCGAGTTTTCCAACGAGGTCAGGTGTGAGCTCCAGGAAGATAGGTGGTCGGCTACTACGCACCACAGGGTGGCCTCCAAGGACTGGTTGGCATGCTTCACCTGTCCGTTGCTCTGGGGATGGTTACCCGAGGAGAGACTCATTGTTGTGCCCAGAGTCCAGCAGATGGCCCTCCAGACGTGAGACGTAAATTGTGGACCCCGGTCAGACACAATGTCCATGGGGATGCCGTGGATCCTGATGACATGGTCAGTGAAGAGGACCACCCTCTCCAAGGCCAAGTGGAGCTTCAGGAGGGCAACCAGATGCACAGCCTTAGAGAAGCGATCCACTATGGTAAGGATTACCATCTTGCCACTGAAGGAGGGAAGTCCAGTAATGAAGTCCACAGCAATGTGGGACCATGGACGGCCAGCGGTGGGGAGAGCATGGAGAAGACCCGATGGGGGGGGAGTCCAACCTTCCCCGGACGCAGGTCTGACAGGCCTTCATGTATTCCTGTACATTCCGCCTCAGCATGGGCCACCAGAACGCTCGCCGGACGGGGTCCACAGTCCGAGTGATCCCGGAATGGCACGTGAAGCGACTGGTGTGGCCCCACTGGATGACATCGCTGTGGGTGGTGGCCAGGACGTGCAGACGGTTCCGGTGGCTCCCTACTGGCACAGGCTTCTGTGACTGGGCCTGGCGGACCCTCCACTCAATATCCCAAGTAAGGGCTCTGAGGACGCAAGAAGGCAGTATGATCGTTTTGGGGGGAGAAGGGGGCACTACCTCTTTGGAATCAAACTGGTGTGATAGCTCATCCGGTTTGGTGTTCCGAGCACCAGGCTGGTAGGTGATGGAAAAGCTGAACCTCTGAAAAAACAGGGCCCAACGAACCTGCCTGGCGTTAAGTCGGCGGGGCGATTGCAAATACTCAAGGTTTTTGTGATCGGTCCACATGACGATGGGGTTAATAGCCCCCTCTAGCCAATGCCTCCATTCCTCCAATGCCAACTTAATGGCCAGCAGCTCTCTGTCTCCTACGTCGTAATTCCTCTCAGCCGGCGTAAGCTGACGAGAGAAATACAACCACGGGTGGAGCTTCTGATCAGAGGATGTGCACTGCGACAGCACAGCGCCTACCCCTGAATCACAATACTGACGCACTCTACAAGAAGGGACAGCGCAGGCTGTTCCTACTGAGGAGACTCAGGTCTTTTGGTGTAGAAGGGGTGCTGCTGAAGACATTCTATGACATGGTGGTGGCATCAGCCATCACTTTTGGAGTGGTCTGCTGGGGCAGTGGCATTACCGCAGCCGATAGGAAGAGACTGAATAAACTGATCAAGAAAACTAGCTCTGTCCTGGGGCAGCGCCTTGACCCAGTGGAGGAGATAGGAGAGAGAAGGACGGTGGCTAAACTGTCATCTCTGCTGGAGTCCGAGTTCCACCCTATGCAGGACATACTGAATGCACTGAGGAGCTCATTTAGCAGCAGACTACATCATCCTAGGTGCACGACCGAGAGGTTTCGCAAGTCCTTCCTACCAATGGCTGTCAGACTGTACAACCTAAGCAGGGCTGCTCGCAGAGATAGCAAAAAGATGTAACAATCTAATAGTTTTGAATGCAAAAGATGCAATAGACTTACACAATGGTCCCATCCGGCATACAACTAGGAAAATACCGGTCGCTATGGAGGGTGAGAATATGTATGGGTTCATAATCATACCATGTAGGATAACTAAGTAGACGGTTGTGCTGTTTCATCCCATCTAGCAGCAATGCTCTGCACTGTGTGTGTTTATATATTTACATATTTATTCCATCTAGCTACAATGCTCCGCACTGGGTGTGTTTATATATCTATATATTTATTCCATCTAGCTACAATGCTCCGCACTGTGTGTGTTTATATATTTACATATTTATTCCACCTAGCTGCAATGCTCCGTACTGTGTGTGTTTATATATCTACATATTTATTCCATCTAGCTACAATGCTCCGCACTGTGTGTTTATATACTTATATATTTATTCCATCCAGCTACAATGCTCTGCACTGTGTGTCTGTATATATATATATATATATATATATATATATATATATATATATATATATATATATACAGTATATATATATATATATATATTTATAGTAATATGTACATATGTATATTAGCTGCTCTTGTTTTTTTTTTTTTTTTCTTGCCTTCTGATTGTTGCTCTGAGTGTTGCTATCCCTGTGCTGTTGCAATCCTGGAATTTCCCCATTGTGGGACTAATAACCTCTAATAACCTCTGAGAGAGATCCGTCGCTGCCAGAAATCCACGGAGCTGCTCATCCGTAAGCTGCCCGTCCAGCGCCTGGTGAGGGAGATCGCTCAGGACTTCAAGACCGTCCTGCGTTTCCTGAGCTTCGCCGTCATGGCTCTGCAGGAGACCTGCGAGGCCCACCTGGTGGGTCTCTTCTTCGCTAAGGGGGTCACCATCATGCCCAAACACTTCCAGCTGGCCCGCTGCATCCGCGGAGAGAGAGCTTAGACTTTCTGCTGCACATTCACCAGCCATAATGCTCTGCACTGTGTGTCTATATATATACATATACATTTATAGTAATATGGACATATGTTTACTAGATGTTGTTTTTTTCTTGCCTTCTGATTGTTGCTCTGAGTGTTGCTGTCCCTATGCTGTTGCAATCATGGAATTTCCCCATTGTGGGACTAATAAAGGCTTATCTTATCTTATCTTATCTTAATAAAGGCTTATCTTATCTTATCTTATCTTATCTTAGATGTGTCCACCTAGAGGACGAACTGGAGCTGCGTGTCAACCTGGGCTAAGATTGGTGTTTCCGTGAACAAGCACTTTAATTTAGCAAACGCCTGTTCAGCTGCCTCGGTCCAGCAAAAGGGGACCTTAATTGAGGTCAGCTGCATGAAGGGCAGTGCCACCCCACTGTAGTGCCTGATGAACCGGCAATAAAAGTTCACAAACCCGAGAAAGCGTTGAAGCTCCTTACTGGAGTGGAGAGTAGGCCAATCAAGCACTGCCCTCACCTTGGCCGGGTCGGCAATCAGTCTCCCCTCAGCCACTATGAAGCCCAAGAAGGTGGTCACTCTTGTGGAGAACTCACACTTCTCAGCCTTGATGTAGAGCTGGTTCTCCAAAAGCTGTTGTAGGACGGCCCTGACATGGGCTTTGTGTTCCTCTGGCAAGCGGGAGAAAATCAAAATATCATCCAAGTAGACAAAGACAAACTGATAAAGCATATTGCAAAGGACGTCATTGATTAGCTGCTGGAAGATGGCGGGGGCGTTGGTGAGCCCAAATGGCATCACCAAATACTCAAATTGTCCCTGGTGGGTTTTGAACACCATCTTCCATTCGTCCCCTTCGCGAATGCAGATCAAATGGTATACGTTTCTTAAATCTAACTTGGTGAAAACCCATGAGCGCTGAAGGAGCTCAGACGTGGAATTAATCAAAGGCAGAGGGTACTTGTCTTTGGTGGTAATTGTGTTGAGTTCTCGGTAGTCAGAGCACGGTCGCAACGAGCCATCCTTCTTTCCGACGAAGAGGAACCCAGCTCTGAGCGGAGCCGAAGATGGCCGAATAAGGCCGGTGTTTAGGGACTCTTTGATGTACTTCTCCATCGCCTCCCTCTCCGGAACAGAAATGCTATAAAGCCGGCTGTGTCACGTGGGCCGTTCTTGCCGGCCCAGCTCTTATTGTGACAGCGTCTTAGCGGGCTCCCAGCTGTCAAGCTTCGGGACAGCTGGAACCCAATTACCTCATCAGCTGAGACGCTGTAAACCATTATAAAAGGGAGCAGCTCCGATCATTCGGGGCTGTGACCTCGCACATGATTATCCACGCTCTTCTCTGGCGTGGGTAAGGCTGGAACCCCTACGTCCGGCGCCAGCCACCCTTCTGTCATCCTGCATCGTGTGTAAGTGTTACCCTTGTCATCGTTTGTGTTTTGGCCCCACGAGGCCCTGTTCCTTTGTTCTTTTCCCCTTATCACAATAAATAACGCAAACTCACTGGTCTGCCCTCGGCTCTCATTGTATGGCTCACGAGAGCCATACATAACAGTAGGTCACAGCCAAGTGAGTTGCCGGCGGCCGAGAGTTTGCTGTTTTGGACTTTGTTCTTCCTGGTCTGGGTGTCAACGCTGGGAGTATGCCGACTCCCAGGAGCCACGCTCGGCGCTTGGGCAACGAGCTAGCTAGCGCCCTGGAGTACGTCGACGGGACGCTCTTCGCTGCTAGCCTCGACGACGACCCAAACCTGATTCGCTGGCACCTAGACTATGCTGAGGTTCTTCTTAATAATCTCCCTCGCTATGCCGACCACCCCGAAGTCAGCGTGAGGAGGGCTGAACTCGCCGTGCAGTGCAAGACTCTCCGTGGGCTGGAGGGAAATCCCAGCAGGAAGCCGAAGAGGAGGCATCCCCGCTCCTCACGCCCGGATCCCATTCCTGCCTCCACTCCGGTCCACGACTTCGCTCCACCCAGGGGTGATCCCTACCAGAGAGCTTTGTCATTCAGGAATCGCCTGGAGAAGCTCCAGCGCGCAGCTGCTTCCATCTGGGATCACATGGCGGTGGTTCGTTCAGCAACAAGTCCTTCTCTGGCTTTTGATCATATGATGGCGGCAGTCAGACTGGTGGAGAGGAATCCTGGGCTAAGGGACTTCCCGGAGTTTGCCGACCTCCTTGCCTCGGTCTCGGCACAGGAGCAGCGATTCCCGAACCTTACCTTCACCTCGCCCTCTGCAAGTAGCCGTTGTCACACTGGTCGCCGACCTCAGCATGAATCCCGTCCGGATCCAGTTCCGGGTCGCCGCAAGGTCTCAACTCCCCACACAGTTGTCACTCCCGCGCCTCTTCAGAGGAGAAATCCCGCAGCCTCGTCTCCCGAGCCATCCTCCCCCGCTGTTACGTCAGCGTTTCGGGCCTGGCTCATCTCGGCTGTCGCCCCCTCCTCCTCAACGCACTTCCCGGCTGCTGTGTGCATCCAGAGTCCTGTCTTGGCAAGCTCCGTCCCGGAACCATCGCGAGCGACTCCCCGATGTCTTCCCAGGGGTCCTCCGTTACCGTCCGGCAGGAGAAGGGAGGAGCAACGTCCGCCACAGCGGTCACCACCCAGCCTCCAGGAGACAGGCAAGTCCCAGTTAATTTACCCACTTATTGTGATTTGCTCTGTCAGCCTCCTGGAGGTGGAGTTCGGGGTTCGCAGCTCCCCGAACTCCCACCACCCGCTGTGGCTGTAATTATTAATCCCGCATCCTCTGTGTCTCCCTCCGCTGAGTGGTCCTCGACGCCAGGCCAACGTCGTCGGATGAGGAGGGGGCCTGCGGTTCTGGAGAGCCTGGTTCCGGTTCCGCAGCTACACCGTGGGCGGAGGAGGAGAGCGGACTGCAGCGTGGAACCTGCGCCGACGACGAAGCGTCCCCGGGTCTCCATGGAGGAACGGTCCGGTCCAGCGGGACGAGGTTCTCCTGCCACCACGCCGTGTGGGCCATCAGCATCGGCACCGGTGCCAGAGGACTCGTAAGCTGCACGTACCATCATGCCAGCTGCGGAGCCCGACGCAGCTGAGTGGGAGCCTGAAGACGACCTCCTGGTGCTTGAACCTGGATCTTCGCAGTCCTGGACGGCGTCAGAACCTGAGATCAGGCAAGTGCTCTACTTTATCTTTCTCCTTCTCATTTTAGAGCATTTTAGCCTATCTCTAGGGGAGATGAGCCGTGTGCAGCCGTCCGCTGCGTCCGAGCTTGTCTCGCCGGGTTCTGGTGCTGCCGGTGATCCTGATCCCGGTCCTTTTCTCTCTCCTGAGCCTTCTCCCAGGGTCGCCGGCGAGGAGCTGCTATCGCCCGCTGAGCCAGAGGTTCCTGGTTCGGGATTGGAGGTCAGCTCTGGTGTGGCGCCGACCCAATCGGGGTCCGACGAGGGTTCCACCAAGACCCAATCGGGGTCCGACGAGGGTTCCACTGAGACCCAATCGGGGTCCGTCGCGGGAGCAGCCGCAATCCAATCGGAGTGCGACGCAGGTGCTTCGGAGACCCAATCGGGGTCCAACGTGGGTGCTGCACCAATGATATCCAGGTCCGGTGAGGGAGCTGCAGATCCCCTGCCATCGGGCATTGGACCGGCTCATCATCATCTTCTTCCCCTTCTTCATCATCATCATCTTTCCCCCAAGCTTCCTCCACCAGGGCCCATATGGACCTCTCACTTTAGGCCCAGCTCGCCCTCACTGTCTTTCTTCACAGGGAAGCCGTTGTCCCTCTCTCCCCTACGGGCCTGGTGGCTGAGCGATGCGGGTCGGCTGCGAGAGGGTCTGCCGTGCTCATTCAGCTCTTTGGTGCGGCCGCCCGACCCATTGGACTTCCTGTTCGGCGATCTGCTTCGGCCGCCCGAGAGACTGTGTTTTCTGGCCTGGGATTCGGGTAGGCCGCCCGAACTTTTCCCTTCACCCCTGTTGGCGGTTTGGACGCTGGGTGCGGGGAACTGAATTTTCTCTGCTGTGCTTAGTCTTTGTGTTTTTTTAGGGTGGGTGCAGCCATGTGATCCTTTGTAATTGCTTCGCGTTTAGCGTGGGTTTTTTTTCTCTCTTCCCCTCCTGTTTGAGGGATGCCTGTACTTATTAGATTTCGCCCTTAAGAGTCTTTCCTCTCATTTTATGGTCTCCTGGGTTGTCTTCCTTTGAATTTGTCTGTACATTATTATTCTTGTCCATGGAGTATTGTGTTTTTTTCCTGTGCTTCAGTCTCTGTTATTGCCACTTTTATCCTCTGCCTAGTAGCGGGTTTTTTTCTATCCGTCCGCATATTATTGTCTATGGAGTATTGTGGTTTTTTCCTGTACCTCATTCTCCGTTTTTGCCACGTTATCCTCCGCCTAAGTAGTGTTTTTTTTTCCGTCCTCATGTTGTTGTCTATGGAGTATTGTGTGGGGTTTTTTTTCCCCTCATACTCTGTATTGTTTCATTGTTGAGTGCTGATGTTTTTCCTTCTTCTGATTCTCTCCCTCCTGGCCTGCGCCCCATCCGCCCACCCTAGGTGTGTGTGTGTGTGTGTGGGGGGGGGGGGGGGGCTTGGGTGTTACTGGCCGTTCTGAGCCCGGCATGGAGGGGGAGGTACTGTCACGTGGGCCGTTCTTGCCGGCCCAGCTCTTATTGTGACAGCATCTTAGCGGGCTCCCAGCTGTCAAGCTTCGGGACAGCTGGAACCCAATTACCTCATCAGCTGAGACGCTGTCAACCATTATAAAAGGGAACAGCTCCGATCATTCGGGGCTGTGACCTCGCACATGATTATCCACGCTCTTCTCTGGCATGGGTAAGGCTGGAACCCCTACGTCCAGCGCCAGCCACCCTTCTGTCATCCTGCATCGTGTGCAAGTGTTACCCTTGTCATTGTTTGTGTTTTGGCCCCATGAGGCCCTGTTCCTTTGTTCTTTTCCCCTTATCACAATAAATAACGCAAACTCACTGGTCTGCCCTCGGCTCTCACTGTATGGCTTGCGAGAGCCATACGTAACAGGCTGGACGGCAGCTTTGCCCCTGGGATGAGGTCTATAGCGCAATCGTAGGAGCGATGAGGCAGTAGCGACAATGCTCTCAATTTGCTAAAGACCTCCCCCAAATTGTGGTATGCCCGGGCAACGAGGCTGAGGTCTGGCGGCTCGACCAGAGGGTGGGAGACTGACAGAGATGGGGAACACTCTGCTGAACGTATACAATTTGCCATACAAAATGGGCTCCAGGAGGAGATAGCATTTTGTCCCCAGTTAATAATCAGATTATGCCTCCGGAGCCAAGAATAGCCAAGAACCATCAGAGAAGATGAAACTGGGAGAACCAGGAATGAGAGTTCCTCCCGATGGTTCCCGGAAAGGAGGATGTAGATCGGCACCGTGCTCTCGGTGACTACCGCAACCTCCCGACCAGAAATGGTGGTGATTTTCTGATTGTGGGAAAATTTGCGTGTGGGAATACCCACCTGCCGAACAAACTGGGCAGAGACGAAATTACCCTCAGACCCCGAGTCAACCAATGCCATAGTTCTCCTCTCAACCCCAGGCAATTGCACAAGGGCCGAAATAGAAAAATTACCAGGGGGAGTAGATTTGTTCCTGTCCGCAGGACCCTCCATGGTTACTGACGGGCCGTGTCTTTTGGCTGCTGGCGGCATTCGTGCCAACTGTGATTCACCAAACTGCAGTATGCACACGCGCCAGCCCTTCGCCTTCACCGGCGCTCATCATTGGTCAAGTGCCGAGAGAGCTCCATTGGCGCCAGCTCCCCCACCGGCGCCGCCAGTATTAGTAACCACGGTGGGCGCGTGCTCGGCAAGCGGGCGAGAGGAGGACTCTCGCTCCTTTGCGTGCTCACAGTATCGGTTATCTAAACCTACAGCCTGATCTATAAGACCATCAAGAGTCTCGGGGACTGGGTGAACCGCTAGATCATCACGGAGATGAGCGTTTAACCCGTGGAGGAACACGCTGCGTAAAGCAACCTCGTTCCACCCCGAGTCAGCCGCTTCAACCCGGAACTCCACCGAGTACTCGGCTGCTGACCAAGTGCCCTGGTGGAGCGTCATCAGGCGGCTCTTTACGTTGCCCTGACTCTCAGTACGGCCAAACACGTGGGAGAAAGCATCCATGATTTGCTCAAACATGTACTGCCGTCCCTCGGGTTATCTATTGTGGACCATGCCCAATCAAGGGCTCGGTCTTTGAGCAAAAGGGTGAAAAACTGAATTTTTGCCACGTCTGCTGGGTACTCCTCCCTGACCTGCTCCAAATACATTGGTCCTTGAATAAGAAAACCCCTGCATTTCCCCACCTCCCCCACATACGGGGCAGGCGTGGGAACGAAGGTGGTTTGATGCACGGTAGTGCGGGGAGCAGGCTGAGGAGGAGGAGCCTGAGGAGGTGCATTGGGCCAAAGCTGCATCATATTCTGAATTTGTGGAGTCAACACAGCCAGCTGGTGCTCGGTCGCTGATAAGCGATCCAAGATGGTGAGCTCCAATGCCGCTGTACCGGCTGAGCTGAGGTCCTGGCTGGCTCGTTCTGTCATGGTTTTTATAAGCTGACAGCTCACGTGCACAATGCAGCAGCAACAGGAGAACAACCACATGAAGAGGCACGTTTGAGAGTTTATTAAATTTCAAGATAAATGCACAGCTATGGAAACAGTCACTCGCCAGAGGAATCAACCTGCGGAGAGAAGACGAGAGCCGCGGGATAGTGGAGATGTGGCAGGGGAGCACGCACAGTCCCAGAGACACACCTGTACGGTGCTAGCAACCTGAGGAAGAGAGGAGAACAAAGTTAGATGATGTGTCTAAGTTTGCCAAACTATACTTGCTTTTCCTTAAATGGGGCAGTATACCCAGACAAATTCACGGAGAGAGCCTCCTTAAGAATGCTGGCAGATGAGCGAGAGCAGGTGCATCTTCTGCCTCAGGTGTAATGATGAGTTGGTGAAGGTGAGACGGGACAGGAGGGGTGCGCTCTCGCTGCCCATGACACCAGTAAATTTGCTTCTATTTTTTTTGTATATTTGTGACTCTTTTTCTCATAAATTTCTGACTTTTTTCTCATAAATTTGTGACTTTTTTTTCCTAATTTTGCCTATGGCGCCAATGGTACTGAAACCTGCTCACCCATATTAAACCCATGTGGGGCTCAAATGGGTTCAAAGCGGGTAAACAGATTACCCGCTCACTTGTGTGATGTGGTATTATTGTGGGCTTTATTATGAAGTGCAGTGTAGTGACGGTCACTTCCTCTTCCACCACTGCACCGCCCTATAAATACCAGCAGGCATCTTTATTCAGCCTCATTGCCGATGCCCCTGCCTGGTGGCTGTACTGTGTGACCAACATAAAATAAAGCTGAGTTCGACTCTTCACCAAGTCTCATCATTGAACAAGGTATTTATTCAGACTTAACATTGTGGCGACAAGAATAAACTATGGAGGTGTGTGTCACACCTCTTCGACCCTTCCTGGAGCGCCCGGGCGAGCCACTAATACCTTGGCCGCATTGGTTTGCAGCCTTCCAGAGTTATATCATCGCACTCGACCTGGGTGAGCTTGATATGTTGAGAGCATGTGCACTTTTGTTGCATAATTTAGGGGTTGAGCGTGTCCTGTGCACACTCAGGGCTTTGGACTCATTTGAAGATGTAGTCGAATTGCTGACGAACCATTTTCACACCCCAGATAGCGTAATGGTCCGGAGGATCAGAATCAGAATCAGAATCAGATTTATTGCCATTGTTCATGTAGTACACAAACTAGGAATTTGTCTCGGTGCAATGCTGCAACATTAAACATGATAAAATAAAAGAAATAAAAAAACTATACATGCAATAAAGTGTAGAATAAGAATGAGTAATACTAGTCAAAGCAGTTTTTAAATATATTAGCGAGCAGCAGATATTGTGGAGTACCACATAGTGCAGTTGGTAATGCAAAAAGAAAACAGTGATGATTGACATGAGTCTGGTTGAGCTGCTGTACATAGTGCACGAGAGTCAATAAGTCACTTAGTGTTCAGCAGTCTGATGGCAGAGGGGAAGAAGCTGTTCATGTGACGGGAGGTTTTAGTCTGAATGGACCGAAGTCTTCTACCTGAGGGGAGGGGGGCAAACAGTACGTGACCAGGGTGTGAAGGGTCGGCTATGATCCGGCCAGCACGCCTCCGGGTCCTGGAGATGTACAGGTCCTGGAGAGATGGAAGCTTGCAGCCGATCACCTTCTCAGCAGTGCGCACGACGCGCTGCAGCCTTAGTCTGTCCCTGGCAGTGGCTCCTGCGTACCACACGGTTATGGAGGTGGTGAGGATGGACTCGATGAAGGATGAGGATTAGGTTCTGACAACAACATCAGTGAGTGGGTGAGCCTGTCTGCCAGTTTGTCGCCAACCTGTGGCAGCTGGCTAGCAAATGTTGTTTCGGGCCATTGGAGGAAGAAATGGTACATGTACGTGAGCAGCTGGCGGAGCACACAACCAGTGCTGCTTTGCGAGCTGGGCTACTCAAGGCACCGTGTGACCTGACGTTATCTAGGGCTGTCGAGCTAGCTCTCCAAATGGAGATCGCGGACAAGCTAACAGCAGAGTTAAACTGGCACCAGTCACAATTGCAGCCAGAGCCTCCAGTCGCAGCATTAGTAGCAGACCCAGATAGTGAGGATAGCATGGACAATGACACAATAGAAACCAATGCTACCAACCGTAGGTCTGCTCTGGGAAAACCATTGTGTATGGGATGTGGATCCGCGAATCACCAATATAAGGCCAGGGACTGCCTGGCTAGAGGGAAGCTTGTGGCAAGTGTGGACACTTGAACCATTATGCCAGGGTGTGCCGTATGTCCGAGCCAAAGAGCCCACGGAGAAAATCAACTTCACCCGCCCCAACAACTGTCCTTGCGGTGTCCCCGAGGACCAACGGGTACACGTTTTGCAAGGAGACGCTGAATGGTGAGGAGGTACCGCTGCTGGTCGACACAGGGGCAAAGGGATCATTATTGAATTGGGCCACGGTGAGGAAATTTTTCCCCCACTACAGAATGAGAGGTAACCCAGCGCCGCTCTACAGTTATTGAGGTGGCAGGCTACGCAAGGTTCAAACACTGGCGTTAACGGTTCGGTACAAGTCGGTGGTGATGGCTGACTTTATAATCCACGTGACGGCCCAAGGCGACAACATCATGGGCTGCGTCCTGTTTTATGGACTGGGGTTTGCCATTAAAGACGATGCTGGGGAAGAGTTGTCTGGTTGTGGCCAATGGAACCATTTGGTTCCGGTGGCCGAGGATGATGCTGTGTGGAACAAAGATCTACCGGGCACCACGGCGGTCAAGCAGGACCAGCCTCACTCAGGTTTGACACAGGGGGGTCTCAGTGCCAGCACTCGGGGTATGATTGGAGAGGGTACCAAGCGTGGCGGTGAGGTGCCTGCATCGGCGAGTGACGCTGACAAGCTAGCCCCAGATTCCTCCAGAGCCTGGCTGCAGAGGGCTGGAGGATCTGCAGCTATAACAGCTACCACTACAGCGGCTTTAAAAGAGGTCAGGACCAGACCGACAGGTATGGAGGGATCGTGTGCCAGACGACACCATTGCAGGCCAAGTAGAGCTCCTCTGAGAGTTACGAACCTGGTCCGAGCTTGAGGGGAGGGACGTCCACGGTGGATGTGGGCCAAACAACAGCCAGAGGAACACCAGGAGCAGCTGCGCATCGTGGCTAAGCGGGGCGCAACCTACTTCCAGCTGTTGGATGGCTCGTGGAGGCATGCCAATGAGCTGCGACATGCCCGGGAGTAGGCTTCGGATGGGGGGTCCGGACAAGAGAGGCAGTCAATGGCGAAGAGAAGAGGCACTCTTGTCTGTGAGGTCAGCTGCGACCCTGGGGGCATGCCGCTTCCAGGGGCGGATCTACTGAGGGACTGCCCTGGGCCCCCCACAAGCTGGTTCTACCCCTTTCTGCCAGAAGGACAGTAGTGTAGTTTTGTAAAAATAAAATATTAAGTTCCAATGTTCATTTGTTTGCATGTGTAAAAAAAAAAATCTATCATTGTTCTGGGTGTGTTTTACTCTAGGAGCACGGCAATGTTCTCAGTTATAGATGGACTTTTGGCTAGTTTACAGGTGGCAGAATAACCCACCTTGCTGTGTGGGGTGGGACAATAGTCCACCCATCCCCTAACTTAGGTTGTTGTGTGAATGTGATTCGGGTCCTAAATTGGGGAGGGTCTCAATTGTATGTGTGGTCCTGGACTTTCTACGGGGAGGGGGGGGGGGGTGATGTGATGTGGTATTATTGTGAGTTTTATTATAAAGTGCGGTGTAGTGGCGGTCACTTCCTCTTACGCCACTGCACCGCCCTATAAATACCAGCTGCCATTTTTATTCGTCTTCATTGCTGATGCTCCTTCCTGGTGGCTGTATTGTGTGACCAATATAAAATAAAGCTGAGCTCGAGTCTTCACCAAGTCTCATCATTGAACAAGGTATTTATTCAGATATAACAACCTCTACCACAGGTAAAGTCCATGTGGGCAAACACAGATGGGGCCAACATGGAACCCGTAGACAAACCCACATGGGACCTATAAGAGTGCCCAGTTTTAACCTTTGGTGCAACCCACATGGACATGCTTGCTGGGATATGATAGCATGTCAGACATTTTCTTTGAGGAAAATATAAAAAAAGATCTTCCTTGGTAAACTTAGGTTAAATCTTCATTTAGTACTTTATTTATTCAGCAGCTGTTACTTGTAACTGCCACATTTATTTAGCTAATCCTTTTTAAATTTAGACAACTGTGCAAAAACATAGTTTTTACCTTTTGGGGTTTGAGAAGATCACACATTGAGTGGCATAGCTTTGTCTGTTCTGAGACTGGGGTTCTTCTTTTTTTACATGGGGCGGGTGTGACAGGCTTAAGAGAGGAACCACTCCTCTCTTCCACTGCATACAGCAGCATCTCTGTCTCTGGAAATGCTGAGTATACGTAAACGTATCCCAAACTAAAACTTAGACAAAAAATAATGCATAAAAGGTTTAAATGAAGACAAAACTTGTATAAATAGCACATCTAACTTTTCAAAAGTGGCAACACAGTTCACTAACAGTGCAATTAGCTTCAATAAATCCCAGCCTTTAATAGAGACTAAAAGCAAGTGGCTCACAAACAACTGTGCCCACACACATGTGCAGCACACCAACTAATACAGATGAGGAGCAAAACAGTTCACTCACAGCATCCAAAAACTGCCACTTTTGGGGGGAAATGTTTTGATCTGTATTCATCAATAAATAAATCACTAGACTGCACAAAGCAAAAGCATGACTTTGACTTATTCTGACCACCTTTTAAACTCATGTAGCTGAAGGCTATATTCTTCATACTTAGCCGTCAGATCCTCTAGCAGGGCTCTTTTGGCTTTTCCCCTCAATTAGAATTAAAAGAAAGGAAATTTTTTTCCCCTACCAAGATCTGCCCAGACAGCTCGGGATATAACAGAATCAATATCATCTCAAGGTCTTACATGTTTCCATTTGATGGTGACAGTATTGCATCAAAGTGAAAGGGAGTTCTTTGACTGCACTAGTGGTTTTCTCTCAGGAGCGTGAATGTAATCCTGTCTCCTGATTGCACTTCCTCCAGGTGTTTCACTTTCCTCTCACAGCAAAAAAAAAAAATATGTAGGTTAGCTGAAACAGATTTATTAATTGCCCATGGGTGAGTGTTACCCCTGCGACAAACCAGGAATCTGCACAGAATGCACCTGATCTAATTCCAAATGTATGCTAGCAAATGTTTCTGCTCGATAGAAAATTGATGGAAAATAAATAAATAAATACACAAATCACCCATGACGCTCGCCTCCGCCCGCTCCACCCTTCCTGCACTCTCTTCTTCGCCTCTCTATTGCACTGACAATTACTTTGGATGGCTGGCCCCAGGTATTTAAACTCATCTACCTTCACTACCTCTCTCCTTGCATCTTTGCTGTTACAGTTGCCTCGCTGTCCTTCACACACATGTACAGTTGCAAACAAAATTATTCACCCCCCTGCAAATTAGGTTTATTGGCATAATGTACAAACTAGCAGCTGTTTCCACAAACAAAACAAACAAGAACAATTTAAATAGCTCAACACAACTAATATTACAAGTGGTTTCTCCAAATTCAACACAAAATGAAACTTTTAATGACTACTGCAGTCTCAAAATTATTCAACCCTTCATGATAAGCATCTTTTGTGCTTAGTATAGCACCCTTTTGCTATTATGATCAGGTGCAAACATGATGCATAGCAGGACAGCAGCTTCTGACAGCATTCCTGAGGAACCTTAGTCCATTTCTCATGGGCAAAGACCTCCAGTTCACTGATATTCTTGGGTTTGCGTGCTGCAGCCACCTTTGTAAAATCCCACCTGAGATTTTCAATGAGGTTCAAGTCAGGCGACCATGATGGCCACTCTGGTATCTTCCAGGATTTCTTCCATCCATCCATCCATCCATCTTCTTCTGCTTTATCCTTTTTGGGTCGCGGGGGGGCTGGGGCCGATCCCAGCATCTTTGGGCGAGAGGCAGGGTACACCCTGGACAGATTGCCAGTCCATCGCAGGGCCAACACAAAAAGACAGACAACCATTCACTCTCACAGTCATACCTAAGGACAATTTAGAATCCCCAGTTTTTTTGATGCCAATTAACCTAACTTGCATGTTTTTGGCATGTGGGAGAAAACTGTAGAAATCCCGGAGTAAACCCACGCAGACTTGGGGAGAACATGTAAACTCCACACAGATCACTGTTGGTCGGGGGCTGGGATCGAACCCAGGATCCCCCAGCCAAGGGTGAGTTGCTGTGCTGCTGCAGTGCTAACCACTCCGCCACCACGCTGCCCTTCCAGGATTTCTTCTGAAACCAAATCTTGTTGGACTTTGAGGTATGCTTAGGATCACTGTCCTGCTAGAAGGTCCAATGGCGCCCAAGCTTCAGCTTCCTCACAGATGACATGACATTTTCTTCCAGGATTTCCTGATAGTTGATTGAATCCATCTTGCCCTCCACACGCTGCATGTTTCCAGTGCCAGAGGAAGTGAAGCAGCCCCAGAGCATCACTGAGCCACCGCCATGCTTCACTGTAGGCAGGGTGTTCTTTTCAGTGTATGCTTCATTCTTCCTCATCCCAACATTCCACTGATCCATTAAAAGTGTCATTTTGCGTTAAATTTGGAGAAACCACTTGTAATATTAGTTGTGTTGAGCTATTTACTGTAAATTGCTCTTGTTTGATTTGTTTATTGCAAACAGTTGCTTGTTTGCACATTTTGCCAGTAAACCTAATTTGCAGTGGGGGTTGAATGACTTTGATTGCAACTGCATTCTGTCTTGCCTACTCTCTGTTGTTACTTATTCTACAGAGTTGCCTAATGTAAGATTTAGTTCTAAATTTCCGGTTCCGGTTCCGCCGGACCGGCGGCGCCACACGAGTGGGCTGCCTGTTGCAACAGCCTTTTTTTTTATCTTCCTTCTTCTTTCTACACCTTTCACTCTGTATATACTGTATATCACGGACGCACGGATCGCCCCGGGGGTCTCCCGGGTCGGCGGACGGAGCCACGGTTTGCAGCGGGAGACGTTACAGCGGGGAGGAGCTGGTGCTAGCTAGCACTTGGCCGCCGCCCGGTGCTAATGGGAAACTCGACATACCGGGAGCTGTAGCGAAAACGACGCGGTGCCGGGCTGGAGTTTAGGCGGCGTGAAAGAAATATAAGACAGAATAATAAAGAGCGATGGCAAGAACCAAGCAGACCGCCCGTAAAATCTACTGTAGGAAGAAGCCCCCCCCCACCCCCCCACCCCCCACCAGGGCTGCTTGGAGAGGCGCTCCGGCCACCGGCAGAGTGAAGAAGCCTCGCCGTCACAGGCCCGTGGCTCTGAGAGAGATCCGTCGCTGCCAGAGATCCACGGAGCTGCTCATCCGCAAGCTGCCCGTCCAGCGCCTGGTGAGGGAGATCGCTCAGGCCTTCAAGACCGTCCTGCGTTTCCTGAGCTTCGCCGTCGTGGCTCTGCAGGAGACCAGCGAGGCCCACCTGATGGTCTCTTCTTCGCTAAGGGGGTCACCATCATGCCCAAAGACTTCCAGCTGGCCCGCTGCATCCGCGGAGAGAGAACGACTTTCTGCTGCACATTCACCAGCCATAATGCTCTGCACTGTGTGTCTATATATATACATTTATAGTAATATGGACATATGTTTACTAGATGTTGTTTTTTCTTGCCTTCTGATTGTTGCTCTGAGTGTTGCTATCCCTATGCTGTTGCAATCCTGGAATTTCCCCATTGTGGGACTAATAAAGGCTTATCTTATCTTATCTTAAATGTGCTACACAAAGACATGGTACGGTGTCTAATAGAATAAAGTGAATGGCCTTTGTAGGTTTGGTAAGAACAGCAAAAAAAGCCGCGGTCATTATCCAAGATTTCAATGAAAGTGAATGGGAAAGCAGCATTTTGTGAATAAAACTCAAACACAATTCTCTGGCTGAGTGCAGTTTTTATATGGAGCCAATGACCATCAAACTATAACAGCCATTTCACTTTAATTTAGCTTGCCAAAGTGCTGTATTTGCTTTGTGGAATAGCTTGGGGTTGCCCATTTACTGTGTTTTAGCTAAAAGGATGAGTTGTTACCTCACTGAAGGTGAAAGGCTTGTTTTTAAGTTGCTGTTCAGCCATTAGTCCACACATGATTGATATTTTCCTCACTTCACATTCATATTTCCCCTCCCCGCAATGTTTAATCAATTGTCATTACCCGGCCAAGTAGGAGAGAAGAGGATATTTAATGTGCACACAGCCTTTCCCTTAGAGAACTGTCAATCTCTGCTGCCTATCTGCATAACTCATGACGGGACATGTCTTGCCCTTGGAATGTGGGTGGAGGTTATGATTTATGGCAACACGTTCACATGTACAGGTCATGGCTAAGAAGTGACCCTTTCTTTGACACTGATGGGAGATAAATGGAAGGCTCGTTTGCGAGGGAAGGCATGATCAGGGCAGTTCTTCAAGTGGGCTTAAGCACTGACAGTAGGAGTCACACGACCCGCAGCTACTTCAGACATAGTTTTGCGCAGAATTAGTTGCACGGGACATCTTGTTATTTGACTGTGCAAGCTCATGCTGACCCGTGTTTGTATATATCCAGACCGTGGCATTTACTCGTCAGTTAGCAAATGCTCTTAGACTAAGAGCTGTGATTAATAATGGATGGGTGAAGCACTCCTTGGCAAAGATGCACAAATAAATACATACACTAGTGCAGTCCAGGTCAATGCAGTATAATGGAGTACACTGCATATTGATAAAGGCAGGAGTGTATAATGTGATTTAAAAAGTGGAATCAATTTGAGTTTCTTCTTCAACCTAATTTAATTACTCTACATCCACAGTCAAGTATACAGTTTTTAGATGTGATTCAAATGATTAATTCTGTAACGACTCTGTTGCAGCTGCGACCACATTAAGTCGAGTTCTGCTGTTGACTGTGGCAACTCTCCAACTGTGTGTTGTAAGAAGAGGCTGAAATCGTTCTTCATGTTTCAAGTTGCTGCCATTTCAGCTCTATAAAACGATACCAATCTGAATGTGATTGAACAAAAGGTGACATTTCTTTGATACACACTTATGAAAGCAGCTGAATCTGAATTCTGGCCACTATCTGACAGGCCATTTTAGGAGTGGGTCTTAAAGATAAAAGCGACTTTATATGCATCGGCATCATATCATGAGCAGCGATAACTACAGTAGTGTGGCACAAGATGGCTGGGAGGGAGAAGACCTGAGAGGGGTCTTTGTTTAGCTGAAGGCTGTCATACAGAGCTTGTTTCCATCTAGGATTAATATCATATTCCACCTCTGGGTAAACAAAGGCAATAATTCCGTAGACATTGTCAGGAAACATGCAGAAAACAATAATTAGAAACAAGGTTGCTCTATTTACTTTAACTCTGTGTCATCCAGCTTATACAGAAAAGACGTCAGGTGTTCCAAGCCTCTGAGCATGAGCACATGGCGAGGGTTGAAGGTGGTGATATTGCAACATTTTATGGTGTCTCCCATTTAAATCCTCATGTGGCAACCTGGGAGGGATGGTGCTTGGGATTTAAACAGCCCCAGTCCTGTGTTTGTGTATCCACTTCACCTTTTGTCTCTGGTGTATGTAGGCTTTCACTTCCTTGGTCACAACTCACTTCAGGATCCATCCATCTATCCATCCTTGTGCGGTGAGCCCA
The DNA here is from genome assembly GCA_020510985.1 of Pholidichthys leucotaenia. Lineage (NCBI taxonomy): Eukaryota > Metazoa > Chordata > Actinopteri > Cichliformes > Pholidichthyidae > Pholidichthys > Pholidichthys leucotaenia. The sequence goes on from CM035837.1 coordinate 72,836,732, forward strand.
CTGCAGGTCGGATCCATGCTGCTCCTTTGGCTATACTGGGTTCTTGTTGCAACATATCTCACTGTCCCATCTGTCATGGGGTGGAAGTATTTTATTGTGTTTTTTGGATTTTGTATAGTTTTTGAATTTGTTGCATGTTTTAGTTTGCATGTTTTGTAGTTTTTTGGACAGCGCAGTGGCGGAGTGGTTAGCACTGCAGCAGCACAGCAACTCACCCTTGACCAGGGGATCCTGGGTTTGATCCCATCCCCTGACCAACAGTGATCTGTGGAGTTTGCATGTTATTCCTGTGTCTGCATGGGTTTACTCTGGGATTTCTCCAGTTTCCTCCCACATGCCAAAAAAACCCCCATGCAAGTTAGGTTAATTGGAGACTGAAAAAGTGGGCCCAGGTGCGAATGGTTAAAAGGTTGGGTGCCACACCAGTGGCTGCCTCATCCACTCATGTGGATGCCCTGTAATTTCTCCATTGTGGGACTAATAAAGGAATCAAAAAAATAAATAAAATTATATTGTAGCCTGTGTGCTTTTAGTTGGAAATGTTGTTTGCTTCCACCCTGCCTCTCCTAATTATTGATCAGCAGCAGCACCTGTGTTGATTGTCGATGTGCAGCACCTGTGGCTGCACATGATATAAAAGGTGCTTTGGCAGTTCAGAGAAAAGCCCTGCTTGAGGAGAGAGCTTTATGCCTGGAGGAAGGAGCCCTGCCTGGAGAAGAGAGCCCTGTCTGAGAGGAGGCCTGGCCAGATGAAGGCCTGCTTGGAGGAGAGCCCTGCCTGAGGAGAGGGCCCTGGATGGGGGCCCTGCCAGGACAGGAGGAGCCTGCTGGTCCTAGGAAAGTGGCTGAAGGAGGGCATGACTGAGGAGGAGGAGCAATAATGGCCAGGACCACCATGATGTAGGCATTTGGGAGAGGACACTTCCATGTGGAGCAGTTGGGAGCTGCAGGCGAGAGATGGCAAGAGGCAGAGTGAAGAGCTCTGCCTTTGCTGTAAGTATCTGGTTCCCAGATAGCAGCACCCCATGACCATGATGATGATGATGCTGATGATGACGATGAGATATCTGGATATACTGCTGCCAAGTGTCTTCCCCTTCCCCTGTACAGGTTTCCTGAGGGCGTCGGTGTTGTGGTGGTAGACTGAGCCTGGCCTGGAAGAGTGGACCCTCCTCCTCAGCTTTTAAGGACTTTTATAATTGTTTTAGCCCACTTTTGCTTTTTAGCTTAGGTTTGTTTGGGGTTTTTTAGCTAGTATTTAATTCTCTTTCAGCCTAGTTTTCAGCTTTTCTTTTTTTTTTTTTATTTAAATGGGCAACAGTGATCTGTGTGGAGTTTGCATGTTCTCCCCGTGTCTGCATGGGTTTACTCTGGGATTTCTAAGTTCCTCCCACATGCCAAAAACATGCAAGTTAGGTTAATTGGCATCAAAACTAACTAACTAACTAACTAACCTGCACTTATATAGCGCTTTTCTAGTCACAAAGACCACTCAAAGCGCTTTCATTAATACTAACCCTCTATTCTAAGGGCCTATAGGAAACAGATATCTAGGGACAATTTAGAACAGCCAATTAACCTAACATGCATGTTTTTTTTGGCATGTGGGAGGAAACCGGAGAAATCCCGGAGTAAACCCACGCAACACGGGGAGAACATGCAAACTCCACACAGATCACTGTTGGTCGGGGGCTGGGATCGAACCCACGATCCCACGATCCTCACAATCCCCCGGCCAAGGGTAAACTGTGCTGCCGCAGTGCTAACCACTGCGCCACCGTGCAGCTGGGGATTCTAAATTCAAAACTCACTGGGGATTCTCAAATTGTTCTTAGGGTATGACTGTGAGAGTGAATGGTTGTCTGTCTCTCTGTGTTGGCCCTGCGATGGACTGGTGATCTGTCCAGGGTGTACCCTGCCTCTCGCCCAAAGATGCTGGGATAGGCTCCAGCCCCCCCGCGACCCGAAAAGGATTAAGCAGAAGAAGATGAATGAATGAATGAATGATCTGTACATATTTTATTGTAAATAAATTCCTTTGAACATCATTTTGGAGTTTTCCATTTGGTTGCTACCTGTGACTCTTCACCTGGTTTTAAAGAACCCTTGCAGTTTGTTTTTAATTAACTACCCTCAGCCTATATTTTAGACATCCAGTGGACAGCTATTGATCTGGTCCTTCACTCAGGACCAGTTTACCTTTGGAGACACTACCATGGCCAAGTAGACCCCGGCAACATAGCTGCACGGCGATCCATACGGGGGGATGCGCTTCCTCTATGCACTAATTACTCATTTCTAAATGGCTTGGGCTAGGGAAACATGAAGGTCTACTTGACACTTTGCAACTGTAATGCCTGGGTTGTACTTCTCTGTTAACCCTACATGGAGTGCACAGTGTACCCTACACAAGTGGCCTATGATTTGGTCAGCATTTCAATTTGTGCTGTTTAGAATATGACGTTGTGCCGCCAAAGCAGGTTTCTGCCAATGCGTAGAGTGATTTACCTCATGTATGTTGTGTGTTTTTTTTCTTCTGTGAATGCCGATGGACAACTAGCAAATTGTAATGGATGTGGAGCTAATAAATGTGAAAAAAAGCTCGTTTTACTGTTATCGCTGCAACAGAGAAAAAAGACGTTAGAAAAAACGGCATGTATGACCACAACTGCTGCTGTCATTTGACGATCTATATAATTAATGGGGTTAGCACATATCCTGCAAATGTTCATATCTGCTAACTTCCTAAGCATTCTTCTGAATTTGGTCCGTTGTTTCTCTGACTCGCTTTGTAAGTGGATGAGCAGAGCCAAGAATCAGGAAATATGTAGCAGGCGACGAAGAGGACCAATTACAGCAGTTGTGGTCTGCGTCGCCATGATGGGTTGTTACATTTCTGGAGAGGTGCACATCAGGCTGCAGCGTAAGCCAATGGAGCGTTCAGGTTTCCCTGGGAAATCAGCTAATTTCACTTCTTAACTGGTCAAAAAAATTGGAAATAAGAACTCATCAATCTGTCCAGGGTGTACCCTGCCTCTCGCCCAAAGATTCTGGGATAGGCTCCAGCCCCCCCCGCGACCCGAAAAGGATTAAGCGGAAGAAGATGGATGGATAAGAAGTCATGCACAACAATGACAAATATTTTCAATCTTTCTACTGAAATTAGACATTTCCAATGGAATTTCCAATGGAAATTACTCACACAACCACTAGAGGTCAGTTTCTGTCCAAATGCACATACTGGCCATAAGACCTGCTGATATAGTGTTTTGAGTGTGGGGATTTCTCTTTTCTGGAACAATTTACTGACAAATGTTAACCACACACAGGAAGAAGCAGATCTCTACCAAAAAAATCAAATATTTATTTGACTTTTTTTTTTAAAGATTTTCCATACATTTGCAAGTTAGGGTCAACATGAATAATTTGTGGATATCAGGTGGACGTGATCTGGCGCCACCCCATAAACCTCTCCCACATAATGAGATATAACCATTCTGCAGTCCCTCACTCCCGCTGCTTCCCCCCTTCCGGAAATAAAATGTGAAAAGCAAACTCATCGATCTCAGGATAAAAATTAAACTGAACATATTGTACACATCCACACACAGATGTGGAATGACGATTGACTCCCTGTGGGACGAGGCTGGCCACCAGCCAATTCCAGGAACACAGTCATTTTGTTTTGTCCTAAATCGCCGCTGTGGTTTGTGCCTTATTGCCTTACAAATGGCTGCGGATGGGATAAGAAACTGTTAGCACACAATCGTCCTCAGTCTGTGACCTTCAGGAGCTGCTCTTATAAACGACTAAAGCACAGCAGAAGTGTGTCAGTCATTGCCATTCACATGTTTGCTTCCTTCACGTTTGTCCCCTCGTACTATTTCCTTTTTCTTTCATATCTCTCACAAGTGGGTGATTATTTTACAAAAGCTGTCATAGAAAATAAATACAAATACTTCCCAGAATGCAATTTTAATGTGAGCCAAAAGTCCTCTCTCCACCACTGTTGTACGGAGTCCTCTTTCTTCTGTGTTGTCTTTGTGAAGTCCTTCTCCCCCTTACTTCTTCTGCTGCAGAGTTCTCCGTTGACGTTTCCATGGTGATCGTGGCATAAATAAATAAATAAATACATAACAATCAAATAAATACATAAATATTTCCTTGACAAATAAATACGTCTTTTCTAGACAGTTACCCTTGGCTTCATTTAGTACCTGTGTCACACTGATAATACGTCCTCATTTTGCAAGAAAAACAGTTTTTTCCTCTCCAAAAACACCTGAAAAAAAGCAGATTTCATTTCATCCCTTCTTCATTTCATAACTAGAGCTTTCAGATAAAAGTCTGAGAAGTCGCCAAATACAAACAGAAGTGTTAAAAAAAGAAAAGGAGTTCAAAGTCTTAGACTGGGGATTTTGCTAAAGAGATAAAGAGACGGTGCTCTGGCTTTAATGCGTCCACAGTGCTGGCTCTGATCTCAGCAGCCTGCCAGAAGGTGAGAGGAGGAGACCTAGAAGCAGGAGGAGGAGGAGGAGATGTGCTAGGACCCTTCTTCTTCAGGGTTTCCTGGAGCGTAGTAGCCTGCTAGCTGCCTGAAGCGCGGCCCCCAGTCGCTGAGGTAGGAGAAATCCTGCTCTGAGGTGGTGGAGAGCGTGTGGATGGAGCTAAGTGAAAGTGCAGGCGAACTTGTGCCCTCAAAGGCGTATGTCTGGAAAGAGTCATAGGGCGGCACGGAGAGGTCGGCATCGGCCTGCTCCACCTTCTTCCGGATGTAGCCTTTGAAAAGGGAAAAGTCTGCCGCCGCCGCTGCTCCCTCACTGCTGCCGCCCGCTCGGTTAGCTTGGATCCACTGCGGCAGCGAGCGGATGTCCGTGCCGGAGTCGCAGCTCTTGGCCTCGGGGAAGTCGTAGAGGTTCCTCAGAGCGCTCATGTCATAGGCCTGAGTGTCCTGCTCCCCTCCGCCCTCGTCGTTGTACTTGATGACATTATCCCTCATGTCCTCCTCATCCTCGGCCATCCTCTGGCCCTTCCTGTGGCGCTTCAGGGTCAGGATCAGCAAGACGAGGACTGGTGACGGGACAGACAGAATAAGACAGTTACAGACAGAAGAAAATCGGAGTTCCACATAAATACAAATACCGTACAAAGCGAGTGAATAATGTATGTGAGATTGGACAGATTTGACTGCAGAGATGAAATAGAGGAAAACAGAAAACACGATTTAAGAGACTTTTAGTTGTTTTATTTTTGCAAGTGTCTCAAAAGTATGTTGCTTTAATGCATTCCATACAGCAGACAGAAGGAAAGGATCATCAGCTCTGTTTTAAAGCCGGTCTGCAAACAATCATCTCCATTTTTTATTAGGAAAAAAGGCATAAAGATTTGAAGCAATCAATATTTAAGTTAAAAAAAAAACAATAATTAACACCTAAAAAAGCTCCTTCTGTTGTGTCTTGTTTCTCATCTTTCTGGCAAACTGGCTGTGGCATCAATTAGAGAGGCTCTTCACTCCCTGCACTAAGCTACTGTGGTGATAGGGTATTTCTTTTTCTTTTTTCTAAGCAATTTAGTGCTTAACCCTAACTAGCCATGGATGTAAAAGGGTAAAGGTGAGTGAAAAAATTAAACGAACCAATGAGGAAGAAAAGAACAATGTGAGGGTTACTACAGGACTGCAGTACTGCGTCTCATGGATGGTAGGAAGGAAAATAGTCCTCAGTAGTCTAATGTAAGAAACATGATGGAGTAACGTCCACCCGCCAAGAATGAGAACGGGTTGCTTCTGTCTTTATTCCCCTTTGGTAACTCCATGTAATTTTCTTTTGTCACTTCTCCTTATCTTAAAATTGTTCCCATTTTCAGCACCGGCTGCTTGTCCCTATTCTTCATCCACAGTCCCAGCTTGTCAGGTGTACAGCCCTTCCTTATGTTCATTTCCACCTCATCTTCCAATCAGCCCCAATGATAAGCCAATTCTACTTTACCATCATAAGGATCATGAGTCTGAGAGTCATGTATGCACAGGGGTGGAGACTGTTGAGAGATCTTTGAGTGATCTTTCAACAATCTTTCAATGATCACTAAGCTGGCACCATGACTGTTGTTATGATATGGTGCTATATAAATAAAGTTGAATTGAACTGAATTGAATTGAATTAAGCAATTGCCAAGATCTCTCAATGATCTTTAGTGATCTTGACGGTCCTCAAAGTTTTGACTCGGTCCTAAACAATCTCTCAATGATCACCAAAGGGAAATGATCTCTCAAGGAGCTGTCAAGGAGTGTTGAACAATCTCATCCATCTCCCAATGATCTCTGCGCGATCTCTGCTGCAGTCTTCCAGTGAACACTATAGGGCTTTTATCAAACACTCAGTGATCCCTATGCTCACTCAGTGATCTGTGAGGGATCACTGTGAGATCAATGAAAACACTGAAAGTTCAAGGAGTGCTCAAGGAGCACTTAATGATCTCATCAATCTCCCAATGATCTCTCAGTGATTTTTCAATGAACTCCAATTTCTTCCACTCTGAAGGTAGTGAGAGATCTCTCACTGGCTGAGAGATCAGTGATGGATTGTTGAGCACATGAGGAAAAGTCAATAGTTAATTGAAAAACCATGTCAGAGTTCGTTCAGAGATCACTGGGAGATATTGTTTTGGACAGAGTCAAGACTTTGTGACCGTAGCAATCACTGGAAGATCATTGAGAGATCATTGAGAGATCTTGGCAATTGACAAGAGATCATTGAAAGATCACTGATCCTGGTCTCTCAGTGATCTCTCCTAGTCTCCTGAGGATTTTTCAACGATCTCTATAGATTGAAAGTTGAGGAAAATTGAATTTTTGATCTCCTAATCATTTACACAGAAATTGCTTTTACAAGGCTTTTGGAGATCGTTGAATGACTGGGTCAATTTTTGATCTCTCAATGGTCACCCAATGATCTCCATGCTGTGCAAAGTGTCCCTGACTACCCAACTTCAGTTTTTTCCTGCTTCATCTGGCTCAAATGCCAATGTTTCGCATGTTGATGTCCTCCAATAAAATGCTGAAATTCACATATTCTCATTATTAATCTAAATGCATACGTCAAGCTTGCACTGAATATGATGGATTTTCAAGTAGTTTCCAAACTACACCCACTGCAACTGTGATTTCACCTCTCAGGGCAAAGGCACCATGGGAGAAGATAATATATTATCAAGTTTTACATTTCAAATGCATGAGCATTGATTTTTCACAGTCTTGATTGCCTTGCTCAGAAATATGATTCAAAAGGCCTAATGGAGTCCAATCTGTATATCAATACTCATCCAAGTCAAGCCAAGGTAATACTTTATGGTTCTTCAACTTAAAGTGAGGCAACGACACAAAAAGAGAGAAATGAAGAATACATAAATGAATTAATAATTTATTTTTTTTTTAAATGAGTTTTACATCAACAAAAAACACAGATGTGCAGCCATAAAACAATGAGCCTAGAGGAAACAAAGGCTGTGTGTGGCTATAATTAAAGCTTAGTTATCATAACTGCTGCCTATACCACCTTTGCATTTGTACTTAAAGGCATGCATCTGCTCTAACTTCATCATTCCTCCTCAGGGCTGCACTCTTCCTTCTGAAACTTCTTTCAGATACGTCCTAGATGTAACAACATCAAATGTCATTTCCAACGACGATAAAACACATTGCAGTCAGTTATTAATTAGTTATTTACACCAGGGAGTCTGTGAGCGAAAATGAATAACTCGATTTCAGTAGCAGGATAAACAGACATCTGTCTTGTCTTTGATCTCATAATTAGATAAGAAGGAATGTGTAAAGGGATTTATGTACAGTAACAGTGCAAACACTGTGAAATACGGCACGCAAAAGGGACATGTTGCTGAATGCATTTTGAATTTGTGAGTAGGCTGATGAGAAGCCTATTTCACACAGAAGTTTTCCACTCTATAATGGAAAACTAACTAAAAAGATGCTTTTTCAGTTTGCTTCATAGTAGGGCTGGGCGCTACACTGAATATATTTGTTATATCGATACCTTCTACTATGAGTCGCTACCCCCGCCTCCCCGCGCCGTGTTTCATATCAGGGTTGTTGCCAGGTCTGTTTTTTTTCCTGCAATTTTTTTTCTTGAGAAACTGCTTCTTTTGAGCCTGTTTTCATCGAACAGAAACACTTGTTTTTTATGCACAATCTGGCAACACTGGCAGAGTGTGTGAAAAGGGGAAAAAAATGAAATGAGGAGAAAAGAAGCACCAGCTACATTGCGTGCCAGTGGTTTGGACTTCAAAAGATAGAGACTGAACAAAATACAGTTTTGTGCAAATTATGTCACAAAGCTGTTGTTTTTAAAGGAAGCAGTAGCACTAATTTGTTTCACCATTTGAGATGTCATCAACTATAATATGAAGAATGCATTTTCTCATTAAACATATTTCTGATGGAGCCACTGACCTGAGATTTTCACCAGGTATCAGTAACAATCCAAGTAATCCATTCATACAAAGAAATCAAGGCAACTGTGTTCACAAAGCAAGTTATATTGAATAAAGTGGAATGACACAGGGAAGAAGTATTGAACACGCTTGGTGAAATTAATTTAATATTTAGTAGAATGAAGGTTCCGTGGGTGTCTTCTGTGAACTCTGATCTTCAGTTCCTTCCATAGATTTTCAATTGGATTCGGGTCAGGTGACTGACTGGGCCATTCTAGCAGCTTTATTTTCCTTCTCTGGAGCCAGTTGAGTGTTTATTTGGCTGTGTGTTTGGGATCATTGTTTTGCTGAAATGTTGATCCTCATTTCATCTTCAGCATCTTGGCAGATGGCAACAGGCTCTTATCAAGGATGTCTCTGTACATTTTGTCCATTCATCTTTCCTTCAATGATATGAAGTCTGCCTGTACCATGTGCTGGAAAAACACCCCCACACCATGATGGGATGTGCAATGCCATTTCTCCTCCAAGTATGCTGTGTGTTGTGACATCCAAAAACTTCAATTTTGGTCTCATATGACTGACTTTATTCCCCCAGTACTTTACTGGCTTGCCCAAATGTTGTGCAGCAAACTTTAAACGAGCTTCAACATGCTTTTTCTTCAGCAGTGGAGTCTTGCAAGGTGAGTGAGCATAAAGACCATGTCGGTTGAGTGCATTACTTATTGTTTTCTTTGAAACAGCAGTACCTGCTAATTCCAGCTCTTCCTGGAGCTCTCCATGAGTGGTCTTTGGCACGTGGATAACTCTTCTGATAATTCTTTTGACCTCTCTGTCAGAAATCTTGCGAGGAGCTCCTGGTCGTGGCCGGTTTATGGTAAATTGATGTTCTTTCCACTTCTGAATGATGGCTTACAGTGCTCACTGAAACATTCAGCAGTTAAGAAATGCAACTGTAACCAATGTCATCATTATGTTTTGCAACTATAGGGTTGTGAAGTTCTAGAGAGAGCTCTTTGCTTCTACCCATCATGAGTTCTTTGTGGTGTGATAATCTGATATTCACAGACCTTTTCAAAAGCTATCAGTCAGGACTTAACCAGCTGAAATTAATTTGCACTGATGGGGAATGGAATGGCTTCCTAAATTCTGATGGATTTCAGCTGGTTTCTTGGCTTTCTATGCCTTTTTGCACCTCTTTTTTCAGGTGTTCAACATTTAGTCCCTGTGTGATTCCATTTTATTAAATATAACTTGTTTTGTGAACACAGATGCCTTGATTTCTTTGTATGTATGGATTACTTGGGTTGTTACTGATATCTGGTGAAAATCTCAGGACAATGACTCTGATGACCCGGCAAGCGTGCGTATTTAAGAGCCAGCGTGTGGAGCACCCATCGCTGGATCGTTAGGCTTGCGACCGCGAAACGCTGAAGTGCTCTAAACGTTATTTCTCTGGTTGGTCTGTGTTTTGACTCCCGTGTCCTTCTGTCTCCCAGGTTTGCTGCCACCCGTAGGTGTGTACTCCGGAGTTGATCACGCTCGCCTGACCAAGAAGACGCCGGACATCTCCCCAGGTCACCATCTACCCCCTGTTCCCCTGGTCCACGCAAGAGTTCCCTGCCTGGACTCCGAGTAAGAGTGCTTTCCCATTATTATTATTCTCCCCTTTGAGAGATTCTGTCCCTAATAACCTGTCTGCTCTTTCCCTGTAGCTTACATGTGCTCCAGTGAGCACCAGTTTTGTGTTTATTTAAGTGTGCATTTTTGTGTTGCGCTTTTCTTCAGTTGTGCACCTTTATTTAGAGTTGTGTGTTAGTTTTATTTTTACAATAAACTGGTGAACTTTTGCAACTGCGTCTGTGTGTTCATTCTTGCAGCTCTGCGTTTGAGCCTCACCCACACTGAATCATGACAGAATGATCCAGTCAGGAGTGAGGCTCAACGGGCACACAACCAGGCGAACAGTCAGCGCTTGGCTGCTTGGATGCCACGGAGCGCCAGGTTGTGTTTCTATCAGAGCAATTTCAAACCATCTCCCAACAATTAGTAACCGTTACTGAGCACCTGTGTTTGTTTCTGGTGGTCCATTCCTATGCCTGCCCCCTATGGGGGGAGGTGGGGGGGTGCAAAGGGTTCCTGTTGCAGTGCTGGTTGTATTTTCGGCAGGTGGAGGGGGAATACAGGAAGGATTCGGCAAAGATACACTTCATGACCTTGCTGTTGCGGGACCAGGCGCTCAAGTGGACACAGTCCATATTGAGCAACCCGGTTGGGCCCCTATATTCATACAAGCAATTTGCGTGAGAGTTCTCTGAAGCTTTCGACCATTCAGAGAGTGAGGGGAATATAGTTACCCATCTGATGGGGCTTCGGCAGCAGGACCGGTCAGTAGCCGATTTCTCTGTCGAGTTCCAGATCGTTGCCGTGCACTCCAAATGGAATGACTTTGCTCTTCGCAGAGCCTTCCTCTGGGACCTGAATTTGCATCTCCGCGACGAGCTGTCCCCTTCCTCTTTGGATGAGCTCATTGTGCAGGCTGTGGCCCTCGACAACCAGTTTAGAGAGCAAGCGAGAGAGCAGAAAGCCACTGCCTCTCTGTTCGCTCCCCGGCCGGCTGCTCCCCCCTCTGACACAGCTCCGCTGGCCCCCTCCAAGCCGATGGCCCTTGGTAGGTCCCATCTGACTCTGGAGGAGCGTCGGAGTCGAGAGAGGGTGGGGGCACGCATGTATTGTCGGGTTACGGGCCACGCAGTCTCAAAATGCCCCGTGAGGCAAAAAGATCCGGCCCGTCAGTAACAGTGGAGGGCCTGGCGGGAGGGTCCTAGCAAAATCCTCCCAACCGTTTTGAATTCTGGGCCCTCATTCAATTACCGGGGGCTGAGTTCAAAACCTCCACCCTGGTTAATTCCAGGACAGAGCAAAATTTCATTCAACAGGCCATGGTCCAAAAATTGCAGATTCCCACCAGGAATGTCCCAATACCCTTGACTGTCTCGGTGGTCTCAGGCATCAGTATCGCAGCAGTTACCGAACTGACTGAGCCCATTTCAGTCATTTTGTCCAGTAACCACGGCGAGACAATCCAGTTTTACGTCCTGTCTCAATCGACCACCACCACAATTCTGGGGGATCCGTGGCTCCACATACATAATCCAATTAGAAACTGGAGCCAGGGCTCCATTTTGTCCTGGAGCCCTTTCTGTCTCTCGCCATGTCTCCGATCAGCCGCGTGTTCACCTTCGCTCCTGATCTCCTCCCCTCCGGCTGAGCTGGTGAATCTCAGCTCCATGCGCGAAGTCTATCATGACTTAGGGGAGGTCTTTAGCAAGTCCAGGGCCCTATCTTTACCACCTCACCGGGGCTACAACTGCACTATAGAACTCCTCCCGGGTGCGCGGCTGCCATCCAGCCAGCTCTACAGTTTATCTGGGCCAGAGAGGGAGGTGATGGAGACCTACATTAAAGACTCCCTCAGTGCCGGCATTATTCGCCCGTCATCCACCCCTCTTGGTGCTGGGTTCTTTTTTGTAGGGAAGAGGAACAGGACATTGCAGCCATGCATTGATTACCGTGAGCTTAACGCAATTGCCCGTAAGCACAAGTATCCGCTGCCCCTCATTAATTCAGCGTTTGAGCTACTCCAACGGGTGTGTTTTTTCACCAAACTCGACTTCTGTAATGCAACACCAACTCTAACGCCAGCTGAGAGGAATTACAATGTTGGGGACCGTGAACTGTTGGCCATTAAGCTGGCATTGGAGAAGTGGAAACACTGGCTGGAAGGAGCTTGCCAACCGGTCATTGTCTGGACCGATCATAAAAATTTAGAATACCTTCGGTCGTCCATACGGTTGAATTCACAGCAGGCTCGGTGGGCCCTGTTCTTTAATAGGTTCAATCTCTCCATCTCATATCGGCCAGGGTCCCGCAATGCCAAGGCTGACGCTCTCTCATGCCAGCTTTCTCCCGACTCTTCCTCCTTCATATCCTCCTCCGCAGCTGCTGCGTCTCCCCTGGAGACTAATCTCCCCTCCATCTGTTTTCTCGGGATACTCTTGTGGGAGATTGAGTGGAGGGTCCGAAAGAAAAAAAAAAAAAAAAAAAAAAAAACAAGATGGCGCCCACAGCGGCCGCCGTGGTGTATCGCTGCCCTTTAATTTTTATAATTTGTCTGTTTTTGTTCACTGATTGTGCATCTGCCGGTTCATACACCCGTGAAAAACTATTAAATATCAGGACTCTCACTCCCATGGACCTTCTTCCAGTTTTTTTAGCTCCTGCCGCCGATCTGATCCATTGTTTGGCCAAAAGAGCTAGACGGCGGAAAAGAGGGAAGAGAGGGGGGATTCTCACTCGACTACGAAAAAGAGGCACGCGAACAGCCTTGCCTGGCATATTTCTATCCAATGCCAATTCTCTCCTGAACAAGGTAGAAGAATTAAGACTGCTGATGCGTTTCAAGGACCTCGCTTCCTCGTCTGTCATCTGCTTCTCTGAGACCTGGCTTAATGAGAACATTCCAGATTGCGCAATCAGCCTCGAGGGATTTCAGCTGATTCGTGCTGACCGCGTCACAGAGCTGTCCGGTAAGTCTATTGGAGGAGGAGTATGCTTCTATATTAACAACAGCTGGTGCTCTGATGTAACGGTGATTTCCAAACACTGTTCTCCCGCCCTGGAATTTCTTTCTATTAACTGCAAGCCATTTTATTCCCCGCGGGAGTTTGCCTCATTCATCCTCGTCGCTGTGTACGCCCCTCCCGACGCGGACACGCGCGAAGCTCAGCGCGTGCTCGCAGATCACATCCAACTTACGGAGCGGAACTTTCCAGACTCCCTGGTTATCGTGGTGGGCGATTTTAACCAGAGCAATCTGAGTCACGAGCTCCCCCGCTACAAACAGTGTATTAAATGTCCAACCAGAGGAAATAACACGCTGGATCACTGTTATACTTCAGTAAAGGACGCATATCGCGCTGTTCCCCGCGCTGCGCTGGGACTATCTGATCACGTGATGGTCCACCTCATCCCCACATACAAACAAAGACTGAAACTCACTAAACCTGTTGTGACCACCACAAAGAAATTGACCAGTGAAGCTGGAGAGAAACTGAACACATGCATGGAAATAACTGACTGGGGCATGTTTAAAAGAGCCACACATGATCTTAATGAGTACACAGACACTGTGAACTCGTATATCAACTTCTGTGAGGAGGACATTCTCCCATCGCGCACCAGGGTTAGACATTCTAATGACAAGCCCCGGTTCACAGCTAAGCTCAGACGGATCAGGAAGGAGAAGGAAGCAGCGTTGAAAAGTGGAGACAGGGACCGCTACAGAGAGGTCAAATATCGGTTTAACAGAGAGCTGAGGAAAGCTAAATCTGTGTATTCTGAGAAACTCCAGCAGCAGTTCACTGCTAATGACTCGGCTTCTGTGTGGAGAGGACTGAGGCAAATCACCAACTATCGGCCTCAGGCTTCTAAAGGTCAGGATGACAAAGCCCTTTGTCAAAGACTGTCCCAACATTACGCCCGTTTTGACACCTCGTCAGCTGTGTCCAACTCACCCACTCCACCCAGCTCCACTGCCTCCTCAGCCCCTAATTCATCAAAAGCGGTCCCCCCTCCTCCTCCTCCTCCTCCCCCCCTCCCCTTGTCATCAGTGAGCAGGACGTGCACAGACAGTTCTCCAGACTGAACCTGCGCAAGGCCCCCGGGCCGGACGGTGTGTCTCCCTCCACCCTGAGACACTGTGCGAAAGAGCTGGCTCCTGTCTTCACAGACATTTTTAACACCTCCCTTAAGCAATGTCACGTGCCAACCTGCCTCAAATCCTCCACCATCATCCCTGTCCCCAAGAAGCCACGGATTACTGGACTTAACGACTACAGACCTGTAGCGCTCACCTCTGTAGTCATGAAGTCCTTTGAGCGCCTGGTCCTGTCTCACCTCAAGTCCATCACCACACCCCTCCTAGACCCGCTGCAGTTTGCCTACCGTGCTAACAGGTCTGTGGACGACGCGGTCGACCTGGCCCTCCACTCCATCCTGCAGCACCTGGACTCCCCGGGAACCTACGCCAGGATTCTGTTTGTGGACTTCAGCTCCGCATTCAACACCATCCGCCCCGATCTGCTCCAGGACAAGCTGTCCCTGCTCAACGTGCCTGACTCCCTCTGCAGGTGGATCACCGACTTCCTGACGGACCGGAGACAGCATGTGCGGCTGGGGAAGTCTGTCTCGGACTCTGTTAGCATCAGCATTGGATCACCCCAGGGCTGTGTACTTTCCCCCCTACTCTTCTCCCTTTATACCAACTCCTGCACCTCCTCCCACCAGTCTGTTAAGCTGATTAAGTTTGCGGACGACACCACCCTCATTGGGCTCATCTCCAACGGCGACGAGTCCGCCTACAGGGAAGAGGTGGCCCAGCTGGTGTCCTGGTGCAACCTGCAGCTGAATGCTCTGAAGACAGCGGAGATGATTGTGGACTTGAGGAAAGTCACATCCCCCCTGCCCCCCCTCACCATCACAGGCTCTCCCATCACCATTGCAGATTCCTTCCGCTTCTTGGGCACCACCATCACCCGGGACCTCAAATGGGAGCCAACCATCAGCTCCCTCATCAAAAAGGCCCAGCAGAGGATGTTCTTTCTGCGGCAGCTGAGGAAGCTCAAGCTACCCACCAAGATGTTAGTGCAGTTCTACACGGCCATCATCAAGTCCATCCTCACCTCCTCCATAACTGTGTGGTATGCAGGAGCCACTGCCAGGGACAGACTAAGGCTGCAGCGCGTCGTGCGCACTGCTGAGAAGGTGATAGGCTGCGAGCTCCCATCTCTCCAGGACCTGTACATCTCCAGGATCTGGAGGCGTGCTGGCCGGATCATAGCCGATCCTTCACATCCTGGTCACGTGCTGTTTGCCCCCCTCCCCTCAGGTAGAAGGCTTTGGTCCATTCGGACTAAAACCTCCCGGCACATGAACAGCTTTTTCCCCTCTGCCATCAGACTGCTGAACACTAAGTGACTTTTGACTCTTGTGCACTATGTACAGCAGCTCAACCAGACTCATGTCAATCATCACTGTTTTTCTGTTGCATTATTGACTGCACTATGTGGTACTTCACATTATCTGCTACATGCTAATTTTTTAAAACTGCCTTGACTAGTACTACTCATTATTACTAGTATTATTATTATTATTACTTATTATTACTTATTTTTCTACACTTATTGCACGTTTCTAGTCCTTTAGTTTTTTAGTTTATCCCTTTTTCTCATTATGTTTTTAATGTTGCAGCATGGCACCGAGACAAATTCCTAGTTTGTGTATTACATGAACAATGGCAATAAATCTGATTCTGATTCTGATTCTGATTCTGATTCTGACCGGCTGTATGTCCCCTTGGTGCTACGCGGAGAGGTGATTAAGTGGGGGCATACTGGCTTCTTCGCCTGCCATCCCGGCATCTCCCGGACTATAGAGCTGCTCAGGAGAGCGTTTTGGTGGCCTGCACTCAGGAGGGATGTGCGGGAGTTCGTCAAGACCTGTCACATCTGCACCGCAAACAAATCATACTCTTCTCCACCAGCTGGCCTCCTCCATCCCCTTCTGGTGCCAAGTTGTCCATGGTCACACATAGCTTTGGACTTTGTGACAGGTCTCCCTCCATCCCAAGGCAACATGGTGATCCTCACCATTGTCGACCGGTTCTCCAAGGCCATCCATCTGGTCCCTCTCCGCAAATTACCATCTGCCACAGAAACGGCCAACTTGGTGACGCAGCATGTCATCCGGCTGCATGGAATACCAGTGGACATCGTCTCAGACTGGGGGCTGCAGTTTACATCCCAGGTGTGGAGGGCGTTCTGCAGGTTATTGGGTGCTTCTGCCAGCCTGACGTCCGGATACCATCTGCAGAGTAATGGTCAGGCCGAGCGTGCCAGTCAGTCTCTGGAGGCCACCTTAAGGTGCGTAGCATCCAGGAATCCTTCCACCTGGAGTTCCCACCTGACCTGGGTGGAATGCGCTCATAATTCAGCCGTCTCCTCCTCTACTAGGCTTACGCCGTTCAAGGCCTCGATGGGCTATACACTATCTCTACTGCCCATGGCGGAGAGGGGCCTCACTGTCCCATCTTTGGAGGCCCATGCGTGTCGGTGTTGCAGTCTGTGGGGGGGCACAAGAGCCACCCTCCTCCATTCTGTGGAGCGCAACCAACTGTGTGCCAACCGCAGATGTGCGCCGGCACTAAAGTACACGGTGGGACAGAAAGTTTGGCTGTCCACCGAACAGATACCGCTTAAGACGGAGTCACGGAAGCTCTCCCCCTGCTATCTGGGCCCGTCCACCGTCAAGCGGTTGATCAATGACGTCATCGTTCGGTTGGAGCTGCCACCTTCACTGCAGATCCACCCGACATACCACTTCTCCCACATCAAGCCCCTCTCTGCCAGTCCTCTCTGCCCTCCTCCGGACCCCCCGCCACCCCCCCTTGGGTTACCAATGGCCAAAAAACATACATGGTGGAGAGGATCGTGGACGTACGTTGACGGGGTCAGTACTTCGTGGACTGGAAGGGGTACGGGCTGGAAGGGAGGTCCTGGATTATGTGGTCCTACATACTGGATAAACGGATGGTGCAGGCATTCCATCAGACCCATCCCTGCAAACCCAGTGGAACGCCAGGAGGCGCCTCTTGAGGAAGGGGCACTGTGATGATCCGGAAAGCGTGCTCCCCCTCCCCTCCTGTTCCTGTCGTCTCGGCTCCAGAGGATCAGACACACCTGCATGATTACACACCTGCTGCATCCTGATGACCCAGCATATTTAAGAGCCAGCGTGTGGAGCACCCATCGCCGGATCGTTGGGTTTGCCACCGTGAAATGACAATGTTTTATCGGGCTTTTATTGAATCTGTTTTATCCTTTTCTTTAGTGTCATGGTTTGGTCAGATAAAACTGAAACAGAGGAAATCCTTGGATCAGGTAGTTAGATGGTCCAGTCGTTTGCTTGGTGAGTCACAGCTGAGCCTGTCATCCCTGTACACCAGACAAGTACAAAGGATGGCTACCTCCATTTTAAATGATGACTCCCACCCTTTGTACTGCAACTTTCAGCTTCTTCCCTCAAGACGGAGGTTTGCTGTCCCAAAAAGTAGAGCCCAGCACTACAAAAACAGCTTTGTTCCTGCTGCTGTCAAAGAGTTGAACAAGCTGTAACAATATATTGCACACAATTTAGGTACCTATTTATTAACTCCATTTTATATTTACTTATTTTTGTAGGATGTTACTTGGGTTCTAAATATTTTATTGGGTTTTAGACCTTTGAGTTTTTAACCTCTTTGACTAGTTTTTAACTTTTAATATGACCTTTCTCTCTTACCTTTGGTTTTTCTCCCATCTCTTTGTCTTTTTATACCCTGATTGATGGAGCCTTGAGTATTTTTATCATGTTTATAGTCAGCTTCATGTGTGCCTGTGTTTGTGTCTATGTTGAATGTAATTTGTGGCTTGTAAATATGGATGTCACCAGACTGCAAAACAAATCTACCTACGGGTACAAATAAAGTAACCTGAACCTGAACCTGTGAAACGTTCAAGCGCTCTGAAAGTTATTTCTCTGGTTGGTCTGTGTTTTGACTCTCGTGTCTGTCTCCCAGGTTTGCTGCCACCCGTAGGTGTGTACTCTGGAGCTGATCACGCTTGCCTGACCAAGAAGATGCCGAACGTCCACCCAGGTCACCATCTATCCCCTGTTCCTCTGTTCAGTTGTGCCCCTTTATTACCTCCGCCAGGCCGAAAAGGCCAGGAGGAGGTTATGTTTTTGCCAGGGTTTGTGTGTTTGTCTGTTTGTCTGTCTGTCTGTTTGTCTGTTGGTTAGCAAGATAACTCAAAAAGTCTTGGACGGATTTGCATGAAACTTTCAGGCGTTGTTGGAAATGGTACAAGGAAGAACTGATTAAATTTTGGGGGTGATCCGGTTCACCGTCTGGATACAGGAATTTTTTTAAAGCATTTTTCAACACTGTGACATAGGGCCATTTTCAACATGTGCGCAGGCGCAATGGAGGCCGCTGGGCGTCTGACCAACACAAACTCCGCCTTCTTCAACGTTTTAGGCACAAAAGCACGTGGAAAACACTGCTGCCCTGGGCCCGCCAGCGTGACTGCTTTTGCGCCACGCTGCAAAACCTGACACGGACACCTGTCCGCCGCCCCATTATTTGCCACAAATTCCCCGCCCAGCTATAGGCGCTGCGTAAAAACGACCTCTCTGCCGGGGAAGACTCTAACTTCTGTTTTGCCGCGGACCGCAACCCCAATATAATATAAAACCCACGGCAACCTGTCTAACCAATCTGCATCCGTCAGGGGAGGAGATGGACACACCAACACTTCAGTTTATTACCTCCGCCAAGGAGGCAATGCTTTTACAACCGTAAAACGGGGCTATAAGGGACGGCGGGGTAATATGGGACACTTTTCTAAATGTAATTCTGCTTTTTTAATTTTGCTTCCGCCTAGATTTGATGAAGGATTCATGGATATTTGACAATAACAACACAACTCAGCGTCCTGCTCAAAATAAAAAAAGCAGAATTACATTTAAAACATTTCCCACAAAAGTGTCCCTTATTAACCCGCCGTCCCTTAGAGCCCCATTTTACACTACTGAACCACTAATCCTATCACTATCACATTGATTGTCATTCATTAATTGTCTGTTTACTGCACTGTCAATGTCAAATAAACAAATAATCATTGTGAATCCAATTGCTACTCATATCTTTTCCTGCTCAGGGAATCTGAAAACGTACACACAAACACTCTATGGGGGGAACTGTGCCGCTTGGCGGAGGTCTGCGCTCTCCGAGTGCTTTTCTAGTTTAGAGTTGTGTGTTAGTTTTATTTTTACAATAAACTGGTGAACTTTTTACAACTGCGTCTGTGTGTTAGTTCTGGCAGCTCTGCATCTGAGCCTCACCCACACTGAATCATGACAATGGCTTCATCACAAATATGTTTAATGAGAAAATGTTGACATGTTCAATACTTATTTTCCCCACTGTAAAGGTAGCAGACAAGACATTCTCTCACTCTGAGGGAACAGCAGTATCTATTTGTAAAATAAAAACCTAGTTTTAATCCTAACATAGAAACCAAGCTTTTGTGTGCTTTAAAAGATACATTTTCATCTACTTGGAAACCTAAATACTTGTAGTTAGAGGCAAGCTCTATTGGTTTTCCTTGTGAGGTTAAGATTGTGAGAATATACAGTCAAATTTGAGAATATAATAACTTTAGTTTTATCCACATTTAAAGCTAATTTAAATTTCTGCAGGTGAGCCTGGGCAACATTAAAAGCAGACTGTCAAATCAAAAGTTTGGGCAACTGATGAAGAACAGCAATAATAGTGTCACCTGCATAAAAATGATGAGAGGCATTTGACAAGTTTATCACACAGATTATTAATATAAAGAGTGAATAAGACGGGACCAAGGATGGATCCTTGTGGGACACCTTTAGACTTCCAAGAAAGAGGAAATCAAACCTTCTGTCTGAACACATCGAGTTCTTTCTGAAACCAAACCAGAACACTGCTAGCTTTGACATGACAATCTTGAGGAGGAGATTCAAAAAAATACTGTGGTCCACTGTGCCAAATGCCTTTGACAGGTCAATAACCATAGCTACACAATGGTCAAGAGCTTCATAAACATAATTTAAAACCTGAAGAGTATTACTCAACAACGTTTTTGTAATTCTCTCTGTAATTATTATTTTTAAACAGATGCTGGAGGGTTTTTTTCCTTCTGGAATAAGCAACAACTCAGAAGGAATGCCAGCGAACGGACATTTAGATAGATCATTAACCAGGAGGCACCATGTATCTTCTGGAACAGATCGTCTAAAACAAATGCCTACAAGCCCACAGAGATAAGAAGACTATCAATTATAATGGGGCCTGGGCTGTCTGCAGTAGCACACACTGTCTGATACTGTGAACCTAGAAGACCTCACTGAGCATTGTAAAATGAGGTATGGCAACACTGTTTCACAGTCAACCTAGAATGATGCTGGACAATTTTAAAGCTTAAACAGTATGTATTAAAGAGGATATGGACAATTACATGTTTAAATGTGACCTTGGAGGTCATTATTTTTAACCTTTTCTTAGCATACCTCAGGAAATGCTGACTCAGCACCATGTACAGAGTTTTCTTCTCCATGAAGCATATGTACATGTGTCTATGATATCTCCTATATGTACAAACCCGGCCCCCATGTGTACAGATGTTGCGATAAGCATTCCTGACAAGACGGTTAATTTACCCTTGGGCTGTGCCGGTTGCCCCCCCCCCCCCACACACACACACGGGAGTTCATCACAAGCAGATGGGAGGTAATTGGAATAGATGTGTGCAGATGCTGCAACACAGTGGAATGTATCCATCACATCGGGCCTATAAATGAGCCGATGGAGGGATTGTTTGTTTGTAAGGTAATTAGGCAGAAATTTGTTTTCATTTTTCTCATCATTCAACAATTGATATAATAGAGGTGGTCCAGCCTCAGGAGGGAGAGTGAAAGAGAAGCAGGAACAGAGAGGGGGAGAGTGCAAGTTTGCTGCAGAGTTAGTCACAGCTTGTAAGTAGATCCTGTGTATACAATATCGCTGAATGGAGAATGAGGAGCCGTTTGTCTATGTGTGTAATTTGCACACGTTGTGTAGTAAGAGGGGGAGCGGGGATGATAAGGTTTCTGTCACATGCCTCACTCCCATGTTGCTATTCACACCACAAGATAGTGTGAAAAGGTTGTTCACCCCCCCAGGGCCTATCCCCTGCAGCCCAGAGATTTCCCTGTCCACATGACTGGCAGGACAAGGGGGATGCCCCCACCTGGCTTCTCCTTCACTGTTTTGATCAGAGTCAGTTTGCTACCATTCAGCTGGTCACAATTTAAAGATATGATATTATTACCATGTTAGCCCCCACGCAACAATCGTCTATAAGGGGCTAACAATGCACATACGTACTGTATAATATTAATGTAATTACTGCCACTTCTACAGCACCTTTTTAAGTATTTCTGTTTCCTGTTCTCACTTTGTCACAAGGTGCCAGTAATGTAACTTAGTGCCTAGTGCTACTCGCCATCCATCCATCCATCCATCCATCCATCCATCCATCTTCTACTGCTTTTCCGGAGGTCCGGGTCGCGGAGGCAGCAGTTCAAGCAGAGAAGCCCAGACTTCCCTCTCCCTAGCCACCTGCTCCAGCTCTTCAGAGAGGATACCAAGGTGTTCCCAGACCAGCTGGGAGATGTAGTCTCTCCAGTGAGTCCTGGGTCTGCCCCGGGGTCTCCTCCCAGATGGACATGCCCGAAACACCTCAAGAGGGAGGCGTCCAGGAGGCATCCTGATCAGATGTCCATACCACCTCAACTGGCTCCTTTCAATGTGGAGGAGCAGCGGTTCTACTCTGAGCCTCTCCTGGATGACTGAGCTCCTCCCCCTATCTCCGCGGGTGAGTCTAGTAATCCTACGAAGAAAGTGCCAGTAAACAAAAAAAGATGTTGATGCCGCTAAGGGCCCCTTTAGACAGACGGAGATTAACCTTTGAGAGATCAAAAATTAGCCCGATCTCTCAATGATCTCCTAAAGCCTTGAAAAGGCCATTTCTGTGTAAATGTTTGCTAGATTGTTGCACAATACAAACTCAGGTTTGTAGTGCTCTTCTACCCTCTTTACACATGGGTGTAGATTATATATAGACAGACAGACAGACAGACAGACAGATAGATAGATAGATAGATAGATAGATAGATAGATAGATAGATAGATAGTGTCGTAAATTGTTCTTTTTAAGGGCTACTGAAGGACACCAAACGCATGCTGTAAGTTTACACATTTATTAACTGAAAGACGAACATAAAATAAAACACCACACTTACATACAAAAGGCAAGGAGAACCGCTGGAGGAGGATGGGGCTCATGACGGCAGGGGGAGAAAAACAGCCCGGGAGAAATGCAGTCTGAAGCGCTTGGATGCACCAGGAGAAGAGACGAGCCCCAGCCAGAGTCACACCCGAAAGGACACGGGGCTCACGGCTGAGGAAAACGAAAAAGTTAAATATACCTGGTCGGAGTGCTCCCGTACACCTCTGCGGAAAACCAACCTTACTCAGAGAATAACAAAACCCTCTGAGGAGGCTAACAGTAGGACACGGCAATGGGGAAAACGTTGCCGTATCCTTAAATATGAGAATGGAACAATGAATAAATGAATGGCAGGTGTGGGTACATGATAAAGGAAAATAATCAAACAAGTGACAGCTGTGCAGCCTGCGAAACAGTTTGACAGCCAGAAGTTGCACAGTACTGTCAAAATAAAAGCACAGACCAGAACT
Organism: Pholidichthys leucotaenia; assembly: GCA_020510985.1. Taxonomy (NCBI): domain Eukaryota; kingdom Metazoa; phylum Chordata; class Actinopteri; order Cichliformes; family Pholidichthyidae; genus Pholidichthys; species Pholidichthys leucotaenia. Next base: position 72,859,607 of record CM035837.1, read on the forward strand.
TAAAAAACAACACAAGAATAAAATAACACAACCCCAAAAGATGTACGCAAATAATATCATAAATACAAAATGACACACAATTAATACCATAACACATGAACACAAACAAAGAAGCAAACAAACAGAAAAGGACTAAAGTAAAACTTTAGACTAAGCATGGCACCCATCTGTGCTCAGGATCATGACAGTGCCCTCCCCCCAAGGGGTGGATCCAGACACCCAAGAACAACATCAAAAAAGAAAAGAGGACCCACCCACAAAGAAGACCCCCCCCCCCCACACACACACACAAGAAAAACAACCCACCCTGGGCGGGAGGAGGGGGAACCCAGGTATGGAGGGACCGAAACAAACGACAAAACAAAACAAAAACAAACTCATGACCCACAACACTGACAACAGATAAAGTGGCAGTTCAGGTGCTCTGCCGAAGTCCCAAAACCACCGAATTACCTGATGAAATGAATCAGGTGGCCTTCCAGAGTTCCAAATCCACCCACGCAGATGATGAAGTTCATCGAGTGGTCTTCCCACATCCCTGAGCCAACGGGCTGCAGGGCACGACCCCCTCCCCCTCCCCGGGGGCGGCAGCAGGAACTCGTGCCCCTTACTGACCACAGGGACTGAGGGGTAGACACCACATGTGGCAAATGGCTGATCAGCGGAGAACCCAGACGAAGTATCAGCTGACCAGTGGGAAACCCCGGCGAAGAGGACTACCGACCAGGATAGCTGACCGACGAGAGGACCAAATGACTGCTCAGCGGAGGCCTCCGGTCAAGACAAGGAGCTCATGATGACCTCAGCCGACAGTGGAGAGCCCCCCACGACCTTGGGCAACGGCGGGGACCCCTCAACGGCCTCGGGTGGAGACGGAGGACCCTCAATGACCTCGGACGGAGGCAGTGCACCCACGGCGGCCTCGGACAGAGGCGGACCACCCACGGAGACCTTGGGCGAAGGCAGGGAACCCACAGAGACCTCAGGCGAAGACGGGGAACCCACGAAGACCTCGGGTGCAGGTGAGGGACCCACAGCAAACTTGAGCAAATGTGAGGGACCCATGGAGGCCTCTGGTGGAGAGGGGGGACCCATGGATACCTCTGGCGAAGATGGAGGACCCTCAGTGGCCTCTGGCAAAGGTGGACGATCCTCAGGGACCTCAGGTGAAGGTTCGGACAAGTGGACAGAGGCAGACACCAGATCAGCATCACCAGCAGCGGTGGAGCCCAGTGAGGAGCCCTCAAAAGCAGAGAACATCTGCGGCTGATTCACCTCGCCATGAACAAGACGAGGTTTCTCTGGAACTGATAGCATAGAAACAGAACAAAGTACTTGCCATGGCTTGAACTCCACCGCTGTCCAGGACTCCGACGATGCAGGCTGGGACATCTCCAATCCATTCACCCAGGCGTCTATTCCCGACGTGTTCACCTCAGACGGGGAAGAAAAGAAAAACACCGGAACATAGTTACTGGCAGTGGTGGAGCTCGGCGAGGAGAATTCAGGAGCAGGGGACATCTGCAGCCAGTTCTCCTCACCATTAGCCAGACAAGATTTCTCTAGATCTGTAGGTGTTAAAACAGAATGGAATACTTGCCTGGGCTCGGGCTCCACCGCTGTCCAGGACTCCGGCGACTCCTCTACGACGACCCCAGCAGCAGGCATGATGATGGATGCAGCTAAGAATTCCCAGGTGGGACGGCTGATGCTGGTGGAACTCCCAGCATGACAGCTAACGCTAAGGATTGCCTCACCGATGACGCTGGTTCCCCTACCGCCAAAACCTGGGGACACTCTTTTGTCGGCTCAGGTCTCAGCGCACCAGGACCGCTCTTCTCCCATCCAGGGCATGGCTGCAGGACCGGAACAGAGTCCACCAGGACCGCAGGCTCCTCCGTTGTCCGGCGGCTCCATCCCAGAACCGGCGAACACTCAGAGGAAATGGGAGGAGACACAGGAGTGGCAGGTGAGGATGAAATAGCAGCAGCAGATGGTGAGGACTCAGCCAAATTAGACTGCTGTCACTGAGCCTCACCACCGGGAATAAGGCAAGACTTTTTATTTTCATGCACAGAAAAAGGAGAACACACTTGCCTTATTTCCCGAGGCATGATGGTTTCTGCTGCTGCGAGACCAGACGACGTCCATCCGAAAGCTGAGGTCGTATGGCAAGATGGCGATGACATGGACTTCTGGAGAGGGGGGTGAGCCGCCGGAGTCAGGGGATGCTTCTTCGTCAGCTCAGACTTTGGTGCAGATGAAACCCCCGCCCTGCGTGACAGGGTCAGGAAATGCTTCACTGATGGCACCGGGTCCCATGACGGCGAAAACATGGGACACCTCTTTGTCGGTGCAGGCTCCGGGATGCAGGGGGCGCTCTTATCTCGTGTAGAATGCGGCTGCAGGGCTGGATGGGAACCCCCCGGAACCGCAGGCCCCTCCATCGTCTGGTGGCTAGCTCTCAGGACCCGCGGAGACTCAGGATGCATGGAAAGGAACACGGGAGGAACAGGTGGGGATGAAATGGCAGCAGCAGGCAGTGAGGACTCAGCTACAGTGGACTGCTGATACTGAGCCTCACCACCTGGAATAAGGCAAGAAAATTCATTTTTATGTGTAGGAGAATGAAAAAACACTTGCCTGACTTCCCGGGGTGTGATGGTAGCTGCTGCTGCTGAACCAAACAATGTTCCCCCGGGAGCTGTGGAGGTCACCTGGTGAGGAGGCAGAGACAGATGGCACTCAGGAGTCCGGGGACAGTGATTTGTCGGCGCAGACTCCACTCCACCCAGTGAAACTCTATCCAGCTGCTGCACAATCTCTGGAAGAAGTCACGGTTTATAATCCAGAATCAGCTCCTTCGCCAAAACCTGCTGGCACTCCTCCAGCTCCTCCATGCTGGGACCATCAGAGGGCATGAGGACTGCGTACCCAATACAGCAGGTGGCGGGCCAATGTTAAGGAGGAGGAGATGAGGCTGCAGCTGGATGATGGTGCCGCGCTTGAGACCTTCGTTCCCAGGCACACTCTTTCACCGGCACAGGTTCGGTAGATGGCGAGTTTTTCACCCGCTCAAAGAGTTTATATCGAGATTCGGGAAACTGAAGTGAGGAGAACCATGAGTCCCAGATAGCTCCATAGGCTGAGGCAGGCTTCAATTACCTTTGTTGTGCTATCCAGGCTTCTCAGGGCCGCTTCAGGAGTGTGGGAGGCACGAGCATCCGAGATAAAGTCCACTAGTAATCCCACAGCCCCACACTCCCACCTCGTCCAGTCCCAACACACTAAAGTCCATACAGGTGGACATTACCGCAAATAACTGGACTTAACAGAAATACAGGGGAAAAAATGAGCAAAGCCACAGCTGCTGGTGTCCAAGACTGGCCATGTCCTTCTGTCATAAATTGCCCTTTTTAAGGGCTATCGAAGGACACCAAAAGCACACTGTGAGTTTGCACATTTATTAACTGAAAGACGAACATAAAATAAAACACTACACTTACATACAATGGGAATGGAGGAGCGCTGGAGGAGGACGGGGTTCACGATGGCAGGGGGAGAAAAACAGCCCATGAGAAACACAGTCTGAAGCGCTTGGATGCACCAGGAAAAGAGACAAACCCCAGCCGGAGTCACACCCGAAAGGACACGGGGCTCATGGCTGAGGAAAATGAAAAGGGAAAATATACCTGGTCAGAGTGTTCCTGTACACCTCTGCGGAAAGCCAGCCTTCCTCAGAGAATGACAGAACCCTCTGAGGAGGCAAACAGTAGGACACGGCAAAGGGGAAAACGTTGCTGTATCCTTAAATAGAAGAATGCAGGGTTTCCTCTGGTAACATTTCTCGGTGGCAGGGCGCCTTGCCAGAAATATTACTGCCACACCAAGAAGGAGATATGAATTTAAGAAAAATATATGAAGCAATGACTTTCCACAAGCGCACACACAAACAATGCACGTGGCCGTCATCTGCGTGGAGTTTAGGAATGCCCCACCCACGCGAGTTTTCCAGTCAGTCAGCAGGCAGTGTCTCGATAGCGGCAGCAGCATCTTCGTGGAAAAGGAGTGAAAAACGGGAAGTCAAACTGCAGAAATGGACTCTATTTGAAGAGAAACTTTGTGAAGAAGTCCGCCGTTTCTTCGTTGGTGAAAAACCTGGCGCATCAGTGCCTTGGCGCTACCTATCAGGCGGGAGTGAAACTACAAATGATGGTTGTGTGCATGCGTCAACCGCTTGGCCTGGGTAGATGAAAAAAGTGAGCATGTACATCAACACGTGCGTGCCAGGCTTGTCCAAAGCGTACGCGGACCAAGGCGGACTAGAGGGAAAATGCAGCATGAATAAGGCTTGACTGTCCGACAGAAACATGAGTTTATTAAAGTACTTTAAACACAGAAAAAACAATAAGAGGTGTGTAAGCACTGGAGGCATTTACCATGGTTTTAACCCGCTGGAAACAGGAGCAATAATGAAAGAGTAGCTTAGCTAAGAGATGTGGCTAGAATTCAAATGCAGACAGCTTCATATGAAGGCAAAGGCAAGGGGGACTACTGAATTGCTGAGGATATATTTCACCAGCCACTACAATATTAAGTTATGTTCTCAATTATGTATCTGGCAAGTTAAGATGACCGAAATTCACAAAGTGAGTGACTTTAATCCGTCAGCAGCCTTCAGACAAACTGAACGTGCCAGCATTTGGATTTCAAAATAAGGGAGGTTTTTCTTGGTGGTGAGGAGATTTCTAAAAAAAACTAAATATATAGAAATATTATAACAGAAATAACTGCATCCTTGGTCATTTAAGGTAATTTTAAATCATTAAATACAATTTTATTTTTTTTTCTTTGTAATGAGAGTTAAATTATTGTGCTGCTCTGACTGCAAAGGTATGGTCAAAAATATAAATTGTTATAAGGAAAAAGAAAAAAAATACCACAGTCCGTTTCAAATTTATTTAAAAAATAGTAATTTTATTTTAAAAAACAGACAAAAACTAGAAAAGCACTCGGAAAGCGCAGACCTCTGTCAAGCGCCACAGTTCCCCCCATACAGTGTTTGTGTGTACGTTTTCAGATTCCTTGACCACGAAAACATATGACTAGCAATTGGATTGACAATGATAGGATTAGTGGTTCAGTAGTTATTCACGAAAATGGCATTTTCCGTAATGGCGGCCACAGTTCCCCCATACAGTGTTTGTGTGTACGTTTTCAGATTCCTTGACCATGAAAACATATGACTAGCAATTGGATTGACAATGATAGGATTAGTGGTTCAGTGGTTATTCACGAAAATGGCATTTTCCGTAATGGCGGTTTTCTTCTGTACGGTGATCCGGATCACCACCAAAATGTAATCATCTGTAGGATACCCCATTTCTGACAATCTATGAAAATTTCATGAAAATCCGTCGATAAGTTTTTGAGTTATCTTGCTAACAAACAAAGAGACAGACAAACCAACGCCGATGATCACATAACCTCCTTGGCAGAGGTAATAAGCCATAAAATAATCCACAAATTTGTAATAAAGTTTCAAATCTACAAGAAAAGTCAATTTTACAAGAGGAAATTACAAATTTGAGGAAAATGGTTTCAATTTTAGATAAATTTACAGAGAAAAGTAGAAAGCTATAAGAAAATTGTTATAAATTTTTGAGAAAAACCTCAAACCTTCAAGACTGAAGTCATTACTCAAGTTTTAAGTGGGTGCTCTTTGTACCCTTAACTAGAACTTTTTGGTTGTCTCCTTTAATTTACATGGCACTTGATATTTTCTAACCTGTTTGTATACCACCATATACAGAGAAAGAACCTGAAAGATGGAGCTCAGAGAGGGCAAGATGAGACAGAAGAGAGGAGCCAAGGAGAGGAAAGTGTTCAGGCAGAGGGTCCAGGAGAGGTGAGAGCAGAGCAAGGAGAGAAGGATGACACCAGTAAAAAGTCCAAACACAGGACGTCTGGGTGGGACCCCAAATGGTCCTGTATTCCAACATTCAAGCCTTGGTTGTACAATACTTCAGATTGTAAGTTCCATATGCACGGCAGTGGCTCAGGAGGAAGAGCAGGTCATCCAATAACCGGATGGTTGGCGGTTCGAATCCCGATCTCCCTAGATATCCTGCTGTTGTGTCCCTGGGCAAGACACTTTACCCACCTTGCCTCCAGTGTCCATAACACTGGGTATGAATGTGTATAAATGTTCGGTGGTGGCCCGAGAGGCCGTTAACCCAGATTGGCAGCCACGTTTCCATCAGCCTGCCCCAGGGCAGCTGTGGCTACAGTAGTAGCTTGCCGCTACCTCTGTCTGGAGTGAATGAATAATATATCTGTAAAAAGTGTCTATGATAAAGCGCTATATAAATCTGATGCATTATTATATGCAAAATTTAAAAAAAGAAACAAACAGTATAAAATTAACATATTCATACATATGTGTTTTCTCCCCCCCCCCCACCCCCTGGAAAAATATGTTGCCACCGCGCTAAGGTCTTTAAGCCAGAGGAAACACTGGAATGGAACAATGGATAAATGAATGACAGGTGTGGGTACATGAAAAAGGAAAATAATCAAACAACAAGTGACAGCTGTGCAGCTCGTGAAACAGAGTTTGACAGCCGGAAGGTGCACAGCACTGTCAAAATAAAAACACAGACCGGAACCTAAAAAACAAAACAAGAATAAAATAACACAACCCCAAAAAATGTAAATTACACCATAAATACAAAATGACACACAATAAATAGACAGGACAGTAAGGGCAAAACTAAGAATACAGTACAAACACTCCATAAATAAACACAGTAGACCATAATGCCTGCAACAAAGCAAACAAACAGAAAAGGACTAAATTTAAACTGGAGACTGGGCATGGCATCCACCCGTGCTCAGGATCATGATAGATAGATAGATAGATAGATAGATAGATAGATAGATAGATGTACTTTACTGATCCCAAACTGGGAAATTACAGTGTAATAGCAGCATGACAGTAGACAACCAAACGACAGAAACACACAGCATAATAGACAAAGGGATTACCCATGGAACATAAAACTGCTAAAAAAAAAAAGCTTATATACATCATAGATGAATAGATGATGACGCGTATAGATACATGAATCATACTGTACCCGCTGTACAATACAGGACTATCAGGTGCAAAGTGAAATGTGAGGTACCAGTTACACTGCAAGGTGCAGTATGGCAGCATAGTTATGACCAGAATTCAACATCAGAGTGAGTTATTGTACAGTGAAATGGCATTTGGCAGGAAAAGATTTCCTGTACCTAACCGTTCGGCAGTGAACTTGGAGCAGTCTGCTGGAGAAAGTGCTCCGCTGTCTGTCCAGTGTGTGGTGGAGGGGGTGATCAGGATTGTCCATGATGGATCGCAGTTTATTTAGTGTCCTCCTCTCCACCACAGTCTCAAAAGTCTCTGGCCTGAGACCAATTACAAAGCCAGCCCTCTTGATAATTTTGTCAAGTCTGTTAGTGTCGCTGGCCCTGATACTGCTACCCCAACAGACAGCAGCAAAGAAGATGGCACTGGCAAAAACGGTCTGATAGAAAAGCTCCAGCATCCTGTTGCACACATTGAAGGATCTCAGCTTCCTCAGGAAGTAGAGTCTGCTCATCCCCTTCTTGTGTGCAGCATCGGTGTGGATCTCCAGTCCAGTCCATTGCTGATCATGATACCCAGGTATTTGTAGTCCTCAACGACCTCCACATCCTCCCCCCTAATCTGCAATGGCTGTAAAGGCGTCCTCTTCTTCCTGAAGTCAAATACCGTCTCTCTGGTCTTGCTGATGTTCAGCCTCAGGTAATTCTGCTCTGTCCACTCCACAAATCTGCCTACCAGTGCCCTGTACTCCCCCTTCTCTCCCCCTCTTATATACCCAACAACAGCTGAGTCATCAGAGAATTTCTGCAGGTGGCATGACTCGGTGTTGTACTGAAAGTAAGTAGTGTATAAGGTGAAGAGAAAAGGAGAGAGCACAGTCTCCTGTGGAGCTCCCGTATCACTAACCACCACATCAGGCAAGACACTACCCAGTCAGACAAACGGTGGCCTGCCTGTCAATTAGTCAGTAATCCAGGAGCTCACAGAGCTGTCGACCCCCATCACCCGCAGCTTCTCACCCAGCATCCCTGGCTGGATGGTGTTAAAGGCACTGGAGAAATCAAAGAATGTGATTCTCATTGTGTCTCCTCCACCATCCAGGTGCAGATGGGCTCGTTGCAGCAGGTAGATGACAGCATCTTCAACTCCTAAATGGGGCTGATATGCAGACTGCAGAGGGTCCAGTCACATCTTCACCTGCAGCCTTCGGTGGGCTAAGATCAGTCTCTCCCGGACCTTCATCACATGGGATGTGAGGGCAACTGGTCGATAGTCATTCAGGTCAGATGGAGACAACTTCTTGGGGATAGGAACCAGGCAGGACGTCTTCCACAGCACCTGTACTCTCTCCAGACTCAGGCTCAGGTTGTACAGGTGTTTCAGTAATGAAGCTAGCTGGTTGGCACAAGTCCTCAAGTTCCTGGCGGAGATGCCATCAGGGCCCGCATCCCTGCGGTGACGGAGTCTTTCCAGCTGTTTCTTAACCTGATCTGTAGTTACAGTGAAGTGGGGGGGGGGGGTGTCCCCAGAGGAGGGGTAGGGGGATGAGGGGGGAGATGGAGAGAGGTGCTGCACGGGGGGGGGGGGGGGTCTGGCTGTGTTGTGGGGGTGACAGATGGTGAGTTGAACCTATTAAAAAACAGATTCAGCTCATCAGCTCTCTCAAGGCTCCCTGATGTCTGTCTGTCTCTCCCTTTACACCCAGTAATTTGTTTCATTTCCATCCAGATATCCTTAGTATTGTTTTGCCTGAGTTTATCCTCCAACTTCCTCCTGTAATTGTCTTTACACCTCCTCAGCATCTCTCTCAGTTCACGCTGCACTCTCCTCAGTTCCTCCTTATCTCCAGACCTAAAAGCTCTCTTTTTCTTGCTCAGAAGTGCTTTTAGGTCACTGGTGACCCATGGTTTGTTGTTGGGGAAACAGTGTACAGTCTGAGCTGGCATGGTTGTGTCTTCACAGAATCTGATGTATTCTATGATGCAGTCGGTCATGTTGTCTATGTCCACCCCATGTGGTTCACAGAGTACATCCCAGTCCGTCGTCTCAAAGCAGTCCTATAGTGCATCAGCAGTCCTATAGTGCATCAGCAGCCTCCTGTGTCCATCTCCATACAGTCCGTGTATAAGCAGGCTGCCTTTGCACAAGGGGAACGTACTTGGGTGATAACAGGGCTATGCAGTGATCCGATTTGCCAATGGGGGGTAGAGCTGTGCCACTATATGCATCCCTTGCATTGGCATACAGTAGTGGTGGGACAGTCAACAAACTGGTGAAAGTTTGGTAGTGTTTTTCCCAGTGAGACATGATTAAAATCACCTGTGATTATTGAGAGATTGTTGAAAGATTAAAAGAGAAAAGAGAAAAAATGGCCTCAACAACCTTTCAACGATTTCTCAGTGATCTTCCAGTGATCTCCACAGTTGCCGTTGTCTCCTCAAAGTTTTGACTCTGTCCAAAACAATGTCTCAATGATGACCAAAGGGAAGTGATTTTTCAAGGAGCTCTCGCAATGATCCCTTCATGATCACCACATTTTTCCACCCCGAAAGTAGAGATGGCTTAGAGATCAGTGAATTATGACTGAGTTCTCAATGAAAGACCAACAGAGTTCATTGAAAGATCACTGAGAGATCATAGGGAGATCAATGAGATCATTGAGCTTTCCTTGAGAGATTGATGAGAGTTCACTGAGAGATCGCTGTGATCGCTCCAAGTGATCGGTGAGATTTGTTTTGGGCTGAGTCAAAACTTTGAGAACTGTGGAGATCATTGAAGGTCACTGAGAGATCATTTGGCATTCGCTGAGAGATCACTGAAAGTTCGTTGAGAGATCTGATAATTTTTTTTCATCACTCAACCATCGCCACCCATCTGTAAATGGGGGTTAACTAGCTGCTGTGAATGCAGTGGAATGCAGGGAAAATGAAGTCAGGGGAAGCAGAAGAGAGAGAAAAGCTCAACCCGAACCCCCATAAAGATAATTTGCCTATGGGGCAACCATTGTGAAACTAACTGGTTATGGTAAACCTGTCTTTGCATCCATCCTCCTGCACACTGCAACAGGGAAGAGTAAGGAAACAGCATTTAGTTTGCTATAACTGAAATGGGGCAAGTTACATTAATTACATATCTCGTACATGAACTGTGTTCCCTGAATTCAGAGTGATTGGTCTTCTTGAAAACTTTTGTACATTTACAGATAAGATCTGATTGATAGGATTATTTATTTCTATTTTTCTATAGATTCTATAGATAACATGACAATACAATAACTATACATTGGAAACGTGATACCGTCCCTGTTTGCCATGTAGAAAGTCTTCACACGATCTCACCTTATATCACAAAATGTGAAAAGACGAATAATTCACTTTTCCATGCAAAGTCTACTTTTATGCCACTTGGAAAGTAAAAAGAGTTGTTTTTTCAGGCTTTTGAAGGATACACCATTGAGCTCAGACCACCAATATCACAATAGACTTCAAACTGTTTTTATAGTCAGCAGAGGTTGCACCACATTTGTACATAACATTTTTTTGTTGAGGCTTTTAAAGCCATGATGAATAAATGATGCTTTGCTTTTGAAGTTCACTGCAGTAGATGGTTCGGTTAATGGAGACAGAGTTTTAACAGCTCTCATTAGGAAAAAAAAAAGCTCTTAAAAGACATGCTGTATAGTAATGTTAGTCATAGTTAAAGCTGCATGGTGTCCTATCATTCATCATTGAAAGCACAACGTGCTGAGGAGGCATGAGTCGGCGAGACAAAACACCGTGGCAGGACTGTCGTTTCTCAATGTCACTAAGGGACGGGCTACTCAGATGTATGGTGGGGGTAAAGTGAAAAGCAAACTCATAAAATTTTCAGGCATGACAATACCAAACACCTTTGGTCTCTGCATGTGCGTGTTAGCCTGCACACATGTGGACGTGTTTTGAAGTTCGGGAATATCTGGGAAGCCTATCTAAAGAATGCTGACACAGCACTTCTAGCTGTCTGTGCTTAGAAAAATCACTGTTTTCTCTCGTTACTCCAAGTCTGTGCTACATACATAAATCAAAGTGTCGTCATATCATTCATAAAACCATAATCTGCACTCTTAATTAAAAATAACCAGTGCATGCCTGTAGAAAGCAAGTATTCCTGTCAGAAACAGGTAGCCCAATCAGGCTTTACAGGCCCAAATGTAGGCTGTGTTTGAAAGTGGAATACAGAGGTGTAACCTATATGTAGGCAATCACACATTAGACTCTGACAAATATGAAAGGGACTGAATTGAGATTTATTTGATTGTGTGAATATTAAGTACAGATTAATTGAAAATGAATGGGACATCCAATATTAGCCACTGTTTAAGAACCGCTTGTTTATTTTTTTGTCAGATCACTTACTTGTGTGATCTTTTATGAGTTATATTCATAATAGTGTATCTTGCACTTTGGGGAATGGGAGTTGTTCAGTCACCATTATAATTTAGTTTATATGTGTACTTTATAGTCTATCATCAATAAACTCATGCAGTACTATAACAGGACATGTTTACAAATATTTGAGACCCATTGTAGTGCATCCTTTTATATTTTAGCAGTATTATAAGTACAAAACACCAAACATTATTAATTTTTTTTTTGTATTTGTATCTTGTATACTTTATTGATCCCTTGAGGGAAATTCAGGGCATCCATGGTACGGCGCCGATCCCTTCACCAGTCACACACACACACACACACACACACAGAGCAGAATGAGCCGTTTGGCTGCAACTGTTGCATCAGTGTTTCCCATTTGTCTGTAAATATTTAGATAAAAATGATTTATTTCATTATTTGGACATTTTTGCATCTTGTCGTTTAGTCAAAGCATGCATATGTGTCTGCATGTGATATGCAGTTGCTCTGACCATTCCACTCCACAATGAAGCAGCAGTCCGGATGGCCGTCTACCACTGACTGGGCAGGGTGGGCGTTCCTCCCCCCAAACGATCGTGGTGGCCCGGTCAGACACCGGTGTTGGAGAAGCAGCAGTTGAACCAGCAGATTGCAGTCCTTCGCAGGGAGCCAAGCCCAGCCTGCCCAGTTAATGGGAGTCTCGGCTACTGCTTTACCCGTGTGACAGTGATGTCCTTTGCTGCACCACGGGTCCCCACCAGTGCCCCCACCGCGCACCCCATGTTCTCCATGCCAAATTATCCATTAGACCTACGCAATCACAGCAACTTTATGGTATAATTTTTTAAGCATTAAATTTTAAGTATTCTTTTTTCTAGTCTGGTTTGCTCACGGAGCGCTGTGGTTACTGATGCCTGTGGTTAATCCGAAACCCAGCCCACACTTCTAGAAGCCTGGACATGAGACAGAGCAGTGGCTGGCATTCCCTGAATTATCCTTTAGATGTACGCAATCACAGCAACATTACAGTAGAATTTTTTTAAGCAAAACATCTTCACTATTCTTTCGTGTCAAATTTGTCACTTTTCACTTCCTTTAGTTGTTTGCAAAATGCTGTGGTGACTGGCTAGCTGTCATGCCGCGTATTATCCAATCAGCATGGTCATGACGTCGTGTATTATCCAATCAGCACGGAGTCTGGTCCAGGTCATCTTACACACACCATGTAGACACCCAGCTCAACTCAACCATGAGAACTATAACTGGAACAATCCGCTCAACACCACTCCCCTGGCTCTCTGTACTGTCAAACATAGCCCCTCCACACATCTGGCGAGCAGCATTAACTCAAAGGATGCTCCAAAAAGTTAAAGATTTTCCTCACTTACCAATCCATGCAGATATCTACACCCCACCCACTGCCCGACTTTCATCCAGACGGCCGATTTGGAAAAACCCTCCCCCAGCTGACTTTACCATCCAGACAGCTTGGCAAGAGGAATGGGAGACCAAGGAGGTCCCAAACAAACAGCTGGTGATAAACCCCAACCAACAGGTCCCGGGCACCAACCTCCCAAGGAGACAGTGGTCTACACTCAATCGCTTCAGGACTGGACATGGCCCCTGCTTGGCCAGCCTTCACAGATGGGGCAGTAGCCCTAGCCCACTGTGCGCATGTGGAGAGGAGCAAACTATGGAACACATCATAGAGGCTTGCCCGCTCCAAAGACTGGAAGGAGGATTACACACCCTCCATACAGCAAACCAGGAGGCAACTGCTTGGCTTAAGGACTTTGCATTCGCTAAATAAATAAATAAATAAGCACGGAGTTAATCTAACACCCCGCCCACATTGAAGGGCATGAAGAGACAGTGGTGACAGAGTGGTGGCTAAACTTTTATTGATAAAAATTACATATTTTGACTGAGCAACTCCATATTTGGGGATGCACACCCTCGTAACCTCAGCAAAGCACTTATAAAATCTGAGGTCATGTCATGATTCTCTGCCTCGCTGAGGCAGCCGAGATGAGAAAAACCCAAATGCAGGAGGATGTGGTGTTTATTAATATAAATGTCCAAACAATGAAACAGACCAACAACCTGGTGCACGCGTTCAGTTACAGGAACTTGTCCCCAAATGAAATGGCACAGACAACGAAACACGAATAAGCCCAGGATGCTCCTAAAACAAAAGTGCAGAGCGGGGCAACCCAAGGCTCTACAGACTGCACCAAGGTAGCGCAGGGTAAACACAGAGAAAAAAAACTAGACTGTCATGGTCGCCAATTAGGCACACCTACGCACACACCTGTCTACTATTTGGCTCTGCCTATATATTCTGTGAGGCCCTGGGATTAGCGCGGAGTTGTCTGCTTCCTTCCTGAGGAAACTGTACTCGCCAATCTCCACACTGAGCTTCCACCCTCATCATCCTCCAGCACTTCAACTCGCCAAGGGTCTCCAAACCATCCAGCAGTCAAGTAAGCCTGAACTTTTCCTCTCACCCAACCTTCACCCCTGTGCACAGGCGGTGTCCTCCTGGCAGCGGACTTCCCTGCCTTGTTCACCTGCCTGTTACATCTCCAACGGGCGACTGGCATTGTCCTCCTGGCCTGGGCCGTGGTGCCAACCTATGCACTTCTCCAACCCAGCAGAAAGTAAGGACAGTTCTATCTGGCATCCCCCCATCAAGAAAACCTCTAACGTTCTCTCTGCTCTGTCCCTAGGGTTGCCAGGTTGCACGGTGCTCTGCTCGCCTCAAGCTGATTCTACAGCACACTACACTCACTACAGACTTCCACACACACATCCACACACCCGCGCTGTTATTAATAAAAGGTTAACTGAGTTTCCTGAGTTGTGTCTGCTTTCTGGGTCTGTACCATGTCATAAACACTGCTACAACTGACAGGTGTTGGTACTTACAGAGGTGATACGCCAGAGCACGGGCTGCTCTGGCGGTGGGCTGACAATACAATGCACCGACAATACACAAGTGTGTGTAGACAGAGCTTAAATAACACTTGAGATTGAGATTGAGATTCAACTTTATTGTCATTACACATGTATGAATACAAGGTAACGAAACGTGACTTGGCATTTGGGCACGCTCAGATGGTCATGGTCATCATGACCAGACATGATGACCAGAGTGATTGCCGATGTGAGTGCCGATGTGCCGATGTGAGTGGGTGTGAGCTAGCTGAGTGAGTGCAGGTGTGTGTGTGTGTGTGTGTGTGTGTGTGTGTGTGTGTGTTTGTGTGTGCATGTGTGTAGGAATGTGTGAGTGTATGGACCTGAGCAGGGAGCAGACAATAACAGATTGGAATCACCTGTCAGTGGCAGACAGGAGAGGGGGGCATGGCCGTCAGGCACCAAAATAAATGAACACAAAACCAAACATAGACTAAGGAATAATTACAACTGACTCACAAAATAATCAAATGGCAAATAGCAAATAATAAGTACCAAAAATACAACAGAACAAAGCTAGGCAATGAAACACAATATAGAACTCAAAAGGTAACATAAAGCACAGATAACTGAGGAGCAGAAGACAGCCATGAAGCTGAACTCAGAAGGATCCCCAGCTCAGTTCATGACAGGTCAGTGTGAGGAATGGTTCAAGAGATATACGTTGAATAGAGAGACAGACAGACACACAGACAGACACACAGACAGACAGACACACACACACACACACACACACACACACACACACACACACACACACAGAGCTTTGGTGCATTTATAGACAGATATTTTTTTTATTGGGAAGGAATTAAAAACATGCCAACAGAATGGATGATATAAAAAAAAACCCTCTTAACTTTAACACCACGGAAAAGCTCTCAAAGTGATCAATCCGTTAATTAGGGGTGGGGATCAACAGAAGCATCAAGTATCAATACCATGTCATCACAGTCTTGTAATACACCGATTACTGCGATGTCACATATTGTGATTCGATATCCCGAACCCCTGGCTCGATCTCATGAGTCACTCCTTTGCTGTACTGACTCAACCATACGGTGAACATTTATGGTGGTATCTCACGGAACGTTGGAGAAAGCCACACTTTTTTAGGTTTTGTCAGGTTCGTAAAAGGTCACAAAACCTTTTACTCACACAGCCTGCATAGTAACCCAGTTATAACCATGCCTAAGTCTAACACCCACTATCACAACAACTCTGTACCCTCTGTTAACTGCAATAACCTCATACAAGTACACACACACAAACACCGCTCAATAGCATGCCTCTCAGAATCCAGTAAGTCTTTTATTATCACTGACTTGATTTTAGAGCATGATCTTGATTGTTTGTTTTTATGTGAGACATGGCTGGGCACAGATGAACCATCAGTTCTTTTAGAAGCCTCCCCTCCCAACTATAACTTTTCATTTTCTAATAAAGTGGTAAAAAAGGAGGGGGTGTGGCAGCTATTTTATCATCATTGAATTTTAGAGACACGACCATTTATTTTTATTCCTCCTTTGAACACCACTCCTTTGCTTTTAGCAGTCCTCCTATATTTTGTATGTGTGTTTACAGACCTCCCATATACTGCTCATCTTTTGTTTACAATTTTTCACAGATTATCTCCATGATCCACAGCAAATACAATCAAATTATTATTTAAGGTGATTTTAACTTACACACTGATAATGAATCGGACTCTTTGCAGCTAATTTTTTAAATGTCCGTAACTGTATGAATTTCACCCAACATATCTCACAATCCACCCATCTTAAAGGTCACACTCTGGACCTAGTCATCACCTCAGGCCTGTCAACACATATCACCTCTATTTTAGATTTAGCCATCTCAGATCATTTTTGTATATTTTTTATTATCAATTGTTTTAAACAGAATGATGACTTTATCCCAGAACGCACTGTGAGGAGGTGTCATCTCACTGCTGAGGTGGCTGCTAAATTTATTATTTTTTTAAGTGACATTCCTGCTGACTTTTTACCCTCGTCTTATGATTTTATTGTGGATGGCTTTAACATAATATTGGAAACAGCACTCGACACAGTAGCTCCTTTTAAAACAAAAAACTTTCCACTAATCCAACCCCACCCTGGAGAACTGAAGAAATAAACAACTAAAACAGAAATGAGTTGCTGAAAGAAATGGAGAAAAAACAATTTAAAAAAAAATCAACTTACCACCTACAATAAAGCAATAAAAGACGCAAGACAGGCACATTTTTCCAGATTCATCAACAATAATCATAATAACCCAAAAACTCTTTTTTCAATTTCAATAACTGACCAGTTAATAAAGCTGGTTTTTAACATGTCTAGCAGGATGTCTACAGACTCCAAATGTGAGGAATTTGCAGCTCACTTCAGCAGTAAAATAAAAACTATAAAGTCAACTATTAATCTATTACAACCTACAGCTTTTAATACAGCTGAACCTTTGTTTTTATGTGGGAAACACTGGACAGTTTTGACCTGGTTGATGCTATGGTGCTGGAGAAAGTCATCTCCCATTTAAAACCAGCAACCTGCCTTTTAGATCCAATTCCTACATCAATTTTTAAATCCATTTGTAGCTTTTTAGTTGATGATGTTCTTAACATTTTAAATTATTCACTTCAGACAGGACTTTTTCCTAGTGTTTTTGAGACAGTCATTGTCAAGCCTGTTCTGAAGAGAAGTAAGTTAGACACTGAAGTACTGAACAATTACAGACCAGTGTCCAACCTGGCATTTTTAAGTAAAATTTTAGAGGAGTTTTTAACAAGTTAAATGATTTTATGAAAACTCATGATTTGTACAAAACATTTCAATCTGGTTTTCGGTCAAATCACAGTACTGAGACAGCCTTGATCAAGGTTTTAAATGATCTTAGAATTAACATGGACAAGAGTATGCTCTTGGTCCTGGTCTTACTGGATCTAAGTGCACCATTTGACACAGTAGACCATGATATTCTTTTAAACAGATTGCACAATATGATCGGCCTCTGGGGCACTGTTTTTAGCTGGTTTAAATCCTACCTCACTGGGAGAGAATATTATGTCACCCTGAGTGAACACTTCTCATCAAAGAGATACAACATGGATTGTGGTGCTCCCCAGGGTTCAATTTTAGGTCCAATTCTTTTTAACTTGTACATTCTGCCACTAGGCAATGTCATCCGGAGACAAAGAATTAGTTTCCACAGTTATGCTGATGATATCCAGTTTTACTGGATATCAGTGTCTCCTGATGACCCAGCACCAATTGATGTCCTTTTAAACTGCATTTTAGACATTAAGAGGATTTCCTACAGCTCAACCAGGACAAAATTGAAGTTTTAGTTATTGGTCCTGAAGCTCAGAGAGAGAAATTTCTACCAAAATTACAAACATTGTCTCTTAATCCATCAAAATAAGTTAAAAACCTGGGCGTTATTTTTGACTCTGAGCTTAGTTTTATTCCACACGTTAATAATATTTTTTAAAAAAATGGATTTTATCATCTAAAGAATATAGCCAGAGTCCGCCCATTTCTCTCTTGAGAAAACAGATGCTAATGCATGCTTTTAATTCCAGTCGTATTGATTATTGCAATGCTCTCCGTTCTGGTCTTCCTAAAAAGACGATCAGTAATTTACAACTATTACAGAATTCAGGAGCCTGTGTGCTGATGAAGACCAGAAAGTGAGAGCATATTACGCTAGTTTTAGAATCACTGCATTGGCTCCCTGTGAGTTATAGAATCAATTTTAAAGTTCTTTTATTAGTTTATAAAACTCTTAATGGTCTTGGTCCTTCTTATTTATTTGATCTGCTTTTCCCATACCGTCCCTCTGGCACAGGCCTTTTAATGATCCCTAAAGTTTGGACAAAAACCCATGGTGAGGCATTGCTCGAGTTTTTTGGCCCACGTCTGTGGAATGGCCTACCAGAGGACCTCAGGGCTGCAGAGAGCGTTGATATTTTAAAAGGAGGCTCAAGACCGACCTTTTTAGTTTAGCGTTTAACTAATTTTATCATTCATGTTTATATACTTATTGAGCTATTCTACTTATTTATGTATCTTTATATTAATTCAGTTTCACACTACATTTTACATATGGGTACATTTATTATTCCTTTAACCATTTTATTCTCTTTCTCTTTATTTTTATTCATGATCTTACTCTGCTTCTTATTTTACTGTACTGTATTTTATTTTATCTTATGTTATTTTTAGATCTAGTGTTTCCTCATTGGGAGGCTCTGGGCACTGGGAGCTGTAGTTGGCACTGGCGGTGGGGATGCTGCTGTTGTGGTGGCCCTGGCTTTGTGGGATGGGGAAGTCCAGTCACAGCCTGTTGGTTGTGGTGTGAACTCCTCTGTCTGCCTGGGCCGGGGTGGCCCCTGTGGCGGTGTCTCTGCAGCTGTGGGCTGAGACCGGTTCCTGGTGCTGACAGTCCCCCTACGATGGCGTTTCCTCACTCTGGTCCTCAGTGCTCAGCCATGTTTTAACTATGCCTATTATTACTTGTGGGTGGGGTGGGTCGGGATGGGAGGAGGTCAGGTCTGGAGTGAGTTGAGGGGTCAGGTGGATGGACGACAGTAAGGGCAGGGTGGGAGGGCTCTTTTTGTCTTTATCTTTTGTTTTGTTTTATCTGGAATTGATTTTAACTGTAAAGCACTTTGAGTTGCCTGAAAGGTGATTTAAGGTCGGCAACAGTTTTGTGGTAAATCTTTTTACACAGTTGCTGATGTTCACTACTATGTGAACAAAAAGGAACTTTATCTCCATATCTCACGTCGCGGTTTTTGGGCTTAATCATGGTTCGTAAAAGGTTGCCACGTATTTTGCAAACAGATTTTAAAGGGGTCATTGACTGCCCTTTTTCCACATTTTAACAGCTCACACATGTCTTAATGAAGTGTTTGTGACATATTTTGTTCACCTTTTCTTATTTTTTTTAATTATTGTAGCAAATCTGTTTAGTATTTTTCTTGGCTTTCTTGAAATGTTCTGATTTATAGCTTGTCACTTTAAGAAACATCCTTCAGCTGTTCAACTCCACCCTCCCTCTTACATCAGTTAGCCATTAGCTGACTAGCTTCTAGTCTTTAGCAGCGCTGGGTCACTCATCCACAATCGATGGTGTATCTCGCATCACTCTGGCCCATCTCCCAATAATTTTACCGTGATTCCATGACAAATCGCTAGCACCGTGCACCGTGTGGCCCCCCGATCGCCGCAACCGGCCTGGCCCGGGACCCGAGGCTGCTGGCAAAGCTGAGGTGAAGCTTGCTGAGCCAAGCTGCTGAGCCACGTGATCTCGAAGAGCAGTGTCTCGCTCTGCGGAGATGCCATTCTGCTCACACGGACAACTGGGGGACGCCCCGTCATGAGGTGGCTCACCTACACTGCCCGTGAGAGTGGAGTTGTGCAGAGCCCCGGAGGATGGTGGGAGAGCAGCCTCCAGCCAGCAGCCTCGGGTCCCAGGTTGGTTGCCATGACTGGCACGCTGATGGTGGCGATTTGTGTGGAATTACAGTGAAATTATTGGGAGATGGGCCAGAGTGACTTGAGATGTATTGTCGACTGTGGACTGATGAACCAGGTGGTAACAGGGATTGTTATTATGGTGACTAAGATCTGAGGTAAATAACAATATAAGCTGTGCTTGGTGTGAGCCTCCTGGTACAAGTGTTAGCTTGGGGGGGGCTAAAAGGCTACCTTTAGCACCCCTTACATCTACATGACAGACAGCTAGGCAGGCCAATAATAGAGTAGTGGGTGGGTCTCAAGGATGGCGGTGGGTTGGTTTTGTCAAATCATGACGCATATGATTTACCCAGAAGAGCCAAAAATGTTTCTGGCGTTTCTGGGAGAGAAAAATCTGTGAATTGACTTTTGATTTTTGGATAATTACGGGACCAACAGACACATTTCAGGCAGTTAAATCCTACAAACACACCATTTTTCAGTCAGTGACCCCTTTTAGGTCCCAAATGCTTTTTCTTGTCACCCAAAAATTTAGAAAATGTTCAGATTTCTTTTAGTGAATGTATTTTTCCACAAGCAGTTGCAAATGTTTGCAAATGGTTGTAACACATGTTGCTAAAGTTCTTCTTGGTTTGCCAAGTAGTGACCACTAGCAGCTGTTTAAAAACCTTTACAACAAAACTGTTTGTGACCTTAGTAACTTTGTACAGACTGTTTGGCAACCTTTTACAAACCCTGACGAAAGCCAAAAAGTGCAGCATTCATTAATGTTCCTCAGATACGGGGATTAGCACCATCTACATAACTGAACAGTCAATTGTTGTTTTTTTTAATATTCTGGTTCCCAAAAACCTGAATTTCTATTTGCAACATTTATTAATGCCTTTATTTAAGTATCGCAATGCTAGTTTCTCTGAGTCAATACAATATCATGGACACAGAGTTTCACGATACTACATCATGTCACGCCGCGCCATTCATCAGCGGCGCCACCTGCTCACGCACCTGCTACTCGTCAGCGGCGAAGGATAAAAGCCGCCTCGCCCTGAGCGTCGGCCTGAAGCCGTAGACTTCATTTCCTTTGTATGGACTTCTACCACATTCTCTTCAGCATCCTCATCTCCGGTAAGAAGTTCACTTACCTCATCTCTCCAGTCTGCTCCCCTGTGCACAGGTGGATTCCTCGGCGGCGGACAATCCCGTCCCTCGTCTCTCCTCGCTGCTGCACCGAGCCCTGCAGGTGGCTGTCTCCCGGGCTTCCATCCTTGAAGCGCCAGTCATCTGCCCAAACAAGTAAGCTTCTCTCCCTCGCCTATTCTCCTCCCGTGTTGGTGTGTGCTCATCACCCTGTGTCTGATTTCTCCCATAGGGTTGCCGGCTGAACGGTCTCCTGCCTCTGGGTCCGAAGCAGACGCCACCACCAACACATTAACATTCCGCAGACACGCACCCAAACATCCCTGTTGTTAATAAACAGTTTGAACTACTCTGAGCCTGTGTGTGTGCGTCTCCTGAGCCGAACGTTATGTCAGTACGGCTTCAGCAGAGCGGCTCGGCGGACGGCGGGCTCGCACACCGGTTTACCATCCTCGAGGCTCGGGTGGATCAGATTGTTTATCAGCAACAGGTGGTTCTTCATCAATTATTAGAACTGACTAACCGATTGAACCGCTTGGACCCCCAACAGCCGTTCCTCCCGACTCACCAGGGTGGCGCGGCTCCTGCTGTTCCAGCGGCCGTCCAGCCGGCTCCAGTGGCACCGGTTCGGCTCACGCCGATTCCGACCCCCGCCCGCTTTAGCGGTAAGCTCGGCGGAGCGCGGGGGTTTATCATGCAGTGTGAGTCCGTGTTCCACCGTGTGCCCGGAGATTTTCCCTCGGATCACAGCCGAATTGGTTACATAGGGAATCTTCTGGAGGGGCGTGCGTTAACCTGGACCTACGCCGTAATGGCGAGGCCCAGTTATGCCACCCTCACCTATGACCAATTCGTGAGGCGCTTTCTGGAGGTCTTTGACCACTCACAAACCGAAACGGTCCAGGTCGATCGGCTTCTCGCTCTCCAGCAGGGAAGCCGGTCGGCAGCGGACCACTCGGTCGACTTCCGGGTAGCGGCGGAGGAATTGGGCTGGGAGGAACGCTCCCTCTGTGGCCTGTTCCTCCGCAGCCTCAATAGTGATCTGAGGGATGAACTGGCTGGTCGGGATATCCCTGGGACGCTAGCGGAGCTGACATCCTTAGCGATAAGTTTGGATAACAGGCTGCGCGAGCGCTCCTCGGGGCGGAGGTCTTCTTCTTCTCGCCCTCGTGGAGCCTCGCCGCACCTGTTCCAAGCTCGCCCCCTGGCGGCGCCGCCAGCATCGCGCCCCGAGGAGTCGGAGCCGATGGTGACGGGCTGGACTAAACTTTCCCCTGTGGAGAAACAACGCCGCCGTGAGTTGGGCCTCTGCATGTATTGCGGAGGCGACCAACACACCGTGGAGCGTTGTCCACGGAAAGCCAGTCGGTGGGGTCCGCGAGTCACTGTTGGAAGCCTCGCGGATGTCAATCGGTTAGGATCACTTACTCAATTGAAGCTGCCCATCCGTTTCTGCCATAACCCTACTGGGCACCTCACCCACGCACTGGTGGATTCGGGCGCAGAAGGCAGCTTCATTTCACAAAGCCTGGCAACCCGACTGGGCATCCGCTGCCAGGCACTCAACACTCCCATCTCCCTAATCCACCTCTCCCGTGCCACCCTCGGGAGAGTGACACATCAAACTGTTCCCCTACCGGTCATCATCTCGGGAAACCACCGGGAGGAAATGACCTTTTACGTCCTTCCCAACTCTGTGTCGCCCGTCATCCTGGGGTATCCCTGGCTCCGCCTTCACAATCCGGTCCTGGATTGGAAATCAGCTGGGATCTCGGCATGGAGTACGTTCTGTATGGGCACCTGCCTTCAGTCCGCTGCCTGCTCTCCGTCCGCTCCTCCCCCTGCTACGGACGCTGCACCCCCGGACCTGTCTCTGGTGCCCCCAGAATTTCACGACCTGGGTATAGTGTTCAGCAAAGCGAAAGCTATGTCTCTTCCCCCTCATCGGCCCTATGACTGCGCCATCAACCTCCGCCAGGGGGCTCCCTTACCTTCTGGTCGCCTTTACAGCCTGTCTGCGCCGGAGAAGGAGACGATGAACGCCTACCTGAAGGAATCATTAAGTGCTGGGATTATCCGCCCATCATCGTCACCCGTGGGGGCAGGGTTCTTCTTCGTGGGGAAAAAGGATGGGTCCCTCCGCCCTTGTATCGACTACCGGGCCCTCAACAATATCACGGAGAGGGACCGTTACACCCTGCCTCTCATGGACACTGCTTTCCACTCCCTCCAGGGGGCGACCTGGTTCACCAAGCTGGACCTACGCAGCGCTTACCACCTCGTCCGGATCCGGGAGGGAGATGAGTGGAAAACGGCCTTCCGTACCCCGAACGGCCACTTTGAATATCTGGTGATGCCGTTCGGGTTGACCAACGCTCCTGCAGTCTTCCAGCGCCTCATTAATGACGTCCTCCGGGACTTCATTGGCCTTTTCGTGTTCGTCTACCTGGACGATATTCTCATCTTCTCCAAGTCCAGGGATGAGCACCAGGTCCACGTGAGGCGGGTCCTCCAAAGGCTGCTGGAGAATCGTCTGTACGTTAAGGCGGAAAAGTGTGAATTTTACGCCAGGAGTACATCCTTCCTGGGGTTCATCATCGCCCACGATAAGGTGCTCCCCGACCCAGAGAAGGTAAAGGCGGTGGTGGAATGGCCCACACCTGCATCTCGGAAACAGGTGCAGCAATTTGTTGGCTTCGCCAATTTCTACCGCCGCTTTGTCCCCAACTTCAGTGCCATCGTGGGACCACTGACCCGCCTCACGTCCCCGAAGGTCCCGTTCCGGTGGACCGAAGAGGTCGCTGCCGCCTTTGAGGCGCTGAAGGCGGAATTCTCCTCCTCCCGGGTCCTTCGCCAGGTCGACCCCGCGCTGCAGTGCATTGTAGAGGTAGACGCCTCGGACACGGGAGTGGGAGCAGTGCTGTCCCAGCGGTCACCGGACGATGGCGCCAAGCGACCGTGCGCCTTCTTCTCCCGGCGCTTGTCCCCGGCGGAGAGAAACTACGATGTGGGGGACAGAGAGCTCTTGGCCATCAAGCTCGCCCTGCAGGAGTGGCGCCACTGGTTGGAGGGGGCAAGCCTGCCGTTTGTGGTCCTCACGGACCACAAGAACCTGGAATACTTACGGTCTGCCAAGCGCCTGAACGCCCGCCAGGCGCGCTGGTCCCTGTTCTTCGCCAGGTTCCAATTTTCCATCACCTTCAGGCCTGGCTCTAAGAACGTCCTGCCTGACGCCCTCTCCAGGCAGTTCGCCCCCGTGGAGTCGGAGGAGGCGCCCCACTCCATCCTGCCCAGGTCGTGCGTCGTGGGAGCCATCTCGTGGGACATTGAAAGCAAGATCCGGAAGGCACAGGAGGTGGAACCTGACCCTGGCGGCGGACCGGAGGGGAGGCTGTTCGTGCCATCCGCGGTCCGAGGAGAGGTCATCCACTGGCTCCACACCTCCAAGCTCACCTGTCACCCTGGCACCTCCCGGATGATAGATCTCCGCCAACGGTCCTTTTGGTGGCCAGGCCTGCGGAGGGATGCAGCCCGCTACGCCCGGGCTTGCCCAATCTGTGCCACCTGCAAGTCGGGAAATGCCCCTCCAGCGGGTCTGCTCCAGCCCCTGCCCGTCCCTGGCAGGCCCTGGTCGCACATCGCTCTGGATTTCGTCACCGGACTCCCCATCTCCAACTCCTATGACACCATCCTGACCATCGTGGACCGCTTCTCCAAGGCCGTGCACTTCGTCCCCCTGCGAGGCCTCCCTACTGCCCTGGAGACGGCGGACCTCCTCGTCCAACACGTGGTCAGGCTGCATGGGACTCCGGTGGACGTGGTCTCGGACCGGGGCCCCCAGTTTTCATCTGAGGTTTGGAGGTCTTTCTGCAACGCCATCGGAGCCAAGGTGAGCCTCTCCTCTGGCCATCACCCCCAATCCAACGGGCAGTGTGAGAGGACCAACCAGGAGCTGGAGGCTGCGCTCCGCTGTGTGTCCAGATCCAAACCCGCGTCCTGGAGCAACCATCTTGCCTGGGTTGAATATGCCCACAACACCGCTCGCTCTTCTGCTACAGGGATGTCCCCCTTCAAAGCGTCCCTGGGTTACGACCCCCCGCTGTTTCCGGAGCAGGAGAGTGAGGTAACTGTCCCGTCAGTTAGGGCCCATCTCAGGCAGTTCCGCTCCACCTGGGCTGCCGCGCGCCATGCGCTATTGCGCACAGCGGAGCGCAACAGGACTGTGGCGGACCGGCGTAGGAGACCTGCCCCGGCGTACAGAGTTGGGCAGCTTGTTTACATTTCCACCCAGGACGTCACTCTAAAAGGCGAGAGGAGAAAGCTGGCACAGCGCTTCATGGGTCCCTACCCCATCACCCGGATCATCAACCCGGTGGCTGTGCGCGTGGCTATTCCCCCCTCCCTCCGCATTCATCCTACTTTCCACGTGTCGAAGGTGAAACTGGCGGTTACTGACCCCCTTTGCCCTCCTCCTGCAGCGCAACCCGCGCCCCGGATGATTGGTGGCCATCCGGCCTGGTCCGCCTCCTCCATCCTGGACTCCCGGCGCCGGGGTCGTGGGTTGCAATACTTGGTGGACTGGGAGGGCTATGGGCCCGAGCATCGACAGTGGGTGCCCCCGTCGTTTGTGTTGGACCCATCGCTCATCGCGGACTTCCACCGAGCGCACCCGGATAAGCCATCGCCAGGAGGCGCTGCTAGAGGGGGGAGTACTGTCACGCCGCGCCATTCATCAGCGGCGCCACCTGCTCACGCACCTGCTACTCGTCAGCGGCGAAGGATAAAAGCCGCCTCGCCCTGAGTGTCGGCCTGAAGCCGTAGACTTCATTTCCTTTGTATGGACTTCTACCACATTCTCTTCAGCATCCTCATCTCCGGTAAGAAGTTCACTTACCTCATCTCTCCAGTCTGCTCCCCTGTGCACAGGTGGATTCCTCGGCGGCGGACAATCCCGTCCCTCGTCTCTCCTCGCTGCTGCACCGAGCCCTGCAGGTGGCTGTCTCCCGGGCTTCCATCCTTGAAGCGCCAGTCATCTGCCCAAACAAGTAAGCTTCTCTCCCTCGCCTATTCTCCTCCCGTGTTGGTGTGTGCTCATCACCCTGTGTCTGATTTCTCCCATAGGGTTGCCGGCTGAACGGTCTCCTGCCTCTGGGTCCGAAGCAGACGCCACCACCAACACATTAACATTCCGCAGACACGCACCCAAACATCCCTGTTGTTAATAAACAGTTTGAACTACTCTGAGCCTGTGTGTGTGCGTCTCCTGAGCCGAACGTTATGTCACATCATATCAATTCTTTGACCTGCCCCAACCATTCTTCTTCTTCTTTCGGCTGCTCCATTTAGGGGTCGCCACAGTGGATCATCTGTCTCCATCTCACCCTATCCCTTGCATCTTCCTCTGTAACACCAACCCTCTCCATGTCCTCCTTCACTACATTCATGAATCTTTTCTGTGGCCTTCCTCTTTTCCTCCTGCCTGGCAGCTCCAGCTTCAACATCCTTTGTCCAATATAGCCACTATCCCTCCTCTGCACATGTCCAAAGCATCTCAGCCTTCCCTCTCTTGCTTTGTCTCCAAACTGCTCAATCTGAGCTGTCCCTCTGATATACTCATTTCTATCCTTGACCCTCCTAGTCACTCCCAATGAAAATCTCAGTATCTCAACTCTGCCACCTCCAGCACTGCCTCCTGTCTTTCTGTCAGCGCCACAGTCTCCAAACCATACATCATAGCAGGTCTCACTACCATCTTGTAAATCTTCCCTTTCACTCTAGCTGCTATCTTTATGTCACAAATCACCCCTGACATTCATCTCCACCCACTCCAGCCTGCCTGCACTCTCTTCTTCGCCTCTCTTGTGCATTTTCCATTGCTTTGGATGGTTGACCCCAGGTATCTAAACTCATCTACTTTCACTACCTCTACTCCTTGCATCTTTACTATTACAACTATCCCCTCTCATTGACAAACATATGTTCTGTCTTTCTTCTACTGACTTTCATTCCTTTTCTCACCAGAGCATACCTCCACCTCTCCAGGTTCTTCTCCACCTGTTCCGTACTCTCACAAAAGATCACAATGTTGTCAGCAAACATCATAGTCCACGGAGACTCCTGCCTGACCTCATCTGTCAGTCTGTCCATCACCATGGCAAACAAGAAGGGATTCAGGGCCGATCCCTGATGTAACCCCACGCCACCTTGAGTCCATCTGTCACTCCTACAGCACACCTCACTACCGTCTTGTTGTCCTCATACATGTCCTACACCACCCTTACATAAGTACTTCTCTTCCACTCCTTACTTTCTCATACAGTACCACAGTTCCTCTCTTGGCACCCTATCATATGCTTTCCCTAGATCCACAAAGACACAGTGCAACTCCTTCTGACCTTCTCTATACTTTTCCATCAGCACTCTGAGAGCAAACATTGCATGTGTAGTACTCTTTCTTGGCATGAAACCGTACTGCTGCTCACTGATTGTCAACTCTCCTCTTAACCTGGCTTCAACAACTCTTTCCTGTATCTTCATAGTGTGGCTGATCAACTTTATGCCTCTGTAGTTACTACAGATCTGAGCATCACCTTTGTTCTTGAAAATTGGTACCAAAACACTTCTTGTCCACTCCTCAGGCATCCTTTCACTCTCCAAGATTGTGTTAAACAATCTGGTTAAAAAGTCACCTGCCATCTCTCCTAAACATCTCCATATCTCCACAGGTATGTCATCGGGACCAACTGCATTTCCATTCTTCATCCTCTTCAAAGCTGCCTTGTTAATCCTTGGGACTTCCTTGTTCACCATCTTTCCTTCATCCAGCCTCCACTCTTTCTCTCATTTTCTTTATTCATCAGCTCTTCAAAGTACTTCCACCTTCTTAACACACTCTCGTCATTTGTGAATACATTACCATTTCTGTCCTTAATCAACCTAACCTGCTGTACATCCTTTCCAGCTTGATCTGTCTGTCTACTTTCTTCATCTCCCTATCCCACTTTTTCTTTGCTAACCTTTTCCTTTGGATACTTTCCTGTACCTCCTCATTCCACCACCAAGTCTCCTTTTCTTCCTTCCTCTGACCACTGGATACACCCCACACTGTTCGACCCATTTCCCGCAATACTTTTGCTGTACTTCCCCAGTCATCTTTTAATTCTTCACTACCACCCAGAGTCTGTATCAACTCCTTCCTGAACTCTGGGCGACCTTCTTCCTTCTGTAACTTCCCCCACTTAATCTTTGGCTCTGCCTTCACTCTTTTCCTCTTCTTGCTTTGCAAAGTCATCCTACAGACTACCATCCAATGCTGTCTAGCTACATTCTCCCCTGCCACCACCTTGCAGTCTCCTATCTCTTTCAGATTTCAACTTCTGCATAAGATGTAGTCCACCTATGTGCACCTTCCTCCACTCTTGTAAGTTACCCTATGTTCCTCTCTCTTCTTAAAGTATGTGTTCACCACAGCCATTTCCATCCTTTTAGCAAAATCCACAACCATCTGTCTTTCCACATTTCTCTCCTTAAGACCAAAGCTACCCAGAACCTCCTCATCACCTCTGTTCCCTTTACCTACATGTCCATTGAAGTCCGCTCCAATCACCACTCTCTCCCCCCTGGGAACAATCTCTACCACTTCATCCAGCTTACTCCAGAATTCCTCTTTCTCTCTGCACCTACCATTAATAGACGCATGCTTGGTTGCATGAGTCCTCTAATACAGTCTCTGAGTACATTCTGTATGTATACCTTCAACTAGTGCATCCCACTGTTGAAGCTGGAGCTGTTGAATTCAGCAGTGATCCCAGAATAGCAATACTAATGAATTGTGCTTATCTATCATTTCCATCCTCCGCCCATCCATCCCTCGTATATGAGTGCATTCATCTGCTTACCTATGAGGATGAGAATGCAAACCAGTAGTGCTATGAGGGCCCCGGGGCTGAGAGCGGCACTCATTACATAGGCTGTGGCATTGCAGGACTGAATGGCTCCATCTGTGTTGTGAAACAATAAAAACCAATTACTGTGCACATTCAACACAACTGTTTGATACAGTTCATCAGACAGGAGATATGACCATCTTTTCAGTGATGTTAAACTTTGATTTAATTACATATAAATCATATTTTTAGCAGGCTGAAGCTTTAGCTCAATGCAGATTTGTGGTCTTGTGATATTTTGCTCTCTACAAATACACGCTGATAAGAACTGTTCGGCACCTGGATGACCTTTCAGAAGTGCTGCTAATGTGGGAGGTGACAGTGATGATAATGTTGGTAATGGTGCAGCTCCCACTGCAGATCTCACCTGTGTCACAGCCGCAGACGTGAATGGTCAGGGTGCCTGTGGAGCTAAGGGAGGGGGGCCCACTGTCAACAACTAGAATAGGCAGAAAGTAGACGTTCTGCTCATGGCGGTTAAAGCCTGACCGCTGAGTCCGGATGCCGGCTGTGTTGTCTGGGTGGGGGGTTGGGGTCAGAGAGACAAGACAAAGCACAGAATTACACATGACTGACCTTATATTTCAAGAAAAATATGCTTTTTTTTTTGTTCAGCAATGTCAGTGTTTTACCAGGCAGTAGCAAATACGAAAGGGCTTCTCTTTTGAACTCGACTGCTAAGAGGAAGTAGAATGTATGGCCTTGTGATTATGCAGGCTTTTTCAGGCCTATTTAAAATGTCTGACTAAAGGCAAAGTGATTAAAAAAAGAGTGAAGGCACCAGCTATCATCCCTGTACACACTGAATGAAAAATTTTCTTCAATGTACAGTTCAAGGGATCCAGGCAAAAAGTGTCAGGTCTATCAAGTTTAACTTCGGGTCAAACGGCTTCAGTTTCCTGCTGTCAACATTTATCACTCCCCCTTTTTCCTATAAGGCAAACAAAATGCTGTATAGAGAATCACAGTGAGGGCCACTGTTTGAAATTAAACATCACCGGTGTATATCCAAGCTCTCTGCCAGGGACATAGATAAATGTAGCCCAGAATACAGGACGAGGCTTTGACAAATAGAGTGAGAGTGGCTTGGTGGGTAG
This sequence comes from Pholidichthys leucotaenia, assembly GCA_020510985.1. Classification (NCBI taxonomy): domain Eukaryota; kingdom Metazoa; phylum Chordata; class Actinopteri; order Cichliformes; family Pholidichthyidae; genus Pholidichthys; species Pholidichthys leucotaenia. The sequence goes on from CM035837.1 coordinate 72,889,760, forward strand.
ACTTACATAGAGGATAGCAAGTAATCCATCTCCCTGAACATATATCACTGTTACCCATGTCACCCCAAAGCTCCTCTGGCACATGAAGAACAATTTTCATATTACCGTTTATGTACGGGAAGGTTCCACCCCTGAATTTGTCCTTTTGACTTTTACACAGCATACACTTTCACTGATATATGCACGAGAAAAGTCTCCAGATGTACTATATGTATACGTGACAGAAACAAGCATCCTGCTCAGCGATAAACTTGAATACTTGGCCATGCGTACTATTACAAATTTGGCAACGCGTCCTCATAACAATAAACTACCATAGAGCTAAGCAGACGTATGCAATGCAGTGCTGAGCTTTTCAGGGCATTACCTGATCGTGATGCACGTGAGAAGTGACGGACATAGAAGGTCTTTAACCTGCCAGCTACCCAGTACAAAGTCTCCGAGATGCTGGATGGTACTAAACTGGGACGATTCCTCTGGTGCCTTCATTCCCATCCAGCATGTCCATGTGGGCTCCACTGAAGGTTACATCTGGGCTGGGTTATGGGTCCCATGTGGGTTTGTCCATGGCTTCCATGTTGGCCCCATCTGTGTTTGTCCACATGGATTTTACGTGTTTACCTATTTTCAACTTATTTTCTCATAAATTTGCTATTTTCTTGTCATTTTTTGAATTTTTCCCCTAATTCGATACATTTTTCTTAAAAATCTGAAACTTTTTCATAACTTTGAAACTTTTTTCTGTAAACTTGCAATTTTTTCTCACAAATTTGATTTTTTTCTTCTAATTTTGCAACATTTTTTACTGTAAACTTGCAACTTTTTTCTCATAAATTTTTTAGTTTCTCTTGTAAAATTGTGATTTTTTTCTTGCAGTTGTTCTCACTTTTTCTTGTAATTTTGGAACTTTCTCATAAACTTGCTACTTTATTTTACTGTAATCTTGCAACTTTTTCTCATAAATTTGTTACTTTTTTCCTTGTAAATTTGCAATTTTCTTGTAAGTTTGTGAGTTTTCCCCATAAATTTGTAGCATTTTTCTTGTAAATTTGGAACTTTCTCAAAAATTTTCAACTTTTTTTTACTGTAAATTTACAGCTTTTTCTCACAAATTTTCAATTTATTTACTCATACATTTGCTAGTTTTTTTTGTTAATTTGCAACTTTTACAGTTTTTTCTCATAAATTTGTGACTTTTTTCAAGTAAATTTGCTAAGTTTTTCTTGTAAGTTTGTAACTGTTTTCACGGAATTTTACATTTTTTTTCTTGTAAATTTGCAACTTTTTTCTCCTAAATTTTTACTTTTTTTCTCCTAAATTAGGGAATTTTTTCTAGCAAATTTGCCTTTTTTCTCCTGAATTTGCTACTTTTTTGTAAATCTGTCACTTTTTTCCTATAAATTTTCACATTTTTTTTCTCATAAATTTGGGACTTTTTTCTTGTAAATTTGGAACTTTCTCAAAAATTTTCACCTTTTTTTTTTACTGTAAATTTAAAGCTTTTTCTCATAAATTTTCAATTTATTTACTCCTACATTTGTTACTTTTTTTGTTAATTTGCAGCTTTTACAAATTTTTCTGAAAATTGGTAACCTTTTTCCTTGTCCATGTGGGTAAACACAGATGGAGCCAATATGGAACCTGTGGACAAACCCACATGGCACCCATAAGACAGCCCAGATTTAACCTTTGGTGGGGCCCACGTGGACATGCTGGCTGGGTTGCTACTGTGATGGTGCCATGTGTCCTGATGACTCAAAGACCTCTCCAGATGCCTCGTTGGCAAAATATTAATTATTCCTCATTGTGTAAGGGCCCCTTCACACGGGTGGAGATCGTTGGGTGACCATTGAGAGATCAAAAAATGGTCCCATCTCTCAACGATCTCCTAAAGCCTCGAAAATGCCATTTCTGTGTAAATGTTTGGGAGACGTTTTCAGTAACTTGTTGCAGTTGATTGCAATATGCAATAAAAAAAAAAAAACACCTTTATTTCCTGGCTCACTATTGAACATTTTTCTTCAGCTCATTACATTGTGCGTGTGTGTGTGTGAGTGTGTGTGTGTGTGTGTGTTATACTCTGCTTGGGACATTTCAGGGGTAGCACGACAGCAGTTTGCCATGTAATAGCAAGCGTTATTTGGGAAGATGAAATTTGTGCTTTAAAGACTACCAGCAGTGACTTCAAAGAGTTTAGTGACATGGGGAAAAAAGTGCCTTTTCATCACTGTGTGTCAAGACTTGTAGACGGAACACAATGTGAGACCATGACGAGGAAAAGGAGTGACAGATTGAAAGTGACAAGTTGACAAATGTGTCCATGAAAAGAGACACCACAGTGGAAACAGACAAAAAAAAAAAAAAAAGAGGGGTGTGAGGATAAAAAGTCTAAAGCGGAGTTCTGTTTGCCCTTCATCAAATATATGCAGGGATCTGACAGGGCGTTTGGGCATGTATGATATGTATCAAAGAAGGTGTTTCGGTGCATGTCTTTAAAGCAGCTTCATGAATCGAATGTTAGATGAGTGGCGTGGTGGTTAATTCTTCCTAATCCCATTCAGAGACACGTTAACACGTTAGTTACATTCACATATTTACAAAAATACTCATTAAAAAAAAGGAAAAAAGAGAAAAGCAGAGAGGGTGTGTAGGCATGCAAATAACTGTATATGGTAGATTACACAAGCCTTCTGCTACATGTCTTTACATTCACATGCGTGTGAACGGGACTGCAGCACACCGCGCTCCCTTTACGTGCTGACATTTCCCTGGCTTGGGCTGCTCCCTTGACATTTTCCCGGCGTCAGATCAATCTTGATTTAGCCAGATGTCACATTCACTTAGGTACACATATCTAAATGGGAGAACTGCAGGCGTGTTAGCAAAAACACAGACAGGCATAAAAGAACTTATCTTCCTGACAAAGCAAAGTTGTCACCGGGGAACGCGGTGATTTTAATGTTTCCTTACATTTTGCGGACACGTGTGAATGTTGTTGTTTTTTTAATCGAATGTATTGTGTTTTTTTAACGATATGTATCAGCTGAGGATCTAAGAGATAGCAAAAAAGAAAAGTTTTTCGATTTAAATACATTTTGAAGATATATCAGGAATGCAAAGCTATTATATTACACAAAAAATGGTGAGCCAGTAGCAGTGCATTTTTAAACTTCTCTAGGATTCTATATATTTTTTCATGCAGCGGCATGAAATATTTTCTAATAATGTTACTCTGCCAGAAAGACCAGAACAGGTGGTGTTTTTTGCTCTCCACAATTAAATTAGAAACAAACAAATCTTCTCATTCTGACACATATGCTGTGCATTCGCTTTTAAAAAAGTTTATTGCCATTTTTCCAATATTTACGCGGTGAACTTTATCAATTGTATTTTATATATAACCATTTGGTATCTGAATGAGAAAGCTAAGAAACAATTACTGATGGGTGTTTTTTTACAGCAGCAGTCGAGCCTTTCACCAAACTAACATCCACTCCTCCGTTATTGCTTTCTTATTGAAACATTTGTCAGGTAATTGTTAGCTGCACCTGTGGGCCATAAAATAGCATACACCCACCCACAACAGATGTGACTACATTGTACAGTATATCAAAATTGCCAGTATCCGTGCATGTGTCCACTTTTTTATGGCTGATTTTGGATGGTTAATTTTGGAGGGCTGGGCAACGTGACCTCAAATCAATGACTAATTAAACAACAACTGAACTCTGATTTTGATTTTAACAGTGATTTTGATATTTAATACCAAGGAGGTGATGTTTTTGCTGATGTGTGTTTGTTTAGTTTTTATTTAGTTTATTTATTTAACCTTTATTTATACAGGGGAAGTCCACTGAGGGGCAACCTCTCTTTGTTTGTCTGTTAGTGGGATTATGTAAAAACCACTAGATGGATTTTGATGAAATTTTCACCAGAGGTGACCCTCGAGCCGCAGACAAACCCATTAGATTTTGGAGGTGATCCGTGAGCGCATACCTCCACCAAGGCACTACCTTGCAATGTACGGAGGGGTGGAGGCATGGATGAATTGGGGGGAGTCTTGGTGGAAGTGTGTGCTCTCTGAGTGCTTTTCTAGTTATAGATAAAATATTTTAAAACAATTCACAACAAGAAGTGAAGCAGCCATTGCTAACACGAAAAAGCAATTCTACAGTTGCTTTTTAGCAACTGTAGAATTGCTAAAACTCTAAGGGATGTCTGTGTGGTTCGGCAATACTTCTGTGCAGGCCGAATCTGAGGTGCAGCGTCTTGTCCAGGCTGCCATGAAGGTGATGGGGAGAACTGAAAAGCTCTCCCTTAAGGCCATTTATGAGCAGTGCATGTGCAGACAGACACAGAGAGTTCTGCAGGACCCCTCACACATCCTCCATTTTGAGTTTGAGCTCTTGCCTTCTGGTAGAAGATACAGAGTGCCAAAATGTAGGTTAAACCATTTTAAAAACTCATTTGTACCTGCTTCTCTTAGGCTCCTAAATTGTTCCTAGGATTGTACAGCAGCACGGTGATCCTAACTTGTATTTACATGTTCTCTGTTTGCTTGCTTATGTTTTAGATTGTTTTTTTTTATAATATGTGCAATAGGGGTAGTGTGCAATATACAGTGGTGTGAAAAAGTGCTTGCCCCCTTCCTGATTTCTCATTTTTTTGTATGTTTGCCACACTTAAATGTTTCAGATCATCAAACAAATTTAAATATGAGACAAAGATAACACAAGTAAACACAAAATGCCATTTTTTAAATGAAGGTGTTTATTATTAAGGGGAAAAAATCCAATATTTCTTACTAAATTTAACAAACCATTTATTTAATTCCTCATACACTACTCACAAAAAGTTAGGGATATTTGGCTTTTGGGTGAAATTTATGGAAAATGTAAAAAGTTCATGCTACAGTGATATAATATCATGAAAGTAGGGTATTTAAGTAGAAGCATGCAACGGTGATTTCCTCATAGCAAATAATTTAATGAAACAAAAGCCAACAACATTTTGTTGTGGTGTGTATACCACAACAAAAAATGTCAGTGTCTCAATAACGTGTCATGTGCCCTTGAACATCAATTACAGCTTGACAACGACATCTCATGCTGTTCACAAGTCGACTTATTGTCTGCTGAGGTATGACATTCCACTCTTCTGGATGGTGACTCTCAGGTCATTGAGGTTATGGGGTGCGGTGTTACGAGCTGCTACACAGCGACTTAGCTGATCCCATAGATTTTCTATGGGATTCAGGTCTGGAGAAAGTGCAGGCCACTCCATTTGAGGTACCCCAGCCTCCAGCAGCCATTCTCTAATGATGCAACCTTGATGAGCTGGAGCATTGTCATCCATGAAGGTGAAATTAGGCCTGTGTTGTTCATGCAGGGGCGCAGTGACTGGATTAATGATGTTATTCAGGTAGTAATGGCTTGTCACTGTACCATTCACAAGGTGTGGGGCAGCTCTGTATTGACTTGACACACCTGCCCAGACTGTAACACCACCATCACCACCACCAAAGCCTAGTCTGGCTGATGCATAGTGTTCTCCTTGATGTCTCCAACATCGTTGGTGGCCATCATTTCTGCTCAACGTGAATCGACTTTCATCCAAGAACAGCACTGGTCCATTGTCCAGGGTAAATACTCCCTGGTCCATGCAAGACGATGACTTGCAAGACTGTGCCTGCTGGTATGGTCAGGTACCCTTGCAGGTCGTCTAGCACACAGACCACGCTGATGTAAATGGTTTTGAATAGTCTGATGTGACACTTGGGTGCCTCTCACCTCCCTTAAATGTGCCTGGAGTTGAGTGGTATTCATCATACGGTACATCATACTGTTCACAATGAAGCAGTCATCAGTGTGGGATGTGGCCAGAGGACGTCCACTTCTATGCCTTTCTGTGACTCTTCCAGTCTCTCTGTATCTCTGTTGCAATCTGCTGATGACACTCTAAGCTCAGTGGCCACTTCCCTCTGAGAACATCCTGTTTGAAGCCTCGCAATGGTGAGGTACTGTTGATCCATTGTTAGGTCTCATCTTGGTCTCATGATGTCAAAATGTGAACAGCATGATGAAGAGGACTGTTTAAATACCAATTCTAATTGAAGCAGAAAATTTATTGGTTCATTCATGGATCAAACACCTGTTGTGAATTTTGCCGTGAATCACCTTGTTAGAGAACAGCAAGTTAAAAGTACTGAAACACTTAACAGCTGGAAATGTGCATTCAAAAGGGTAAAGCAGGTCAAATTAAGTTCACCTGGAAAGGTTATAGTGCATTTTAGGCGCATCCTGAAATTTCACCCAAAAGCTGAATATCCCTAACTTTTTGTGAGTAGTGTACAGTATATAAAGGGGTGGTACATAAATGCACACACTCAATGGGGAACAATGCTAAAAGAGGGGAAAAAATTGAAAAAAAAAATCAACATCGGCAAATTACACCAGTTCAGTGGTCTGAATGTTGATTTTGGTAATTTTTCCTTTAATTGCCCAGCCCTAATACAGGGTGCTAATTTGACACTGGCAATTTCAATGTGTATACTGTACTACTACCACACTATAACTGCTCTCACAGTCTTCTGTTTAAACATTAATAGCTTAAAAAGCTAAATCTAATAACATGATGAAGACATCATTGCCTCTTTGGTCATAACCCTGTTTCAGGATCTTTTCCCCCCCTCACCTTTGACATCCCATAGCGTGAAGTACCGATTGCTAGAGGCTTCAGGGGCCAGGGTGAAGTAGAATCGATGTCCAGTCTGCGGCTCGTCTCGATCCACCACACTGATGGTGTGAATCAACTGCAGAACGCAAATCAGGCAAAGAAACAAGGGGGACAAAAAAGAAAAGACATATGTTAGAATTTCGACTCAGATCTACTTAATGAAAGAAGAAAATGGATGTAAAAAGTATTTTGCATTTCAAATGCCTCTTTCATGCATGTGAGGTGGAGCGAGTGTTCTGGATGCAACAGACTCAGAAGGCGTCTCATGAAAGAGCTACAGTCACAAAGAGATTAAACTTGCTTTTTAGAAAGTTGACACAGCAAAAGGATAAAAAAGCGTTAGTTAGAAATGCAGAACTATCATAATATGCTTGACTGTAAACCCTTTTTTAACAGAAAGGAACATTGACGCTCTCCCATGCCGCCATATCTGAGAGGAGGAAGAAACAAAGTCAAAAAGAAAATGTGCAGAAGAAGAGACAGAGGGATACTCCGACTAGATTGGGGTGTAGTCCTATCAAATGGAATAATAGTGATCCACATCCGGAGATAAAAATCAACTGTGATCCAATTTTTAGAACCCTATGAGGACACAATAAGGTGAGACAGGATTCACAGTGAGCTGAACAGACATCAAACAGCCCCTGGAGATCCTTCCGCCTTAACATGAGGCTCTCGGTGACAATTCATCCCCCTCTCATCCTATTACTCCACAGCCAGCATGAAACCACAAGCTGATAAATGATATTTTCCCATCACATCCGTTGGCTCTGTTCCCTCTCTCAGCATACACCTACAAGCCCACATTTTTATTATTTTTATTGTTTTTTCATTTTTCTTTGGTTCCTACTAGAAAATAAAATTTCTCCATTGTAGCTCAGTAGAAAATAATAAAGATGGCAGATGACATGGAGTGCTATATAATCACAGACTTTGGCTTACCCATCAACTTTCTCTACAATGCCTTAGCACATTTAATATTAGCTCTAAAGTTGTTTCATATGGCATTTTATTAAAAATGCTCATTACTGTGTAAACATATAATGAACAGAATAATTGCAAAATAGTTTTAAACAGGGGTGTCCAACCATGTGCCATGGAGGGCCAAGACCCTGCAGGCTTTACCTCCAACCAGCGTCTTCAACAGCAGATTCCACTGAATTTCTTCCCACTGATTGATGATAAGTGAAAACACCTGCTGAAGAGCCTGGGTAGAAGAGAGAACCTGCAGGGTCTTTGCCCTCCATGGAACATGATTGGACACCCCTGGTTTTAAATAAAGATGTCTATACTGTATATATAACTTTTTCTATAACTATTATCACACCTAAAGCATCTCATTTATGACCGACAGTCCTCCTCAGAAACAAATGAAGCAGAAGTTCCTTTAGTGGTCACATGATATCACTAAAACATGACTTTTTAAAAGTTCCAAACAGCTCCTTAAACAATATAGCTTGAGTAAATCTTTCCGATATCTACATTACATATGAGTACAGTGTTGATTGTTGGATGGGTTGTTTAGACAGCAATCAAACAACCCAAATGCCACTTACAGAAGTTCTCTGATGATTCTGCAATTATCAGCCTCATCTCTAATGGGGATGACTCGGACTACAGAGGACTGACCCAGGACTTTGTGGACTGGTGCCTGTGGAACTGCTTCAGGATCAATGCAGAGGAGACCAAGAAACTAATGGTGGGCTCCCTGAGGTGTACACACTCACCCACAGCACCGGTAAACATCCAGGGAATGGACATTGAGATGGTGACATCTTACAAGTACCAGGGTGTTGATCTAAACAATAAACTGGACTGGTCACACAATACCAAGGCACTCTACAAGAAGAGACAGAGCAGACTGCTCCTTCTGAGGAGACTCAGGTCTTTTGGAGTGCAGGGAGAACTCCTGAAAACCTTCTATGACACTGTGGTGGCCTCAGACATTTTGTATGGAGTGGTCTGCTGGCGCAGCAGCATCACTGATGCTGACAGGAAGAGTCTGAACAGGCTGATGAAGAAGGCCAGCTCTGTTCTGGGGCGCCACCTTGACCCAGTGGAGGTGGAAGTTGAGAGGAGGATGGTGGCTAAGCTGTCATCTCTACTGGGGTCCAAGTCCCAGCCCATGCAGGACACGCTGAGTACACTGAGGAGCTCGTTTAGCGACAGGTTGCTCCATTTAAAGTGCACGAGGGAGAGGTTTCGCAGGTCCTTCCTACCAGCTTCTGTCGGACTTTATAATCTGCGCTATTCAGAGAGACTGCTGAGACACTGCTACTACAAATAAGGAATGTTTCTTTTCAATCCACTGTTAATGTTATTATTACTGAAGGTTGCAACAATACTGTGTACTCATTCAACTGTGAAATATACTGCTAATGTAAACTGCTGAATAATTTATCTGCTTACTGACATAACGCACGGCTCAGGAGACACGCACACACAGGCTTAGAGTAGTTCAAATAGTTTATTAACAGCAGGGGTGAATGAGTGTGTGTCTGCGGGATGCAGATGTGTTGGTGGTGGCGTCTGCTTCAGGCACAGAGGCAGATGACCGTTCGGCCGAGCAACCCTATGGAGAGAGCACAGGGAGAGGGTGACGGGCATACACCAACACAGGATGAATTATGGCAAGAGAAGATCTTACTTGAGTTGTCAGGATAGCTGGCACAGCAAGGGGAACGTAGTCCGGGAGACAGCCACCTGGGGAGCTCCGTGCAGCAGCGAAGGATGGGCGATGGAACGGAGATGTCCGCCGCCGGGGAATCCACCTGTGCACAGGGGAGCAGACTGGAAAAGGAGGTAAGGGTTCTTACCCAGAATAGCGATGCTGAAGAAAGGAATGCTCACGGCGGTGAGGGAACGAAGTCTGACGGCTTCAGGCCGAGCCTCCGGGCGAGGCGGCTTTTATCCTTCGCCGCTGATGAGGATCAGGTGTGTGAGCAGGTGGCGCCGCTGATGAACGGCGCGGCGTGACAGTACTCCCCCCTCTAGCAGCGCCTCCTGGCGATGGCTTATCCGGGTGCGCTCGGTGGAAGTCCGCGATGAGCGATGGGTCCAACACAAACGACGGGGGCACCCATTGTCGATGCTCGGGCCCATAGCCCTCCCAGTCCACCAAGTATTGCAACCCACGACCCCGGCGCCGGGAGTCCAGGATGGAGGAGACGGACCAGGCCGGGTGGCCACCAATCATCCGGGGCGCGGGTTGCGCTGCAGGAGGAGGGCAAAGGGGGTCGGTGACTGCCAGCTTCACCTTTGATATGTGGAAGGTGGGATGGATGCGGAGGGAGGGGGGAATAGCCACGCGCACAGCCACCGGGTTGATGATCCGGGTGATGGGGAAGGGACCCATGAAGCGCTGTGCCAGCTTTCTCCTCTCGCCTTTTAGGGTGACGTCCTGGGTGGAAACGTAGACAAGTTGCCCAACTCTGTACGCCGGGGCAGGTCTTCTACGTCGGTCCGCCACGGTCTTGTTGCGCTCCGCTGTGCGTAAAAGCGCATGACGCGCGGCGGCCCAGGTGGAGCGGAACTGCCTCACGTGCGCCCTAACTGACGGAACAGTTACCTCGCTCTCCTGCGCTGGAAGCAGCGGGGGGTCGTAACCCAGGGACGCCTTGAAGGGGGACATCCCCGTTGCAGAAGAGCGGGCGGTGTTGTGGGCGTACTCCACCCAGGCGAGATGGTTGCTCCATGATGTCGGCTTGGATCTTGCAACACAGCGGAGCGCAGCCTCCAGCTCCTGATTGGTCCTCTCACACTGCCCGTTAGACTGGGGGTGATGGCCGGAGGAGAGGCTCACCTTGGCTCCGATGGCGTTGCAAAAGGATTTCCAAACCTCGGATGAAAACTGGGGGCCCCGGTCCGAGACCACGTCCACCGGGATCCCATGCAGCCTGACCACGTGTTGGACGAGGAGGCCCGCCGTCTCCAGGGCGGTAGGGAGACCTCGCAGGGGGATGAAGTGTGCCGCCTTGGAGAAACGGTCCACGACGGTCAGGATGGATGGTGTCGAATGAGTTGGAAGCTGGGAGCCCGGTGACGAAATCCAGTGCGATGTGCGACCATGGCCTGCCAGGGACGGGCAGAGGCTGGAGCAGACCCGCTGGAGGGGCGTTTCCCGACTTGCTGGTGGCACAAATTGGACAAGCCCGGGCGTAGCGGGCTGCATCCCTCCGCAGGCCCGGCCACCAAAAGGACCGTTGGAGGAGGCTGATCATCCGAGAGGTGCCGGGATGACAGGTGAGCCGGGAGGTGTGGAGCCAGTGGATGACCTCTCCTCGGACCGCAGACGGAACGAACAGTCTTCCCTCCGGTCCGCCGCCAGGATCAGGTTCCACCTCCCGTGCCTTCCGGATCTTGTCCACAATGTCCCAAGAGATAGCTCCCACGACGCACGACCTGGGCAGGATAGTGTGGGGCGTCTCCTCAGCCCCCGCGGGGGTGAACTGTCTAGAGAGGGCGTCAGGCAGGCCGTTCTTGGAGCCTGGCCTGAAGGTGATAGAGAACCGGAACCTGGCGAAGAACAGAGACCAGCGCGCCTGGCGGGCATTCAGGCGCTTGGCAGATCGTAGATACTCTAAATTCTTATGGTCCGTCAAGACCACAAACGGCAGGTCCGCCCCCTCTAACCAGTGGCGCCACTCCTGTAGGGCGAGTTTAATGGCCAGGAGCTCTCTGTCCCCCACATCATAGTTCCTCTCCGCCGGGGACAGGCGCCGGGAGAAGAAGGCGCACGGTCGCTTGGCGCCATCGTCCGGTGATCGCTGGGATAACACTGCTCCCACTCCCGTGTCCGATGCGTCCACCTCCACAATGCACTGCAGCGCGGGGTCGACCTGGCGAAGGACCCGGGGGGAGGAGAACTCCGCCTTCAGCGCCTTAAAGGCAGCATCGACCTCTTCGGTCCACCGGAACGGGACCTTCGGGGACGTGAGGCGGGTCAGTGGTCCGACGATCCAGCTGAAATTCGGGACAAAACGGCGGTAAAAATTGGCGAAGCCAACAAACTGTTGCACCTGCTTCCGAGATGCGGGAGTAGGCCACTCCACCACCGCCTTCACCTTCTCTGGGTCCGGGAGCACCTGGTCTTGGGCGATGATGAATCCCAGGAAGGATGTGGTCCTAGCGTAAAACTCGCACTTCTCAGCCTTCACGTACAAACGATTCTCCAGCAGTCTTTGAAGGACCCGCCTCACATGGATCCGGTGCTCGTCTCTGGACTGAGAGAAGATCAGAATGTCGTCCAGGTAGACGAACACGAAGAGGCCGATGAAATCCCGGAGGACGTCATTGATGAGGCGCTGAAAGACGGCAGGGGCGTTGGTCAGCCCGAACGGCATGACGAGATACTCAAAGTGGCCGTTCGGGGTACGGAAGGCTGTTTTCCATTCATCTCCCTCCCGGATCCGGACGAGGTGGTAAGCGCTGCGGAGGTCCAGCTTGGTAAACCAGGTCGCCCCCTGGAGGGAGTGGAAGGCAGTGTCCATGAGGGGCAGGGTGTAACGGTCCCTCTCAGTGATGTCATTAAGTGCTCGGTAGTCAATACAGGGACGGAGGGAACCGTCCTTCTTCCCTACAAAGAAAAACCCCGCCCCCACGGGTGATGACGATGGGCGGATAATCCCAGCGCTCAGTGATTCCTTCAGGTACGTATTCATAGTCTCCTTCTCCGGCGCCGACAGGCTGTAGAGCCGACCAGATGGCAGGGGGGCCCCCTGGCGGAGATTGATGGCACAGTCATATGGTCGATGCGGGGGAAGAGACATAGCTTTAGACTTGCTGAATACCATACCCAGGTCGTGAAAATCTGGGGGCACCAGTGACAGGTCCGGGGGTGCTGTATCCGCCACAGGAGGAGCCGCGGACGGGAAGCAGGCAGCGGACTGAAGGCAGGTGCCCATGCAGAAGGTACTCCCCGCCGACACCCCAGCTGACCTCCAGTCCAGGACAGGATTGTGGAGGCGTAGCCAGGGATACCCCAGGATGACGGGCGACACAGAATTGGGCAGGACGTAGAAAACCATTTCCTCCCGGTGGTTCCCTGAGATGATGACTGGGACAGGAATGGTTTGATGGGTAACTCTCCCAAGGGAGGCACGGGAGAGATGGACCAGGGAGATGGGGTGTTTGAGCGCCTGACAGCGGATGCCCAATCGGGTTGCCAGGCCTTGTGAAATGAAGCTGCCCTCTGCGCCCGAATCCACCAGTGCGTGGGTGAGGTGCCCAGTGGAATTGTGGCAAAAACGGATGGGCAGCTTTAATTGAGTGAGGGGACTTTGCCGATTGACGTCTGCGAGCCCCCCTACAGTGACTCGCGGACCCCACCGTTTGGCTTTTGTGGGCAAAGCTCTACCGTGTGTTGATTGTCTCCGCAATACATGCAGAGACCCAACTCACGGCGGCGCTGTCTCTCTGCCAAGGAGAGCTTTGCCCAGCCCGTCACCATCGGCTCCGACTCCTCGGGGCACGATGGTGGCGGCGTCGCCAGGGGGCGAGCTTGGGGCAGGCGTAGCGGAACTCCTCGAGGGCGAGAAGCAGACGGCTTCCGTCCTGAGGAGCGCTCGCGCAGCCTGTTGTCCAAGCTGATCGCCAATGAGGTTAGCTCCGCTAACGTTCCGGGGATATCCCGTCCAGCCAGTTCATCCCTCAGATCACTATTGAGGCTGCGGAGAAACAGGCCGCAGAGGGAGCGTTCCTCCCAGCCCAGTTCCTCCGCCGCTACCCGGTATTCGATGGCATAATCCGCGGCCGACCGGCTTCCCTGCTGGAGAGCGAGAAGCCGATCGACCTGGACCGCCTCGGAACGGGAGTGATCAAACACCTCCAGGAAGCGCCTCACGAACTCGGCATAGGTGAGGGTGGCATAACTGGGTCTCGCCATAATAGCGTAGGCCCAAGTTAAAGCACGCCCCTCCAGGAGGTTCCCTATGTAGCCGATCCGGCTGTGATCTGAGGGAAAGTCTCCGGGCACACGGTCAAACACGGACTCGCACTGCATCACAAACCCCCGCGCTCCGCCGAGCTTTCCGCTAAAGCGGGCGGGGGTCGGAATTGGTGTGAGTCGGGCCGGTGCCACTGGAGCTGGCTGGACGGCCACCGGAACAGCAGGAGCTGCGCCACCCTGAGGAGCCGGGGGGAACGGCTGCTGGGGGTCCAGGCGGTCCAATCGGCCAGTGATAGTTATCAATTGATTCAGGATAACCTGCTGTTGATAAGCAATTTGATCCACTCTAGCCTCGAGAGTGGTAAGCCGGTGTGCGAGCCCGCCGTCCGCCGAGCCGCTCTGCTGAAGCCGTACTGACATAACGCACGGCTCAGGAGACACGCACACACAGGCTTAGAGTAGTTCAAATAGTTTATTAACAGCAGGGGTGAATGAGTGTGTGTCTGCGGGATGCAGATGTGTTGGTGGTGGCGTCTGCTTCAGGCACAGAGGCAGATGACCGTTCGGCCGAGCAACCCTATGGAGAGAGCACAGGGAGAGGGTGACGGGCATACACCAACACAGGATGAATTATGGCAAGAGAAGATCTTACTTGAGTTGTCAGGATAGCTGGCACAGCAAGGGGAACGTAGCCCGGGAGACAGCCACCTGGGGAGCTCCGTGCAGCAGCGAAGGATGGGCGATGGAACGGAGATGTCCGCCGCCGGGGAATCCACCTGTGCACAGGGGAGCAGACTGGAAAAGGAGGTAAGGGTTCTTACCCAGAATAGCGATGCTGAAGAAAGGAATGCTCACGGCGGTGAGGGAACGAAGTCTGACGGCTTCAGGCCGAGCCTCCGGGCGAGGCGGCTTTTATCCTTCGCCGCTGATGAGGATCAGGTGTGTGAGCAGGTGGCGCCGCTGATGAATGGCGCGGCGTGACACTTACTAGTACTATAAATACTATTTTACTTATTTTTTTATTTTTACTTATTACTTTTTATTAAACTTTTTGTACTTTGTATATACTGTTTTGTTTTCCCCTATTTTATTATTTATTAGTGCTCGGAGTGCTGCTATCTCTTTGCAGCTGTAATCCTGTAAATGTCCCCATTGTGTTACTAATAAAGGATCATCTTATCTTACCTTATCTTATCTTATCAAACTAAATCAAACATAAATAAATTTAGCATTTATTTATTTCATTCTGCCAAATATTAAAAAAAGCTGGGTGCTGTTTAATAGACTCTCCCCTCTAAATATTCATTTTGAGCTAATCTGGTATATTACTTAAATATTTGCTTGTCTTGGTTAAAAGTTCATTTGACAGCAGTATTCAGACTCCAGCCAGCCATTTCCAAGAAACATTACAGTCATTGAAAATGTAATTAGCTGCTCTCATTAGCCCAATAACTTGTTCTTCCTTCAGAGCAATTTATCATTCTTTCATCAGTGATTCAAAATATCAACACTTTCACCAGTTGAATAAATGGAATAAAACAAAAGATCAAATGGCTTAGTAAAATGTTGCTTAGTTGCTGCTAAGGATGGCCCAACCAATTATTAGGTTTAGGGGGCAATCACTTTTTCACACAGGGCCATGTAGGTTTGGATTTTTTTTTTTACCCTTAATAATAAACACCTTCAATTAAAAGCTGCATTTTGTGTTTACTTGTGTTATCTTTGTCTAATATTTAAATTTGTTTGATGATCTGAAACATTTAAGTGTGACAAACATACCAAAAAAAAAGTGAAATCAGGAAGGGGGCAAACACTTTTTCACACCACTGCATATAAAAAGAGATGAATGGGAAATGAAATACCTCTTAAGCTCACTACTACTTATTAAAATCTCATCAGCTTTTGTTCATCAACCAGAGACGAAGCTCTTCCCTTCCATCTGTTTCACACACATGCACAGGTGAACTGCTCTGAGGCGCTATTGAAAATCTGCAGAGACATACACGACAAACAACCTCTACAACTCTTAAGCGAGACATTTCTCAGAATGATTAAGGTCGGTGTTCAATACCTGAAATTCCTTTGTCTGGTTTCACAAAAGCTCAGTGTATCAGATAAGGTCAAGGGGAATATATCAAACTTTTACTCAGCTGTTGCTGCAACAGCCTCTTCTTTCACTTGGAAATGTTAAATGGAGATTTGTTTACTGACCTGAGCCCTTTCTTTCTCTCCACTTGTGCTGCTTCAGTCTTTTCCCACTATTCATAACAAATCTCCTTCCTTTTTGTTCCTCCTCTTTTACATCTATCACTTACCCATCACATCTCCCGCTCATTCTTGTCATTTCAGAGAACATCTTCCACGTGTCATCATCACATCGTACATATTTGTCACACATACACATCTGATTTAGTCTGATTTTCGAGCCCATGTTGCATGTCTGTAAGACGGCATCATTTTCGCCACTGCACACAAGACTGAATTACGAGCCTGAGTGATGACTATGCATTACTGTGACTAAGCTACTGTGGAGCACACTTCCAGACCACAATTGTGCTTTTACAATAAACAGCTCTTCAGCACTGACATGGCATCACAGACGCAGAACAGGCTTAGTCAGTCTCACAGCTATGGGAAGCTGTTTCGGATAATATGGCTTACTTTGTAATTACAAAATGCCACAGCATGATTTCAGTAAATCATGTGTTTCTGCTTTTGAGAACAGCAAAATCTGCACTTGAGAAATGAGGAAGCCCATGGAAAAGAGCTTGGACTAACTCCCTGTATTCCTACAAATGTGGCACTACAGGCAAGTAGCTGCACACAACTGGAAGCAGTTTGTTGGGTTTAGGTGAGCAGACTGTCTGGGTAGAGCATTGGATTGTTGTGAATTTACCATACAATTAGCAATGCTATTCTCAAATTTGTCTGACCAAACATCAGACAGACATTGTAAAAGTGAGCTGATGGGTCAGACACCATTTAGAGTTCTAGCAGAGTAAGCTTTTTATTTGGGTTCTCACATACAGTGGTGTGAAAAAGTGTTTGCCCCCTTCCTGATTTTTCATTTTTTTCTGTCACACTTAAATGTTTCAGATCATCAAACAAATTTAAATATTAGACAAAGCAAACACAAAATGCAGCTTTTAAAATAAGGTGTTTATTATTAAGGGTAAAAAACAAAATCCAAACTTACATGGCCCTGTGTGAAAAAGTGACTGCCCCCGTTAAAACATAAATTAACTGTGGTTTATCACATCTTTGGAAAGCTGACTTCAATTTCTCTAGCCACATCCTGGCCTGATTACTGCCACACTTGTTCTCAATCAAGAAATCACTTAAATAGGAACTGCCTGACAAAGTGAAGTCGGCCAAAACATCCTCAAAAGCTAGACATCATGCTGCGATACAAAGAAATTCAGGAACATATGAGAAACAAAGTAATTGGGATCTATCAGTCTGGAAAAGGTTATACAGCCATTTCTAAAGCTTTGGGACTCCAGCGAACCATAGTGAAAGCCATTATTCACAAATGGTGAAAACATGGAACAGTGGTGAACCTTCCCAGGAGTGGTCGGCTGGCCAAAATTACCCCAAGAGTGCAGTGACGACTCATCCAAGAGGTTACAAAAGACCCCACAGCAACATCCAAAGAACTGCGGGCCTCACTTGCCTCAGTTAAGTTCAGTGTTCATGACTCCACCATAACAAAGAGACTGGGTGAAAAAGGCCTGCATGGCAGAGTTCCAAGATGAAAACCACTGCTGAGCAAAAAGAACATAAAGGCTTGTCTCAGTTTTGCCAGAAAACATCTAGATGATCCCCAAGACTTTTGGGAAAATATTCTGTGAACTGACGAGACAAAAGTTGAACTTTTTGGAAGGTGTGTGTCCCATTACATCCGGCGTAAAAGTAACACAGCATTTCAGAAAAAGAACATCATACCAATAGTAAAATATGGTGGTGGTAGCGTAATGGTCTGGGACTGTTTTGCTGCTTCAGGACCTGGAAGACTTGCTGTGGTAAATGGAACCATGAATTTTGCTGTCTACCAAAAAATCGTGAAGAAGCATGTCCGGCCATCTGTTCGTGACCTCAGGCTGAAGCCCACTTGGGTTCTGCAGCAGGACAAAGATCAAAAACACACCAGCGAGTCCACTTCTGAATGGGTTAAGAAAAACAAAATGAAGACTTTGGAGTGGCCTAGTCAAAGTCCTGACCTGAACCCGATTGAGATGCTGTGGCATGACCTTAAAAAGGTGGTTCATGCAAACACTTGATTGCAGTTGTTGCTGCTAAGGGTGGCCCAACCAGTTATTAGGTTTGGGGGGGCAATCACTTTTTCACACAGAGCATGAAGGTTTGGATTTTTTTTCCCCCTTAATAATAAACACCTTCATTTAAAAACTGCATTTTGTGTTTATTTGTGTTATCTTTGTCTAATATTTAAATTTGTTAGATGATCTGAAATATTTAAGTGTGACATAGAAAAAAAAGAGAAATCAGGAAGGGGCAAACACTTTTTCACATCACTGTAGATTGCAATCAGGTAACCTTAAGAATAGAATAGAAGAATAGAATAGGCTTTATTGTCATTGTACAGTTGTACAGCACAATGACAACTGTAGAGAAATTCAGGGCAGTAAAGCATGTGTGAAAACAGCTATAAAATGTAAAGGTTTTAATGAGAAGATGTGATGCTAAGATGCTTCTTTCTAAATCTAGCAGTGGGGAAATTAGTTCTATATTTAAGCTGTGTGTAATGTAAAGTCTGGATGGTCTACTTTCATATACATTAAGCCGTGTCAGTGTTCCAAACTTCTACTTGAGTTGGGAGATCCTGACCAGAAAGCAATCATATGATGATGATATTGGTAAATTTAGGGGTGGGAAAAAAAGATTGATTCAGTGATGGATCACAATACTTGGCAGTAGCGACAATGAACCGATCCATAAATGCATGGATCAATCTTTTATTTTATTTTAAATGCACACTCATATACTTTTGGGTTATCAGTTAATCAATGGTGTTTTCAGTCCACTAGATGGTGCAAAGCAAGCACCCAGTCAAGTGAAGTCATAGCTTGTCTCGGAGATTTGCAGCCAACTTTGAAAATTAGGAAGCAGTTAGCTCAAAGTTAGCTCAAATGTCGGGCCTTTTTGGATTTTATAACAAAGATGGAAGGAAAGACCTTGACATGACACACAACCCGCAAGAAGTGCTGCATGAAAAAAAAACAACACTCAGAACACAGCGAGCCAGCACACGTCTTGGAGCAGCATTAGCAATGACTAAGCTAAAGAGTCACCTGCATGGAGCTTTTTCTCTAAGCACCAAATAAGTAAAGTTTATTTATGAAGCACTTTTCACAGACATACAGTCATAAAGCACTGTACAATAAAATGGAATAAAAGGAAGTTGATACATAGATAAAATAACTTTAAAAATACAAACACAAGTTAAAACACAAGATTAAAATAATTTAAAAATATCAGACTTAACATTAAAAAGTAGTTGAAACTCAATGGAAATCCTCCTTAAACAAAAAAAAGTTTTCAGCTGCTTTTTAAAAGCGTTCACAGAGTCAGGTAAATGTACAGTGGTGTGGCCCCTAATGAGAGGCAAATTGCCAAACTTGAAGTACGCTGGACACGATGTCTGATAAGTATGATGAAAGGAGGCTGGTGGCAGAAGGCTTGTGATGATGAGGAGCACGCATTTCACTTCATTTATTCCAATGACGATATTTTTAAACTGACAAAGACTGTGGCTGTCAGAGGTTTTATCACAGTGCAGTATGTCAAGTGGATTGCTCATGTTTGTAGGGGTGGAAACACCAGTCTTATGAAAACAGCTTTATTTGTCATTGCCATCGAAGAAATATTATAGCAATCCCTGGCTGAAGATCAGCAACCTGTTGGGTGTAACATGTGAACAGGTGAAAAAGGTTACCCAGTCCAAATATGAGTTCTGCAGGATCATAAACATTCGATTTGGCCTGTCCCCGCAGTGACCAATGAATTGGGGAATAAACTGTCCTGTATACGATATATGATCAGTAGTTTTAAAAAATGCCAAATATACAATAGTTTTGCCATTTCTGTGCACCCCCCCAAAAAACGCCATTTTGATTTATGTGAACACCCACACATCACCAGAAACTGATGCCTGCTCATAGCTGATCAGCTCATACCTGACTGGCCCCTCCTCACCGCCAAATGTGCCAATCATATCAGCAGCGGTTAGCTGCTTATACAGTGGGGAAAATAAGTACTGAACACGTCAACATTTTTCTTATTAATCATATTTCTGATGGAGCCATTGACCTGAGAGTTTTACCAGATATCAGTAACAATACATGCAAAATATGAAGGCAACTGTGTTCACAAAACAAGTCATATTTAAGAAAGTGGAATGACACAGAGAATAAGTATTGAAGATGCTTGGTGAAATTCATTTAATATTTTGTAGAAAAGCCTTTGTTGGAAATAACAACTTCAGATGCCTCCTGTATGGAGAAACTTGGGCAGGCATTGCTCAGGAGTGATTTTAACCCTTTCTGCCACACAAACTGTCTTCAAATCTTGAAGGTTCCATGGGTGTCTTCTATGAACTCTGATCTTCAGTTCCTTCCATAGATTTTCAATTGGATTCAGGTCAGGTGACTGACTGGGCCATTCTAGCAGCTTTATTTTCCTTTTCTGGAGCCAGTTGAGAGTTTCCTTGGCTGTGTGTTTAGGATCATTGTCTTGCTGAAATGTCAATCCTCGTTTCATCTTCAGCATCTTGGCAGATAGCAACAGGTTCTTATCATGGATGTCTCTGTACATTTGTCCATTCATCTTTCCTTCAGTTATATGAAGTCTGCCTGTACCATGTGCTGACAAATACCCCCACACCATGATGGGATGTGCAGTGCAGTGTCATTTCTCCTCCAGACATGCTGTGTGTTGTGGCATCCAAAAAGTTCAATTTTGGTCTCATCTGACCAGACTGTATTCTCCCAGTATTCTACTGGCTTATCCAAATGTTGTACAGCAAACTTTAAACAAGCTTCAACATGCTTTTTCTTCAGCAATGGAGTCTTGCAAGGTGAGCGGGCATATGTCGGTCGAGTGCATTACTTATCGTTTTCATTAAAACAGCAGCACCTGCTAACTCCAGGTCTTTCTGGAGTGCTCCACGAGTGGTCTTTGGCTCTTGGATAACTCCTCTGATCATTTTTTTGACTCTTCTGTCAGAAATCTTGTGAGGAGCTCCTGGTCTTGGCCGGTTTATGGTAAAATGATGTTCTTTCCACTTCCGAATGATGGTTCCAGCAGTGTTCACTGGAACATTCAGCAGTTTAGAAATGCACCTGTAACCAATGCCATCATTATGTTTTGCAACAATAAGGTAGCAAAGGTCTAGAGAGAGCTCTTTGCTTCTACCCATCATGAGTTCTTTGTGGTGTGACAATCTGTTACTCACAGACCTTTTTAAAGGCTATCAGTCAGGACTTAACCAGCTGAAATTAATTTATACTGATGGGGGAAGGGATGGATTCCTAAATTATGATGGATTTCAGCTGGTTTCTTGGCTTTCTATGCCTTTTGGCACCTCTTTTTCTTCATGTGTTCAATACTTATTCCCTGTGTCATTCCACTTTATTAAATATAGTCATGTGAAAAAAATTGGACACCTCTTTAAATATTAATTTCTTTATTAAGAAATGTGCATGTATGCATGTCTAACCTTGTTTTTATTTGCATTTTTTTTTATTTATTTTAGCCATTGTAAGTGGAAATGAATCTGGGGGTGTCCTAAAAAAGATGGGGGGTGTCCTAATTTATTCATCACTATTTGTTTAGAATTATATTTTACAGAAAATTTGAAAAAAAAGTCTTTAATTTAATTCACTGCGCAAACTGCGCAGCGAACATATGAAATGGCAGCGAGCCCAAAACGCAGAGTAAGTAACGTGTTTATTTACATTGGGTGTATGTATAAATTCTAAATTCTAAATTGTCCCTAGATATCTGTTTCCTATAGGCCCTTAGAATAGAGGGTTAGTATTAATGAAAGCGCTTTGAGTGGTCTTTGTGACTAGAAAAGCGCTATATAAGTGCAGGTTAGTTAGTTAGTTAGTTAGTATAGAAAGTCCAAATACAGTCACAGCACAAAGGAAAGGCACCCGGCTACAAACTGGTCTACAGGAAGGCCTAACGCGCTCCAATTAAGCAGGAGCGGAGAAAAACGGCACAGGGAAGACTTACAACAGTGTCGGAGCGGAAAGGCTCTGAGGGAACAACACGATTCAGTCCAGGGGTAAACCAACAGAAGCGAGTCCAGATGTCCAAGGTTGACATTGTGAAGTTGCCACAACAGTTGGTCACATTCTACCCTATACTGTAAATACACAAACCCGAAATGAGGGCAAATGGACACAGCCGTGTGGCCACCCGGTGCGCGACTGATTGAACAATATGTGTGTGCGTGCGTGAGTGTGTATGTGTGCGTGCGTGCATGAGTGTGTGTGCGTGCATGAGTGTGTGAGTGTGTATGTGGTGAACCATACGGCTGGTGGATACCTGGTGAGGAGGAGGCATGGTTGTGGGACTGATGGAGAGCAAGGCTCAATCCATCAGCTGGAATTAATAATCAATAATTAAACCCAACAGCCACATGTCATGCTCGGGGTGACGACCCCGAACATGACATTATTGATATCTGGTGAAAATCTCAGGTCAATGGCTCCATCAGAAATATGTTTAATGAGAAAAATGTTGACGTGTTCAATACTTATTTTCCCCGCTGCATGCCTGTTATACTATATGTTGTATGTTGCTGTACACAAAGACATCCAACCAATATCTAATCCTTTATCATTTTATTGTAGAAACTGGGCCCGCTACTAAAAGCTTTAAATAGCTTCCTTGGGGTGACCCTTTCACACTCCAAATCAATGTGGAAAAAAAACTATTGTGTACTGCAATTCATGCTGTTGATAATTCATATTGTAATTCCTTCAATCCTGCTGTTGATAATGCTGATAATGTGTGATGTGTGTGTGAATAAACTAAACTGAACTAAACTAAGCTCATGTTTGTTTATGCAGCTGAACTGGCATTACAACAAATTTTTAAAAAATCAGTGAACACGAGTTTGGACTTGGAAGAAAAAAGCACTAAAAGAGTCCAGCAGCACAGACACGGACACTGGTAAGAAAACAAAGCACCCCCACCGGTTACAGCAGCTTTATCACCCTGCCTGGGAGTTAGACCCTACGTTTAAGGACAGAAGCAATGGTTGTGCAGGTGCAGTTCACTGTGTGGATGGGTGTGTTTAAGCGTGACAATGCAACAAGCAGTTGTTTCATTCAAATGGCCGAGCCTCTGCATTTATTCCTTAGGTTACTGCAGTTCCATGCATATAGAATAGCTTTGTTTTTAAATACACTGTCCTAGCCTGTGATTTTTTAAGTTATTTTAGTACATAGATAGTTGGGTCAAAATATGATAATTTTAAAATGACAGTACGATATTTATTCATTTCCCATCTGGCAACATTGATTCCAAACAACATCGTCCACCGCCCTCCCTGTGTGCAGAGACTTGTCTCCTCGGAAAATGAAGCCCCAAGAATATTATATGAAAGAGATGTCAACAGCTTTACTTCGGGACATGATTTGAAGTTGAGTAAGTTGAAAAAATTTGATATATATATATATATATGAGATTATGATACTTGATATCACAATACCGTGATTATTGTTGAATTATGATAGGATTGTATTGTGACTCAAGAATCGAGATCCAAATCGAAAGATCCCTTGCGATTGCCACCTCTAGTGAATTGTGGCTTGTATAAGTTGGTTTAATATCACCAATCCTTTTTATAATTACTAATAGTTAGATTGGCTAAAAAGGGATTATAACTGACTGGCTGATTAGCAGTGGTGGGACAAAAGATTGATTCTGCAGTGTATCACCATACATGAACTAGCGATGGTGCACCAATCTTTTATTAATTATATATGCTCATGTAAATATTGTAAACTCCTGCATATTAATCAACCATTTGTGTTTTCAGTCCACTAGATGGTGTGAAGTAAGCGGGTGAAGTCATAGCTTGTCTTGAGAGATTTGCTGCCAGAAGTACAAGTTAAGAAGCAGTTAGATGCAGCAAAAAGTTTAGTTAAATGTCGGGCCTTATTTGTATTTTATAACGAAGACAGAACAAAAGCCCTTGACACGAAAAAAACAAAACAAAACTCGGAACACAGGGGCCAGCACACTCCTCTCTGATCCATTCAGCAACAGCAGCGTTAGCAACAGCTAGGCTGAAAACACTGCAGCGTGAGCGCTGCTGACTCCAGTGAACAGCCAACTGAAGACACTTCCCCATGGAACAAAGCCATCTCCAAACTCAGAGTGAGCCAAGCTGACAACACTGTCCACTGTCCTCCCTGTCAGCAGAGATGTGTCTCCACGGAAACCGAAGCCCCCTGGAATACGAGAGCATGGGCAGCAGAAAGGAACACAACACACCATCCTATGGAGAACTGAGAACCTGCAGCAGCAGAAGCAAAAGTGACCGTGGTGAGCTGAAGAGTGTACTTTGGGGACAAAATTTGATGTTGAAATGGGAGCGGGCATACAGTATATGACATCATGATGGATCGGGACAGTATTGCATGGTGACCCTAGTATCACGATCCGAAGTCCCTCGTGATTCCCACCCCTACTGATTAGGGCAATGCCTTTCAACAACTGTGCCATGGCACACCAATGTGCCATGAGAGATCCTCAGGTATGCCAGTTAAATTGTCTAATTTTACTTAATTCTCGATTCTTGTGTGTCTGCGCCTGCAGTGTAGTGGCTCTTCCATGTCAGTGGGCGGCAGTATGAATGCAGTAATGATGATCTTCTTCTTCTTCATGGATATTTTTAACAGAGGTTTACATTCAGTGTTCAGTTAATGAAAATGTTAAATGATATCTGAGAGAGATGTTGGTGACAGGATGGAAAACAGTGATGGATAAACAGTGATGGAAGCGGAGGAATTTGGACTCTGAACTGGGCCACAGACAAACTTCTAACCCAGATGAAGGGCTGAGTGGTGATCAAAAGAAAGCTAAGAAGGTGAGCTCCAGGAAGTACGGTAGAAGTTATCTTTCAATTGGATTTACTTTCAACTGCACCAACTCCATTAGGCTTAGCATGTGTGGGGGGAAGCTATCCAACAGTGTCATGGTCCCAAGCAAGCTTAAACATCATCTCTATATGAAACACCAATCACTTTAAAATAAGGACACTATTTGTTTGTCTCTGTGAGCACACGGAGAAACAGGTCACTTTAATGAGAAAACCCACAAGGGTCTCTGAGAGAACTCTCAAAGCTAGCCACGTAGGAGCTGAACTCCTAGCCAAAACAAAAAAGCCACATACTGTGGCACAGGCATTAATACTACCCGCCTGCAAAGTTATTGTGAATGAGCTCCTGCCAGGATATCAGCTTTGTGTTCATCTAAAAAAGCCCAGGTTTCACACTGAGTGAGTATAAACAAATCGCAAGGCTAAATTGTCCTGATGCTGTAATGGGCTACAATGTGTTATTCCGTAACATTTTTGGGTGATGGTGTCCCATGGGATTTTTTTCAATGTAAAAAATGTGCCCTGGCTCAAAAGAGGTTGGAAAACACTGGATTAGGGCATTCTAAAATACAACTAGACACAATTCATTATATGGGAAATATATTGATTTTACTGATTAGTGAAAAATTACTACTGCAATTGTTTTAAATATATTGTCCACTATGAAAAATTTGTGACCAAGGGGCAAGGGGAAGGGATTTTGTAAAACACATCAAATATTTATTGGCAAACTGACACTTGTGGATTTTTATTGTCTGAAGACTATTGGATGGAAACCTAAATCTAGGTCTGCATGTGCGCTGCTTATGTGCACCCTATTCCTCATACTGTATTTCTGGTTCTTATATGTCATGCCATCTGCTCATGTGCATGTGTAGTTTTTAAAATAAAGTAAAATAAACACTATGGCATGAAGCATAAACAACTACACATCCAGAGATCTGTTGCGATTTGTGAAAAATAAAATTTTTTAGTGCGCTGTATGGCAAAACAAGACTAATCCTTTCTTCTTTTCATTCTGTGAAGGCCTTGTTAGGTTTACTCCTGTCTGAAGGTAAAAGAATAATGAGCAAAGAGACTCCACTATCAGCAATAACTTCATTATTATCAACCAAGGATGAATCCACTCCTTTATTTGAAGAATATGAACAACAGTGCGGATGTAGTAAATGAGCCATGATCTGCTTTCTGTGACTGTGCCCTCAGTAGGGGGGACTCTCCAGCAGCATCTCTTGGTGAGTGCAGACTGAGTACTGAGGGAGAGAGAATGTGAAGTAAGAAAGAGAAATGAGACAGAAGGAGACCAAGTGTGTGGGAGTTTATTGAGCAGCTAGCGAAGTTCCCTCAAGCACAATCACCTAATTAGATTTCTATCTAGCAGTCCCCTTTCCTGACCCCCTTTAATCTCTTGCATCTTTGGAAAGCTTGTAGGGGAGACTCTCCCAAAAGTATAGCCCATCTACACTGGAGGTGTGTCAAAGGTGAAGGTTGTCAGAGGGAGGCAGCTTTCTCGTCCGCAGTGGCAATCAACAATTTCATGGTGGAAGAAGGGATGTAATAAATGAATACATACATAAATAATACACAACTGCTTAACATGTGTTACAGTTGGTTCATCTCTGATGCCCAGAATCCACTGCAAGTGTGAAATGGTTATTTCCAAATGCTTCCATTCTTCTGAGTGATGAAAAGCATCTTCGGGACAATAAAACCATCTTTCTGCATTGCTCTGAGGCCCATTCAAACAGCATTTCTACTTCTGGAGTTTTAGTGGCCAAATGAAATGGAAGAGAATGCTTGGATACTAACCCACCAGTTGCTCAAATAAGAGTAGCTGTTGTTTGTTATTGGAACTTGAATGGAAATTTTTAATGGGTATACTCTAATGCAACCCATTTCTGATGGCTGTAGTGGCTATTGAACATATTACGTTTAGGTTTTTTTGAATGGGAAGCCAATCAGGGTAGTTAGATTCTACTGTCAAGTCAAAACAATTTTATACGATAAGAAAAGATATGTTCATCTGAACAATAAACTAGACTGGTCACACAATACCGACGCACTCTACAAGAAGGGACAGCGCAGGCTGTTCCTACTGAGGAGGCTCAGGTCTTTTGGTGTACAAGGGGTGCTCTTGAAGACATTCTACGACATGGTGGTGGCATCAGCCATCACTTTTGGAGTGGTCTGCTGGGGCAACGGCATTACACCAGCCGATAGGAAGAGACTGAACAAACTGAGCAAGAAAGCTAGCTCTGTCCTGGGGCAGCGCCTTGACCCAGCGGAGGAGATAGGAGAGAGAAGGATGGTGGCTAAACTGTCATCTCTGCTGGAGTCTGAGTCCAACCCTATGCAGGACATACTGAACGCACTGAGGAGCTCATTTAGCAGTAGGCTACATCATCCAAGGTGCGCGACCGAGAGGTTTTGCAGGTCCTTCCTACCTACGGCTGTCAGACTGTATAACCTAAGCAGGGCTGCTCGCAGAGATAGCAAAAAAAGTGACAACCTAATAGTATTGAATGCAAAACACGCAACAGACTTACACAAATGGTCCCCTCCAGTATACAACTAGGACAATATCAGTCACTATGGAGGGTGACAATATGTACGGGTACATATTCATACTATGTAGGGTAACTAAATAGAGGGTTATGCTGTTTTTTCCATCTAGCTACAATGCTCCGCACTGTGTATATATATTTATGTGTACATATGTATATTCACTGCTCTTATTTTCTTATCTTCTAAATTATTGCTCTGAGCGTTGCTATCCCTGTGCTGTTGCAATCCTGGAATTTCCCCATTGTGGGACTGATAAAGGCTTATCTTATCTTATCATATCTTATCTTAATAGACATAATACTAATACTTCTACCCTCTGTGGAGCACCACCTTGCATGCCCTAATGATGCCAGGAGCTACTGTATGCTGTCAGGGTAATTTGCTCCCGGTAGGGTCTCCCAAGACAAATTCCTCCTGGGTGAAGGGCCAGGCCAAGAGTGGTCCAGTGGAAGACCGTTAAACAAACAAACAAACAAAAAACATGCAGGGTTCACCTGCTATTCAGGCAGGTGAACCCATCCAGTGGTTCGTGCTGGACTTGAGGCAGTTGGCTGCTGAGTGTTGATTCGGGCCACTGGAGGAAGAAATGGTTCGCCACCAGTTGGTGGAACACACCAACTGTGCTGCGGTCCATTCCAAGCTGCTCACATTCCTGGGTGAGTTGATGCTGGCCAGGGCCGTAAAGTTGGTGCTGCAGCTGGAAGAAGCAGACAAGCTAACTCAGGAGCTAAGCAAGCGAGCGCTGTACAGATGAGGTCTGCCCCGGAGAAGCCCAGGTGTATGGGCTGCGGGTCCACGAAGCACCGCTACAAGGCCAGAGGGTGTGCGGCAAGAGGGAAGTGCTGCAGCAGGTGTGGCCGTCTATACCATTTTGCGAGAGTATGCCAGTCAGCAGAACAAGAGAGCCGGTGCAGAAATTCAACCCCTCTCGCCCCGACGGTAATCCATACTGTGTCTCCGAATACCAGTGGGCGCACACATTGCACAGTAGTGTTGGATGGAGTACCGATACCGATGCTGATCGACACAGGAGCAGAGAGTTCTCTGCTGAACTAGGCTACAGTTAGGCAATGTTTTCTTCACTACAGAATGGGAGGTGGCTCAGCACCACTTTGCAGCTATGGAGGAGGACGGTTGGCCACGGTGGGTACCGTCAGACTGACGGCTCGGTACAAGTCAGCGGAGATGGCTGATGCGGAGTTCATTGTGACGGCCTGTGGCACAAACATCATGGGCTGCAACCTGTTCTATGACCTTGGGTTTTCTATCAGGAGCAGCGCTAGGGAAGAGTGGTCGGGCTGCGGACTGTAGGACTGACCGGTCCCGAGAGTTTGGGACGACGCTGTGTGGGATGAAAAATTGCTGGGCACTCCGGAAAGTTGACAGGCCTTGTCGCGCTCAGGATCGCCATGAGAGGGGCCCGGTGCCAGTGTCCAAGTTGCCTTGGACAAGGGTACCAGGCAACACAGGACAGAGTCAGCGGCGGCGAGCGATGCCCAAAAGATGGTCCCAGGTATTCCCTCAGCTCAGCCGTGGTGGGCTGGTGAACATGGGGCCACATCGGCAGGGTCCGCAGCGGGTTTACAAGCAGTCAAGGCAGGGCCCCGCTTGGAGTCACAGACTGAGTTCGGGCGGAGGCAAGGTCCAGGTGGTGAGAGCCAAGTGGAAGATGGAGCAGTACCAGGGCTGGCATCAGGTGATGGACGAGTGGCAGGATGGTTATCTTGGTTACCTTCTGCTGCCGGATGGCTCGTGGCATCATCCTAATGAGTTGAGGCGTGCCCCGGCAGTCGGGCATGGCCCCAGACAATTGGAGCATCCGGAGGTATGGAAGAGAAGGCGCACCGGGATCGAGGCGGCCAGCCGTGGCCCGGGAAGCGAGCTACCTCCAGAGGTGGACTGAATGGTGAAGGGTCTGTGGGGGTGGGGGGGGTGGGGAATCATCCTCACCGAGCTATGGATATGTATATGTTATTAGCTATTAATCTGTATTGATAGTTCTGGGATTATTTTGGTGTTCTGTTTTAAGTAGGAGACAGGGCAGTAATTTTCTTTTTAGGTTATAATGGGACTTTTATATATCATAGGCGGCAGAATAACCTGCCTCGCTATGTCGCGGGGGGGGGGGGTAGGACGGCAGTCTACCCGTCTGCCCTTAATTTTAGTTGTTTTGTGTGAATGCCATAGGCCCCTTTTGTGATTTTAGTTTAGTTATGTTTAGCGGATGATTCGGGTTCCAAATTGGGGTGGGTTCTAATGCTGCATGTTTTAGTCTTTTCTGCGTGTGTGTGTGTGTGTGTGTGTGTGTGTGTGTGTGTGTGTGATGTTATTTATAGTTCATATTGTTCTGCAATGGAGCTTTTATTTGTGTAGCACGGAGTGGTGGCTCCATGTTCCGGTTCCGCCAACCCCGTGTGTATAAGAAGGGTTGCAGGTAGGGGGCGGGCTCTTCCGCCTTTACCTCTGCTTGCGGTCGCATGTGTAGTTAGGTGCATGAAGCCCTGTATTTAATAAATGAGTGTTCAGCTCCACTCCTGGCATTCTCCTTGACTCCAAACTCAGACATAACACTGGGGGCTGCTTGGTTACGTTAATTATGCCTCGGTGCAAAGCAACGTAGGCATACAGTAATCACTACATGTGTCTGTGTGTGTATTTTTGTGACTGTTACCAGCTTTTCAGCTCGCCCAGTCAAAATCAAGTGGAACTAAAGGCTTGTATCATTGTATCACCATATTTTATAAAATTTTAATTTGGCAAAATTTCCAGATATGGCTTTGTTTTCAAAATAAAAACAAATTTAACTCACCTTTACCTTCAATTTTGCTGGGAAAAAAGGTACTGCAAAGGGGGCAGTGAGCCTTTTTTACAGCCCCCTCTCCTCCACGCCACAGACACTGAGGCATCAGCACCTTGGTGCTTTCATTTCCAGAGGCAGGCATTAACCTCACCTTCTTAGCATCTGGTGATCTTTGAAACAGGGGAAGCAGCTTAGCTCTGTCCATTTTGAAACAGCTAAAAAGATTGGCTGGTTATTGCTCCTTGCTTCTGAACAAAATAATTTTTTGGCATTGAACCCCAGTTTGACCAGGGGCAGCTGTGTACGGACAAACAGCAGCAGGTTGTCCTAATAATACACATATGCCTGGAAATACCATTTCAGTCTGTTCATTTTACTTTTCTATGTGGTTCAACATTAACATTTGAGAAGGAAAAGGAAGAGACATTTGGTGAGTTGAACAGATGACTCACTCAGTCTCCTACTCATGAAAAAAAAACTGTCTGGCAAAATTATGAGTCCGTCTGGGTTATTTTCTTGTTTTTTTTCCCTTTGTCTGTGTTGCTTTCCTTCATCTTTGCTCACTTCTTATGGATGCTGAATGTGTGCTTTTGCTTTTAACTTGAGTGTCCTCTCTGTGTGTGCACAAGGTGAGTAAGCAATGTGCTCATGTGTACTTGATGGGAGTATTTGTGTTTCAGACTGGCTTAACATTTAGCTGTTCCAAATCGACTCTCCTAAGGGTTCAAGGTTGGCAGCACTGTGGCCAAACTGAAGTGATCTGTCACAGTGACCCACTCAGCCAGCTGTGAGACAGCACAGTGGACCTGACAGGCCTCTGTTTCCCCAGGCCTTACTTAGTATTTGGCTTTTCAGCAAGCCTTTTTTTCTGCACACATTGCACTATACAGTATGATATCTGTCCCTCTACATTCAGTCAGATAAATACCACAAGATGGGTGAGGAGTGGTCTGAGAGGCTGAGTTCTCAGACAACTGTGTTCACGTCATATGAATCCATGATGGCAGAATTTCAGGCATAATTTAAAGGTGTCATATTGTGCAAAATTTTAATGATGTGGGCTCCAACCTGATAAATTACAGTCGCAGGTCATATGTATACCATATAAATATTAAAATTAACAGTGAAAGACTTAAAGTCACACTCCACCAAAAATATTTCTTTCTTGTTAACATGTCTGTAACATGTTTTTTTTTTATGACTTACAAGACATATCAAGAGCAAAATCACTCGGATGTGTTGTGTCTGGTTTTTTTTTGCTATGAGGTTTCAGTTAAGCTCCTCCCCTTGGAAAAAGGCAAGTTTAACCAGAGCGTCTTTGGTGATGTAACTATAACAGGTCCGTAGTGTTGAGCCAGTCAGGACTAAGAACTGTCTGCGGTCTGACTGAAGTTAGCCTCCAGGACCAGTTAGCATTTTTGGACCGATGCTTTGACAATTTATCCAAAATTAAGATGGATTCTACCATTAAACTGTTTTTAAGGACAGATGCAGTTTCACTTATTATCCTGGACCACTGTGCATACAACTAAGCATGTCCTTCAACCGGTAAGTCTTTTCATTACAGGATTTATTCTGTTTAATGTTGTGCTAGCCACCATTAGCCTTGTGGGATGTGGAGGGGCCTATTCACAGATGCTGGTATTTGAAGGAGGAGGAAAAGTGAAGAGATTTTGACATAGAATTGTAAGACAATTAAAGTTTTTTGTAGAAAAAAAAGGCATAAGACACCATATTAGACAATGTAGATTTGTTTTTAAAGGAGATTTATATCTGCTGGAGTGCATCTGTAAAGTGTTAATTACCAGTTAATTCAACACCCTGTTAATCACTTTCAGTATCTGACCTTGTTGGCCTTCCATACATACAGCTCGCCTGCAGTTTGGGAAGTCAGGAAGTAGTGCAGCACGCAGTGGAATGCAGCCCAGGATGGAGGTCCCCATGAGCCAAAATTGAAATAAAGAAGGGGATATTCGGAACAGCATGCTTGACTACAAAGAACTGCCAGATGACTCTTCCAATGAGAGCAAAGCAACTGGTGTCCACCGTCAACCCAAACCCAGGGATAAAAAGAGCACACCAGTGAAGCACACGGCTGATGCGAAGAGTCTGCAATGGAGATGCTCAGACAACAAACAAACCCCCAACGGTTGGTGGCCACCCTCAACAGTCTGGTCAGCTCCGTGGATGAGGGACCCACCCAAAACTATCCGCACTGCAAAGAACCAAGATCCACTCAGGCACACAGAGGATCATCTGGAAACTATTCAGGATAGGTTTTGTCATTTTGACATACTGAAAGCCTGAATCGTCTTTCACCACTAATTAAAATGTTTAGTTCACGGAGAAGTAGTAAAACTCTTACAGAAACAAGGAGATTGCACTTCCTGTTTTTTCTTCTTTTCACCCCTCACCCCCCAACCAGTCACAGCAGATAACTGCCCCTCACTGAGCCAGGTTCTGCTGGAGGTTTCTTCCCATTAGAACAGCTTTTTTCCTCTTCACCACTGATAAGTGCTTGCTCACAAGGAATCATTTGACTGTTTGGGTCTCTTTCTGTAACTGTGGAGTCTTTGCAATACAGTTGAAAGTGCTATGAGACTGTTGTTGTGAACTGGCTCTATACAAATGAAGTTGAATTGAATTCAAAATTGAATCACAACCCAACAAGCCATGATTTCAGTTCTCTGAGTCACCAAAACAATCGCAAACAGATTGCCTCATTATGTGATTGGCCCACTTTAAAGAACTTCTACCAGATCAGATTAGGAACCCATTAATAATTTTGAGCAGGCTGAAAATTGACTGTTTCAGGCAAAGCTCTACAGACAGCTTTTATTTATGAGCTGTAAAACAGCACAGAAATGGATTATAGTCCTGAAAGCTGCACATACACACATCCCCCATGGATTGCCACCTTATCATGGTGGAGGGATTTGTGTGCCCCAATGATTCCAGGAGCTACTGTATGCTGTTGGGGGGGGAATTGTCTCTGGTAGGGTCTCCCATGACAACCTGGTTCTGGGTGAAGGGCCAGACTAAAAGCAGTCCAGCAGACTCATATGGAAATTGTAGAAACAAAGACCAAGAGTGCCCTGGCTGGTGTGGGGCTGCCAGGGCCCTGCCCTGGAGCCAGGCCATGGGGAAGGGGCTTGACAGCAAGTCATGAGTGGCCAGGGTTTTACCCATGGGACATAACCCGAACCACATAGGTCTGCCCTCCAGTGGGCTCACCGCCTGCAGGAGGGATCATTAGCGCTGGTATTATGTGGATCAGGTGCCAGTAGAAAGCGAAGACCTTGGGTGTCTGGTCCTGAGCCTTCTAACCTGGTTATTGAGATGCTGTGTGTGTGTGTGTGTGTGTGTGTGTGTGTGTGTGTGTGTGTGTTTCTTATGTTGGGGCTGAAATGTATGTACAAATCAAAAGCCAAATGCATGTGTTTGCATGTTAGCCACACACAATGGCACATGAAAGAGACCTCTGGCAAAACGGACCACCTACTGTACTGTGATTACTGAAATTAATATATCTGACATAAAGCCCTATGTTGCAATGTAAAATCAGATGGAATCGTAGACACTGGTAATCGGCTGATGTGAACAATGACAAATGAAATTAAAGCAGCAATATGCATTGTAAATAAAATTATCAGTCCCTCCAGGATTTCACGGGATGTTTTTATGATTTGTTGTGGCCCAAAAAGCCTGAATTCGCGGGAGCTTTTTTTAAAAGTTGCGATAAAAGTTGCAATGTTTTTAGAGTGTTTATTCCACTAAAAGTTGTGGGAAGAACTCCAAATTTTAAAGCAGATGCTTTTTTCCCATTTACTGCAGTGGTATTCTATATAACAATACAAGAAAAGCACAGGATTGTCAAAAATTTCCTATTAGAGTGATTTGTAAATTAAGTAGAAACTTCTGCTATACAGAAAAACTCTTGTGCAACAGCAAATACAAACATGAACGCATATCCATTACAACAGCTAAACTGCACTGAATGCATGTTAAAGAGTATAGATTTGGAAATTGTTGGCAGCACCTTCATTTGAAAACTCCCTACGGTCCCCAACCACTTGGTACTGAGCGGAGAGGAAAAAACAAATAATTTATTCTGTTGCTCTGTATTGGCTATTGGAGTCTGTGTTTTTCTGAAAAAAATACAGAGAATATTCTCTCTCTTTCCATGCTTACCTGTCTGTCTGCTGCATGTCGGTCTTCACACACACACACACACACACACACACACACACATCTTTCATTTACAATGGGACGGGGGGGGGGGAGTGCATTTGTCTGTCCACACCAGAGATTCACAGTTTTAAAGCTCATTGACCAGATGTAGTAATGATTTTACCTCTAAAGATGTATAAATGTTCAAACACTCGCGGTAGTGTAGTGTACTGCCTTCACGCGCGCTCCCGTGACAGCAATGCTTTTGATTAGTTAGACTGACTGTTTCAGCGCCAGTTAGACAAATTTGATAGGTGAAATTGGTGGAAGTTGACGAGGATTGGCCAAAATTGCGGGAAAGTTGCAGTGATTGGACAAAGTTGCAAGGTCATGCAACAGTTGCGCTGATTGGCTGATTTCACGTGAATTTGTGTGATCACAACATCGCAAAATCCTGGAAGGACTGAATTATTTCTTACATACAGTACATTAAGGTACCAGAGTGGTAGCCCCACAACCGGGTGGTCTTGGGTTCAAGTCCCAGCTGGGTCATATTGAAGACCATATAAAAACTTCCTGCCTTCTAGCTTGATGCTCAGCATAATGGAATGGGGGAAGGAAGGTTGGTTACCCAGCCACAGGGGGAGCACTGTGACTTGTGCCAATCCCAGATAAATGGGGAGGGTCGTGTCATGAAGGGCATCTGGCATAAAAATCCAAATTGACATACTGATTATCGTGATATAAGGTGATAATATGCTCTGGCAACCCTGAAAGGGAGCAGCCGAAAGACAAAAGAAAACCCCAAAACACTAAGGCAAAAACTACTGTCAAAGAGACTTGAGGTACTTAATTTTGTTTTTCACTTGATAGTTCAGTTTCACTTGTTCACACTTTACACTATCTGTTTTATTTTCTGCCTATTACTCTTCAGACTGAAGGATAATGCCCCTTCTGGTCAGTTATTGGTAACAAGACAGCCCTACAAGCAATGACTCAATAGTGCAGAAGAAGTAATAGGATGCTATTTAAAGTGAGCAAAATAGAGCACATCACTGTGAGTGTTTGCCAGTGTATGGTGAATCTACAGTAGATCCATGAGAGTTTAGACCAAAATTAAATCATCCTCTTATTAAACCCAAAAGATAAAGGAAAAGTCTGGCACATTCTTCAGTTTTGTATTACTGTTAGAGAGAATACTGCATGGAACAATTCTGCTCCAGTGCTTGCGTAAAATGTCTGATTATGAATTTAACAGTTTTTCCCCTAAGAAGAGGAAGTCAATACAACAAAAGTATGGGAAGTCACGCTCTGCATGCCTCTCACTGAAGCAATCTTGAATCCCTCCTTTAGGCAGGAGGTACATGATAACATGGCACACCCACCCATACAACCCCCCGTCATCATGTCACTTCTTTAATTCTATGGTCTAAGTGAGTTTCAACTGGGGTGCCGAAAGAAATTATCTAATTTCACTTAACTGGTCCAAAAAAATTGCAAATAATTTGCTGTTGTTGTGCATTGGTGTTAATGGTGGTTCTTCCATGTCAGTGGGTGACAGTATGAATACAATTTTCACCTTCTTGATGGAAAATTCACCCTGAGGACAGACAGGGTTACTTTCATAACTTCTACAGCTGCTTTGTACCTGCTGTGGAAATCCCCCCCCCAAAAAAAAATGTTCACAACATTATCCGGAGGGGTACACAACTGGAAAAATGTCACTACCTCCTCCAGAAATTGTATCTTGATGTTGGGTGTTTTCAGCACTAAACAAGCGGTGGGTACAAACTGTCAGGGAGGCCCACCAGTCCATCTGTCTCCAGTAAGCAGCGGTCTCAGTTTAAAACTAATTTATTCTCCCAGCACCACCAAATATCAACATTGATTGGCTATTGCGACCGAGCATCAAGTGAATTTTTGGCCTGAGTTGAACAAACTCCATCTTGCATGGATGTATTCACGGTGCCTGGACCAAATGCACATGTAAGATAAGATAAGATAAGCCTTTATTAGTCCCACAACGGGGAAATTCCAGGATTGCAACAGCACAGGGATAGCAACACTCAGAGCAACAATCAGAAGGCAAGAAAAAAAACAAGCAAGCAAGAGCAGCTAATATACATATGTACATATTACTATAAAATATATATATACACACACACACACACACACACAGACACACAGTGCAGAGCATTGTAGCTAGATGGAATAAATATGTAAATATATAAACACCCACAGTACGGAGCATTGCAGCTAGGTGGAATAAATATGCAAGTATATAAACACACACAGTGCAGAGCAATGTAGCTAGATGGAATAATATGTAGATATATAAAAACACAGTGCGGAGCATTGTAGCTAGATGGAATAAATATATAGATATATAAATATAAACACACCCAGTGCTGAGCATTGTAGCTAGATGGAATAAATATATAGATATATAAATATAAACACACCCAGTGCAGAGCATTGTAGCTAGATGGAATAAATATGTAAATATATAAACACACACAGTGCAGAGCATTGTTGCTTGGTGGGATGAAACAGCACAACCATCTACTTAGTTATCCTACATGGTATGATTATGTGCCCATACATATTCTCACCCTCCATAGCGACCGGTATGTTCCTAGTTGTATGCCGGAGAGGACCATTGTGTAAGTCTATTGCATCTTTTGCATTCAAAAAACTATTAGTTTGTTACGTCTTTTTGCTATCTCTGCGAGCAGCCCTGCTTAGGTTGTACAGTCTGACAGCCGTTGGTAGGAAGGACCTACGAAACCTCTCGGTTGTGCACCTGGGATGATGTAGTCTGCTGCTAAATGAGCTCCTCAGTGCATCCAGTATGTCCTGCATAGGGTGGAACTCGGACTCCAGCAGAGATGACAGTTTAGCCACCGTCCTTCTCTCTCCTATCTCCTCCATCGGATCAAGGCGTTGCCCCAGGACAGAGCTAGCTTTCTTAATCAGTTTGTTCAGTCTCTTCCTATCGGCTGCAGTAATGCCACTGCCCCAGCAGACCACTCCAAAAGTGATGGCTGATGCCACCACCGTGTCATAGAATGACTTCAGCAGCGCCCCTTGTACACCAAAAGACCTGAGTCTCCTCAGCAGGAACAGCCTGCGCTGTCCCTTATTGTAGAGTGCGTCAGTATTGTGTGACCAGTCTAGTTTATTGTTCAGATGAATACCCAGGTACTTGTAGGATGTCACCATCTCGATGTCTGTTCCCTGTATATTTACTGGTGCTGTGAGGGGCTGCCCATGCCTGCGGCAGTCCACCACCAGCTCCTTAGTTTTCCTCGCGTTGATCTGGAGGCAGTTCCGATGGCACCAGTCCACAAAGTCCTGGATAAGCCCTCTGTACTCAGCTTCATCTCCGCTGGAGATGAGACCAACGATCGCAGAGTCATCAGAGAACTTCTGTAGATGGCAATGTGTTGTGTTGTGTGAGAAGTCCGCAGTATAAAGAGTGAACAGGAAGGGAGCCAGCACCGTTCCCTGGGGGGCCCCCGTGCTACTGATGATCGTGTCGGAAACACAGTCCCGGGTTCTCACAAACTGAGGCCGGTTCGTGAGGTAGTCCAGGATCCATGATGACATCATGGATGTCAAAACACATCCATGATGTGTTTGTGTTCTTCCATTGACTTTGTATATAATCGCGCCGCATTTCACACTGAGTATGAAAAAATTACAAGACTAAATTGCCATTACATCCCATGCCACAATAGGCCACAATGTGTCACTTTACAATATTTTTTGGTTTGTAATGTAGCCAACCACAAATCAGTTTGGATCCAAACATGTGTCACATTACAGTATGTGTGCTTTGTTGTGCTTACACTTTGATGTGCTGCTAAAGTGACTGAATATGTCAGCGTTGCATACACGCATTAAGAGACAGTGATGCTCTGCGTGAGCATGTCCGTCAGCTGTGTAGGTGCACGTTCACTCCCTGTTCCAAACAAGACAGCCGCCTGACTGCCACAACCAATTTTACTGTGCTGTCCCTGTGAGCTCGTCTGTCACCTGCATGTGTGCACCCATCATCACCAGTGGTGCAATTACGTGCATTAATGTTAGTTAACTGCTATTGTCCCTGCAGATCGTGGAGGGGTTTGAGTGCCTGAATGATTGCAGGAGCTTTGTTGTTGGGGGCAACTTGGCCCTGGTAGAGTCTCCCAAGGCAAACTGGTCCTGAGTGAAGGGCCAGACTAAGAGCGGTCCAGTGGATCTCCATGAAAAACGTTACATCAAGGACCCAGTGTACCCAAAGGAGGCACATGGGTCTGCCCTCCAGTGGGCTCACCACCTGCAGGAGGGATCGTGGGGATGATGTAATGTACTTTATTTATATAGCCCTTTAAAGCAACCCGTAGGTGACCAAAGTGCTTTACAGAAAATTAAACAGCATTAAAAACACACACAGCATTAAAAACAAATAACATAAACAAAGAAATAAGAATAAATACCTAAAAATGAGAATAAAATAAAAACAAATGCCAGGACAAATATCACCACTACTGGGTATTAAAAGCCATCCTAAACAAATATGTTTTAAGTTCTGATTTAAAAAGGGCCAGGTCGGAGATAGCACGTAGGTCAGGGGGGAGATTATTCCAGAGCCTGGGGGTGACAACAGAAAAGGCTGTTGGTGCTATGTGAAGTGGGCAGAAGTCTGGGGTGATCTGCCTGGACTGATGCCCCCGTGACCTGGATTCCCGGATAAGTGGTAGAAGATGGATGGATGGATGGATGGATGGAGCTGCCATTGTCAAGCAAGTTAATATCAGCTATGAGATGCTGCTTTCAAAGTTAGCATTAGTAAAAAAAAGAAAGGACTGGGAAAACCAAGAATTCAAAGAGGAACGGACAAAGTCCAGCACCAAACTGATAAAGAGTGTTAATGTAAAATGTCACGATGAGACAAAGCATGGCTATTTTGAACAGCACTATCCACAGAATACTGAGGTGAGGACACAAAAACATCTAATGACACCTTTTGTGATTAGATGTTTTGCTGTCACTGGATAGAAGTGTATTTTCAAAGCAGGTGAACCTGGAACTGTACAAATGGATTAAGAATGGCTGCATTTTGGAAAGGTTTCGGCAATGTGCGCTACACGATAGAAACGGGAATCCAACCTGTGTTTACTATGGTTTTCTTTATGATTCTACCTCTCTCACTCTAGGGTGAAGGCAAGTAATCTATTTTGCTTTCTTTTTTAACCTCTGGGCATTGACCTACATAAGACCCTTAAGGAAAGCCCTGTAAATAAGA
The DNA here is from genome assembly GCA_020510985.1 of Pholidichthys leucotaenia. NCBI lineage: Eukaryota > Metazoa > Chordata > Actinopteri > Cichliformes > Pholidichthyidae > Pholidichthys > Pholidichthys leucotaenia. The sequence continues at coordinate 72,929,343 of CM035837.1, forward strand.
AGGTGAGGAGCAACCGAACAATTTGTGTCACGGCCCTGGCATGAACTGTCTTTAAGCGAAAGCAGCTTAGGTTGTTTCACCCACTTTTATTTACTTCTCACGAACCCCATCACTACAGACACACACACACACACACGCAAAAAAAAAAAAAAAACCCACACACACGTGCTGCATTCTCCCTCTAAACACAAACAAAACAGTCTTGCCAACTCTATAATAGGATCAAACCCAACCGCAGTTAAAAGGCTTAGGTAAATCTGATTTTCTCTGTGGTTCCACCAAAAGCTAGACCTGAGCCAGGGAACTGACACTCCATGAACGAGCCCGGGTGATAGCACAACGCACAACAGGAGACAAAGCAACGCTGCTCATTAGCTCGGTAAACCAGAGGTTGATCTGACACATTAAGAGCGTGACAGTGAAGGCTGTGTGTGTGTACAGCATGTGTGTGGGTGTGCGTATGCATGCCTTTATTCTCTTAAGCATGGGACCGGCAAGTATAACAGAGCAGTTTTAGGTCAACAGAAAGTGCAAATGGATAGATGGATGGAGAGGTGTGTGCCTTGGCATTCCACTGACAGCTCAGCTGAACGATTTAGGTGTGAAATAAATTACTCTTTACTTATAATTAGCCACAATCAAATCAGGCCATCAATCATGGGATGCAAACATTGCCTCACAAGTGGATTTTTAGCTGATCTGCAATGGCAACCTTCTGTAAAAGGCATGAATCTTGAGCCAAGTAAGTTGATGTCGATTAAGTCCAACAATAACAGGCATTATGTGGGCTCTAATTAATTCTGACTGTCTTGCAAGGCTTTAAAAGACCGAACGGGTTAGACACTGAACAAAGCAGCAATAACGTGATCTAAGTGCCTACTCAGAGAGGTGAGATAAGGTGGGTCCCTATGCATAGGTCCTGGGAAAAGGAATGCTGTGTGCCAGACTGACGACTCCATTTCCCAGGTGAAGAAAAAATGGACTTAATTATGCCCATTTCCGAAAGCCTCTGGACTGTCCAAGTTTCCAAATTGATTAACAACATTGTAGGGAGATGGAACAAAATTGCAGCAGATTTTACACACAAACATCTGTCGAGCGATGCTTTTACCTCAGGGCTCCTCCTTTGGCAGCTTATTTTACTGAATAAATAAGTGTATCTGGGAAGTAGAATACATCAAAGTGGTTCAGCATTTCAGGCAACAGCACTTTGTGTCAACAGAACCCAGTGATTTTCATAAAGTTGGTACTGATACTCGACAGTGAGGGAACATCATAGGTGTCCTTACAAATTGCTGTCCAATGGACAGCTTTACAGTTTGAATCACGTGTCAGTTCTAACCAGATACACATACAGAAAGGTCATATTTTAAACTGTTCTACACATGGATTTTTGTATTGGAATATATGACACTATAGTCAAACGTCCAATTTTTAAATAACATTATGAAATAATATAAAAGAAAGAGTAATACAATGAAATTTAATGTGACACATGAGGGTACGGAACAGGACAACAGCATAATCTGAAAGTGACTGATTTTAAAGCCTCATAATGACTGCTACACCCTGATTTCCATTTTAAAGCCACATCATTTATTTCAGGCCAGGTCGCAGGTGTGTGAGTGAAAGCATGATTTTTATAACACAGAAAGCGGCACAGGGTTTTTGCTGGAGTGGCAGAATGAGAGGTGAAAAAATATACATCAATTTATCAATAGCAGACATTATGCAAGACAACTGCTCTGTTCTAAATCTGTCGGCATGCAATCCGTGCACTCCTGTAATTTCAATATAGTAGCAAGAAGCAATTTTCAAGATACTGATAAAAAAAAACCTTTTGCTACAATCATATCTATTGTCCCAAAAAGAAATTTGTTAGTATTATATATAAATAAATGAATAAAAGCTTGTAGGTTGTTGTACTAAAGTAGCATTATTTGACAACAGTAATTACTCAATTATATGAAGGAGTAGTCAAGAAGTTTTTAAAAAAGGTTATTTGACATCTTTTTGTTCTTTATTTGGCTGTTTCCTGTGCTGGAGTGGTGGATTAGTGGTTAGAGAATCCACTCCACAGCCAGGGGGTTGTGGGTTCATGCACCAGTTGGGTCCCATTAAAAACTGCAAATTTACAGGTCATACTGATAACATTTTTGTGAAAACAATTTGAAAGTATTTATAAATCCACAATACTTTTAGAAAGTGGCAGAATGACAGTCTACCTGTATGTATTGTTTCTTCAAAAAATCATAGTTGTAATAAGTATTTTCATAAAGAATTACGGATCCAAATCATCCATCCATCCATCCATCCTCTACTGCTTTTCTGGAGGTCAGGGTCGCAGAGGCAGCAGTTCAAGCAGAGAAGCGCAGACTTCCCTCTCCACGGCCACTTGTTCCAGCTTTTCAGAGAGGATACCAAGGGGTTCCCAGACCAGCTGGGACACGTAGTCTCTCCAGTATGCCCTGACTCTGCCCCGGGGTCTCCTCCTAGTGAGACATGCCTGAAACACCTCAAGTGTGAGGTGTCCAGGAGGCATCCTAATCAGATGCCCAAACCACCTCAACTGGCTCCTTTTGATGTGAAAGAGCAGCAGGTCTACTCTGAGCCTCTGTCAGATAACTGAGTTCCTCACCCTATCTCTAAGGGTGAGTCCAGCAATCTTACGAAGAAAGCTCATATCAGCCACTTGTATCTAAGGTCTCATTCTTTCAGTCATTACCCAAAGCTCATGACCATAGATGAAGGCAGAAACACAGATTGACCAGTAAATCGACAGCTTTGTCTTAGAACTCAGCTCCCTCTTCACCACAGCAGACTGGTACAACATCTGCATCACTGCAGATGCTGCTCCCATCCGTCTGTCAATCTCTTGCTCCATTCTCCCCTCACTCGTGAATAAGACCCCAAGATACTTAAACTCCTCCGCTTCGGGGAGGAACATGTCCCCAACCCAGAGAGGACAATCCACCTTTTTCCGGCTGAGGACCATGGACTCAGACTTGGAGGTGCTGATTCTCTTCCCAGGCACTTCACACTCAACAGCAAACTGTCCCAGTAAGACCTGTAGGTCATTGCTGGATGAAGCTAACAGGACGACATCATCTGCAAACAGCAGAGATGAGATCCTGTGGTCGCTGAACATGACATGAACAGGATCAGTGACAAACAGCCCTGGTGGAGTCCAACTCTCACTGGGAATGAGTCTGACCGAGTGTTGGCAATACAAACCAAACTCTCACAATGGTCGTATAGAGACCGGACAGCTCATAACAATGAGCTTGATACCCCGTACTCCCGAAGCACCCCCCCACAAAAACCCACGAGGGACGCGTTCGAATGCCTTCTCCAACTCCACAAAACACATGTAAACTGGTTGGACAAACTCCCACGAACCCTTGAGGATTCTCAAGAGGGTAAAGAGCTGGTGCGCTGTGCCACGGCCAGGACGAAAACCACATTGCTCCCCCTGAATCCGAGGTTCAAACAAAACAATCATAATTTTAATATACACACACACACACACACACACACACACACACACACACACACACACACACACACACACACACACATACTCATCAGGCAATGAAGATCAACAGAGGTGACAGAGATCAACAGACCTCTTGGTCGGATCATCACTTGTGGTAACATATCGTCACTTCCTGTTTTGCTGTCTGTCTGTGTGGTTTGCTCTCTTCACTCTCCTGAGCTTTGGGTTAGCCACTAGCTATGGCTACTAGCTCTCCTTCCTCTCCTCCTCTGGTGTGCTCTCTCTGTCAGATGTTTAGCTACACCTCTGCCTCTTTTAGTGACAACGGCAAATGTAATAAATGTTGTCTTTTTGAGGCGCTCGAGGCGAGGTTGTCTGATTTGGAATCCCGGCTCCGCTGCATTGAAACACCGTCTGCGCCAGTTACTCTTGACGGACATCCCCTAGCTGCAGCAGAGCTAGCTAGCATAGCTAACCCCGTTAGCGGTCCTCCGGCTCTCCTCAGCAGCGAGGAGACTGGGTGGGTGACGGTGAGAAGGAAGCCTAGTCGCAAAGCCCCGGTACACCGCCAACCTGTTCACATTTCTAATCGTTTTTCCCCGCTCAGCGACACACCCGCTGAGGAAAAAACTCTGATCATTGGCGACTCTGTAGTCAGAAACGTGAACCTAGAGACTCCAGCGGCCATAGTCAAATGCATTCCTGGGGCCAGAGCAGGCGACATCGAGTCAAATTTGACAATGCTGGCTAAAAGTAACTGTAAATACTCCACAATTGTTATCCACGCTGGCATTAAGATAAGATAAGATAAGATAAGATAAGCCTTTATTAGTCCCACAACGGGGAAATTCCAGGATTGCAACAGCACAGGGATAGCAACACTCAGAGCGACAATCAGAAGGCAAGAAAAAAAAACAAGCAAGCAAGAGCAGCTAATAAACATATGTACGTATTACTATAAAATATATATATATACACACACACACAGACACACAGTGCAGAGCATTGTAGCTGGATGGAATAAATATATGAATATATGAACACACAGTGCAGAGCATTGTAGCTAGATGGAATAAATATGTAAATATATAAACACCCACAGTACGGAGCATTGCAGCTAGGTGGAATAAATATGCAAGTATATAAACACACACAGTGCGGAGCAATGTAGCTAGATGGAATAATATGTAGATATATAAATATATAAACACCCACAGTACGGAGCATTGTAGCTAGATGGAATAAATATGCAAATATATAAACACACACAGTGCAGAGCATTAATGACATCCGTCTCCGGCAGTCGGAAGTCACGAAACTTAATGTAGAATCGGTGTGTAACTTTGCAAAAACAATGTCTGCCTCTGTAGTATTCTCTGGGCCCCTCCCCAATCTGACCAGTGATGACATGTTTAGCCGCTCGTCATCCTTCAACCGCTGGCTGTCTGTGTGGTGTCCTGCAAACAACGTGGGCTACATTGACAATTGGAGCTCATTTTGGGGAAAACCTGGTCTTATGAGACAAGACAGCGTCCATCCCACTTTGGATGGTGCGTCTCATTTATCTAACAATCTGGCATCTTTTTTATCCAAATTTCCAAAACCTTGACTACTCAGAGTTGGGACCAGGAAGCAGAGTCGCAGTCTTACACGCCTCTCTGCAGCGCCTCTTCATCCGCCACCCCTCAACTTAGCCCCTGTCTTCCCCATGAGAGAATCATTGTCTGCTCCCTCCAAAGTAAATAAAAATATAATGTATAAGCATCCCAAAGTGATTAAGCAAAAAATTGGTAAAACTCAAATTAAACATAAAGCCTCTAAATTGAATGATTTGGCCTCTGTTCCTCCTCATAATTTAAAAATTAAATGTGGTTTATTAAATATTAGGTCTCTAACTCCCAAGTCTCTGTTAGTCCATGATCTGTTAATTGATCATCAGATTGATTTAATATCCCTTACGGAGACTTGGTTAGGACAAGAGGATTATGTTGGTTTAAACGAATCAACTCCCTCTGGTTATTTAAACTGTCAAAATCCCAGAAGTTCTGGTCGTGGAGGAGGAGTAGCAACAATTTACCATTCCAAATTACTAGTTAATGTAAAGCAAAAAACATGTTATAATTCCTTTGAGGGCCTGGTCCTCAGTATTGGGCACTTTAGCAATTTTAGGTTAAACCCAATTTTATTTGCCATAGTTTATCGTCCCCCATTAACCTACTCAGAATTTTTATCCAAATTTGCTGATTTCTTAGCTGATTTAGTGCTGAAATCTGATAGAATAATTATAGTAGGGGACTTTAATATACATGTGGATGTAGATAGTGACTGCCTTAATGTGGCATTTAATTCAATATTAGACTCGACTGGGTTTTCTCAGAAAGTAGGAAATTCTACTCATTATCTTGGACCCTGTTCTGACATATGGCATAGAAATAGAAAATCTTGTAGTGTCTCCTCATAACCCTGTACTGTCAGACCATTGTCTGTTAACCTTTGATTTTACTATTTCTATTTGGCTCCTAAAGAAAAATATTATTACAGTAGATGCCTCTCAGATGATGCTGTTACCAAATTTATGCAGATTGTTTCCTCTATGCCATGTGTCAACACAACGGAAATAAGCTATAGACAGCTTGCTCCTTCTGTAATTGATAACATGGTGGATAGTGTTTCAGCTTCTCTGCATCAGACTCTAGACTTGGTGGCCCCCTTAAAAAAGAAAAAGTCTAATCAGAGATTTCTAACTCCTTGGTTCAACACAGAAACTCGTAGCTTAAAACAGAAGACTCGTCAATTAGAAAGAAAATGGCACTCCACTAATTTAGATGAAATCTATTTAGCTTGGAGAAATTTAGTTTAGTTTAGTTTAGTTTATTTGAAAAGGGACAATGCAATTTCATAAAACACATGATTACACATGGTTAAAAAAGCCAGAATTAGCCAAAAGGCTAGTTTTCATCTGTAGTCTCCTGGCCAAGATGTAAAAAAGCAGTAAAATGCATCTACAAGAAAAAAACATGGTTAGACATTTAAGAGGGCACTAATGTAACAAATAATATATACATAACAAAGTAATCATCTTTTAATTTATAAAAAATCTCTTAGAAAAGCTAGAACGAGTTATTACTCTGCATTAATAGAAGAGAACAAGAATAATCCCAGGTTTCTTTTCAGTACTGTAGCCAGGTTGTCAATCCTAGCATTCCCTTAGAGCTTACTAGTCAGGACTTTATGAACTTTTTCAATAATAAAATTTCATCCATCAGAGATAAAATCAATCAGATTCTTCCCACAGTTAACTTAAATACTGTAACTACTACAACTCCTTCTATTGATGTCTGTCTTGATGAGTTTACTCCAATCGACCTTTGTGAGTTAGACAAAATAGTTTCCTCATCCAAACCTTCAACTTGTCTTTTAGACCCTATTCCTACCAGGTTATTTAAAGAAGTCTTCCCACTTATTGGTAGCCTTATTCTTCATATAATCAATTCTTCATTAACTTTAGGCCATGTACCGCAGGCTTTTAAAACGGCTGTAATTAAACCCTTACTCAAAAAGCCAATGCTAGATCCAGGAGCTTTAGCTAACTATAGACCAATCTCTAATCTCCCTTTCATTTCAAAAATCTTAGAAAGAGTTGTTGCTACGCAATTATTTGACCACCTGCAGGGAAATGGTTTACTTGAAGAGTTTCAGTCTGGGTTTAGAATCCATCATAGTACTGAAACAGCCTTAGCGAAGGTCACTAACGACCTCCTCATTGCATCTGATAATGGACTAGTTTCTTACTTGTCCTTTTAGACCTGAGTGCAGCTTTTGATACTATCGATCATAATATTCTACTTGATAGATTAGAACACTATGTTGGACTTAATGGAACTTCGTTGCAGTGGTTTAGATCTTATTTATCTGATAGTTTCCAGTTTGTTCATGTAAATAATGAGTTTTCTTTCAACTCAAAGCTCAGTCATGGAGTTCCACAGGGATCTGTGCTAGGCCCTACTCTTTTTAGTTTATATATGCTTCCGTTAGGCAACATTATTAGAAAGCACTGTATACATTTTCATTGTTATGCTGATGACACACAATTATACCTGTCAATGAAGCCAGATGATAGTAATCAATTAGCCAAGTTAGAAGCCTGTCTTAAGGAAATCAAAGCTTGGATGACTTGTAATTTCCTGCTATTAAATTCAGATAAGACTGAAGTCATTCTTGTTGGTCAAAAAAACCTTAGAAATTCCTTTCCAAATCAAACTTTCAGTTTGGATGCGGTTACTCTTTCTCTTAATAGCTCTGTGAGGAACCTTGGAGTTATTTTTGATCAGGATTTGTCCTTCAATTCACATATTAAATTTGTTTCTAAGACTGCCTTCTATCATTTGCGTAATATTGCCAAGATTAGGAGCATCTTGTCTCAGAGTGATGCTGAGACACTGATCCACGCTTTTGTTAGCTCGAGATTAGATTATTGTAATTCTTTATTATCAGGCTGTCCTAAAACATCTTTAAAAAGTCTTCAGCTGATCCAAAATGCTGCAGCAAGAGTTTTAACAGGTACTAGAAAGAGAGATCATATCTCCCCGGTTCTGGCCTCCCTTCATTGGCTTCCCATAGAGTTTAGAATTAAGTTTAAAATCCTTCTTCTTACTTACAAAGCTCTAAACAATCAAGCTCCTTTTTATTTAAAAGATCTGATACTACCGTATTATCCTAACAGAGCACTATGCTCCCAAAATGCAAGATTACTTGTAATAACTAGAATCTCCAAAAGTACAATGGGAGGCAGAGCCTTCAGTTATCAAGCTCCTCTCCTGTGGAATCAGCTGCCAATCTGGATTCGGGAGTCAGACTCGATCTCTGTTTTTAAGAATAGGGCTAAAACCTACCTTTTTGATATAGCCTACAATTAGGGAGGGATCATGTGTTTCTGAACCCTCCCTTAGTTATGCTGCTAATAGGTTTAGTCAGCCGGGGGACCTCCAGTAATGCACTGGGCCTCACTCCTTTTCTCACTCTCAATGAAATATTTTTTTTGCTGGTCATTAACATTTGTTTGTTCTCTCCCATAGATTGAGTCCCCATCGTGCTGTTTGCTCTCTACATGTCTGTTCTTTTTCTTCTTCTCTATCCCCTCACCCCCCAGCCAGTCGCAGCAGATGACTGCCCCTCCCTGAGCCTGGTTCTGCTGGAGGTTTCTTCCTTTTAAAGGGGAGTTTTTCCTCTCCACCGTCGCCAAGTGCTTGCTCACAGGGGATCGCCTGATTGCTGGGGTCTTTCTGCAACTGTGGGGGTTCCCCCTACAGTTGATAGTGCTATGAGATGACTGTTGTTGTGAAATGGCGCTATATAAATAAAGTTGAACTGAATTGAATTGAATTGAATTGATAGATTAGAACACTATGTTGGACTTAATGGAACTTCGTTGCAGTGGTTTAGATCTTATATATCTGATAGGTTCCAGTTTGTTCATGTAAATAATGAGTTTTCTTTAATAAAGTTGAGTTGAATTGAATATATACACACACACACACACACACACACACACACACACACACACACACACACACACACACACACACATACTCATCAGGCAATGAAGATCAACAGAGGTGGGGTGGACGCATTGTTTACACAAACGAACGGCTGATTGCGCTGAGGAGGCCAGCGCTGCTGCCCGGAGTGAAGCCCCTCATTCCAGATGAGCTAAAGAGGAGACGCCGCGGACGAAGGGCTGGAGCTAAAGTGAGGAGGAGGAGGAGGAAGCATAAGCCGTCTGTACCGCTGGTCATCACCGTGAACGTACGATCGCTGGGAAACAAAACAGATGAGCTTACAGCGCTGGTCAGGATGCAAAAGGAGTATTGAGAGTGTAGTATCGTGTTTCACAGAGATGTGGTTACACTCACAGATCCCGGATGTAAACGTAGCAATACCTGGCTTCAAGACTATATGAGGGGACAGAGATGTGATAAGCAGGGGGGGAAAGAGGGGAGGAGGAGTGGCACTTCTTGTGAATGAGGGGTGGTGTAATCCTGGACATATTTATGTGAAGGAAAAGTGCTGCAGCCCGGACATTGAACTGCTGGCTGTGAGTATGCGACCCTATTATATGCCGCAAGAAATGAAGTGTGCCTTAATTATTATCGTCTATGTCCCTCTGTCAGCTGACGCAGCGGTGGTCTGTGACGTCATTTGCTCCACTGCGGCCACATTACTGGAGCAGCACCCAGATGCATTTATGGCCATCACAGGTGATTTTAATCATGTCTCACTGGGAAAAACATTACCAAACTTTCACCAGTTTGTTGACTGTCCCACCAGAGAAAACAAAACACTGGATTTACTGTATACCAGTGTCAGAGATGCATATAGTACAACAGCTCTAGCCCCATTGGCAAATCGGATCACTGCATGGTCATGTTATCACCCAAGTACGTTCTCCTTGTGCAAAGGCAGCCTGCTTATACACGGACTGTGAGGAAGTGGACACAGGAGGCTGCTGATGCACTACAGGACTGCTTCGTGATGACAGACTGGGGCATACTCTATGAACCACATGGGGTGGACATAGATAATATGACCGACTGCATCACAGAGTACATTAGATTCTGTGAAGACACGACCATGCCAGCTCAGACTGTACACTGCTTCTCCAACAACAGACCATGGGTCACCAGTGACCTGAAAGCACTTCTTAACAAAAAGAAGAGAGTTTTTAGGTCCAGAGACAAGAAGAAGCTGAGGGGAGTGCAGCATGAGCTGAGAGAGATGCTGAGGAAGTGCAAGGACAATTATAGGAGGAAGTTGGAGGATAAACTCAGGCAAAACAACACTAAAGATGTGTCGGAGGGAATGAAGCAAATAACTGGGTGCAAGGGGAGAGTCAGGCAGCCATCTGGGAGCCAGGAGAGAGCTGATGAACTGAATCTGTTTTTCAATAGGTTCAACTCACAGTCTGTCACCCCCAAAACACAGTCAGGCCCCCACACATCCCCGGTGACTACAGACCAGGTTAAGAAACAACTGGAGAGACTCCATCAGTGGAAGGCGGCAGGTCCTGATGGCATCTCTGCCAGGACCCTGAGGACCTGTGCCAACCAACTAGTTCCGGTACTGAAACACCTGTACAACCTGACCCTGAGTCTGGAGAGAGTACCAGTGCTGTGGAAGACATCCTGCCTGGTTCCTGTCCTCAAGAAGTTGTCTCCATCGGACCTGAACGACTATCGACCAGTTGCCCTCACATCTCATGTGATGAAGGTCCTGGAGAGGCTGGTCTTAGCCTACCTGAGGCCGCAGGTGAAGACGTGACTGGACCCTCTGCAGTTTGCATATCAGCCGCATTTAAGAGTTGAAGATGCTGTCATCTACCTGCTGCAATGAGCCCATCAGCACCTGCATGGCGGAGGAGACACTGTGAGGATCACTTTTTTTGATTTTTCCAGTGCCTTTAACACCATCCAGCCACTGCTGCTGGGTGAGAAGCTTCGGGTGATGGGGGTCGACAGCTCTGTGATCTCCTGGATTACTGACTACCTGACGGGCAGGCCACAATTTGTCCGGCTGGGCAGTGTCTTATCTGGCGTGGTGGCTAGTGATACGGGAGCTCCACAGGGGACTGTGCTCGCTCCTTTTCTCTTTACCTTATACACCACTGACTTTCAGTACAACACTGAGTCATGCCACCTGCAGAAATTCTCTGACGACTCAGCTGTTGTGGGGTGTATAGGAGGGGGAGAAGAGGGGGAGTACAGGGCACTGGTAGACAGATTTGTGGAGTGGACAGAGCAGAATCACCTGAGGCTGAACGTCAGCAAGACCAGAGAAGTGGTGATTGACTTCATGAAGAGAAGGGCGCCTTCTCAGCCATTGCAGATTGGGGGAGGATGTGTGGGTGGTTGAGGACTACAAATATCTGGGTGTCAGGATCAGCAACGGGTTGGACTGGAGATCCAACACCGATGCTGCGCACAAGAAGGGGATGAGCAGACTCTACTTCCTGAGGAAGCTGAGATCCTTCAACGTGTGTAACAGGATGCTGGAGCTTTTCTACCAGACCGTTGTCACCAGCGCCATCTTCTTTGCTGCTGTCTGTTGGGGTAGCAGTATCAGAGCCAGCGACACCAATAGACTTGACAAGATTATCAAGAGGGCTGGCTCTGTAATAGGTCTCAGATTGGAGACCTTTGAGACAGTGGTGGAGAGGAGGACATTAAATAAACTGCGATCCATCATGGACAATCCTGATCACCCCCTCCACCACACACCGGACAGCCAGCGGAGCACTTTCTCCAGTAGACTACTCCAGCTTTGCTGTCGAACAGCCAGATACAGGAAGTCTTTCCTGCTGCATGCCATTTCACTGTACAATAACTCACTATGATGTTGTATTCTGGTCATAACTATGCTGCCACACTGCACCTTACAGTCTAACTGGTACCTCACATTTCACTCTGCTCCTGATAGTCCTTCATTGGGCAGTGGGATGAGTCATGTGTTTATACGGGTCATCATATATTAAGCTATGATGTATATAGGTTTTATAATCATGTTAGTTTTACTTTCCATGGGTAATCCCTTTGTCTGTCATGCGTGTGTTTCTGTCGTTTGGTTGTCTACTGTCATGCTGCTGTTACACTGTAATTTCCCAGTTTGGGATCAGTAAAATACATCTATCTATCTATCTATCTATCTATCTATCTTTACATTTGAGCAGTTGCCTGATGATAACTATGGTAACCAGTAAAGAGCCAATAGCATATCTAGGCTGATATCACATGTCATTTGTCAGGAAGCTTAGCAGTTGCCAGATGCTGTAAACTGTGCCTGATACCTGTGACTTGTTGTTGGTCTGGATTTGTCTCAACCTGGCAACCAGTCCAATATTATAATGGGGGGACAGTAAGTGCTACCTCTACTGACCAGGAGATAATGATGCTATCTTTATCACTCTCAAAAGAGAAAAAAAAACAAAACAAAACATTATCTTGCTAGAATCAAATTGACAAATTCACAACTAAAAAGCTTCAAATTTACAGCTAAAAAGTTGCAGATTTATAAGAAGAACCTTTCAGGGAAAAACAAAATCATGAAGCAAGTTAAAAATTTTGTTCTCCTAAATTTTTAACTTGAGAAAAACAAAATTTTACAAGAAAATAAGCAAATTCACACCATTGTTTTTGAATTTAAAGGAATAAATATGACATTTTAAAAGAAAAAAAACTATTTGTAACTTTGATTAGGGTTATTCTTTCTGTTAAGGAACTATGAAGTGAAAATAAAATATCAACTACCCAAATGTACCCTTGAATATAATCATGAAACAATAAATTAAACATTTCCAGGGCTGGAACAGAAGAAAAATGAGTTCATATCTGATGGGAGACAAGCATGATTCCCACTCAGCTCAAACTGGTGGAATGAAAAGTAACTCAGAGCAAATGTACTTACAGTATGAGTCAAAGTATCCTACCATCAACCTACTCAGTAAAGTACAATTCTGTCAAAAAGTTCCTTTAGTACATCTACAAGAGTGACTGTAACTCGTCAGTACCCACTTCAGTTCTTCACACAGCACTCCATTATCAAGATGTACTGACACGGCAACTAGAGAAAACCATTTTACAAAACATATTATATGTGAAAATAACAAGGAAGCAACATTTTCTCCCCAATGCCTTCAAGCTGTTACCTCTGAGGCTGAAAATAAGCAATAGAACGCCTCTGGCCTGAGGCGTAAAATGCTCAGTCTGAGCAGCCGAGTTCAGAGAGTTCTCATAATGACACATAGAAAGACCCAGAGAAAGAAAGACAGAAACCGTGAGAATAAAATCAAAAAAGAAGACATGTTCATTTTTTGTTGACCTCTTCAGTTAAAGTGACAAATGATGAATTGACGGACTGATAATGAAACAGTAAAACTGATATAAACCCACATTCTCCTGTATGTACTTCTGGCTTGCAATTACAGTGTCAAGTGCAAAGCATTTCACTCCCTTTCTTTCTAATGAGAACATTAAAAACCTTTTCTTTAACAATGCTGGGAGCCAGCAATGATCTTTTTAGCTGAAAGACTAATCATCTCTATGTGATTAGGAGCTGAAGGTTAATGTGGTCTCTTGCAGATGGGAGATGGAGTGAGGGGGGGAGTTGGGGGTGGGGGGGTTGTCAGACCAGACAACATTCTAGAGAGGCGCAGACCGGGGCATCGTGGAGGCACAGGGGGGCTATAAGTGGTTAAGAGTCTGTGGATCAAGGGGAGACGGGGCCTGAGCCTCATTACACATGTAAATGCAGCTTCCAGCATGGAGGCCCCACTTTAAAGCCTTGCTGTTTTAATTATTCCTTTGCTCTGCACACGATAATTGGCTCTAACTCAGCCTAGGGCCTGTTGGCAATGTAAGGTGAATAAAACACCCTAATGACTTTGTCCATTTTTAATGGTGATCAGTGGAGGGACCTGGCCTGCAATTGGGTTGGAAATAACCAAAGCTGTGCCTTTTGTCTTGATTTTTCCACAAAAACTCCCACTGTTTAATTTGTGCTGGGTATGAATTTACAATGCCAATCCTGAATATAATTGTGTCCAAGGTTTTGTTCCTCTTCTTTTGTCTCCCAGGGATCACTTTACTGCCATTTAGGACATGAATGAAAGAACAAATTGGCTTTTATTCCAGTACTAAATGCTATTTAGGTGGTAATCATATCTACTGTATATCCTTAGCAATCTACCCGACAATGAAACTGTTTTTAACAATTGTACATGTCAATCCAAACAATCATTTCAGAGAAGGAAAGAATCCCTATTAACAGCCATTGTCAAACAATTATACACAGCTTAATTTTAAAATTGAGAGAAAGGGTCATAAATAATGCAGTTATTCTGGCTCCAACTTTTTTTTTTTTTAAAGAATGATTGATAGCTTATTTTTCATAAACAGATCATTTAATTATATGGAAACTTTTTGGCACCCTTCAGTTTCACACTTTGAATCGACCAGATGTGAATTACTTTGATTTATTTTACATTTCTGATCAAATGCATTTTTAATTTGGACAGATTTATGATACTGAACTCCCAAAACATTAATCCTTCTGACTTTTAATCTGGATCCAACATGAGAAAACATGAACAAAAACTGGATTCTAGTTTTTGTTTTTGGAAAACATTTTATTTTCTGACACCAGCACACTGGGGAAAAGTGTTCTTTTGCCCCAAAGCTTAGTTAGAAATTGTCTTTGGTGCAAAGTGTCAGATAGATCAGAAAGGCACTGAAAACAATAAAAAAAAATTGTGCAAATAAAGCACACTAAGTGAAGAACTTGGCTTGTAGGTAAAAGAAGGTTATAAAACAATTATAGTATGTTATCAAAATAAATAAATGGGAAACCAAGGAGGTCCCAAACAAACAGCTGGTGATAAACCCCAACCAACAGGTCCCGGGCACCAACCTCCCAAGGAGACAGTGGTCTACACTCAATCGCTTCAGGACTGGACATGGCCCCTGCTTGGCCAGCCTTCACAGATGGGGCAGTAGCCCTAGCCCACTGTGCGCATGTGGAGAGGAGCAAACTATGGAACACATCATAGAGGCTTGCCCGCTCCAAAGACTGGAAGGAGGATTACACACCCTCCATACAGCAAACCAGGAGGCAACTGCTTGGCTTAAGGACTTTGCATTCGCTAAATAAATAAAATCAAAATAAAATAAAATAAAAACAATAAAATAAAAGGGGACACTTTCACTGGTGCCAGGTGACTTGTTCCTTGCAAAGTGAAATGGCCCTCTGCTCACCCACAGCACGTGGCCCGCACTGGCCCGCACTTTTTGTTTAGCACAGCTCCATACTGTGCTGATTGCTGAGAAAGTTGCATGCAGCTCTGTTCTCAACCATGTGTGTGTGACAGCAGGGCAGAGCACAGATTTCCCCACAGACAGTCATGGCTCCAAGGTGAGCTGTTGTTTCTCTTAAAAAAGCCCCTATCATTTCTATAAATCATTATATTATGGTTAATTTCAGCATGGTGCAGTTTGGAGCGGTAACCCCTAATCAGACTTGCATTTTTCCTACAGGCTGTGTGGGTGGATGTTGGCAGCAGTCATTCAGCTTATGAGCAGGCTCTGTGCATTTAAAAAAATACATTAAAACTTTGTAGTTCATAGTTCAAGAGTAGTAACAAAATATGTATAGAAATTGATAGTCTGTTCATTAAATTTAGGATATTTTCCTATTGAATAGAAATGAAATGGTGCTCCGTTGCTGGAATCGGGTGCAGACGGGCTATTTTGCTGTCATATGTGCAGTGAACAGAAATTGAATCTCCCTGCTGTTCAGCTCTGTGTGAGGCCAAAACTGGAGCCTGCGGACTGGCCACATGAAAGCCAAAGCCTCGTGGAGGCACTCTGATGGCAGGCCGCAGTGGTGGTTAACCATCATTGTGGAAGAAAAAAAAGTGATGAGACCTGAGTAGTGGGAACTTGCCCGGGTCTCAACACCTATTTGCCGGGGAAACCCAGTTGAGGTGTTGATATGATCCAGAAACACACTCCGCTCACTTGAAAAAACATTCTGACAACTTATTTAATTGATAATTTATTTTAAATGTAGACACAAGAAGGGAAAAAAATAAAAAAAA